>CM048749.1:200566575-201769432 GCA_026315105.1 Locusta migratoria
TCATTCTGGCGGCGGAACCCGGCCCTGGTGATATGGCTCACTGAGTGCTCGGTGGCACTTTCAGTAGACAGGGCCTGTGGCGGTGGTGAGGCAGTTGGTCGATTCGCAGGCCGCGCGGCGGCCGGCAGTCGATAGCTCGCGCGGTGCCAGCCACCAGCCGGCACCCCTCACCAGGTGACACCGGCCTACCGTGGCGATGCACCGCGCCAAGCCAAGCCACACTGTGCGTGTTTGTCTACTCACACCTGCTTTTACCTCGCGCAACCATTCTCTCCGCTGCTTTGTAAACACTAAATGAAGTACAGATTGGAGCCCATTATTTCTGAAAGCTACCTGCTCTATGTAAATCACGGCCTAACTGCACTAGGCGTCCTCGCCCACCGGAAACGCTCCATTAAGTCACGATATATTTGGTCGTTGTTACTCTTAGTAAATATAGTAAAATGACCCGTTCTGCTCAGCCAGAATTAAAAACATTTTTCAAATTTTTGTAATCTAGGGGGCAAAACTCGGTCCCTAGACTTACAAAATTCTTATAGTAACTTATGCTTACGACACACACACACACACACACACACACACACACACACACACACACACGGACTCGACCTTCCGACCAGAGGGTCGCCCAATCTGTGAGATAACGCCTCAAACCTCGCGGCCATTCCACAGCTTTCAGCCAGGTGCTGCGGTTTATTTTTTACGAGCTACGTCGACGTTGATACCGGTAATGCAAAAGAGCAGCATCACAAACATTTTTCTCCTGGAAAAAGATCGCCACAACATACTACGATATGTTTCTTTTTCTTCACGCTTTTCCCCCCGTGGTTAGTTATGGATTCGGCGTGGTTAATTTGAAAAGTGACAAGATGCCCGCCGCCTCCCATCCTCCCTTACCCCTGGAGGAGGAATAGATTGCTTATAGTGCAATACATTGAAAGTTTGTGAATCGTGCGAATATTTAACTTCGTGGGATGTGGAAAACTGTCTGATAACCAAATACAGGCTCACCGGCACACCGACTCCACGTAGTCTAACAGACGGATTCGAACCAGAGTTGTCACACCTCCCCGGTCCCAGAAGGGTGCTCCGTAAATCGCGTGGCTAAACCAGGCGGGTAATGTAATATATGAAGAATTCGAAGAATATAATATACCACTATACGCTCTCCTGAAATGCGTGTAGTCCACTAGTTCGAGCTTTTAAATCCCGTTTGTCCATTTGTGATATATACTGTGTCCTAGCACTACTAAACATCGTATAGGTATTTTTTTTTTAAATTATGTATATCAATGTATGATGCATGCGCGCCGGCCGCGGTGGCCGAGAGGACTGCGGCGCGCCAGTGACGGTCTGCACGGCCACTACGGTCGGGGTTCGAATCCCCCCTCGGGCATGGATATTTGTGCCGTCCTTAGTGTTAGCTAGTTCATAAGTAGTTTGTAAGTTTAGGGACTGATGACCGATAAGCTATACAAATATTTTTTGAAACCACACACACACACACACACACACACACACACACACACACACATGCCCCAGGGAGGACTCGAACCTCTACGGCGAGCAACCGCGAGCTCCGCAGCGAGACGCTTTAGACCGCTCGGCTACTCCACCTCGGCGATCTAAGGACAGCTTTATATATATTTTAGAGATTCGCGGCGAAAAATGGATTGGGATGGAGGGTCGACTTTCGCTATCATTGCACTTCGTGATCTCTCTTTAAGTTACAGAAACATTTTGAGGTATTTTCGGGAATAAAATAGCTAGTAAAATGAATTGCATATTATAATAACAGTAGTGAATGGTGAGTTAATGGAATCAGCAGGTGGCGCAATAGATAGGCGGCGCGCAGCCCATGTAGCTGGTGTGTCAGAGAGCCGCGCGCCGGTTGGTAGCTGCTGCCTCAGCTTCACTTCAGGTCGCTCTGTTTTGTTTTGTTTTGCCGGCCGGCCAGACCGGGCCCATTAGCGCTGGTACCGGTGCGCCGTCTGAAGCCGCCGCCGCCGCATCCCTCACTGACAGCTGGGCCTGGAATGTCCCACACACCGCTTCCACCTTCTCTACGCACTCCTCGCCGCTGCTCATGCTTCAGCTGATAGCGCGCGTCTTTCGTGATTGTGTGCCGCTAACGTAGGAGTTATCCCAATTTTAAAACAATAAAAGGGGGCGCAAAAGATATTGTATAAAGTGAGAGATAACTTTGTATTTGTGTACGTGGGCCCATCATTTTATCGGTGTCCTGAATGCTCTCAACAAGGCAGCTTCATGTAAATACAGTATTGGCGGCAATAAATTGCGCGACTAGTTACAGTGTGTTCGAACACTGTCTAGGAGGGCGTGGTGTGTGTGTGTGTGTGTGTGTGTGTGTGTGTGTGTGTGTGTGTGTGTGTGTGTGTGTGGGAGGGGGGGGGAGCTGAGGCCCCTATTCAAAATATGGGAGTGGGCGGAAACTACGTTGCCCCACTCTCCGTAAAGTCTATGCCTCTGCTCCAAAACTAATTTCTGTAAATGTCCCTGAACTCTGGCCTCAGTGTACGAAATCGTGCCGGTCTTTAAACAATGACATGTCTGCTCAAAGGCACCTTCACACACACACACACACACACACACACACACACACACACACACACCAGGTACGTGCTGTCAGCGCGGATAGGACACGCGGTTGTAGGGTTCTATCTCATAATCCTGTTGTCATACAACAACAAATCAAGACACCAGTTTACCTTGATACGTAATTTTCTTTATGATACAGGTATTTCATCTTAAGACTACTTAACCGTTGGTCCGTACACCGCTCTTTTGGACCGGGGCGCCCCCTTCTCTGCCCTATTCTCCTCCCTCAGTGCGTATCAACGCTCTGCCCTTCACAGTAGCCTGAAGGACTTTGAAGAGAAAGTCGAAGTAAGTCTTTTCTTCGTTTTGCATCTGTCTGAAGTTCTGTAATTAACGAATTGCACTCTCCGCTCTCCGTCAAGAAAGACCGATGTGTACGCTGAACGCCGGGGTGTAGTGACGGTTGCTCGCCGTCGGAGGTTCGAGTCTCCCTAGGGCGTGTGTGTGTGTGTGTGTGTGTGTGTGTGTGTGCGTGTGTGTGTGTGTGTGTGTTGGCGTTAGGTTAGTTTACCTTAGTTTACCATAGTTTAAGTAGTTTGTAAGCTACGGATTGATAACTACGCAATTTGGTCCGATAGATTTACAAACATTTGAACATTTGTACGCTGAATGTTTTATTTTCCCCGGTCCACTGTACCCCGTGTACCCTCAAGTTGTGTGTTTTTCCTTTTACAATCAAGTCCGTAAAATTGGGAAAAATCTATATATCAAGTGTGTGAGATAACTATGAGGGGGAGGAGTGTGTGGTGGAAACTGGGAGAACGAATGGTGCACTAAATGGATTTTAACACGTTCGCTGCCGTGTGGCCGCCGCCGGCCACAGCAGGCGACTCTGACACGCATCTGACGTCATCACGGCAGTCAACGAGGCCTACGAGACAGGCAGGCTCCAGCGCAGTCGTCACGCAATGTAAGAAATGTAGTTTCGAGCCGGTGCGATCGCTAACCGATTGGCCGGCCGCTGGGGCACTCTCCCACTGCGTCATAGCGGGCAGCCACTGAGCTAGCGATCGCGCCGGCTCGGAACTGCCTAGCTTACATTGCATGACGACTGCGCTGGAGCCTGTCTTTCTCGTAGGCCACAGGCAGTCAACATGTTGACCGGGTGTACGCATTAGTGGGGGAAGGGGGGGGGGGGTACGAGCAGAAGGTTAATTTACTCGTCATAGGGAGCTTATCTTTATTTAAGACGACCTGTTTCAACACTCAATGGTGTCATCTTCTGGTCTCCTACGATTGACATTTAACAACCCATTAAAGCGCCCCACTTATAATTTGGGAGAAGTTATGGTAGATAAGTATAAAAGCTTGTGATGGTGGATAGTCAGGAGATGGTCAGCCAGAAATGTGCACCGTGGTCGTTCTGTTTTTATGTCTATTTTGTTTTAATTTTGACCAGCCATCCATTTTATAGCTATCCACCAGCAAAATATTTTATATCTGACTACCAACCACAACACTCAACAAATTATATATGTAGAACACTTTAATGAGCTGTTGAATGCCAATAGTAGGATATGACATCATTGAGCGTTGAAACAAGTAGTCTTAAATAAATAAAAGATAAAAATTGCGATCTTGGTATTTCTCTTTACATTAAGACTACTTACTGATGTATTTCTAGTATGACAGTGGATCGGCTTACAAATTGCAGCGTGATACTATCTTGCGTGGAGTTGGATCACGCAAATGCGCGTTGCAGTCAGATTGGTTAACGTCCCCTGCACGTTGTATAAACAACGATAACAGCTTTAAACTTGATAAGATGTGGGACCTGTTTACTATAGGTTTCAGAAATTACTGCATCCAGTCCCTTGATGACACATTTTTACCACTGAATTCTATTGACGCGGATCGAAATTCAGCGCACCTCACTCACGCGGAGTTGTATTCGACAGACGGGGCTGCACCGGTAATCTATGCGCCTCTTCCTGTGCACCTATTTCAGGTCAGCAAAGTCAGTAAAATGTACCAGGAACGTCTATTGTAAAACTCACCTTTAGATGACTAAATGATTGTCATTCAAATTATCGTGCGAAGCTTTCGACTTCATCTGTTAGCATTCCGGAAACATGTTAAGTCTGTATTTTATTTACGCTTTTAAGAGAAAATCAGTACCATACCCAAGTCAAAAGTCTGAATTTCGCATTCCCGTTCTGGGATAGATCCTAACGGTAAATGATGTAAATTGACAAATCACATGTGGACATTTATTCTTTAGACAAATCATTCCCAACTTGCGGGGTAATTGAGATTTATGAGGGGTAAAACAAAGGACTCGATTGTCTTCCGCTTCTGAAATTATATTTTTGCAATTTTGTAACGATTATTAATATTTTATACGATTTACGCTGGTTACGTGAATAACCTTCAGATATTACAATTTTTTTCTAAATTCTCATTTACGTGCGCCTCATGGGGAGAGCGCGTGGTCTAAGGCGTCATGGAACGGACTGTACCGCCGTTCCCGTCAGATCTCTCTCTCTCTCTCTCTCTCTCTCTCTCTCTCTCTCTGTGTGTGTGTGTGTGTGTGTGTGTGTGTGTGTGTGTGTGTGTGTGTTTCCCCCCCCCCCCCTCCTTAGTTTAAGTAGTTTGTAAGTCTAGGGACTGATGGCCATAGCAGTTAGGACGAATGTTTACAAACCTCATGCAGGGCAGTGCATTGTCACCCCTTCTTTTCATTGTGGTTATGGATGACATGATGACAAAGGTAGCAGGGAAACGTAAGGAAAGATGAAAGCAATGGTGTTTGCAGACGATCTCATGGTTCGGGGCAACAAGGAGGAGGAAATCCAGGAGCAGCTAGATGCTTGGGAAGAAACAGCGGGAGAAAACGGATTGAAGTTCAACATCCGTAAGTGAGAGTTCATGGTAACCAGCAGGAAAAAGGATAGACCAGTGAAGGGAGGTGAACAGCTGAAGAAGGCAGAAAGCTTAAAATACCTGGTAAGTGTAACTGAGAAAAATGGGAGAAATGACAAAGAGACTATAGAACGTGTCACACAGGCAGAAGTATTTGTGAAATGTGTTAGTTTAGTGTGGATTAAGGATATACCACAGAAAAGTAAAGGAGTGCTATACCAAAACTATTATGCTCCAATATTCACATATGCATCGGAAACAAAGAAAAGAGTTAGGAGCATAATACAATCAGGGGAAATGAAATTTCTGCGAAGCAGAATATGGGTACCAAGAAGACATAGGATGAGGAATGAGAAGATCAGAGAAATAGTGAGAGAGGAGCCCTTACAGGATAGGATAGAGAGATCAAGACTGCAGTGGTGTGGCCATTTAAAGAGAATTGAGGAGAAGAGGATCCCCAGGAGGATACACGAAATACAGATACAGAAGAAACGACCAAGAGGAAGACGAAGAAATAGATGGTTAAAAGGAGTGGAGGATTGTGTCAAGAAGAGATGAGAGGACTGGGCCAGAGTGAAAACAGAGAGATTGTGGGAAGGCAGGACGATGAGGCGAGGCTTGTGTTCCAAACAGTGTCTGGAAACTGTGCAAGATGACGACGATGATGATTTACGTGAGCACCGTGTGATGGTTGTTACATCTTTTGATACAAATATATGAATAACACCTTCCGAGCATAGTCCACCCACTACTCACATACTTTGTATGCATTTCATTTGCGTAAATGTCTCATGCAAATACTTTCGCCGGGTGATAGATTATTTCTGCATCGGACCAAAAATTACTTCATTAATCTGCTCACCACATATCAACGAAGTAATTGGTTGCACAACACAATAGCAATTATTTTTGAAGCCTGTAGAGTCTACACAATACAGTTGTTATTAATTATGGTAGTGGTTAGGCACAAAGCACTGAAAGCTTCCAATTTCTGCCTGTTCAGAAGAGTCCAGCAACGAAGAGGATTACAAACACACACAATAATTTGGTTGATTTAATTGGGGGGGGGGTCTAGGTACAGTTCGAGCAAGTGTCGCACCGAGGACTGGTGCAGGGGAAGCTTGTTAAGTGTCTATATGGATGGATGGGTGGTTTTCACGCTCGCAATGCTCTGGGAAATGCTCCATCATTCTGTAAAAACAAAAAGGTTATTACAAATAAGCAGTTACAGGTGTTTCATTAAACCATTATTTCGTACTAAGTGACATGATACTGTCGTAAGAACACTGGACTTGCATTCTAGAGTGCGACTGTTCAAATCCCCGTCCGTCCATCCGGATTCTTAGTTTTCCGTGATTTACCCAAATAGCCCTACACTGATGCCTGGATGGTTCCTTTACAACTTCCCTATATGTGGTAATACAAGCTTGTTTTTAGCTGACGTCCTAATTATGTTTCTGATGTTATGAACACTTACAAAGTATAATTTACCTTTTGTGTGGTCTTGAGAGAAAATACTTCACTGTAAAGCTCAGATAATTGCTAATGATGTTGAAGATGACGGGTGGGGAATGAGAACTATATACTATATGATTGCACTCAGCGGTAATCGTCTCTGAATGGTTGGAAAGCACTGGACCTTTTTATAGCCGATATGGTACAGAGTGGTAATCGCCTTTCTATCTTGGCCGTGGTCTGCACGCTTGCCGTAGGTGTCGTGCGGGTTTGCCGGCCTAGCAGGCGAATGCCGCAACAGCCCTATTACACGCTTTCAGCAGCACATTGTACCTAGCTAACGGCAAGAGGATGTCTCAACGTAAGTTTACGACCGTAATACGGGAAAAATCGCTTCACTCATATCCTGTGTCGTTTCTTTCCCTTGTGAACATGGTTTGTGTATCTGAATAATTCAAACCTGCGACGTTGTTGTGTAGCCCCCCCCCCCCCCTTATTACTGCCTACATAAATCATGGAGAAGTAAGAGTAGGACATACCATCTCTTATAATAGGCATTTATAGTTAAGTTTGGCACTTCAAACAACTTCAAGGTTGGAGAATGTCACCTATTACATGCGACATATCAGAGTGAATGAAGCTACGGAACGCATAAGAGGCCGGCCATTTCAGACAGACACTTCGGCACAAGTTTCAGATGGCACTTCTCATTGAAACACTGTGGCATTTTATGCATGCAAGGCAGGTTTTCAAACGTGAAGATGACCCTCTATCAATTTAGTTCGTAAGATAGAAACGGGATTGGCATGAACATTACAGGGAGGTAATCTGTTAGACTATACGAAAGATCAGTCCTTTCTTTCGTAAACAGCGATCTAAGGGACTCTGTAAATAGGGACTGATGACCCCGTAGTTAAGTTCCATAAGCTTAACAAACATTTGAACATTGACTCTGTAAATCATTTGCTTGGTTAATAAGAGTCCTTGGTCAATCGGGTATATAGATATTAATATTTATTTGTCGTAAGTGCTTTTCTGTTGGGATTCATTTGACAGTTATGGAATTATAGTGAGTTTCTATTACTATGCTCACGACCGCGATGGGTTTCTGTGGGGAGTGGGGGGAAGACCCACCTTCCTCCCGTAGTGAGTAGTAGAACCATAGAACTATAACTCAGGGACGTATGGATCAATTTCAACCATACTCGTTACATGGCTGTTTCACTAGTTCATAAATAAATAAATGAAATAAATAAATAAATAAAAAATAAAAAAACGGTTGCGATAAGGTACGGGTGGCTATGACAGAAAGGGTAACAAGTAGAACGTCCTAGAATGACCTGTTGATATTTATTTCCTTTAATTAGTCTACTTGAGGTATATAAAGCTCAATTTGTCTCTCATTCATGTCGTGCATTGCATCAACAAATCGTATTTCGGGGAAGAAATTCATGGTACAGGACTCAGTGCCCCAGATATATTTAACGACACCTCCAGAGTCGCATGTTGCAAAACAACGGAGAATCGGATTATCTGGTGACTGTACTTTGTATCGAAACTACCATCAGTTACCGGCAGAATCAAAAGTTGCTCAGGGTTCAGATGAATGCATGTACAAATATGTGTGACATGTAATAAATGTGTGTCAAATGTATGTGACACACATCTCTACCGTGTATATATGTACCTCGTTACTGAGGCACTGCAATACAAATCTGGCGCAACTAGTTAGCTGGTTCGAAAAATCTAAGACATCTGTGACGTATGTTTATGACTTTCGATTGCGAAGGGTTCATTATTGCTGCCTGTAAGGGAACAAATATCATGACCCAGTAGATGTTTCGAATTAATGTAGCACCCAGTCACTTGATACATAAATTTAACATTTATATGGTAATGGTAGGTATTGAAAGCCTCGTAACTCCATTTGTTCGTGACAAACTTTTAATTCCAGTGTTATGGTTGTTGCGGAAGAAGCATTTGAGCTCACTTATATCGTTGCTCATACGACTACTTTATTTCTTGACAGTTTATATTAGTTTTAAGGTATTTTAATCTCTTGTAAAATTCAAGAAACTGGAATTACTAGGTTTTAATTGGCCAATATTGAATTCGTCTTTCATTAATTTGCGTGCCAGTTACTGAAAGCTCATCTACAGGTGGTCGGTATTTCCAAGCAGGTCAAATCTTGAAATGTGTGCTACTAACCTCTCTTTTTTCTGCCATTTTAAGCCCATAAATAAACTGTTGTTGTGTTATTACTTACACGTTGTGTAATTCCTGAAATTGTAAATGTAGTATGGTAAACGATCCGTTATATAACAGTGTGGAAAACCCACCACTCAGATACAATTGGCCTAACAACTTACGTTCAATCAACTTTAGCACTAATAGTTGACAATCACGATATAGGCACTACCGCAATATATATATATATATTAATTTTTTTGCTAAAACGCCATCCACATCTCTTACGTTTAGCGAGTCGGCCGTATACTGGTCTTCCTTTTGAATAGTATTTACCCCGGAAGAAAATGCCTTACCAGAGCTGTAATTAAGATAATACTAATTTTGTAAATATCTGCTCGGTGTTATTTTCGCTTTTACATATTGTCTTCCTGTTGCAGGGATCACAGAAATCTACCAGTATCCTACGAATTTGCCGCAATTTAGTCAACTCATTTCGAAAGTTTACTTTCATCGTCTGTCGGCATACCCGTCATTTGGTATAAAACAAATTTATTACATCACTGATAAGTGAATAATTTTAGAATCACGCGAAGGTATTCGCACTACAGAACGCAACTCTTACGCATGAATTTTCTTCATATTTAAATGTTCCAAATTATATTAATGATATTTGTAGGTATTAACTCTACAGTTACCGATGTGTATGGAAAGTAGAGTAGTGTATATGTTTTTTAAAACTATTAATATAATGTGTGAATTGTTTTGTTGGACGTCCAACACTTTTTACCTTGAAACAGGGGACGGTCTTTTCCATGAAACACGTACTTGCAAATTAATCAAGTTTATTTAATATCTTAACAATTTTACTTTATTTGATGATAGAAATTAGTGTTCAGACTACGTTATTCGTTGCGGCGAGATCTATTTGCGAAATTTCAATCACCGTGAAAATATGTTGCTAGCACCCATCTACATAGTGAGACATGAGCATCCCAATAAAATAACAGAAATCAGATCGAAATCGGAAAGATTTAGGTGTTCTTTCTTCCCGAGCGCTATTAGAGAATGGAACGGCAGAAAAAGATTATGACAATGACTAATGAACCAGTTAAATGTGATTTGCAGCGCATCTATGTAGATGAATAAAAGAGCTGTCGTAAACCAAGGAGAACAAAGGCAGATGATTTTTCATTCTACGTAGATATATGCCTGAGGCGTCCAGAATCATTTTACTCTTTTCATCCTATAATCCCATCATCTACAAGAGATGCAGTTTAATAGTGTAGATATTGACATATCAAAACAAAACAGTTTTGATTATTTTACTGTATGCAGATAATGCCTTAATACGTGGGTACTTGAAGAACTAAGTCTTCCATGTCGTCTCACGCACGCTATTGCGGAAGAGGTGTGGCGTATTGCCGGAAGATCACATGTTCTGGTCTTTCTGCAGACACAGTTCTATCTGCGGCGTCGATAACAGGTGTATCACTGTGCGTTTGAAATGGTGCTGCAACTGTAAATGTACGCCAAAGGTGATGAACGCGAGACAGTGCGATTCTAAATTACACACAGATATACCGTGGCGAAACAGTATAGATCAACTGTAGTGAAGTGCGGATAATACTGATCGGATAGAACACGTGGGTAAACAATCTGACGATTAGGATCTTTATACAATGGTTATGAATAGTTTTGTAAACAACGAACGGATTTTTGTACACCAGGAAAGGAGTGAATAGTACAACGTGCAGACTGTTAAAAAATAGTGTCATGTATTTTTTGTTCCCCCCCCCCCCCCCCTTGAAGTGTTACAGTGTTAAATTTACTTGCACTGCCCTGATGATGTTTAAATTACGTTTGGAAGTCTCCGCGTACTTTAAGAGAGAATGTGAGCAAGGTATCGTTTAAACAATTTGTTATCATGTCAAAGTTCCTAAAGAAAGTAACTGCGCTTTGCGGTAGTATTAGGGCACGTATCATTATTCAGCTATTTGGCCTGACAAACTGCCAGTGTGAGATGTTGACAGTATGCTGCTATGGCTGGTAGTGTCTGGAGGAGATGCCGAGTGCTTGGGTTACTGGCACGAATTTGTTTTTCTTCGAAACGTGGAGGCGTGGTCACTGTTTCCCACGATTAACTGTACGCCATCTTCTGGTTGAATGGCTATGTTTTCAAAGTCTACGCCACAGTCTGTGTTTCCCATCCGAGTTGTCTGATATCTTAGCAGATGACACGCTGTCTGCAGATCGCGTTTTACTTTTTATCCGCCGTAACAACGTGGCAAATGAAATTTAATATTCCCCAGCCATCTGCCTATAGTAAATCTACTTAGGGATTGCCTGGTTTTTTACCTATTCCCTTTAGAAAGTTGACTGACTGCAAAGAACCTTCTCCTTTTATTTGCCTTTGCATCGTCATGCGTTTTAACTACGTTCTGACTTGGGCGCTTATGACCTCATTAGGTTTGCGCCCTAAATAAAATAAAACTGCAACTATAACTTCAAGTAAAAGAGGTCAGATTAGTTAGACATGGCTGGCATTATCCGTAAGTCGTTGGTGAACAAGCCCACAAGACACAAGAAGAAATGCAATATGAACACACTACTCCTCTTACATGACAGCGAAATAAGGATGGAGGAAAAAAAAAAAAAAAAAAAAAAAAGCGCCAAAATCAATTAATATGTTCAAATGTTTGTAAATCTGTGAGACTTAACTACTTCGGTTATTATTTCCTAGATTTACAAACTATCTACACTAAGTTAAACTAACTCAAGGACCACACACACACACACACACACACACACACACACACACACGCCCGAGGGAGGACTCGAACCGCCGCGGTGGAGTAGCCGAGCGGTCTAAAGCGTCTCGCTGCGGAGCGCGCGGTTGCTCGCCGTGGAGGTTCGAGTCCTCCCTGGGGCATGGGTGTGTGTGTGTTGTCCTTAGGTTAGTTTACCTAGGTTTAAGTAGTTTGTAAGCTACGGACTGATGACCACGCAGTTTGGTCCGATAGATTTACAAACATTTTTTGATTTTGAGGACTCGAACCTCCAAAGGAGGGCTACCGCGCGCTCCGCAGCAAGGAGCCGTGCAGCGCTCGGCCACTCCACCTTGCCTCAATTAATGTTAAGCGTATTACAAATTTCGAGGACTTGTATTGGGAAGTGAGTAGATATTTTGATAAGGAGCACATGTATGGAAATGTCATCCCGTGACGTTATGAACACGTATTTACCTTTGATACTGAGAACCCGTTTCTTCTATTGGTCAAGTGTTCTTAGCTCTTAAGGTGTGCATTGTCGAGTCCATGTTTACTGACCTTTTTTCCCCCTTGTTACGGTCCATAGTACCTACTCGCAAAATATGGAAAGCGAAAAAGTTTGATTTGTTTGACAGCTTCACAGATAAGAATGTGCTCTTGGCAGTTAGGGAATGATTAGAGCGTCACCGGATGACATTTCTCGACATCGGTTCCATATTAAAATGTTATATACTCACCACTCCCTTCTAGAAGTACTCGAAATTTGTAAAGAGCGTTTCCAGACCTCCTGTACATAGTCCACTGAATTTCGCAATTCCAGGTCGGTTATATGGAGTAGTAATCCTCTATACTCCTTGAAGTATAGTCTTTTTGCACCTAGAAGAGTTAGTTACGAAGGCATCGTAATTTTATCTAAAACCTTAGTGTCCGTCACACAGAACTAATGTGTTTTATTTATAATTGAGTTCTTTGATAGGGAAGAATAATGACTCTAATTTCGTCGGTTATTCCTTACATTTCATTTCGTTTTCATTTCCCAAATCCCGCTTATTCCTGACATCGTTCTGCTTTATCTCATACCATTCCCAGTGACGCCACTGTATGGACGACTCTTGAGACCCGCCTCCAACCATTCAGATTTAGATTTTCCGTGATTTCCCTAAATCGTCACAGGAAAATGCCGGGGGGGGGTCCCGTTTAATGGGCATGGCCGATTTTCCCCCTTTCTCGCCAAACCAGTCTGTGCTTGTGCTCCGCCTCTAATGACCACGCTATCGACGGGACGTTAAACCTTAATTTTACTTACTTCACAGTGAGGTTGTGTTTATTCCTCTACCATAAATAAAGCACATGGTCACACGCTGCATTCTGCGGTCGATGAACCGCAGTGTCGTGCTAAATACATCCCCATTAAGAATATTATTACTAAATGGTAATTTTTTGAGTTCCCATTCGATTGGATCTAGCAAATATCAATACTGCAGCACAGTCGGATCTAAGCGTCACAAGATCTCTTCCGTTATAAATGCTTCACATGGTGCATCTTACCAGTTATTTCCCCTTCTTTTTTATCTTAAGCCAACTTCCCATACATATTAAATCCCTCCCCTCCCCTCCCCCCCCCCCTCTCTCTCTTTCTCTTTCTCTCTCTCTCACACACACACACTTGTCTAAAGGTCACGGAGATAATACAGTGGCGAACATTAACGCTGGGACTGATGACCTAGCTGTTTGCTCCCATTCACCCATCAACCAACCAACGTTAGCGCTGTCTCGCTATAATAGCCTAAACGCAATTCATTGTGAAATACTGTGTTTTATGCCTTCAGAGCACTTTCCTGGGTAACGCTTCGTGCGCCATGTAAGTTGTGAAAGTGATAACTAACGTAACGTCGCTCACTGGATTTTATTTGTGTCCTGCAAGTAAGTTACACTATGGCAGACAAGTAGTCTGGCAGTAGCTATTTAATGTTACCCGTGCGATGTTGGGCTACCTCGCTGGTTAATTTTTTACTAACAACTAGAGTCTACTCCAAAACAGAGATGAATTCGAGGCGGGGATAGTCCAGGAAATGTCATCGGATGACGCTATGAGCACTACTTCATCTTCGAAACTGTAAGAGAAATAAAAGTTAGTAAGATTTTTTGTTCATGTTCTAGGATTGTATTGGAACACCTAAGAAAGAGTGGAAAGAATTCGTGAAGGCGGAACAGCCTTAAAAGTGGTGGTAACAAACTGGACTCCGGCCATGCTGATTTAGGCTTTCCGTGATATGTCCATAATCACTACAGGCAAATGCCGAGATGGATCCTTCCAGAGGGCGCGGCCGATTTCCTTCGCCGTCCCTGCAGGATCTATCCTAGCGTATGCTCCGTCGCTAATGGTCGCGGTGTCGACGAGAGGTTAAACCCCAATCCTCGTTCCTTCCGATTTCAACCCAGAAAGAGAAAGAAAGGGGAACAGCCACCGCCGTGGCCTGCCGCTATACAGGTGGTCTGTCTTGGTCAGTGTGCACTGAACGTGGCGCGCGACAGCTGATACGGCGCGCGTGTAGGCTGTTGCGGTGTAACGCGACACCCCGGGACCCGAGAACTCCTTACGTCACTTCCGCCGCGCCGGACGGCTATTCTGGGAAGATTTTATTTCAGATGGAGAAAACGGGCCGCCAAATTAATGGCACCGGCTCGCCGCAGCTGCTGGCCTAAAGGCCTGCCGCGCTCTTCTGACATCTCCAGAAATTTGTTGGCATCTGTGGAACACGCACCCTGCTAGTGACTACCAAACACTCGAGACGGCGCTAACGTCCGCCACTGTATTCTCTGCTGTTATTTAGACAAGCTCGGATACGAGCGAAGCAAATTTTTATTAATGCAACGTGTATAGTACGCAACCTAACAGAAAAACAGGGGATTCCAGGTACTGAATTTGTCACATTTTTATTTTTCCAGGAAGTTTCAGATCAGCGCAATTTCTACAACAGAGGAACTGTAAATAAGCCACAGAGTCGTGAAAAACCAGAGCTGTTTTTTTTTTTTCAACTGTAAAATTGTAACTGCTTAAAGTAATTGAAAAGTAAAATATAACGAATCTTGCTTTCATCAGGAGAATGCAGTTGCGTGTTTCTGAAAATGTAAGAGTAAGTTTTTGGCTGCTTGTTGTTGGTTGATAAGAAGCTACCCTGTCCTACAGTGGAGAGAGTATTTGTCAAGTGCTCTCGATCGTCGTTTGTTGCCTTGAAGTCTACATCTACATAAATACGCTTTTATGATGTATCTCTACAGTTGCATTCTCTAATAGCTCGCGGAAAAAAGGAACACCTAAATCTTTCCGTTTTCGATCTGAATTCTCTTACTTTCATGATAATGTCTTCCTATGTAGGTGGGTGCTAGCAAAATATGTTCGCATTCGGAAGAGAAAGTTTGTGAATTTCACAAATAGATCTCATCACAACAAATAACGCCTTTCTTGTAATGATTTCCATTGCCATTCATTCATCATTTCTGTGACACTCGCTCCTCTATATCGCGATAATACAAAACGAGCTGCCCTTCTCTGAGCTTTCTGTAAATCGTCTGTCAGTCCCACTTGGTGGGGATCCCACAATGCGCAGCAGGACTCCAAAACCGGACGCACAAGAGTAGTGAAGGTACTTTCTTTAGTAGAACTGTTGTATCTTCTAAGTGTTCTGCCAACGAAACGTAGTCTTTGGTTCGCTTTCCATACATATTTTGTGTGTGTTCTTTCCAGTTTAAGTTGTTTGCGTTACCCCTACGTATTTAGTTGAATTTACGGCCTGTAGTTTTAACTGATTTATCATGTAATTGTTGTTTAAGGGACTTCTTTTAGTGGTCATATCAATGACGTCACACTTTTTATTATTAAGGGTCAATTGCTATTTTTTGCACCATGCACATATCTTACCTAAATCATTTTGTAATTGCTTTTGATCTGGTGACTCTACTAATCGATAAGTGACAGCATTATCCTCGAACAACCTGAAAGAGCTATTCAGATTGTCTTCTAAATCGTTTATAAAAAATAAAGAACAGTAGGGACCCTATAAAACTTCCCTGGGGAACGGCAGATGTCACGTCAGTTCTACTCGATGACTTTCCGTCAATTACAGCATCTTGTGTCATGTCTGGGCAGTAACTTGTATTCTGCACTGCAATCTCCACATTTCTCGGAAGTCCCTGCTGCTTTATTGCCGTTCATTTTCTCGCCATTTTTAGCGATGGCAACAAGTTCGTGTTAAGGCCAAACTCTTGGGTATGCGATGTACCTCGACGTCGGTGCTGGAGGTGGAATGTGTGTGAGGTTGGCAAACCGTGTCGGTGAAATGCAGCACCTAATGCTGAGTGCAAACTAGTTAGAGGATTCCGAGAAGAGGAGAGCACCCCAGGAATGCAGGTTCATCGTTACACAACGCTTCCTCGGCTAGCGCGTTATCAGCCGGGTCGCTCCTCCTGCCGTTAATATGCAACACATTCCGAAAGGCCTAGCCACAATCTCCCGACCACACGTAAGGGGCTTACGTGCCGGATGTAGGGCGCCAAGGCAGGTTCACTTAGGGCATCTCTTCAAGTCACTTTTTTATCTGGTGCCAGTATTAATACAACGCAAGCTTCCACGTACTATCTAATATGTAAAGCAAAGTGTCCGTATGTGTGTACGTGTTGCACACAAATCTACAATTTTGATCCGATCTTTTTCAAATTTTGTTCCCGTAGGCTTCAATCCATGTGGACGGTCGCCGTAAGTGTAAGAATCACGTACGATATATAGTTCACGAGATATGACGTCATAAACAATAAGATGCGCGAAAAACTGCTGCATTTTGCGACAATGCTGCTTATTTTCTCCTAAGCCATTGGACCGATTTCAACCAAATTTGGTACACACATTCCTTACCGTGAGGTAACAATTACTGCATGGTTAAGAATCATATGTTTCAAAAGATATTATGTCATAACCAATAGAAATCGCAAAAAAGTGCCATATAATGCGGCGAGACTTTCGAAATACACTGTATGAGAATGACAGTACTTAGCGACTTCCAATAAATTTTAAACATAATTTCAAACCTTTATTAAACTTTTTCTCGCTGCCAACCATAGTGAAATGATGAAAGGAAAAAAGTTTATCGCTCACTACTTTTCCGCTGTTTATGGAGTAAATCTACGGCTCTCGGTATGACGCTACAATTTATAATTTCTACACTACAAATTGTAGCCTCAGAAAATTTTACAGACGGTATACACACATATAGTTGAGTGTACCTTCTAAATTGTATCACAATACGACATGTAGTACATGCTATATGAGCACATAAACAGTAGCGTTCATGGAAAACCGCCACTTCACGCATCAAGTTTTAATATATTTCTTCTTTACTACTAATTGTATTTCCAAGAGATTTTACAGACATACAGCCCTTATACAAATGAACATATACGTGAAAAATGGCAGGAATAAATAGATAAATGCCTGGGCATCGCCGGGTTTTCACCTAGTGTTTTAGAAAACTTTCGGCCTAAAAGGCCGTGGAAAATGTGCGAAGTGATTCAGTGACGTTTCGTCCTATTGCGGGAGACATCTCTATGGATGAGCAATTGCGCTGAAAGCCCAAGAGGGTTCCGAATTCATATACCGGTTCTGACGCACCCAAGTTTGAATGCATAGTTATTTCTGATTAGTGATGTATTTCTCGTTTGAAAGTAAGTGATTGTTACACATGGACATAAAGCCGTCGTTTATTTCGATTTATTTGACTCCGTCGTAGTTCCTGTTACATGTATCATTGTTCTGCAAATTCTATTCCACCTCTGCATAAATTGAGATGATAATGCGTTGTTTTGGCTAACTGGCCAGTCTCAGTAGAGGTTATTTCACGGTCTCCATGTTTCGTTACGGCCGAATTGCCAGTTCATACAAAGCGACAGTTTGTGTTCGGATAAGCCAGTGTTATTACGCGTTTGCATAGTTCAAAGGTACGCTTTGCCCTAAACATGCCGATCTGTATCCACTGCGGCTGTCGCTAGCGGATAATGCACATCTCTTGTAATTGTTATATTTTCTTGGTGGGTTTGCTCATATCTTTCCCGAAGTGACGAGAATCTTTACAATAAAATTGAGGAAAACTTTCCATTTTGGCAACCAACACCTGGGCTTCTCTTTTCTTGGGGAAATACTCGTCCCTCTTCGATTTTGGTAGAACAGTTTCTCTTCAAAACGAAACTTAACCCAATTAACAATAGTCTTCGTATAAATAAACCGGAATACCTAACGGTTCTGTCCAACGCTGTTTATACCTCTTTTTTTCTATTATGGAAGTATAGATCTATATATGTTGTTTTTCCTGTGCACCTTGTGCCTCGAAAGATCTTCCGGGCCGTGTGATTACTGATGCGGCTAGAAAGTAAGCCTATTATTCTTTTTCTCGATGGTGAATTAATGTTATTTATGTTGGTTTAGCTATTTAGACAAAAAATCCACTAGTAGAGAGCTTCAGAGTTGACACCAGTCAGTCATCTGACCCTACCTGCCAACGGATGCGATAATCGGTGATATGGAATGTGCAAAATATGGTTGAGTCCTCATGGAGATGCGAGAAAATGACAGAAAGAACGTTTCGTGGATGGACGTGCCCGTGACCACTCTGTCAATGAAGTTATCTTAGTTGTTGCAGTATGCACGCGAACACGTTCACAAAGTATGCAATACCTGGAACCGGAGGCAATTGTCTTGTTTCGTCAGTGACACTCAGCCTTAAAGGAGACGGGACATTACAGCTGTTACAATGAACCTAGGTCTCTTTATTCTATAACTTGGTGCGTAGTAAGCTGCGGATTGGTCGACTGTACTTCGCACAATTTTTTCAGTCGTGACGTCTCTTTTCCTATCGATTTTTGTCAGAGCGTGTAAGCGACTCCTGTTAGGACCTTTCTGCATTGGGGAACGCTATATTAGATTTATTAAGCGTATCTCAAGTTACGTTTTATGAGAGACTTATTTCATGCAGAAGCTCAATGAAGATTCATCACTCACTTGGTATGGTTTAATACAGTGAATTGTAAAGCCATAATTACGAGGGGTGTACAAATGAAAAGGTACAAAACATCTTAACAACCAAACCTGTTCAAATTTGAATATTTCGCTTTGGGATAACGTAGTGCGGCATTTGGGGAAGCGAAGCATGCCCCAAAAAATTCAAGGCTGTGCCCACAGTAGACAAGGTCCGATGCCTTTCGAATTCCTCGAGCAAGGAAAAACCATTAACAGTGACGTGTACTGTGAGACACTCTGTAGCCAACGCAAATCCGTAAAGAGCAAATCGTCTCCCACTCCTCCCCAAACTATCACTCTCCAACCTCCTCCTCCTCCTCCTCCTCCTCCTCCTACTACTACTACTACACAAACTCAACCTGAAGCTCTGTATAGGGAAAGTATGGCCATCGTGATTCGTTGAAATCGAGTCACATTTTTTCCGCCATATTGGTCCTATACGTTGCTTCGCTGCCATAGGAAGTTTAGTGATTATTCATATGTTTGTGTTTGAATAATGCCACCGTAATGCTCTTTAGGGTGTTATTTACAGCCAAGAAGCAAGGTAAACATTATTCCCATCTGAATTCTGAAACGCAGGCAGAGGAGTTGGGTTGACGAAATGTTTAAGAGAAAACTACGAGCCTAGAAGCAACCCTCGGTTCTGTGCTGTGGTACTTCTAATATGTAATGAAAATTAACAGATTAAATATTCACTGTCGATTGGATCACGCAGCAGATGCCTACATTGTGAAGTAAATTCGTGCATTATGTAGTGAAGTTATTCATGCGTCGTTAGTTTTATTTGTACGTGATTGCTGAAAAAACTTAAACATTTTGAATTATAACTGGGTAAACAGATTCTCGTATAGATATGAAATTAATACACAGTTCAGAAAGCAAGCTTTTCTCATTCGTGTACATGTGTTTAGTGTGTTATTACAGGAAGCAGAGAATTGAAGCAAGAAAAATATTAAACAGGCAAATCTAATTTGTAGTACAGGCACTTTTAATTTCTGTTTTTGGTAAAATTAGTGTATCGGGTATCCCCTTGCATTCTTCGTAGTTCATTTGAGGTTTAACTTGAGAATATGTACGAAACTACTCATCTAAACTTTGTCCGTAATCTCAATTGATTGCTCCGATGAGGAAAGTTTCACGGTTTGTTGGAATTCTGTGCTACGCTACAGGTTTGTCTGAAGCTGAACTCTGAACTACAGGTCTGTTTCATTGACGTCAATTTGCAGCAGAGGTTTGGAACATATTCTGTATTCAAATATTATCCATTATCTCGAACAGAATGATCTATTGACCCAAGGTCAACACGGATTTAGGAAATATCGTTCACGCGAAACACAACTAGCTCTTTACACACACGAAGTAATGAGTGCTATTGACAAGGGTTCTCAAATTGATTCCGTATTTATTGTTTTCCATAAGGTTGTTGACACCGTACCTTACAAACGGCTTTCAAGCAAATTTCGTGTTTATGGTATATGGCCCCAAATTTGCGACTGGATAGGGGATTTCCTGTCAGAGAGGACACAGTTTGTAGTAATCGATGGTAAAGCATCGACTAAAACAGAGGTGATGCCAGACGATCCACAGGGTAGTGTAGTCTATGGGACTTAACTACGGGGTCATCGGTCCCTAAACTTACAAACTACTTTATGAACTAGCTAACACTAAGGACGGCACAAATATCCATGCCCGAGGGGGGGATTCGAACCCCCCGATCGTAGTGGCCGTGCAGACCGTGACTGGCGCGCCGCAGTCCCCTCGGCCACCGCGGCCGGCCGGCGTATATCACTACGGCGTGGTCTACACGAAACTCCAATCGCCAACATTCTCCTTCGAATGCGAAAGTATGTTGTTGATTGCCACTTGCATAGATAGAACTGATCATCAGAATAAAATACGAGAAATCAGAGCTCGAACAGATTCAGGTGTTCTTTCTTTCCGCGCGCTATTCGAGAATGGAATAGGAGATAGTGTAAAGGTGGTTTGATGAATCCTCTGCCAGGCACGTAAATGTGATTTGCAGAGTATCGCATGTAGATGTGTAGTCGCAAACCGAACTGTTTTCTTGAAATCAGCTGACAAGTATTTCGTAGAACCGGCAAGTCCGCATGTAAGATAACTGCGCTCTCTTCCCGCGTCCGTCTGTCGGGTATGTTCAAATGTTTGTAAAGTCTATGGGACTTAACTATGGGGTCATCAGTCCCTAAACTTACAAACTACTTATGAACTACTTACAACTAAGGACGGCATAAATATCCATGTCCGAGGAGGGATTCGAACCCCCGACCGTAGTGGCCGTGCGGACCGTGACTGGAGCGTCTCAAACCCCTCGGCCACCGCGGCCGGCCTGTCGGGTATAACACTCTGTATATCGAGAATGAAATGATTTATCGTTCTGTTCTCAACCTTAAATAAAACATCGATATAGTACCTACATTACGTGTGCAGCTTTGTATGTGCTAAAATCAACTATACGCAAAGTCTACGCAATGCGATTTTTCGTCCGCTAACTCTTCAAACGTTTGTGCAGCAATTTAGTTAATTTGATGTAGCGCAGTAACTATACGGAATAACGAATAGAAAGATCATTATCGAGCGAAAATATCAAAGTATAAGAATTAAAAAAATAATTTTTTTCATCGAATAGTTCTCAAAATGGGCCGATAAATATTGTAAGCGCTCGGAACACTATGGCGGTCAGTGTGAAAGTAGCAGCGGAATAGGCCCAGCATGGCCGACGCTGGTCACACTTTCCCTATACAGAGCTTTACCCCTTTCTCCTCCTCCTCCTCCTCCTCCTCCTACCACCACCACCACCACAAATCCTCCTCCTCCTACTGCTGCTGCTGCTACTACTACTACTACTACTACTACTGCTGCTGCTGCTACAGTAGAGTCTCGATTATCCGATCTAAACCGGCTGCGGCATGGTCGGATAAGCGGGAAGGTCGGATAACACGGAAAATAATAAAGTCTGAAAAATTCATTTTAATATGGAAAACTTTTTAAATATGTGAACAAGAACTGAATATAACGTTCAAATACATTAGACGGGAGCCAAAGGAAAGCGATATGATATTACGTTACATAAAAATTAAAGTAGGCCACATGAGTTAAAAATTTAATTCAATTCAATACAAATCAGATTGAATAGTTACGTACGTCCAATAGCCCACTGTTGTGTTTGTGAAAGACTTCATTGAACCACAAATCATTTAAATCTGTATAAAGAAGTTAGTGTCTTGATTGCCTGCTGTTAATCGTTTTTTTGCCGCTAAATCACGTAGTCTCTTAAGAAGTAAAACCTTGGTACACGTTGTTTCCTCCAGCTGCTGTACATATTTTAAAGCAGTTTATTAAGTCCATGTGTCCTTCGTTGTGAGAAATCTTGGGCGTACTTTCATCCACTACATCCGTTTCTTTTTCGTTTACCATGTTGATTACACCTTCGTCACTTCAAATTCTTCATCTTGGACAACCCATTCATTTACCTCATCTTCTGTGGCGTCAGCACATTGCGGAACCTTTAGTGACAATGAAAGCAGGGTAGTAATTTCGGGTTCGGTCTGCTGTTGTAGATTTTCATCATCCGGAGAATTTTCTTGATTTTCCTGTGGAAAAATTTTCCAGGATTTTGCAATTGTATTTGCTCCAAAACTCTCCCAAGATTGGGACATATCATTTTATTTACTAATTTTTGCGTACAGTCCCGGCGCAGTGAAAGGGTCGGATAACCGAAGATCGGATAATCGAGACTCTACTGTACTACTACTACTACCACTACCACTACCACTACCACTACCACCACCACCACCACGACCGCCTCCTCCTCCTCCTGCTTCCCGACCTTACTGCTCCTTCCTCCTCCTCACCCAACTTCTTCCTCCTCTCAACCTCCTCTACTACGTCGTCGTCGTCCTCTTCCTGTTGTTTCTTCTTCCTAGGAATCCACTAAAATGTGAAATCGTACTTTATTAAAAATAAAAAACAAAATACGGTTCTGATAACCTCACCTCATCATTCTGGGAAGCAGCTGATTTGCAGCCTCTGTATATGTAGCACAGCTGACTCGTAAAATCGGTATTCCGCCCAGCTAGCCATGCCGATTCGGGCCTAGCACGTAGAAATACAACTGTGTAAGTCGGGTGCGGGGGTGGACGTCAGGTGTTGCGTCACTCGCGCGAGATTCGGCGGAGCGTCGCGTCCTCGCGGAGCGCGCGACCCTCGCAAGAATGTTATCTTATTTGCGGCGGCGTTATCGCCGCGGGCGCACCGGCGAGCCGGCATGCGCTGCGCCACTCGCCGCCGCACCGCATCGCAACACGCCATGTACGACTTCAGCCTCGACGAGTTCGGCGACGTCTTCGACAGCATCCTGAGCAAGGTGCGTGCTGCCGGCCACGCTTAACCTCCTACCAGCGTCCACACCGGAGTTTGTCCGTAACTCACGCTGTCACAGGTAGGCACAGTTCTCTGCTCCTGCGAGTGCATTCGCAATGTACCCTCCTGTCAGTTTCTTTCAGACTAATCTCTGACTGTGAACAGTAATTACCACCACGGCACTTACTGTGGTCGATTAAACCTACCGATACCGGACGCCGTATTTGACGCGTGACGTAATGTAGCGTGTGACATCACATGTGCGCGAAGAGCACAACACTGGCAGTATGCATTAGTTTTTGGGAAAGAAAGCAAGCAATCAACATTAATGTTTAACGATCCTTCGACTACGAGATCATTAGAAACAGAAATCATGTTCGATTGTAGTCTGGGACTCGAAATCTGCCTCATTACTTTAAACAATCTTAATAATTTCAGCAAGCCATAGAATTTTATAAATCAAGAAAAAAGCAGAAAAATCACCTGTGGATAACCGCTTGGAGTCCATCTACTTCCCTATTTTTTTTACAATGTTTAACCGAATCATAGGTCATGTGCGTTACGTGACGGTGTATTTTTATGTTATGAGTCCGCCAAGCCAACGATTGTGAGGACGCAAATTAGTGCTTGTGGTGATCTGGTGACAGTTCGGTTATTCAGCTAATATCCTGTCACGATAATGATTATAATTCTTATTATGATGCGTACTTTTGTATTCTGACTGTCAGTGGTTTCTGTGACCTGTTTTGATGATTCCGTGGGAAAAGGAATTTATTATAGTATTAGTTGGTTCATTTCCCTTATATGCTTAAAATGACTATCTATAGGAAGTGGGAATTTGAAACTTGCGGCAGAAAGAAAATTGCGCGTATTTTTTTCCCTGATGTACCAGATTTTACATGAACTGATTATTCGGCATTTAACATTAGGGTTGCTGAGGATACCCCTTAGGATGAAAAATTTGTCTAAATTCACGAATGATACACTATCGTAATCTAAACAAATAGCAGTTGTAAATTTTACAGTTTTCAGTACCAATATGGGATTCGTTTATCGAGCTGTTTTCCTTGAGAAAAACTATCGTAATAATGATTTACACTTTTGTTACTTTTCTGCGTTGTAGGAGATATCGTGATCAGGCTCTGTTGAGATGTGTTGGTATCGACATAAAAAAAGGAAAGAATTCCAAAAAAACATGGACGCTAAAATGCAGGTCACGAACCTCTATGATTACTTCCCTTTGCCAACCCATAACAGAAGATTGTGTCGGCTATTTCTCATGTGGAATAATACAATTACATTATGCTGGTAAGCGCTGAGACAAAACTACAATGTAAAAGTATTTCACCAAACTAATCAAATCACAAACTGGACTCCATTGACATTAATGTATGAACAGCACTTAGCCAGAACTGTGAATATGGTTTACAGTAACACCTCTAACAGAAGTTTATAGCATGGAGTATCCGTGAATACTAACAGAGAAATGTATCTTCATTCTTTTACTGAATCCTGTGGGTTTTTTCGTAATAATCAAGAGCTCTCACTAGAAGAGTGTCAAAGATGAACAAGTTTTCGTAGCTTGAAAGGTATGTATTTAAGACCCCATCTTAACGTAACTTTTTTGTTGTGTTTTGGTCCACACATCCACCTGCCATAACAGGGAATCTTTTTTTAAATACCGTGCATTTAATTTCAAATGAGGCTGATGATTTAAACTTCCTCATTTATTGAGTTACTAAAAAATAAAGTTCTTGCAAACAAAATTCTCAATGTTCGGTTAGTTACGGAACGGTTTATCGGTGGCAATTTTGTTTTTACTTATTTTCTTTATGCGGGTGACGTTTTATTACTTACTTAATTAACTTACTTAATTACTTACAGTAATTACTTTTACATCTGAAGTGTTACTCGCTGGGATAGGTTCACCTTGTAACAGTAGCTTCTTCCTCTTCAAAAGTATGTTATTTTAGAACTCTTCGCTGATACCAGAATGTCTTTCGCGGACTGAAATTCTGACACCCTTTTACAACTTGTTTCTATTTCGTCGCGGGAAACGTGATTTCCTCTGAAGTGCTGCTGTGGCGTTTATACTCGAACCGCATTCGTAAAACGTCGGTGGCTGTAAGTTTGACAGCCAAGTCGGATAGCGCGCGTATTGCTGAGACGTCAGGCTGACGGGTTCCGCGTGTAGGTTCAAGTAGGCTGCTAATAGGCTGCTGGCGCCGCAGTTTGAGGGCGGGTCTGGCAAATGTCCTCCGCGATGGCGAGACCAGGAAGCGAGCGGCTTTGCGCGTCTGCCGGCCGTGCTCGGACAGCTCAGTGGACCACGTGTCAAGCCGCGCCCAACTTATGGGCCAGGCACGTATGTACAGGGTGACAGCTATTGAACTAAATCAAATAATACCATCATAACGTCTGAATGATTTACGGTAGGACGTCCGAATTGCACGGGTGAACGCGGGGCATAGTGACTTAGATTGAGCACGTGCTCGCGCTTTACGCTTGTCGGGCATTTGCACGTGGAAATGTCAAGAAACAACGCGCCTGAGCGTCTGGCCTTTGTGAGGACCTCGTATGCGAGTAGTGACAACCCAGCTGCGGATCGAAGGAAGTTTGCCGCGGTGGAGTGGCCGAGCGTTCCAAGGCTCCTAGCTGCGGAGCGCCACGCTGCTCGCCGTCGGAGGTTCGAGTCCTCCCTCGGCCATGGGTGTATTTATTGTCCTTAGCGTAAGTTAGTTTAAGTAGTTTGTAAGTCTAGGGACAGATGACCGGAGTAGTCCCATAGATTTACATTTGAACATTTTTGAAGGAAGTTTAAGACCGCGTTCAAACTGAAGTAAACCAGTCCAAGTGTGCTGACTATCAAGCATTCTATTCGCAAGTTAGAACGGGTGGTGTTCGTAAGGACAGTATAGCCAATGTCGGCTGGCCAAAAATAATGAAAACGTCTCAGGAAATCGAAGAAAGAAAGAAAGGAAAAAAAAAAAAAAAAAAAAAAAAAAAAAACCAAACAGTGCACTGTGTTTCAAACCAGTCCCAGGAAAGCGACTAGACCAGCTACAAAACAGGTTGGAAGGCAGCGCGATCCACAACGTGGCGCTCCAGACCGCTCGGCTACACCCGCGCGGAAGAATTACTTCCGGAAGTGTCTTTAGATCTTTAATTAAAGGTAACGAAGAAATTTTCAGATCAGAGCCTGTAAAGCAGAGAATTGAGAAGTACATTGTGTTTTAGAGTTGTGCTGGATGTTTTTGTAAAAATTTGATTTGTCGTAGGCGTTGATGGGAAAAATTTGTCGCAGTTCGTGTGTTCGCTTCCGACTGTGTTCATTCGAAATCCCGCAACTCCCATACCCGAAAAACTCTTATTTCATGTCCTCAGAGTTTGTCTACCTTCTTTCCTTTGCGAAAAATACAAAATAAGAAATGGAACTGTTTATAAGGTATTCAACATCGATACTTTGGACGCGATAGACTGGTTCGCTCTAAACGGAGATATTATTCCAGTTAAGGAAGTGGAAACGCTATTTTGGCGAATGTTCACTCTTGCATGCCTGTGTGCACCTGTAAATGAGGGACTCAATGCGAATCGACCACTTTGACCGTTGGTGAAGCGTGCTCTAACGTCTCAAGTTCCCTCTGAAGCAGCTGGAATGCAGCTCACTTAGAGCCTTGCGTTGCTTTCGCCTCTAATACGGTTGATACTGGAGCGACCGGGCTCCTTTCTAATTACAGCCTTAAGCTAAAAATTCACGTCAGTCGTCGTCTACTAACTTTGTTGAAAGAAATAGAAAAAAGAAATCTTGTGCTCTACCAGTACACAGAAAATCAATAGTCATTGTTGTTATCTTCTTTCAAGTCTTGTAAAGGGTATTTGTGGCCCATTTCTACTTGTAATTTCAGAAAGTATAGTATTCGTAATTACATTAAGATGGATGGTGCAATATAATATAAATGTACATAAATTGTGTCGTATCAGTTTGATTTACTTTAGAAATTAAATTTTATGCTGTCGTAATATTACATTGAACTAAGAAAGACATAATTTTAGTATCTGTCTAATTTCAGTGTTATATTTCGACAATGAGCATACTTTTACGACGTGATTCCACCCGTCTACTTTGATCCATGTCGTCATCAAATGTTCAAATAAGGACGGCACAAATATCCATGCCCGAGGAGTGATTCGAACCCCCGACCGTAGTGGCCGTGCAGACCGTGACTGGAGCGCCTCAGTCCCCTCGGCCACCGCGGTCGGCATGTCGTCATCAACAAGTCGGAATACTCGCATTTCAGTCGTAGCCATCTACAAATAACGAATGTTTAAATTGATTAGTGTTTGTAATTAAATCAAGGGGCCCGTTAAAATTATACTGGGAATTTGGAAATAGCGTTGCATATCGCAGATCGGCCTACTGTCGGTACATTTCGAACACAGGAGCATCGCTGTGACACCGTTGCTTGTTCACTCGCAACGATTTAAGCTGTACTCTTAGGTTCCTGTCTAACCACAGCCTTTAAAATGGATAAATTCGTAAAAAATATTAACGTTCTTTCGTCAATCAGAGTAGACGTCTACAGTCTAGCTTGTCAAAAATATTTTGTCTACTAAACAACACGCCGCTGCCACGGGTCAAAGCCAACGGGTGCAATCGCGTCCTATAAATAATCCCGCCAATGTTTAGATTTGTGTAAGAGCTAAAACTGATTTTGAACTTCGTTGGGACCAATACGTATGACATACCATTGCAATATTAAGAAGATATCATCAGTCAGCTATGTAGTAACCACATTTTTCTCATACGTGTAGAAATACGAATTCAAACAGCTTTGAAAACTAAATAACATATATCGTCTCTTACTTTTGTACAAAACGATACGCAATTACAAATTCCAATGCTCAAATGTTTGTAAACGTATTGGACCAAACTGCTATGATCATCAGTACCTAGACTTACAAACTACTTAAACTAACCTAAGCACAACATACACACTCATGCCCCAGGAACACTCGAACCTCCGACGGCGAGCAACAGGCGAAACGCAATTACCTGTCCACTTCGCTAGCTGTAAAATACAGCATAAGATACGCGTGCGTTACAAAAATAAATTACGTGTTTTAGAAAAGCTCTGATGATAATGGTATGGTCATCAAAAGTTATTCAATACACAACTGAATTTAGATGGCGATAGCTGCCAGTGGTCATTGAAATAAATCAGTAGGGAAATTGACAATTTGTGTCCAACAGGGATCCGAACCTGGATCATCCTGCTTACTAGGCAGCCACGCTTACCACTACACCACTCGGGGGCAATGATCAGCACGGCAGGGCAGGCTACCCTGCACGTTTCTTGCCATACGCAAGTTCTCTACTTATTCACATTTAACGTAGTGGTGCTGCCCATTATCACTAAATTACTCGCCACATTTCGCCAATTCCCGGAAAAGTTTGGGCATAGGGCATCCCCAGCGAAGAAATGATCGATTGTCATCTTTGCCTAATTTTTGTGTTTGTAGTATAGCCTATATATTGAGAGGCTTTAAGCTGCTGTGTAACCATACAAGAAAACTAATTGTCCCCCCTTTGTCATTTCTGTTTATATGTTTGAGTGTATGTGCGGTGTCTATTCTCTCTGACACACACTCCAAGTTACAAACAAAACTGACTGAAACGGAGATGGTTAGCATTCTTGTATGATTCCACAGCAGCTTAAAGCCTCTTAAGTTTGCAAATATGGAATCTTCCTTTCCAGAAAGGCCCATTGTTTAGAAGAAATCGTGTGCAGAGGCATCAAATTTACACCTTCATAATATGTTTGTCTACAGCCACAGTACATTCGTACAAAGTATGGACTTACTGTGCTGTTCAGTTCATGTAGTAAGCTAGGGAGAAACGAACGCCTATATGCTTCAGTACGCACTGGAGCCCTTTATCTGACGATCTGCCGACTGAGCTGGCACAGTGGTTAGCACACTAGACTTGGGTTTCGGGAGGACGGCGGTTCTAACCTGCTCCGGGCATACAGATTTAGATTTTCGATGATGTTGATGATTGGTGGTTTAGGGCCCTCAACACCGAGGTCATCAGCGCTCGTAGATTTTTCGACATTTAGAGAAATCGCTCCAGACAAATAGTTCCCCGTCCTTAACAAAAAAACAATCAGGCGTATACTCCTTCTCTAAAGATCACGTTATCAACAGGGTGTAAACCCTTATCTTCCTTCCTTCTTTTCCTGATGATCACGACGTGAGATTCCAGGTTGCCGCGGTGGAGTAGCCGAGCGGTCTAAAGCGTCTCGCTGCGGAGCGCGCGGTTTCTCGCCGTGGAGGTTCGAGTCCTCTCCGGGGCATGGGTGTATGTGTTTCTCCTTAGGTTAGTTTACCTAGGTTTAAGTAGTTTGTAAGTTACGGATTGATGACCACGCAGTTAGGTCCGATATATTTACGGACATTTGAACATTTTTTTTGATTCCAGATTGGCGGTAGCATTCTAAAGTTTCGCAGAACACTAGACATTTTTTCTTCCTCAGATTCTCATTTAAGTTTTCCGATCATTTCTGTTGCACTTCCTCATCGGCTAACCCGGTTGTTAAGATTCTAGCATCGCGGGTCTGAGTGTCTTTCACGTAATGCCTACTTTATAAAAAACATGAAACACTGGCGCAATACTGTAAACCTGGTGTCGTTGTTGTGTTATGCAATTTATAGGTTCATTGCCTTCCAACCAGTCTTCTATGTGTACTGATTTTTCCTTGCCCGTTTCATTTCATATTACTTACTGGCATTGTCAGTCAATACTGTGTAAATGATTGAGACACTTATTCTCTGCGAACCTTGTGATCAGACGCTAAAGGTTATTTTCTGTGTCGCAAGCGTTATCCTTACATCTATGGAGAACTACAATTACTACTTGACGTTGTGTTGTTATCCTGCGGTTTGGCGGTGATGAGGTCATGCCCAGGTACTCTGCGTGGGAAGACAGAGGTGAACGTTAGGCGGCGCAGCGTCTTCCGGCACTTAGCGCAGGACTGATTGCGGCGTCGGAGTGCCGTGGGCGGCTATATGCGTCCAAGGTGAGGGCTGACTCACAGCCCGGCCTCTTCGTCACCTGCCGTGTTTCAGGCTGCGCTGCCTCCAGTGCCTTGTTTGACGTTTCTGAAAGCCGCTCTGCGCCCCGAGGTGCAACAAGTCTATTTGTGTACATATTTCTTCGGTTTTTGGGCTTGTCTTCCGCAGTTGCAGTTATACAATTTTGTATAGGATATGGGACCGTCTTTTGCAACGGTAAATTAGTCTACTTTAGACCAGACGCGTTTCGCTTTATTTTAAAGCATCTTCAGTGGTCAAGAATTTTTTATGTTTTTATCTTCATGTGTGATTTGTAGCACCTTGTCACTTGCTGTCACTGCTTATATTTACACTATTTTACACTTTTTACAGTAACATTTCTTACGCAAGTTTTTGAAACATATATTTGTGCACACTGCCAGTCCCGAATCCATCGACTAAATTGTGACTGTATTTGGTATAACTGATCTGTGTTGTTTGCCTGCTCTCTACAGACTAACTGCATTCAATTTCCTTTCTTGACCCTGCACTGAAAATGCCTGCACAATAGCACAAATATTGTAGGTAGGCGCTCTGTGCCTTGTTCGAGAACTTTTTGGCCCACTTTAGGTTACGGTAGTAACACTAAAAGTCGGCCTTTGCCATCGTCTTTTGACAGCTCGAAATTTAAATGAAAATAACGGCTTAACCATTCATCTGACACGAAAATTGAATAACTGAATTTGTAGAAGAGAAAATTCTCTAAAACTTTGCTCTCTTAAGGGTTTTTTTTTTTTTTCACGTCTCGTATCATTTGAAAGATATTTGCAAAAATAACGGTGTTTTGACACCCTCCATTAAATTAACGAAAAGCAGCCTTTCGCGGATGTTACGTGACGTTCCTCGCCCAGAACCCTCTCTGGCATACACCATTTTGCGTTGCGTATTTGATGATTTTCTTATTGTAACTGGTACGTTGTCATTTCAAAGTAGTGGCGCACTGAAGAGTTAACAAAAACACGTCGTTCTTCGTACGATAAATGATAATCTAGTGTCTACAAATGCTATATTAGCATCAGTTAACAAGGGCCATCAATGACATTAAAGAACGCCACTTCTACTTGTTAGCCATAGCGTAGTGGGCAACGCGTTAAATTGTGCCGCTGAAAGTCAGTGGTTCGGAACCAGCCCCTACCTAATTTTTTTTTCCTAAAAGGGTTTCAGACACTCTTATAAATTTTTTTATTATTTAGATTTCTATTTTGGTCCAAAATGTTTGCAAAAACTTATAAAACTACAAATCTAAAGTGAGCCGTAAAACACGTCAGTACGATTTTCTTTTTTTTTCATTCGTACATAGATGTACTGTTAGCAACAGTAATACCATTTGGCGTACGTAGCGGTTAGGAGAAAAGAATATTTTCACAAACGAGTTTTGCGTCCTGCCCTGCCTCACACACAGAAGTGACCATTCATTATCTGAAGAAAACCGGAAAATGCATGCAGTGGCTACCCACTAGTAGCGGGTATTCCTTGAAACATTTGTTACGTAACCTGAACTAAAACCATTGACCGGCTCTTGGTAACCTAAACATGTGAAATATGAGTTTCAACTATACAGTCTGAAGTATTCAACATAAGTAGCACCAGCTCGCTCTTAGATAAAGCCAAAAAAATCATTTATTTACTGCAATAGTACGTAACATTTAATTTACGAGGGAAAAATCAGGAAGTCCTCGCCCCTTTTTCGCCCGCGTTGGACTTTTCTTGGTTAGGACCGGCTTTGCCTGCCGGTAGCTCCAAATCAAATATTCAAATGATTGTATAGCTTATGGGACTTAACTACGGGGTCGTCAGTCCCTAAACTTACAAATTACTTATCAACTAGATAATACTGAGGACGGCACAAATATCCATGCCCGAGGGGGGATTCGAAACCCTGACCGTAGTGGACGTGCAGATCGTACCTGGCGCGCCGCAGACCTCTCGGCCACCGCGGCCGGCCCTGTAGCTTCGCTGCACGAAGCTGCTGTCAGTTGAAAAGATGGCGGCTGTGCTTTAGTGTAATTAGTTTAATAAGGAGCAACGGACTATTGCCCATCGAGATCTACAGTGAAAATAAAGCCCTGAAAGTAGATCGGCGTGTGGCTCGGACTGTTGAACAAGTTTTTGTAAGGGCAAAGATTTACAAGTAACGATGAAGCCAAGACAGCAGTCCGACGGGGGCGAATTCTACTTCAGAGCTGTATCAAATGTAGCGTTGCTATATGACAAGTGTGTGAACCGGTGCGGGAATTGTGGGAAAGTAGTGTAAGGTCCGTAGAACAGAACGTGTGCAATGATCTGTATGTTCCTTATTTTGGTTAATAAAACCTAGGCTAAAGACATCTTGATTTGCCCTAGTAAATCTAAAACCCATCAAATATGGGCTTCCTTTGAAAATGTCTGAAATAAAAATATTGCGTCTCCCAAATTCCGCATGCGACAGTGTATCCAACCGTTAATCATATTGGGCACAGTCCTGTCTACGAAGCAAAAACCTGACGTATTTGCCGTGATTCACATTAAGAGGTCCTTTCACGAGACGGGAAAGCATTCCTATTTCGAGCAGCTGATCATATCTGTAATGTTACTGCGTGGAATTTAATGTTCTACTACACTTCGAAGCGCGAAAGAAAGGGTTTCAAAGATTTTTGTTTCCTCGTGAAGAGGGAATATGGACAGATGTCACATCGAAATTACGTCATAAAGCTGAACTTCGGAGACGCCAAATTGGGTTGAGTCATTTCAGCTCCTTAGTAGATGGTTTTTATATTCCAGCTATATGATATGAATTTAATAAGCTGTTTCAAAGCACCGACAGATTTAAGATTCTCAGAAAAGGGTCGTGTTTTATGTGGCTTGTTATAATAACTTCGGTGGAAACTAATCTTTTTCGCGATTTTTCTCCGCTTTTACTCGACTACCACAAGAGAGCTATTTTACGCTCATCCATTATGCAGACAGATTGTGTGATTTTCTCCAGATGCAACCGACAGCTACCGCTGGAGAACGCAGCTGTCGCAAATTACGATGAAGAGTGCATTGCGCGAGATGTAAGAGGTAATTTTTATGTTGACTCATGTGGACCAATAAGACCACTGGACACAATTATAGGTCTTAACTGTGTTGGTAATATAAGATCTTGCATTTGAAATTCCATATAATGCAGTTTTAACTGCGTTCGTATGTAATAGTTTCTCCACTAATGACAGATATCGTTATTAACTTACTGTTTGCACGTTCCAATTTTGCCAATATGTTCTGTTTTTGGTTTTTTAATTGTACGTGCGTTGTCACTCTGTGTTGTAGATGGCCATGTTGAGTTCACATTCAAAGGCGAAATCAATAAATAAAGGGGGAGGGGTAGAGGTTATTTCTGCGTAGCAACCAAGATGGACATTGCGTCTGACGTGCTTCGCGATTAGAAACACGTCCCTTGTGAGAACAGATTTACGAAAGGCTTCGGAATGTCAAATTCCATGTAGAGACGTCACAAAATATGACCAGCTCGTTGTCCACGGACGGTTTCTTGTCTAATCTTTCATGTCCTTTTTATTTAATTTAATAGGAAGACTTTTTGCAAAATCTTTATTATCCAAGATAGCGATAATTCTTACAAAATGGGATAACTAGTTTTGGCTTATTTACTAGCTATCTTCAAATCTTGTGAGCCCATATTATTTCCTGGAGTGCTGAGTCCTACCTTTTTTGTCTGTCGGTGTATCTTCTATTACGTAATTTCCCACTTAAGTCCACGGGATAACAAGTACTATGAAACATTGTACCTTTCCATTAAAGTCGTATAACTGTATTACAGCGTCACACCACGACCAAAGTAATCAGTGGACCAACGAGTCGTCGAGCGGAGTCTGTCGTTTGTAGAACAATGTCTTTGTATTGGCTCGTATAACTGAACAAATTCGCAAAATTGTTACGCTTTAAAGTGTCTCGTTTCATTTTGGAGCTGACCTTGACATTATTTGTACCCTAAGATATTTTACGCGCAAATTGCAATTCTAAAAACATTCATCAGATGCTTAGATATATTGTAAGGAAGTTGAAAGAAAAAGTAAAAAGAAGTCAGTAGTTTTAGGGATTGCTCTTTGTCTCTCTAGACGATCTCTATGAAACGCGCGTGGTACTAATTAATCTCTTTAATGAAAAAAGTTGACCTTGTCTAAAACAGTTCGTAAATACGGAAAAATGATGAAGTTACTACAGGTTCCTTTGTTGACATCTTAACAGCTGTAAAAGCACTTCACGTACTTGGCTGCAGTGCTTAGAGGCCTCACAGAGTCCCAGCGTACGGCACAATGTTCTTTCACACTACACTGCGCGAAGCGTGAGCAGCTGAAATTCCATTAAATTAATGGAAGATTGATTTTTAATCTCCGATATTCATTTACGGGCTTACCGCAAAATTTCCGCCCCTGCCGCAATTCTCGCCAAAGACAAGAAGGAATATCACGATTCATTTTCGCTTCCCGTATTCGAGCTTGAATACTTGTGTCTATTGTAGTTGTTAATGTAATCACTTCTTGCAGGAAATGGAGAATGTGATCAAAGGATGGTATAAAATGAACACTAGGAAAAGCAAAACATGGTTAACCGATATAATCAGGGAATACTGAAGAGATTAAAACGGGATCACTGAAACTATTGATGACGTTTGCCACTTGAGCGCACTAACTGTTCTCTATTAATGTGCAATACGTTTTACAACTACGATTAAGTCAATTTTTTTAGAACAATAGCTTTTTAGACGCTTTTGACTACACCATATGGTGTATATGATTTCAGATTTAACCATCCGATGTTTAACGTTTTGTAAGGGTTTACAACTTGAACTTTGGGACATCGTAATTTCCTCTACCGTTGTGAAGTGATATTCTGACGATGCACCTACAATTGTGTGTAGCCGGTTGTTTTTACAATACAGATAACGAGGCATTGAAGAATTTTCATTTTTTTTTTCGCTAACATTTATGAAAGATTTTTTTAAGATAATTAGTAATTGTAGAAATCATGCTTGATATCAACCAGCGATTTGGTGTAATAGTTGCAATTAAAATTAAAGCAGATAGCAAAAATTATTTCTATTGGTTTCGGTCTCAGCATTTCACGTCTGTGCGGTCTGCTGTATCTCCTCCACCGCCCTTCATCTTGGTGGTATCCATCTGAAGATGGTCTGCAATAGACCGAAAGCGGTTATGAAATAGAAAAAAACAATATTTGCAATCTGGACTGCTTTTAATTTTAATTAAAATTTTAAGGTAATGTTTGGAGAATTTTCGTATATTTCTTAATAGTAACAATATTGAACATTAGATGGATTTTTCGACTAACTAACGAAGTGGTACTAAATCGAATTCAGCACAAGTAAAAATTTTTGCTACACCTTGACTAAAAGAAAGGATCGGTTGGTACGACGCAGTCTTGAGGCACAAAGGAAACAAGGAAGGAAGGAAGATAGGAAGATTCGGGTTTAACGTCCCATCGACAGCGTACTCATTAAGAGTCTCGAGCACAAGCTCGGATTTTATTTTTGTTAATGAAGCGGCCGTGCCCTTTGAAAGGAACCATCTCGGCATTTGGCTGGAACGATTTAAAGAAATGACGTAAAAACGTAAATCTGGGTGACAGGAGTTGGGTTTGAGCAAACGTCCTCGTGACCGTGAGTCCAGTGCGTTAGCACTGGATCATAAAGACGTGACAGCGTGACTGATGCATTGGGCAGTTATTTTTTCCTCGCTCACTACACGAACTGAATAGCACAGCAAGTCTATACTTTGATATAAAGTACTAAAGCCAAGTATTGGGTGTAATTTATTGTAGGGGATCATCTAGACGTGAATTTAGTAAAGAAGTTAAGATGAATGTAGACTGAAGTAAGTTAACCAGAGATAAAGATGCTTCGCCAGGGTTAATCAGTCTAGAGAACTACATCAAACTAGTCTTTGGCTGTAAACCACCACCACCACCAACAACAACAACAACAGCAACAACGAAAACGATAACTAGAACAAACAACAATGCCACTGGGTAAAGGAAATTTACACGTTATCGCTGAGAGATGAAAGCTAGAATAAAGAATGGACGAAAATTCGAAATCCCGCCTGCGATTATTTCCAACTACCTACCTCATTTTGTCTCTAATGAACTTCTAAACGTCAAAGAACTGTAGAGTAGAGTGCAACTTTCCGTAAAATCAGAGTTATACTATAAAACCTGTGGGGTCATCAGTCCCTAAACATACAAACTACTTACGAACTACCTTATACGAAAGACGACACAAATATCCATGCCCGAGGGGGGGGATTCGAACCCCTGACCGTAGCGGCCGTGCAGACTGACTGGCGCGGCGCAGACCGCTCGGCCACTGCGGCCGGCAAATGATTTGCAGTAAACACCCGCTCGGATAGCGAATTCTATACCTTTTGTGCACAAACCACAGGCCTGTACCGTGGCATTTGATGTGACTCACCTCGGAAATCATAACAAGGACTTTTCAGCAAGCACAATCTCTAGTGTACTGCTGTGCAAAAGTTGTCCAGCGTGTGTTGAACAGGTGATTCAGGCATGTTTCTTCTCCGTATGTACCTGGACTTCCTGCTCCTTGGTTAGGTTCATAATGAGCCCTCGTTCAGTCCATTTGAAACTGTACCCTAGTGAATGCTTGTTGTAAATCAACACAGCGTAAGCTTATCTGTTTTATGGACATACGTCTATCCTACTGCTCTCCATAATTCTGTGTATGAGGCGCATCAAAAAATTAAGTTTTCCTATTTCTATTTTCTTTTTTGCAAAGACAGCATCGTTCATAGTTACACGAAAAACTTTCTTGGGAAGACATACAGCAATGTTTGAGATTTTTCGACACACCATAGGAAGTGGGACATTTGTCGTACCAACGTTTGCATTCCTGTGATTGGTACCAGCGTGTGACAAGTCTTCTTCAGCTCTTCATCGCTGTCAAAACGCAGGCCGAGAGGACGGGAATTTCTTGAGGTGCAGGTAATGATTGAAATCGCTGGGAGCAAGATCAGGACTGTGTGCTGGATGATCCAACAGCTCCCAGTCGAGATTCTGGAAACAGTTGTGCGTCGAGCCATATGGGGACGATCATTGTTACTGCAGTAAGCATCCCATCTTTTCTTGCACCTCAAGAAATTCCCGTCCTCTGGCCAAAGTTTCGACAACGACGAGGTGCTGAGGACGACTTTCATACTGGTTCCATTTACAGGCAGCACACTTCTACCACACAAGAATTCTAAAATTGATCGCACGATACGACAATTACACAATTTTTTTGGTGACTATGCCTTTTCTGGGCGCGCTTTGTATCTCTTGATCCTCGTCTAAAACCACATATTAATATCTCCATTATACGTATCTTGTCCGGTATGTGACAGTCACCAACACTTCCGCTGTACCTGCGATTAAGTTGATAGCTAAGAAGAAAGAAGAGCTGTTGTCAGATATGAGATCTAAAATGAATCTGTGAGTTACCTTTTTGAAGTTATGTGGGCGATAATTGTGACATTCAGAAGCCAGACTAACTCCAGTTTTCATAATTTTTCAACTTTTGATCCACAAAACCTCAAAAAGACGTATATTTTCATATTATAGTATTTTTGCCGTAGTATTTCCAGCATTGTTCAATGTTTGTCAATATAGGATGTGTAGTGTTATTTCCAATAACGCATTTATTTCGATGTCTGAGTGATTTCATTTGTTAGTTGTGAGCTTACGTTTGAACAGAGTGCTGCAAAATGAGTGACAGTGAAGGAAATCAATTTTCTGGAGCTGCAGACAACGTTCTTGATTCCAGTTTCAGTTCAGCCAAAGTAAGGAAAAACTACACTAGCTAATACATATTTTAACTTATCTGAGAGCTCATCTACGTTGTGTTTAAGACAATGCAAGAGACTACAAGCATATTGTGACTTACTCAGATCCGTGCACGGGTCAGAATCTAAATATAAAAACTTTGTTGAAAATGATGAAGCTTGTACAAAGTTCTGAAATCAGAGCAGGTATTTAAAAATTTTAGTATCTGGACACAGCTATCTGCCAAATGGATCAGACTTTGGGGTAACTGAATCTAAAGCGAGAAAGACACAAAAAAGTTTCTCACCAAAAGATCGATACAGTATAATTCGGATTTGCAAAAGGAAGAAACCCTTTGTACTTGCTCAAATGCAGAAGACTCTTGAAGATCCCATAACGAACCAGACGAAGACAATAGAAGGCGTCCCTGTAAATTTGTTTGACATTGGATGGATTCGATTGGATAGGTGACTACCTTTCTCTCTGCAGTACAATACGACTTTTGTGACGATTTTTCATCTATTAGGATTTATTTGAAGACATTTGCACCACGCAGACAACCAGAATTTGGGAATATAAAGCAGGATGTCCTGTACTCAAGTATTCGTCCCATCAGTAAGGATAAAAAGGCAGATTTCATGCCCTTCCTGACGTATATTCCTACTTTGAATCATGAGTACTACAAAAAGCTATGACCACTCGTAGGATGAAAAACAGTGTAGTGTCAGATAACTGTGATTCAATTTATTATGATGATTAGCCACGTCTGAAGTTACAGTGAAGTACAAAGTAAACCTTTTTCAGCTGACACTGTGACTATCTCCTGGAAAAATACAAATTTCAAGTTATGTTTCAGTGATTATGTGTGTTGTTTTCATCAAATTTGTATGTCGAACTAAATAGTAACTGTCATAGTAATATTTTTTTTATATATAATGAAGAAAATATTGAGTTGTTATTAAAGCTGTAATTTCGGGATGCTCTTAACTTTAAACTCAGTTTGTTCCCATGGAGTTAGTCGGCTTGGCTTGTGAATGGCACAGTTATAATGGCGTCTATGCACAGCGCGGGTGTTGTCGCTGCCGCGGATGACGAGCTGTCGGTGTTGCAGGATGACAAGGACCTGTCGGCGGCGGACGCGGAAGGCGTCTGGAGCCCGGACATCGAGCAGAGCTTCCAGGAGGCGCTCGCCATCTACCCGCCCTGCGGCCGCCGCAAGATCATCCTCTCCGACGAGGGCAAGATGTACGGTATGTCGCGCTTTTACTCCACTTGAGCCCTTTGTTTAGTGTTTAGACAGAAGTCAAATCCGGCGCTACGTCAACTCTTTTCTGCCTCTGACTCCGCAAGCTTTGTTTACAAGATAAATCAATCAAAAGTGAAGGCCGTAAACTCCACAAAATACGTAGGAATTACTACTACTTCAGACTTAAACTGGAAAGAACACGTAGATAATATAGTGGGAAAGGCGAGCCAGAGACTACGTTTTATTGGCAGAACCCTTAAAACATGCAACACATCTACAAATGAAACTGCATACACTACGCTTGTCCGTCCATTTTTGGAGTATTGCTGCCCAGTGTGGGAACCTAATGAGGTAGATTTGACGGAGGACTTCGAAAGAGTCAAAAGAAGGGCAGCTGGTTTCGTATTGTCACGATACAGGGGAGATAGCGTTACAGAAATGATACAGGATCTGGGATGGGAATCATAACAACAACGGCGCTTATCGCTGCGTCGTGGGCTAGTTACGGAACTCCAATCGCCAACATTCTCCTCCGTATTGTTGACTGCCACTTACATAGGTAGAAATGATCATCAGAATAAAATACGAGAAATCAGAGCTCGAACGGAGAGATTCAGGAGTTCTTTCTTCCCGCGCGCTATTCGAGAATGGAATGGTGGTTCGATGAACCCTCAGCCAGACACTTAAATGTGATTTACAGAGTATCCCATGTAGATATAGATGTAGATATGGTGCATGGCGGAGGGTGCCTCGTACTTACATTGCCAGGGCCATTTGAACCGTAGCCGGCCTGTATTACACGGTCATATTTCTTTGTCAAAAATTTACATAATAAAAATTTGTTAGTGTAATAGGGAACTTTGACATCTCTGCTTTCGTCACCAAAACGTGAGCGTGTATAGTGACTCGCAGTAGATTTAATCATGTACGCCACTACGGTCGGGGGTTCGAATCCCCACTCGGGCATGGATATTTGTGCCGTCCTTAGTGTTAGCTAGTTCATAAGTAGTTCGTAAGTCTAGGGACTGATGACCCCATAGTTAAGTCTCATAAGCTCTACAAACATATGAACATTTTTAAACAGAAATTTCACGCTGTTAAACATTTCGAAACTGTTTCTTCAGTTTCTTGTTGCAGTAAAAAATAAGAAAAAAATGTCATATGCCTGATACATTCTGCGGGGTTGGTTCAGTCGTCTGTCACAAACGATGTTCTCAGTTTTCTCACGTTGCCCCCTTGCCATACTGATATGTGAGAGGTATGTCGTACGTTTGTTTGTCCAGTGTAAGTAACTGTAAAGTATGCCAGTATAGTGTAGTGTTTTGTTGCTGCTGTCTGGTTGTGGTGATGAAAGACGGAAGGAGGTGAGAGCATTGCCAGCACGTTGCGAACGTACGGTTGATTGTCGTTGTCGGACTCGGTCCATTAATTGCTCCACTTCGGTAGCAAGTGTTCCGTGTCCAGAGACGGGTCGTTGGGCACCCAGCGCGCTGCGACCAGTGTCCAGCGAGGAGGTGATTGCAGATCCTAGAAACATCGCCTACCCGTGTTAAGTGGTGTGCTGCGCCCCAAGCTACTCGCTCACCTTACGTCCCAGGGTTGGCCACAAACCTCACCTTTGAAGTCGCGATCTGCTAGAACTGAGTCGAAGATATCCGATTCGTTATTCTGTAAATTTTCACTACCATCTGTACCCGGACACGAATTGCTGTGGATTGTTGCAGATAAATGTAAAAGAAAGACAAGAGAAAGCTCCGCTATGTGCATCTCGCCTTCCCGCCTCTCCCATCCTATCTACCTACCTCCTCCCCTCTCTCTTACAAGTGGACCACATGGGTATTGCAATTTAGAATTTCTTTATATTTATGGTACGTGAAGTTCAGACCTTTTAACCCTTTAAGGCATGACTTTTAATTTAAGGCATGACTTTTAATTTAAAGCTCTAAAAACTACCACGATTAATGTATAGTGCGTATATACTGAGAAAACGTTGAAAAAAACTCCTTAATTATTATGCACTCTTAACAAAAACAAGTTCATAGCTGCACCGCTGTATAGAGCTTCCTTGATGTACCCAATGTAATAAATGTTACTATTATGCCTCTCGTCTTTCCAGAAAGCAAGTCATAATGCTTCAGTAGTATGTGATTGTCTAATTTTACATAGCAAAGGAGGAATACCAATGCAAACAAACGCACATGTTAGTAGTAACTCAATGCAGCTAACTGTCGAAATGATTCAGTAGCACTCTTGAATTTATAATTTCTAGGACGAGCTACTAGCATATGTAACATTATGTATAGAAGCAGCAACAAATGAATTTGTGGTAAAATGTTGATTAGTTTGAGAGATAATAGAAAAATAAGGTATGTAGCTGATCAGCTACACTATGCATTAAACGTTAAATAACAACCAGCTAAAGCCATTCGACGCAACTCTCGGAAACTCTAGAGAAAATCGACTTTGAAGTTATGCAAGTACACATAAGTACCAATAATTAACTCCTTTCTTCCAGGAGTGCTAGTCTTGCATGTTTCGCAGGAGAGCTTCTGTGAAGTTTGGAAAGTAGGAGGCGAGGTACTGGCGGAAGTAAAGTTGTGAGGCGGCATCGTGAGTCGTGTCGGGATAGCTCATACGGTAGAGCGCTTGCCCGCGAAAGACAAATGTCCCAGGTTTTTAGTCCCGGTTCCGGCACACAATTTTAATCTGTCAGGATGTTTCAAGAGTTGCAGCATCTGTCGGTATAGCTCACGTGGCAAAGGGTCGCAGGTTCGAATCCCATTGTGGCTTTATATTGTTGTTGTCATCATCATCATCGTTTTCGAATTCAGTGATATAAAACATTTTGGGATCTCTAACTCCAAGCGTTGTGTCAGTTTTTATTTATGTGTATGTAGACGAGCTCAACAAACATGTCATGAACAATCAAACTACCGTCAACAACTAATAGTGAAGCCAAAACTGAAAAAAAAATTAAACTTACGATTTTTATTGAAACCATCATTATTAACAGCTTTTTATAAAATATAGAAAATACGAAAATATAAAAACCGGGCATTTTTCTTAAATATCACCATTACACATTAAGATGGTGTAAGTATTCGAAAACAACGAAAAATATAGTTGTCACAGCGGGATTCTAACCTCCGACTCTGATTGTGAAGCCAGAATACTACCACATGAATTATACCGCCAGATGGTGCAGCTATTGTCATTATTTGTACTTGCAAAACTTGGAAGTCGATTTTCACGATAATTTTTTAGAGTTGCGTTGAATGTCTTTGGCTGATTGTTATTTGAGTTCTCAACTTCACGTACCATAAGCATAAAAAAATTCTACCCATGTGGTCTCCTCCCCCACACTCTCCATCTCCACTCCTTCCTCTCCACGTCGTCGCCACGGATTCCCTGTTCACTTCAACCTCCCCATTATGCGTCAACTATGTCCAAGCTAGAAGCTTGTTTAATGTTACGTTAAAAATCTTACATCTTCGAAATTTATCGAGCGAATGCTTTGAAATTTAGACAGACTGTTGCATTCTTATACGTGCGTGTTTCCGTGTACCTAATTTTAAAATATGACATGTATCAGTTTATAAAAAAATATATAATGGGGAATCATTGTTAAAAAAAGTCGCTGAAAAGTTACATTTATTTACACGTTGTATATAAGAGATGTACAAAAACCCTCTTTTAGTAAAATGCTATGTAGTGTCAAAATTTCAAAACAAGCAGCCAAGTACTTCCCGGAGATTAACGCATGTGCACATACGAACGTTTACATTTTATAGCGTTCCAAATTAATTGTTTCATTTATATTACACATATACCAGATGCCGTTCTTAATGGGTACACAAAATATGTGCGAAATCGAATGCATCATTGTTATACAATTTCAACGCAATCTTTTAAGTACTTTCGGAGATAAGAGACTTTGAATAAAAGAATATTTACATTTGAACTTACAATAGAAAATGTAGATGTTCTTAAATCTCGGAAAGTTCTTGACCGAGCGCATTGGGGCGCTACGCTCCGAAGCGCGAGGCCGTTCCCAGTCGGGATTCGAATTTCCCCTCGGGCATGGATGTTTGTGCTGTGTTTAATATAAGGCAGTTCATAAGTAGTTTGTAAGCTTATGGACTGATGATCCCACAGTTACGTCCCATAATCCTAACAAAGATTTGAAAATTTTTGAACAGTTCTTGAAGGAATGCTTTGGAATTCTGACTCTAAGTTGTTCCATAGAATACACGCAAGTTTTATTATTCAAAAATTTTAATTTACGTCTTTTACGAATTTATATTTGGGAAACGTTGTATTCAAAAGAAAGTATTTGTTTGTCACACTAGTAATTGGGGGTACAGGAGTATCATGTGATGCAGAGAATGAACAACAAATCTAGGCATACGTATAACTCATAAACCAATTCGTAAAGTATACACTAAAGGAGAAAAAAAGAAGAAACAATCTACATGTACATAAATAGTTTGCAATGTACATAAATAGTTTGCAAGTCACATTGAAGTGCATGGCAGAGTGTTTATCGTACCGCTTTTATAATATTTCTCTACAGTTCCATTTTCTAATAATTCGCGGGGAAAAAGGGAGACCTAAATCTTTCCGTTTTCGATCTAATTTCTCTTATTTTATTGCAGTGATCGTGTGTCCCTATTTAGGTGGGTGCTAACAAGAGAGAAAGTTGCTGAAACAAATTTCGCAAATAGTTTTTGCTGCAACGAATAACGCCTTTTTTTTAATGAATTCCTCCCCAATTCTTGGATCATTTCCATGATACTGTCCCCCATATATAGCGATAATACAAAACGAGCTGCCCTTCTCTAAAATTTCTTTAAATCGTCCTTCGGTCCCATCTGGTGTGGATTCCACAATGCGCAACAATACTCCAAAATAGTGAGTACTACTGTAATGTAGATAGTTTCTTTAGTAGCACTGTCGCAACTTCTAAGTGTTCCGCCAATGAAACGTAGTCTTTGGTTCGCCTTCCCTATAATATTTTCTGTGTCTCCCTTCCAATTTAAGTTGTTCGTAGTTGTTATTCCTAGGTATTTGGTTGAAGTGAAGGCCTATAGATTCAACTGATTTATCGTGTAACTGAAGTTTAACGGATTTCATTTACTGGTCATATCGACGCTTCCACCCTTATCATTAATAATGGTCAACTGCCAATTTTTGCACCATGCAGATATCTAAATTATTCTCTGTATATCTCCACCATACAATGTGCCAGTTAGTAGTAAAACTTTTGATAAGCTACATCGATCTAGGAAACGCAAATCCTGTAAATATTTGAGATATAATATTAAGTACAAGCAAACTGCACAATCCCTGACGTAATCGACGTTAATATCATTGAACGTCGTTATGTTTTGGTTGGTTGGTTTGGAAATTTAAGAGACCAAAGATCACGGGTCGTCGGTGACGTGTTTTGAGTATTCATATGTACGCAAGAGTTTTCCAAAATCTGACTATTAACTAGTGAGCGCACTTCGAACAAATTCACTTAACTTTCACTAGTTAGTTTACATCCATGTGGACATATCAATATGATTCGCTTAAATTCTTAACATTGATTTATCCTGAAGCAATCCTTTTTTTAGACGGTTGTTTTATTCTGTAATCCTCCACGATTCAGCTAGTTGAATTATCAGTTCGTAACATCGATTTTAATCTGTGCCCAAAGACTGACGTGATGAACGTGCTAAAGACAACTAGGATCATTACCCCACTTACGATTCGCTGTTCTGTTAAACAGCGGCGGAATTTACTATTACATGGTTATTGATCTCGTGATGTTATGCAGTAATAGAATGACTGCCCAGTTTTAAGCGAAACACCGTTCGCAGAATGTAGTGACTGCTATGTTTCAGATAACATAACATTGCTCTCAGCGCCTATGGCAGTTCACACTACGGAAATAATCGCTTCTCTAAACTGCTTGTTATAAGTTGCAATTTTGCCGACAGCTTGCGGCTTGGAAGCTCACAACCCGGAAAGGAAACATCGCCAAGTCGCATTGAGCGGTGATAAAGCTATCGATCACGTACCTCGCAGGTTTTCCAAGGTTGAAGTCAGCTTACCAAGAGGGTAGAGCAGTTTCCTGTAGTGTGCTGCTCAGCACAAGATCGTAGTGGCGTGTGCTATATTAGTACTTCATGAGAAATTGAGTGGTTATTGACGTTATTTGGTAGCTAGATATAACGAATGACTAAGGTATCTTGCTTGCGCATCACAAAGAGAGAGAGAGAGAGAGAGAGAGAGAGAGAGAGAGAGAGAGAGAGAGAGAGAGAGAGAGACGTGACTTAATGATTTTGTATCTTACAATATGCACTTCTTTTTTGAGCAACCCATTGGACTGGTAGTTAACACGTAGAAAGGTACCATGCTAGGAAATCTTAGAAGTATATGTAAAAGATAAATCACCCGGTGCAAATTATATTCCTGTCCAAAATACGTAAAGGTCTTTTTCTGTCGGTGCTTACTGAAGACAAGTTTAGACTTGTCTCGCATTTCAGAATGCAAAAGACCGGAAAGAAGGAATCGACTATCATCTTTCTGCAGGAAACATCCCAGCATTTGGCAGAGCTACTGAGTCATTGGAAATCTAAATATGAATTTGGATAGCTTCATTCTGTTTGAACCACCGCCCGTTTTCATTAGCAGTTAAGTGTCTTGACCACTGTGCTGCACGTCATTTGGCAGATACATTAGAAGCCAAATGTTGAATGTGTTTTTTGGACCGTGTAAAATTGGTTTAGATGATTAGTAAATGAAACTCCAGGGCAACGGGATATAGTTAAGGCGAGCCAGGTAATTGTGAAGCACGTCAAAAATTCCCTCTGCAAATTCTCTACAAAATGCATACGTTATCCAACACTGTTCTTACTATTTTTTTTATTCTATAAGCCCTGTTTGTTAATCTCATTCTGAAATAAGTGTGTATCAAATGAAGCACTGTAATTATGCCCTGCACAGAAAAGCTGTAAAGATAATTGTGCAACGTGTGTGTGGCAGTTTGGCAAAGATAATTTCAACAGTGGAAGAATATTTAAATCCACACTGTTGTGGCAAGAGATAATATGTACTCATAGGAAACAATGTTCGGGTCTGGTGGTCTTGGGATAAAGCGTTCGATTGGAAACCGAAAAGTCGCGGGTTCGAAATCCTATCGGATCTCGGATTTTTTCAGTCTGCATTTTATCCAATCCTTCAACTATCATCTATGTGAGGAGTCGCAGGAAACAACGCGTGGTTCCCCTTTCGCCGGTTGGATAACTGGCGTAAGCTTGGGACACGCAAGTGCCGAAGTGGCGTCCAATTGAAAGACTTGCTACAGGCCAATGAGCCACACGAAATTATTATTATTATTATTAGGAAAAAATGGACCGCAATTTAAAAGGGAACTGATGATGCCACACACAGAACACAAGATCTCGTCTCCAAAAGTAATTCTGACTCTGATATTATTATTATTATTATTATTATTTGCAAACTGAGCAACATAGTTTATCATTTGAAAGCATGTCATTAGTTCGAGGGATGGGGATTACAAAACTAACCACTTAAGTGAAACAATGTTATATATATATATATATATATATATATATATATATATATATATAAATGAATGTTTCTCTGACTCTGGTTCGCCTTTCCCACGATATTATCAATGTGTTCATTCCAATTTAAGTCTGAAGTAATAGTAATTCCTAGGTATTTTGTGGAGTTTACGGCCTTCACTTTTGATTGATTTATCTTGTAAACAAAGTTTAACGGATTTCTTTTCGGACTCATGTGGACGACTTCACACTTCTCATTATTTAGAGTCAATTGCCAATTTTTACACCATAGTGATATCTTATTTAGATCGTTCTGCAGTTGGTTTTGATCTTAATATGATTTTACTAGACGGTAAATGACGGCGTCATCTGCAAACAACCTAAGAGAGCTACTTAGATTTTCTCCCAATTCGTTTATGTAAATAAGGAACAGCAGAGGACCAATAACACTACCCTGTGGAACGTCCTATATCACCTCTGTTTTTAGTCGATGCGTTACCATCGATTACTACAAACTGTGTCCTCTCTGACAGGGAATCCCCTATCCAATCGCAAATTTGGGGCGATGTACTATAACCACGCAATTTGATTAAAAGCCGTTTGTGAGGTACGGTATCAAAAGCCTTCTGGAAATCAAGAAATACGGAATCAATTTGAGAATCCTTGTCGATTGCAGGATTAGTTTAATCTTGACCAAACATACGTGAATGTACGGTTAATTACGTCTCAGAAATATGATAAGCATTATACGAAAATGTGGAACGCCATACTTAGAATATAAATTCGTTAGAACAGACAAAATACGTTTATAGCAGGGAGAATCAATTTCGGGGGAGGAGGAGGAGGAGAAAGAATATTGTTGCAAAATTGAACAGCACGGAGAGTAGCGTTCGGAAGTGGCGTGGAAAACTTGCCGTCCGGGAGTGATGGTGGACAGGCAAGTTATAGAGGTCGGCCACGACACGTCGTTATAAGGCGGCCAGGCTCGCAGGACAATCGATGCCAGTCGCCAGTGCAAATGCAGTCCAGTCACGCGCCGTGCCAGTCGTTTCCACGAAGCCGAGTACACTCGTCATACATACCGGTAGCAACAACTGCCGTACGCTTTTTACTGAAGATAGTCTGTCACTAACGATTCCATCGTGTGGTAACCGATAATGTTCTTAATGAACGCAGTGAATTATCTAGTACTTTATCAGAAAAATTTTTAGCGCATGCTCAATAAATTGGATACTTGTGTAAAAATCGCCGGCCGCGGTGGCCGAGGGGACTGAGGCGCTCCAATCACGGTCTGCACGGCCACTACGGTCGGGGGTTCGAATCCCCCTCGGGCATGGATATTTGTGCCGTCCTTAGTTGTTAGTAGTTCATAAGTAGTTTGTAAGTTTAGGGACTGATGACCTCATAGTTAAGTCCCATAAGCTCTACAAACATTTGAACATTTTTGTGTAAAAATCTAAGATTTTTATTTTTAGAAATGTTACCCACAATGAAGATACCCACGATGACACTGCAAGAGCTTGAATACCAAATCTTTTTTTGTAAAAATCCAGAAGCAGAGAATATGGAGAGCACTGGGAATAAAGATTCTGCAGATGCGATTTAGTCCAATTATGTCGGCGTTAGAGCTGTTTTAAATATAACGAAGAATTTTCTGGACAATTTGACGGTTTTTCTTTCTTCTCTTTTCTTTCTCTCCATTTTATGGAATATTCTGACGATAGACGTGAAGTAATAAAAATCAAAAACTATCTGTCATGTTAATACAAATAAACAATCCCTGAGACGGATTTTCGTCTCGAATATGTCAAAGACAATAATGATAAATCTGAAGCATAGAATTAAAATTTGTGATGCATCACAAATTTTAATTCTATGCTTCAGATATATCATTATTGTCTTTGACATATTCGAGACGAAAATCCGTCTCAGGGATTGTTTATTTGTATTAAATTGATATTTACATCACCTTAACAGGATTGTTCCAGTATGGCCATTGTCGATGTGCTATTCCCCTGCATGGAGAGCCTTGGCAATAGTGGCAATTAATTATCTTTGGAACACAGAAACTGAATTAAAGTTTGTGGCGTGCTGGGAAATCGTACTTAAACTATTCCGAGGCGCCTTAATCGTTAGTGGTGTGGTGGTCTAACATTTAAGACGTCTGCCTAGTAAGCATAGAAGTCAGGGTTCGATTCCCGGCCGCATCACAAATTTTAATTCTATGCTTCAGATTTATCATTATCTGTCATTTGTTACATGCTCACACATAAAGAATATTTTCATAGCAATCCATTACTTAAATAAATGATTACATCCTAAAATCAGTTTGACCTTGATCGTGAAGTCAATCCCCCATTTTTGCGTAGGCCTACTAACAGTATATGGAAAGGAACCAACACAAATACAAATTTACACGACACTTCGTACCGTCACCGTGCAAAGCAGCAAAGAGTGATAATAATAACTTCAAAATTAAGCTGGACTTCTCAATGTATTTTCATATATCGGGCCTTCAAACGAACTTTTATTACAAACACCAACTCTGGATGGTTACGATCCGCTACTAGGCTGGCAGACGGAATTGATAAACTATTTCGGAAAAAATGGCATGTAGGTAACATTTTTCAGCCAGTACAAAGTAGGAATAGATTTTGGCGTGTGGGTCGTGTGAAAATGAATTAAGTCGAAACCACTTGGATAGTAAAAGAAGACATTTAAAAAAAGCAGAAATACATGTAAAGGGTGGAATCTGCCGCGCGGGAGTGCGGGGCTCTAATGCGCCTTGCTGCGGAGTGTGCGTCTGCTCCCCGTCGGAGGTTCCTGTCCTGTCTCGGGCATGCGCAGTTATGTTGTCCATAGCATAAGTTAGATGAAGTAGTTTGTAACACTAGGGATTGATGACCACTGCACTTTGGTCTCATAGCTCTACAAACATTTCAACGTTCGGAATCTGCGGTAGCGGAACTCCAAGAATAATGTGATAAGGACATGGCTTTTAAAGACTTGAGCCCAGTTAGCAGGGCCTTGCATAGTAGACTATTACAGCTGCAGCAAACCAGTCGTTTCGTTCAAGAGAACGCATGACCGCACCGTGAATGAAGCTGCCCGATTTACTGATACCTCAGCGCGAACTTTACCACTTGGAGCAATTGCCACACTGCGTAACAACAGTCGCCATACAAATGTTGTAACCGATAACGACCTGAGAGTAAGGTCACGCCTTGTCACTGGCAAATCGTTTCATACCTGAAAGTGATTTTAGGTCCACGTCGACCAGTTTCCGATGTAACATTACTAAGGGAACTACATGTAACCGAAATTTACAGTTGGATACATGGCTAAACGAAACTGAACCGGACGTAAAACACGCATCTCCCTTCCTTCATTTGAAAGTAGTGTGGTAGCAGAGCGAACGTATAAATTTAATGTTACATAAATTTGATTCATGTGCCTACCTTTCTATTGACGCCTATAAACTCAGAATAGTAAGTGGAATCCTCAGTTTTTTCTTTTATTTTCCCTACCTCCTTCGCTTCCCAATCTTTGCTTGAGACAGTCTGACAGATTTTAACGTTAATCTTGAGACGAAAACCGCCATCTTTAGTTCCTGTCATTAAAGGGTCAGAAACATATAAAAACAGTCTAGAGCGCAAGATTGGTTATTTATTACCAACTGATTTCAACCCATTGTTGGGCCATCTTCAGGGTGTGTGGAATATACATTCAGAGGATTTCTAAAAATGAACTACATTTCTAAGTGCATTAAACTGAAATAAATGAAATGTAATTAGAAATGCAGTTCCTTTTTAGAAATCCTCTGAATGTAGCCCGTAAATATGGCCCAACATTTGATTGAAAGCGGTTGGTAATAAAAAACCAATATTGCGCTTTAGACTGTTATAGATTAAATTAATATAAGAGCGCTGACAGTCCAAAGAAAGAAAATGTTTCCAAAAATATATGATACCAGGTGGGAGGTTCCTGGCTGGACGCATAATGGTATCGATTCGAAGACTCGCGATTCGCCTCGTTATAATTATGCTAGGTCAATTCAGAAAGAAATTTTCGGGTTCTTATGTCTCGCGAATGAATGGCGTTTGTATCGCCAGCTTTGTTCTATTTCGTTGCTTTTCCTGTACGCTCCCGGCAACATAATTATGAAGTTGTATTTGGTCATCTCTGTCAGTACACGAGTTTGAATTGTGTGATGCTTTAGAGGATCCCGCCGACTGCTAAGTTTTCTGTGGACAAAACAAGTAATTTAGCAGCATTGGTAGCGAAATTAATGAAATGTATGGCAATATTATTGACACTGTTGTTCGGCGTTGCTGTTGTGCATTTCGTGGCGGATGAATTAACGGCCTTGATGAACCAAGTGGCCGTCGTCGGTTGTCAGCAATAAACTTGTTGCTAAAGTGCAAGAAGCGGTCACACAGAATGGCCGTTTCACCATTTCTGAACTCTCAAACGTATGGGGAGCACGAGTGGATGCCACATCTACAGGGACTGAGACGTTTGTGAAACAGTACGGCAGATGCTTCAACGTGTATGGATGTTATATTGAAAAATAGTTGGAAGAACGTAGTGTTCACTGGTGTTTTATGAGTCCCCACAGTGAAACGTTTTCTTATATATATGTATCGGTTCAGACTTCCCTTATCGTCTTCCCACAAGACGAGAGCAACGTCTTCTCAGTAAGGCGCTTTATCGACAGATTGTAGACGATTTAGGTAAGGCTAGGGTTGGTGCTATGTGAAATATCACGTGAGGCCAGCCGCGCGGGAGTAGCTGCGTTGACGGAGGCATCAGGCTATGGACTGGGCGGCCGCTGCCTCTGGAAGTTCGAGTCCTCCGTCGGGTTTGGGTGTCGTGCTTAGCGTAAGATAGTTTTAGTTTGTAAGTCTAGCTACTGATGACCATAGCAGTTTGGTCCAGAGGGCTCACACACATACATACTTGATCCCACTTTCTCGAATTAAAGTCAAAGTTAGCTAGGGTAATCATTTCAAAATTAACTGTGAGCAAGTATTGGCCTTTCTTTTAAATGTGTGTATACCCCTACATGTATTCTTCGCAAGCCATGTGTGTGGCGATTTCTATCATTCGTATCTGACTCGGATCTCATGCATGACAAGTAATATTTGTTGTATAGTATTGGTCGAACGAGTGTTTTTTTAATTCCTTTGCTGATGGACTACTACATGTCTGAGGGTTTTTTTTTTTTTCCAGAGAATCTGTTTCTGGTATCTGCCTTCCCCCAGAGGAACTTAGTTTTGTCGTTCATTTCCGATAGTCCTGTCATATTTTACGGAAGTACCTGGTTCGAGTGGTTGTTCTGCAATCGTGTAATTATGTACTGAACGGTCTTTCTGATAAGTGTGCCTAATTTCACAAATACTCGATCACTATCGCAGTTCGACTGGCGCGCTTGTTCACCCAGTCCTAACCCTGAACAAAAATGTAGCACTATTTGCAATACTAGGTGAAACGTAGTAATATAATCGGTGTGTGATAGCTCTACGGGATGTAATCATCGAAGAGTGACTTGGCTAAAGAAACTTCTGGCTGCTCTTGATTGAGGCCATTACAAAGGCTTAAGCCAAGCTTATATGTTTTTAGCGCCAGCTCACATGAGGTTTTACGTTTACTAATGTTTTATGCGGTGTTCATATGAAACCACGAACTTAGCTCTCGCTCCGGATTGGTGGAAACCATCTCGGAAAGTCAATTAAGTATAAGGCGAAGCAGTGAATTCAAATTTTTGCCTAGATCGGGATTCGAACCTGGGCCTCCTGCTTACTAGACACATGGATGATGTTACTTCACAGACTACCTAAGTACGCCCCCCCCCCCCCCAACAAAAACTTCAATTCCGCCTCAATGAACCTCTTTTTAATTTGTTTCAATATTATATGGCGGGACACAAAAATTAGTAGACGCTCTTATAGTTTTTAAATTCATTCGGGATTTGTTGTTGAATCGCTGCATATGAAGTACATGAAATGATTACGTTTACAGATCAATAGAAAACGCGATACTGAGGTAGCAGGTGTCGAGCAATGCTGAAACACCCTTATTAGTATCTGGTGTAGCCTCCACGGGTGGCAATTCAGGCGCTGATTCTGACATCCATTCCATCGTACAGACGGCGAATACTGTCTTCGGAAACGATAATCCCGACCTTTTCACATAGTCTTAGAAGGATTGTGACTTAAGTCCCACGTGTCACTTTCGTTCCACACGTTCTCCATTGGAGATGGTGCAGTCTAAGAAAGATGCTGCACGTCTTGCAGAACACGTTGAGTTTTACGTTCACTGTGTGGCCGAGCATTGTCCTATTGGAACAAAATACTTGCACGTACAAACACCAAAGGTGAATGAGTGTGCACCATAGACCATAACACCAGGTATGGACCAGTGTGTGTCTGACGAATGCACGCCACGAGACAGCGCTCACGGCTTTTACGTCTTACGCACAAACGATCATCACTTGCGTACAGACAGAATCCTCTTTCATTACTGAAAAACACGGCCTGTAATTCCATCTTCCAATTGCTCCTCTGACGTCATCAGTCGAGCATGGTACGTCGATGCTACGACGTAAGTGGAAAACGTGCTTAGAGATGTGCATGCCCGTAGTCCCGCCAGTAGTAACCTGTTGGCATCAGTTCGTGTTGACACTTCTGGGCTTGCAGTCCCTCTTACCTGAACTGCGGTAGTTGTACGACGATCTTGGCGGACGGCTGTGCTGCGTGGACGTTCAGAACTTCGTCTACGGGTATGAGAATGCTTACGTCTCTAACTACCATGATGGCACAACAGACTCAGTACATTCAACTTGTGAGGCAATTCTCCGGAAGTGCCATCCTGCCATTCTGAAGGCCACAATTTGACCGCTTCATACATTCTGTGGGCTTCAACCCTGCGTTGCTAACATCTTATTTTAACGCCCGCTACTAACTTCCGTCTTTCAAGAGGTTTTGAACATTTGTTAATAACAGCCGTCAATTCGGCGAGTATGATTCCAAACCAGCACTCTACCCATGTACACTTGTTCATCAATTGTTCCTCAAAACGTCACAGCTCACTGACAATTTGAACGTTGCCGTCATTTTGACGGATGTTACTAAGCTAGGGCTTCTAAACACGTTCCGGTTTATTGTCCGACCAGCCGACCAAACATGCAGCGGCGGAGCGGCCGTGCGCTTTGAGGCGCTGTGCTGCGATGCGCGAGGCCGTTCTTCATCGGGGGTTGGAATCTTCCTTCGGGCATGGATGTTTGTGCTGTCTTTAGTATAAGGTAGTTCATAAGTAGTTTGTGAGTGTAGGCACTGATGACCACCGCAGTTAAGTTCCCTAAGCTTAACAAACATTTGAACCAAATAACCAAATTCGTAGCAACCTACACACGTTACTATCAACTGCACGCAGCGATTGAAGCGCCTCCCAGTTGTGGTGTCTGGTTGTGGAACTGTTTTTGTTTTTGCGTGTTCGCTGTGCAGACTGCAGACAATCGCATACAGGAGGTGGGTCGGGCAGTGCTACACACGGTACAACTTGTTGTTTGGGGGGGGGGGGGGGGGGGGAGGATGGTCGAATGTCGGACGGTCGGGTCCGACCAACTATCCGACGAGTAAAGTTGGTCGGGCAGCACCTCCAGACGTCCAATTTAACAGACCGCTGATAAATTGGACCCGACAAATTGGAACATTTGTAGGTGCCTTTAGGAAGCACAAGTGCGTCTTCGTGGCATGGAGCTTCTACTTCAAACGTTGGTATCACACTGAGCCTTGTGACTGTAAAATTCCGTATTAAAGAGTACACAGATATGATTTTATTACAGCTATGTCTCTACGCTTCCTGTTGGCGGACGACGTTGAAAGAATAAAGGCACCTACACACGTACCGATTTCTCGGGCTAATTTACTGACTGTCCAATAAATTGGACGTGTTGAGGTGCCTTCCGACCAACTTCGCCTGTCGGATAGTTGGTCGGACCTGGCCGTCTGACATTCGGCCCCCTTCCCCCTCTCTCCACCACTCCACCCGACAAATTGTGCGTGTGTAGCGCTACCCGACCAACTTTCTGCTTGCGAACGTCTGCTGTGTGCACGGCGAACACACGACAACAAAAACAGTTCGACAGACAGACACCAAATACGAAGGCGTTTCAATCGCTGCGTGCAGTAGGTCGGTACGTGTGTAGGCTGCTACGAATTTGGTTGGTGTTTGGTCAGTTGGGGGGTCGGACGATAAATCGGAGAGCGTGTAGGGGCTTTAATCAGTACATGTACTCTCTCCAGGTGGCATCTGTCGCCATTGGATGTAGCTCGTGGTCGTGTTCGCAGGTGTAGCAACATTTTTTTCGGGCAGTGTATTAGGAGATGAGCGCGGCGGCGCACCTGCAGCGCACGTGGCGCAGTGTCTTGGGCGGCGCCTTGCCGGCGGTGATGTCCAGGCGGCAGGGGTGGGGGGTCCGGCGGCCACGGTCGATAGCCGGACCCTGGCCGGCAGGCCGCGTATTGACGACGCTCCTCGCTTCCTTCCTGCGCCCTGTCCTTCTCCGCCGCCGCCTCGCCGCGTTCGTCCCCTGCCGCCGCGCCGCGCCGGACAAGGCGGCCGCCGGACCACCTGCCACCAGTCTCCCCCCACCACCGCCGCTCGCTCTTCCTCCGCCGGTGGCGACAGTTTTCTTTTTGCACGCGTCTGCCCGCCAACTACCTGCTGAAACGCCTCCGCCAACGACGGCTATTGCTGCTGAATGATGCTGCACATGCGGCTCTTTACGTTTTAAGAGTAATAATTCGGAGGATGTGTCTCTCGGTCGCTCTCTGGCCTTGGAACTTCATTTCCAGTCCGACTGACACGACCAATCCACTCAGTAGTCGATAATCACTTCTATTCCGGCCATATTGGACCTTCGATCTTACATTGGATCGTTAAACAGAGGTGTCGCAGAAAATCACTATTGGTTTTTGTTAACAAGGAATGAAAGTGAATTTCAACGAGAGCTGACGGCACTGATTGAGTGCTATTGGTTAAAGGCGAAGTTGAGTTGTTTTGTTTCCATTCTTTTTTCCTTTTTCCGTTGCAAGCTTGACGAAGAGTCATGCGGATTGAACAGCCGTTCCCGTCGGAGGTTAGAGTCGTTTGTGTGTGTGTGTGTGTGCGTGCGTGCGTGCGTGTGTGTCTGTGTTCTTAGCATAAGTTAGTGTAAGTAGTTTCTAAGTCTAGGGACTGATGACAATAGTAGTTGGGTCCAATGTGTTTACAAACATTTGATTAACATGACGAAGAATCGAAATTATTTATCTGGTGTTAAAAACAGTTCGACATTTCTGTTTAGCTATAATGATGGAAATCGCTTCAGCTGTATGGTATTCTTTTATTAACCAACTAGTTTCGTGGCATTAGAGCCACATCATCAGGGTTATACGTTATTTCATATTTTTCTCTCTCAGTGGACTAGACGACCCAACTTTCTCTGGTCCGGTGGTGGGCGTTGTGCTAGGGCCGGCCGTCGTCAGCTATGTGGTGCTCGTGACAGAGCTGGTAGGTTTGGGCTGAATGTATGATGATTTAGCCGGCCAGTGTAGCTGCGTAGGGTGGTCAGATTGTCCGTATAACCAACAACACTTACGATAAAGACCCTTAACTCCATGATTACTCGGTTGAAAAACAGTCATTGGAGCTAGGTACTTTTGTAAGCTTACTTTCGTGTTCTTTACAGGACGATTAGAAGTGGAATGACCACATAAAATTATTTTTCTATCAGGCAGATGTCACACATTCACTGGAAAAGTGTTCAGACTAGCCTAGAAGTTGCCTAGAAAACACTCGTTCGACCAGTAATATACAAAACTTGACAAGGGTGGGATAGGGCCACAAGAATACGGATTATAAGCTCTCGGTTAAAATACCCGGTCATTCCGAAGCGTTTTACGTCGTTTTGAGTCCCCACTGAATAAGTGAATTAAAGTTGAGAAACAAGAAGTAAGCCTCGTTCGTTTGTCAAGCTTATGGCACTTAACTGCGGGGTCATCAGTCCCACTACTTATGAACTAATACTGAAGACAGCACAAACATCCGTGGTCCGAGGGGGATTCGAATCCACGACGGAGAACGACCTCGCGCATCGGAGCATAGGGCCTCAATGCGTTCGGCAACTCCTCCGCAGCCGTAGGGCGTGTGTGTGTGTGTGTGTGTGTGTGTGTGTTTTGTCCTTAGTGTTAGTTAAAGTAGTTTGTAAGTCTAGGCACTGTTGACGATAGTAGTTTTTGAACAAGAAATGAAAACTTCGATTTATTTGTGGTGTGTTTTCTTTCGGACCTGTTCGAATGAACAGACACCACATAATTACATATTAAGGCGAAGACGCCCATCGATGTTTTCTTCGGTGCGTATGCGCAGTAGGCCCGAACTCATACTGAAATCGGCGAAAGGCAGCGAGTAATGAGCGATAATGGGCAGGGGCACTAAGCTGACAACTTGCGTCTAACGGGAGGCGTGCAAGGCTAGCCTGAACAACCGTGGTGATCACTGTGACCCCGCTGGCGTAGTGGTCAACGAGACTGCCTAGTGTGCAGGAAAGACCCGGGTTTGAATCCGGGGTGGGCGCGTATTTTCAACGTCCCCCATTGATTTATCCAATGCCCGCTGGCACCTAACGTCAAAATTTCTTTGTGTGCTAAAAATTTTTGAGGTTTGCCGATGGCACTATACTCTGAGGTGATTGAAGTCATGGCATAGTGATATAGGCTCAGATACAGATCACGTTAGCATTGGGTACAGACGGTGTAAAAGGGCGCTCCATCGGTACAGCTGTCGTTTCTGCTGCGGTGATTCACGTAAAAAGGTTTCCGGCGTGATTATCGCCGTATGACGCTAACAGACGTTTAACGCAGAATTGTAGAGCTCAACGCTTGTGGCATGTTTTGGATATCAGTGGGCAATTCAGTCACGCTGGGCCGAGAATTACCTCTCACCGCGCAACAACGTAGTTTGCGACGATCTGTACTTAATGACGGAGAGCAGCGGCGTTGTCGTAGACCTGTTGGTGCTGGCAGAGGAGCAGCACTGCGTGGAATAACCGCAGAGATGAGTGTGTGACGATCACTTCAGAGTTGGAGCGCTGGCCGGTTAGTGTACCGGACAACGTGGACTACGAGCCACGCTAGCCACGGTGGAGTAGCCTAGCGGTCTAAAGCGCCTCGCTGCGGAGCGCGCGGTTGCTCGCCGTGGAGGTTAGAGTCCTCCCTGGGCATGGGTGTGTTTGTTTGTCCGTAGGTTAGTTTACCTAGGTGCAAGTAGTTTGTAAGCTACGGACTGATGACCACGCAGTTTGGTCCGATAGATTTATTAACATTTGAGCCACGCTAAACCGTACTACCGTGTACAGAAATCATATGGCCATGTGTAAGGCAACAGGTATTACGATGTTCCCAGCCTCCTAATATGGTATGCAGTAAGAATCGGGATTCGTCGAGAAGGGGGGCGGGATAAAAAAATGTTCCAATTCCAAAGTTATTCAGTATGTGAACGAGACTCTGTTGGCAGTAAGGACCGACTGCCGTCAAGATACTCTGGATCAGAGCAGATACCTATTTCTTTGTTGCTGTTGTCTTTTGGTGAGTGTTCTAGCTCTACTTTCAGCTGATAAGAAGCGGTCGTTCGGGGAGATGAATTGCTACCGTGTCGTCGACGCACCTCGATGAGAAAGTTTAGCTGCATGCTGAATTCGTAATTGTATTGTAAGAATGCAGTTTCCTGTTGCTTCTTGACTCTCAGTAACTGGGCCACATTTGCGGTACCAGGGAAACATTGCGATAGGAAGGTGTGAAATAGTCTCGCTGCCGGAATGTGCGCTGCCTTTAACGCACGCGTCAAATTACTTGACCCATTACTCAATTAATTAATTACAAATAGTTCGTCGGCGTGCCTGGATTTATTCTCTGTACTGCTACATTATCTTGATTAGGTAGTTCAGCTCACTTTGAAAAGGGTTAAATTCCTCATTGCTCCTAAATTCTGAAGAGACCTCAGTGCATCCAGGTGGATTTCGAAATGAGATCGCTGTTAAAAATTGATTGAATATTCAAGAGGGTCCCTCATAATTTTAGTTTCGCTTCACAAAACATCAAGTTCTGACCTCAACAAAAATTGCTTTCTGTTCTTTTCGACGGTATTCCATTACCATACCAGTAAACGATAAAGAACTTGGGTGTTACTTTGTAGTACCATCGGCCACGGCGGAATGGCCGAACGCCCTAAGGCGCCTTGCTGCAGAGTGCGCGGTGCTCGCTGTCGGAGGTTTGAGTCCTCCCTCGTGCATGTGTATGTGTATTGTCCCATAGATTTACAAACAACTGTTTTGGACTAACCAACTCAAGTGGGAAGAACATACTGTCGCCACAAGCAGAACGACTTCCACTTACCGCTATGCCCTCGAGAACACGTGTGAAACTTATAATTGCGGATCTCCAGTGCAACTGTCCGTGTGTGTGTGTGTGTGTGTGTGTGTGTGTGTGTGTGTGTAAACAACTAAATACGGCTATAACTGTGAATATTTGTGTATGCTACGTCAGCAACGTCCGTCCGTGTGACCGAATCACAGATAGTTAGGATTAGATAAAGCCTCTGTCATTAACTTCGAAACACAAGTCTCACTTGCCGAGTATCTTAGCTGTGTCCATTCATAAAATAAAAACACACTCAAACGCAGTTTATGTTGCAGCCATTCACCTCTGGAACAAGCTGCCCTGCACTGAGCTCAGTTGAAAGCTGAAGTAGTCTAAAGAAGCAATTAAGGCACTTCTGTCTGTCCCCCTCATAACATTTTCACGAATATTAACTTAAAACAAACAGCGAAAGAAATTCTCCCGCCTTATCTCTGCTATGTTTGTTCAAATGTTTGTTAAGCTCATGGCACGTAACTGCTGACTCATCATCCCCTAAAATTACAAACTACTTACAAACTAAATTATACTAAAGACAGCACAGACATCCATGCCCGAGGGAGGATTCGAACCCCCGACGGGATACGGCCTCGGGCATCGGAGCATAGCGCCTCAATGCGCTCGGCCACTCCGCCGCGGTTACTGTGTTTGTTTCTCATGTAATCTCTCTCTCTCTCTCTCTCTCTCTCTCTCTCTCTCTCTCTCTCTCTCTCTCCTCACACACATGTTATATATTTCGAGTCGTGTGATGTAACAAGCTAATTATATGCATATACATATATAAGGTGGATGAGTCTATTGTAGCTATGTAGTTACGTGTTTGCCGGCCGCGGTGGCCCAGGGGACTGAGGTGCTCCAGTCACGGTCTGCACGGCCACTACGGTCGGGGGTTCGAATCCCCCCTCGGGCATGGATATTTGTGCCGTCCTTAGTAGTAGCTAGTTGCTAAGTAGTTTGTGAGTTTAGGGACTGATGACCCCGTAGTTAAGTCCCATAAGCTATACAAACATTTGATTTGACTTTTTAGTTACGTGTTTCGTCTGTAGCGTATATGTTAATACGTCAGTTGGACGCCAGATTACAGTAACCCGATCTCCATCGGGGTGGGAATTGTAATATTGTGTTAATGATTCCATGGCATCTTGTGTTGGTATTTGTTTGTAGCTGCGGACAACGTCGACTACGACTATGTTAGATGCCCGTCTCTTATGTCGCCGTCTTGTATGGTTTACCGACAATGTTTTCTGTAGTGACAGTTTGATGGGTGCCTGTGTAAGGAAATGAGATATTATGGGCGAATACCGCAGCGAATATCCTTCCCCACACGCCGTAAAGTAGCCTCAATGGATATAACAATAAGTTAGAAGATAGTACAATAGAGCAGATTACTATCTCTTTGAGGAGACTTAAACCTCTATGGAGTTTTGTATTCTTTTTATAAAGACCTTCTGGATACTGTAGATATATTCAGTACACTAATATCTCCCATAGAAAAGTGGCTGTTATTCATGGAATGGAGGACTCTTTCAGGCGTGTTGCCGCGGCGGATTAGCCGTGCGCATTGGAGCGCCATGCTGCGGTGCGCGCGGCCGTTCGCCGTCGGGGATTCGAGTCCCCCCTTGGACATGGGTGTTTGTGTTGTCCTTAGGTTAGTTTACCATAGTTTAAGTAGTTTGTAAGCTACGGACTAATAACTAAGCAGTTGAGTCCGATAGATTTACAAACATTTGAACATCAAGTGTGTTATAAAAGCTGTGTCGACTAAATATTTAAATTGTACGACCGGTTGCTTAAAAAAATAATTATCAACTTATGCCCGACAATCATTGTTGACGAAAAAACGTTTTACCGAGCACTGGAAGAAAGGTGAAGTTGCACTTTCAGTCCCTCTAGATGGACCAGTCGGGCTCGAAAGACCGCCGTGTCATCTTCAACCATTGTTGTTGTTGGATGCGGTGTAGAAGGGCATTTGGTCAGCGCACAGTTCTCCCGGTCATTTTTGGGGTTCTTGACCTTGGGACCACTACTAATTCATTGTCACAAGGCGGAGAGCATCTCGTTCTAGTTCTGCCACCAAAGGAAAATCCCCCCCCCCCCCCTATATCGGGGAACTGAACCCTGGTCCTCCGCATGGCAGTCATCCACGCTGATAACTCAGCTACGGAAACGACCACTGGAAGAGTGCATTCATGGAAACTCATCGTTTCAAGAGCATCTACTCGAAAATTAAAGAATCTTTCGTGTTCTGCAATTATCAAACTGTCATAAAGACAGCAGCGTCATAATTTACACGATGTACAGTCTAAATATTCATTTAGTTCTGTTAATGTATCACTTACTGTAAATTAACGTCTGTAGTCTGTGGATGTATGAGCATGTAAACGGAGTGGTGTTTCTCTGAGTCGTTCCCGTCTGCGTTCGAGAAAGTCAGCTCTTTCTTTTGTGGTGCAGGGTCTTCTTGTTTTGGCCTTGCTTTACGCGACTTTTTGGTGTGTCCACCTGTTGACTCAGGAACAGTCTCGGATTTGTTGTTGGCGGGAAACGAGATCGGCCTGCGATTGGGTCCTTTTCTTGAAAGAAATGTCCTATACCACTAGGACCTGAATGTCGGTTTATTATCATACAAAAGACTGTCAAGTATCGTGCGTTAAACATAGGTTGTATGTCATTTTCGAGAAGTTTTTCCAGTTTCGGAAGTGTTAGTCTTCATGCTATTTCATTCTCTGAATGTTAACTGTAAATTACTAAAATGTAGTTTTCTTTTAATGATGGATAGTCAAGAGTCCACCCCTCCCGTTACCATGAGGATCCACTCCCAAATAGAAGAGGCCATAGCCCAGCTCCAGGAAATAAAGAACGACATATGTATATGTTAGTCCTCAACTATATGTCAAAAATGTAACGGCAGACTGAGGGGACTACAATAAGCAGATGTCGTATAGTAATGTGTGAGCAGTATCGCCGGCTTGAGTCGATAAAGAGCGTTGATGACTGTGGCTTAGAAAAGCGTCTCGCTAGCTGTTCAATCATTTTACGTACGGGTCGCAAGCACTATGCATCGTTCACCAATGCGGTGCTGGTCGACATCTATTTCAGCCATTAGGATTAGCTGCTTAAAAATGTAGTTTCCATGTGTCTGTTGCTGCTGGACTATACTGGGACATGCCCGACGCCGATACATGCACCGTCGCTGTGAATCGTGTATCGCTGTTGGTGGCCGCTCTTTAGGGCACCTCATTAGTGCGCATCGGTTGTACATTGGTAGAGTGCCAGACTACAAATCCAAAGGTCGCGGGTTCGATCACCGCCTGGTCCTGGGATTTTTATCTGTCACTTTCCACTTCTTTCACGTCTGGCAGTATTGCTCATCCCACGTTAAACTGTAGGTCCTCCTATTACTGGCTGCGTAAGTCAGTTCGAAGGTCGGCATACCACCTCCAAACAGGACCATGCCAAGTAAAGCACTGTGGTGTTCAATCGTCGGATTGTTGACTGCTTTGCCTTACCATGTAAAATATAAATATGTGATGTCATTTGTCTTAAATCCCGTTTCCTGTAACGAGTTATTTCCGCACTCACAACCCTGTACAAAATCTGCCGCCTTAGGTCCCCGCTGCCGGCTTAAGGACTACTTTGTATATATGTATATTTGGTGTCTGTTTTTTCAGGAATATCCGAAAGAACTGAAACCTTGTGTGATTCTTTGTGTGTTCAAAGAAAGGAATATCTTACGGACTATTTCGCCGCTGGCGCTAGAGCGGCACAGAAGAATGAATACCAGACATCGCTTGCGCTGACTGCCCGTCCAGAAGAAGCGCGCGTCCTCCGCCGCGCCAGCAGGATTAAAGGAGGTCCCGCCGGTGCTTTGCCGCTTCATTGATTCCGTATAGCTGCCGAGTTTACTGCCTGCGCCGGCGGCGGAGGGAGGCGTGCAGGGGCGGTCCCCCCTCGCCTCTGCTTCAATATTATTCCATCAAATAGGCGAGATTACCTCATATATTGTCAGGGTGGGCGCCTCCCACCTGCCCGTGTGTGTGTGTGTGTGTGTGTGTGTGTGTGTGTGTGTGTGTGGCGCGCGTGCGTGCGCCGGCCGGTCTTCCGTTCTTGGCGTAACTGGCGGACAGGCGTGTGCTGCGCGGCGGCGGTAACAGAGGGAGAGCGAAGGACGGCCGAGCGAGCAAGATCGGACCGGAGCGGAGCGAAGTTGGCCGGCCGGCCTTTAAATTGGCGGCGGCGTCCACTTTGCCGGTCGAGCGACCACCTCTGCTCGAGTCGGCCGGAGCGTCCTCTCCCCGCCCGCGTGTCCGATCTCGCGAAAATAAGTCGCCGGCTGCAGGCGCGTCCACGCCGCCGTGCCCCATTCGACCGCCATCCTTGGCCGCGCTTTGCCTCCGCTGCCCCTCCCCCTCCCCGGCCGGCACGCCCACGTCTGCGTCCTTCCCCTTGTCCCGCTAATACTGCAGCTGGGCTCCCTCGCCTTAGCGCGGCTCTCCCCCCTCCCCTCTCGCCCCCGGCTTCTCCTACCCCTCGGCGCGCGCGCGCCCGCCCAAGTTTCTCCCACTCTCCCTGCCATTCCGTCCCCTCCTCCCACCCCTCCCTCCCTGGCGCCGGCGGCAGGGTGATACGCATTGAACAGAAACTATGCGAAGAATGTGCAATTAGTGAGCGCACGGAAGAAAATGAAAGAAGGAAGCGGGGCAGGAGGGTCGGCCTTTACTGAGGTGCAGGGACGGCGGATGGGGGGGGGGGGGGGAGGGAGATGGAGACGGGTGGTGGGGGGAGAGCTAAGGACTGCAGTAGCGGCGGCACACAAAGAAGAGAGCCCGAGGCGAGGCGAGGATCCGGCTCTCCCCTCGGAAATTGAGGGAGGCCCCGCCCAGAGCTTCTCGCCCGCCGTCGCTTACCGCGCGGCCTCCAGCTGTATATTTCGGCGCGGCCGTGCAGTGCACCCACCACCTGGAGCAGTTGCCACGTAAACAGTTGCGGAGGGTTAATACGCCGTCCCTCCCGGGCTGCTCGCGCTGACAGGTCGTTGAAACTGTTGGGAGAGGCGCGGCAGTCGCCGAGGTATCCGGTAGCCCAGGGGAGGCTGGTCGGATTCCGCGCACACCCCTTCCCTCCCCTACCTCCCCCTCCCCGCTTTCCCCGGCCCATTCCCTGGGCAATAATCCAGTGCCGTGAGGTCTTTATTGCCCGTTACAGTTCTTCCGCGAGAGACGAGGCGCGTCTTGCTTCTGCCCACCTTTTCTTGCGGCGCGCTCTTCCTCCGCGCCACCTTTTGGCCGACGAACCTCTTATTGTATCTACATCCATATTCCGGAAGCCACACAGCAGTTAGTCATGGATAGATCTTAACCCGCGGTCGCTCGCGTATATTGTTGTCACGCGATAACTCCCGCGTTAGATTTTTTCTAACAATATCTTGCACCTTTTTATCTCCTTGTGCCAGACAAAGACACGTTTATACAATAAATCATTTCTTTATTATTATCAAATCATTATAAATTAATATAAACATGGTATTGAACATGTAACTTGACGAATTTGTGGATGTTTGCAAGAAGAGCTATAGTCCCGAAGCACTGACAATGGTAGACGAAATGTTAGAACCATTCCGTGGACGTTTCAAATTCAGGCAGTATGTAGCAAACAAGCTTGCAAAATATGGCATCAAGCTATATGCGTTTTGTGATGCCAGAACCTTTTATATGCTAAACATGGAAGTATATGCAGGCAAAGAGGCTACTAGGCCATAGCAAATGATGCAGAGCATATGGCGATATGATTGATTAGACCGATTGAAAAAACAGGCAGAAACATGACGATGGACAATTATTTCAGATCTATACCACTGGGTAACAAAGTGTACGCCAATCATCGATTCACATTAGTAGATATTCTACGAAAGAATAAAAGAGAAATTCCGCCGGAACTTCTGGACGTAAAATATAGGCAACTAAACAGCAGGATTTGGAGAAAACCAAGCAACTGCTTCATTTCCTCATACGTCTAAAAAAAGAAACAGAAAAATAATGTTCCAATGTTATCCACCATGCACAGTGACGATTCTATAGACGCTGACAGTGTCGAAGCGAACAAACTAGAAGTAATTACATCCTACAAGCTCAAAAAAAGAGGTGTAGCGTTGTCGACCGTTATAAATCAGAATATTACGTTTCAAGAAGAAACCGCTGGCCCCTTACACTGTTTTTCAGTTTTGTATACTTCCTTATCCGACAGAGAATTTCATCTACTCTGAATGAACAATTGATTCATTCAATTAGTAAGACTCAATAAGACTATTTACTTTGCTCATAAAAGACGTAACATACCCTGAACACTTTCAGGAGAAAATAAACGAATACAGCCGCATGTTATAAGTACAAGAAATAGACTAAAAGTGAAGAAAGGCGGTTTTCCACGAAAGGAGAAATAATTGTAACGTTAAAACTCCCGTGTTAGAAAAAGTCTAACACTGCGCACCACTTCAAATAATGCCACAACTAGGAAGCTATTGTTGAAATTTGACTGTCGAGTCACAGATTAATTGAATCGCGAGATATGAAAGACCGCATTTCTAGACGGTCAGTTCATTAGCTTTGAAATGTGATGGAATATTCAACTAAAAACATAAATGTTAGATTTTGTGTAACCACGCGAATGATCGCAGGTTAATGTAACAGTGTCACTTGTCCCCCTACCCTCGAATTCTCCCGGCGAGCGAGGTGGCGCAGTGCAAACAGTGCATTGCTCCGGCAATGCAGATTTAGGTTTTCTGTGATTCCCTGAATCACCCCGGGCAAATTTCGGAATGGTTCCCATCAAATGACAAGGCTCATCTTTCATATTCTCGAACGATGCGCTTGTCTATCAACTTTTTCTATGGCCGTGGTCATCGGTGTTAAACACCTATTTTACGACACTTTGTGACCGAATGGTGCAGCAGTTCTCACTGTGAGGCACATTGTTGGGGGAGCTCTCCATAGATTGCATGGCATGGCATTGGATAGCTCTCATTTTGCTATTGTCGGTACAGAACTTTTTCTTTGTTGCTTTGCATCAGTTTTGTGCAGTACAGTTGGTGTACGTTTTGAAGAATAAATTTGGCATACACACATACTACTTCCATTTCGAAGTAAGCATTTTCATATATAAATTTAGTACTTGCTAGTGAACTTGAGAGCAGTATTTATGCGGAAAAAAAATTATTTCATATTTTCTTACTTTATTCTTGGTTAGCGCTACTAACAACCGTGAAATTGTGATACAGCTTTCATGCAGTATGCCTTAAGAGTCGTCTTAGTGATGACGAAGTGCGAAAACGTCTCTTTGAGTACTTTGTCATACTTAGATAATGAAATAAGTTTGTTTGAAGACTCTGTCGTTTACCCTACATACGAAGCTGACTTTAACAATATTGTATTACCATGTACCCGAGAGAGAAGCAAAGAATCACATGATACTTGTATGATAATAAACTTCTATGGCTAAAACGCCAGCCAATGATGATCTTTAGCCTCTGAATCATTTTCTGTACCCATGCCTCCAGGTTCTTTCACACATATCACCGTCGGCTATAACAACATCTATGGCAGTTCTTCACATATACTGCCAGGCACACCTCATTATTCTGGTTTCCCTGTTGGATCTGTAAGTGTACCTATTGTTCAGGATGATACTCCAAAATTTCAGACTGGAAAAAGTGTTCCTGCAGCTCTTTTACATGAATTTGTAGATAATTTCGATCATCTAAAGGAGACTATCATTGTGATCGCAAATGTAGAAAATGATGACATAGGCTTCTTTATAGATATGTCTGTAGTGAATGCATTTATCATACAAAAAGAAACTGAGATAGAACACATCATCCTAAACCTGCCACAAAAAGGTGATGTGCAGATGCAGCACACACGATATTCGTGTTAGACCAGTGTGGATGTCTACAAAAATGCAAAACCTACTCTCAGATATTTCATTCTCAGTAATAACGCAGTTTTGAGTTGCTTGTGTTAATAATATCCTGGGAGAGTTGTTTATAATTTTAAATCTCATAATTTGTCAACAAATAACCCATCCAGTCGCTCCCACCAAGGAAGAAATCCTTCACGGTACCGCGAATCGAAACCAGGTCTTCCGCACAGTAGTTAACCGTGCTTATCAACTGTTCAACTGTTTGTAAATCTATCGGACCATTTTGCGTGGTCATCAGTCCGTAGCTTACAAACTACTTAAACTAAGGTAAACGAACCTAAGGACAACACACACATCCATGACCCAGGGAGGACTCGAACCTCCGACGGCGAGCACCGCGCGCTCCGCAGCGAGGCGCCTTAGACCGCTCGGCTACTCCACCGCAGCCGTGCTGATCATTCAGCTATAAAGAAGAACGGCTACGTATGCACAATATCGTAAATGAAACTGAGAGAAACAAATCCACTGGTGTCGGGTTTGGGGAGCGTAGCGGAAGGGAGGGAGGGAGGGAGTTACGGCTTGTCTCGTCGACAGCGTGGTCATTAGAGACGAAGCTCACGCTTGGATGGTTTGGGGAAGAAAATCGGCTATGTCCTTTCAGAGTAACCTTTCCGGCATTTGCCTGGAGTGATATAGGGAACTCACGGAAAATGCTGGATTTGAAACAGTGTCTTCCTGAATGCGAGTCCAGTGTACTAACCAGGGCGCCACCTCGCTCGGAGGGTAGTGAGATGGCCAAGCTCCTCGCTCCTCCAGCGACGGATCAAGCCCCTTCTCTCCAGCTACATCTTCTCCTCGAATTTTGCGTCTCTTTGGCTCTGTGATTGGTGGGTTGGTTGTGCAATGTCATCCAATAGCTGATCGCCGTTTTCGTGATCTCGTCTCTCAGTCCACGGTGGAAATTTCCTGTGGGCTGAGACGAAACTTGCGAACTGGGGTCTTTCCCACGTTTTAAGCATATTGTCTTTATCTTCTACATTCCGTCTTGGTTCAAGGAAAAAAACTCTTTGTGGCAACTGTCTGTGTTAGGAGTGTCTGGTATGCCATTTTCAGGGCCTTTCTCCCTGGCCAGAAACATTGTTGTTATGGTGGGACCACATTATCTATAATGCAAGCGTCTTTCCCACTCACGCATTTGTGCACTGCAGAGATTTGGTTGTCTTCTTCCCGTCTGCAGGGGTCCACGGTTTATCTGCGACGCTGTCGCTGTCTTTTTGGAAACGACTCCTCTGGTATCTGCAGAGAAGGGCTCTCTCTTCACACGCGCTATTGTGTCCATTTCGTTGTAAGTGCCTCTCTTCCCTGCGCCCGCTGTCGCCATTTATCTGCACGCGCCTAAAGTCAGGTCGGTTTCGCCGTGTACATCCTTACGAGAAGCCACGGCAATTCGCCAAGCTACCCTCTCGGCGCGGCTGCTGCTGGCGAAGGTGAAAATTGGGGCGCTTCCTGGTCGCTCCCTCTCCAACCCCCCCCCCCCCCCCCCCACCCACCGGGACGCTAACGTGGCGTGCGCCAATGTTTCCATCGGCAAAGTCACTGAACAAATGCGTCCCCGGCCGAAATGTTACAGCTTGAAGAATATTTCGGACAATTCCAGCGATTGATTTGGCCACACGACTTGCCCGAATGAATCCCATAGAACCTTTATGGGAGCCACGTTCCTGCACTGCCAACACTTCGGTAATTAATGGACGGCGTCAGGGGCAACGTGGCTCAATCCTCTCAGTACTCGGCGATTACTTGCCGCGTTGACTTCTCCACTTCTCCAGGTAAAAGATCCGACGCGATTTTGGAAGGTAACGCATGGCTTCTGTCACCGCTCATCTATCTTCCATGACAATTCTACCAATGAATCTCATTCTGGCGTTTGAATTTGTTGCTTTTAGTTTTGTATGGATTTTTCATTTCAAATCGTTTCGTACGCATACCCCATATAGTTGAGGAGTGTGTCTGTTCAGCGGCTAACAAACTAGAAAAAAGGGTTCCTTCATTGCGTCCATTGAGTTGCGACAAATTTTGTTATTTAATTCAGTACAACATTTATTTCTTCATTTTATTTATTCTCATCGTTTGTCACCTACAATGTGTACGTAGTTTAAAGTTTCTATTTTTATAAATTTTTGCAAATTTTCGCATATTTAAATCATTACACCTTCGTTCACATTTCAAAATGCTCAAATGTTTGTATAGCTTATGGGACTTAACTACGGGGTCATCAGACCCTAAATTTACAAACTACTTATGGTCTAGCTAATACTAAGGACGGCACAAATATCCATGTCCGTGGGGGGATTCGAACCCCCGACCGTAGTGGCCGTGCAGACCGTGACTGGAGCGCCTCAGTCCCCTCGGCCACCGCGGCCGGCCGTTCCATTTCAGAGTTTTTTGTGCGTTTTAATTCATCTGTGCTCAGTGACATGCAATCATCCAGTTCCAATAACATATTTTCAGTTTTTGTTCTTTTAAGTATTCTTACCCGACAGGGAACGCTGTCGACCTCATGTATAGGTAATCCAAATCTCGAGAAACGCCAACTAATCTTCGTAGTGCGTTCTTTGAACAGTGAACCGAGCAGCAAAATAAAGATTTTGGGTAAAGTCCATAAATTAATTTTTTTCTTTTTTTCGTCAATTTGCACCTCCGTCACCCTCCTTATGTCGTGAAGTGTGATACTTCCTACCCCTCACGTGGGTTAATTATTTTTTAAATAATAAAATATACTTTATGTTAACGTGGCTGGGAACTTCCGGAACGAAATCTCACACTGCGCAACAGTACTGGACACCTCAGTATTGTATATCCTCATAATTAATTTTCTGAATTGATATGCATAACATTTTACCTATCAAAGATATTACAAAACGGATTTTACTCTTCTTTTCCACATGTCAGGATACCCCAAAACTCCCACTGAAGGAATGAATTGAATCCACAATGGGAGACCCAAATGCCCCACTCCCCAGAAACCAGCTCAGTTCCTTTGCTTAATCCATAGCCCGACCGTTCCTGCCTCTTACTATATTCGCAGTACTTAGCCGTAACTCCTATATTCACGTACAAACCATTATTAATAGTGCTTTAGTTGGGCCGGTATGGTGGGTCGGTACGGCGTACCGCCTAAAATTCAAACATAGTATTAGCGTACCGGCTCTAATTCTTCCTTAAAGATGTAAATAATAGACCAACTGTAAATTGTCGAATGGATTTCGGAAAGAAAAATTGGAAATTTGTGGTTCGTTCGAGTTGCGATCATAACCGTCGAATCGTTGACATTGCACTTTCGCACAATTCTAATGCAAGGTGACTGGCAGTCAACTTCTGAATTAGCCAATAGAGAGCTCCCACTAGTCTGAACCGTGACAGAGGAAATGCTTCTTACCAACTCCAAAGCGTGTAAGAACATTGCTTCAGAGAGATATTAAGCCACTACATACGCAAAGTCTTTTGTATGGAATATCCTTGAGTATTCGTTGAAGAAAGCATATGTAAAATTCGGCAATTCCTTTAAAAATTAAAGGAATAGTACATCGCAACATTTTGACTTAATTCCATTGATTGAATCATAAAACACTGCACGAGTTACGTATGTTTTCATGGCACGACACGTTTTGAGATATACTTATTGTCAAGATAAAATATTTACCGTAAATATTATGTTTACTTAACCGTCTCTTTCGCACTGTACTCACTTTAATATTGTAAAATAGTGTATCGTAGCACTAGTAGGAACTAAAATATAAGCGAATTTTAATCTCTTTGACCAGTGCTTCTTCAATCGGCTGGATGTGTACATGTTCAACTATTGGTATCGCTGCCTGTTTTGCTTCTTATGGCGGTAAACGCTTGATTCCGCCTTAAAAAGTTCCACGGAGTACTATTGTCCGAATTCTGTAATGGTTTTCGGGTGATATAAGTCTGCTTTTAATTCCCAGCAGCAACACACACTCTTATTGTCTTCTGGAACGCCACTTCTGTTAAGTTACGATAAGACGTCGTTGTGCAAAGCCGATGGGTGGTATCCTCATCTAAACTAAAACTTTGAATACAATAAAATGAATTTCAAATCTGTAAATTATAGCTAATTTTGTTAGTGTATTCACATGCCTAAATCCTTACTTTCTCGATTTTCTAAAAATGTCGATTTGACTCATTTCATGTGATAGAAGCAGAGTAAATCTTTTCCGCCGAGCAGAGTACCGCCTAAATTTTTTTCCCAACTAAAGCATTGATTATGAATAACTACCGTGCTACTGCTCATAAAAAATAAACATACTGCTTCATTGTTGTTGTTGTTGTTGTGGTCTTCAGTCCGGAGACTGGTTTGATGCAGCTCTCCACAATACCATATCCTGAGCAAGCCTCTTCATCTCCACATAAGAACGGCAACCCACATCTATCTGAATTTGCTTTCTGTATCCATCTCTTGGTCTTCCTCTGCGGTTTTTACCCCACACACTTCCCTCCAACGCTAAATTCACAATTCCTTGATGTCTAAGAATGTGTCCTACCAATCTATCCCTTCTTTTAGTCAAGGTATGCCAGAAATTTCTTTTCTCCCCAATTCTGTTCAGTACCTCCTCATTAGTTACGCGATCCACACACCTAATCTTCAGTATTCTTCTGTAGCACCACATTTCAAAAGCCTCTATCCTCTTCCTGTCCGCACTGTTTATCGTCCATGTTTCACTCCCATTCAAGGCAACACTCCATACAAATGCCTTCAGAAAGGACTTCCTTAGGCTTAAATCAATATTCGATGTTAACAAATTTCTCTTTTTGAAGAACGCTTTTCTACTCATTGCCATTCTGCATTACTTGTATTGAAAGACCTCTGATAGCTTATTACAAAATAAGAAGTTTTATTAGTGTTGTTCTTAAGACATGAGCTAAGCTAATCATTTGGAAATATTTTATTGAGGAGAGAAGGAAGGAGGACGAGAAAGGAAAGGAAAGGAATGACTGTAGCTGCTCTAGGGAATTGAAATTATGCAATGGCGGCAAGTGAAAAAGTGAGCCGTGCCGGGCGTCGAACCCGTGTTTTCCACTGCGGCCCATCGCTCGTCTTAACAATTTGGCTACCCGCGCTCCCCTCCTGTTTGTCTCGAATTCCCACGAGTCGTTCTCCCATCATCCATGCCCTCTCAAATTTGCTATTTTAGATTCCCGCATCTCTAACATAGCCGAAAGAAGAGACACCATACCTATTTAAGTACTTATACGCAATGAAGGCGTAACGGTCATCTACATCACTACAAATTCGGTAATAACAGACTTCGTACAGAAATTCGAAATGGCGAGTGTAGAAGGATTGACGAGGTGGAAAGTACGCCGTAATGTGCAACAGAACAGACACCATACCAGGCTGTGTAAGTTGATCGCGCCTTTTCACTTATTATATATTTTTTCCGCTTAACATCGAGCTTTGTTTCTTTGAAACTTTTGTCAGTCACGCCCTTGAAGGAAACGTTTTTCTGTTATGTACAGAGACGTTAATCTAAATACCCAAAGAAAGTTGAGCACGGGCAATTGTAGTTCTAGTTATGAATACGAAGACGGCAGTATACGGAGTTCTTCGGTATTTTTATGTAAGTGTTACGAAACACCGACAGTTTGTTTGAATTTCACACACGATCCAGATCAGGGTCCTGAAATTAGCGAAGCGTGAGATTTCGATATGGGATCCGTTTTTGTAATTACTTTGTTCGTTAGATGTCAGTTGGCGTACAGCGAACCGAAACGCGCCTTTATCCATTTATCCGCTGTCATTAGTTAATTAACACACTGAACCACGTCGTTTTTATAAAGCTCATCGGTCTCCGCGTCCAAACACACCGTGTGTAATTATTCAGCCATTTGTGTAAATCAACGTTAAATTGAAATGATTAAGCTTGGTAGAGCGGTCGGTCATGTAGTGTTAATAGTTTTGATAACTAAATGTATTGCACCGTTTTAATTTCCCGAAATCGCTGCAAAAAAGTGATTGAGAGCATGCCTGTCTGCAATTGCATATCATTACAAACCAAACAAGCTATTTTCATCCATGTAACAAGTTTTTGCTCTCTTACTCTGCAATAAAGAGAGGAATGAACAAAGCACATCACTGGAAAATTATTATTAAAGTTGTTTAACTTGCACAAACTAAAATGAGTAGTTTACTTTTTTGTTCAACGTGTTTACAGCTTTACTTTCCTGGGATACACATTCTGGCTTTATTTATTTCCTGAGTGTCCAACATCAGAGCTTGTTTGAAATCATTTTAGGGGTTTCATCTTCATTCATTCATTTATTCATTCACTGTGTATCTTTTACGTATATCCTGAATTTTGTTTTATGCGCTTCCGGGCAAAGTTTTGTTAGTAAATTAGGATTCTAAATTTCATTACACCTTGATTCTTTAATGAATGAGAAATTCGTTTAGTATTCATTAATAATTGTTTGTCAGTTGTGGTTTCTCATCGATAAGTTTAGTTGTCTATGCTCTACAGTTGATTCTGAAATGGTAATCGGCGTATAGATGACATTGGAATTGAAATCATTGTGGTATCCGCCGTTTGATTCTGTATCTTGCCGTCTCATGATTTTAGATGTTTTCCGCCTGAATTGTATGAAACGTAGTGCGATTAATTTACTTTGGCGGAATCTTGTATACGTCTATTCAAAGTAGAAAGGAAATGTAATTCAATATTCTAAAATGTTGGTAATTTAGAGACTAATATGTAGTAGTAGACAGCTTAGCTGCAGCCTAATGGCTTTGATGTATTCCTCGAATGCATTAGAGAATAAGCAGTGCCGCATGGCCTCATGCCGTCCCCACTGGACACTGAGAGTGTTAAACCTGAGTGCCAAATAACAGCCCTCCACCGTGCAGAGAATCATTGGTGATACTGCATAACTCAAACATCAGGGATATGTATAAACAGACATAATTTCGTCACCTTTACAGCTTTGAGGTAACGATTAAATTTTACTTAAGGCGGCGGCGCAGTTTCCTGATGTTGGCAACGGAATGTTCGTTTTATGAGGATGATTACTTTACTCTCAGGACAAGGTGTCAACCAGAGAGCAAGCATAAATTATCTGTTAAATTGTAAACACAAAAGAATGTTCCCTCAGCCTCTGTTATTGGTTGCTCTGTAACATTTCACTTACGGTGTCAGCAGCGTAGAGTAGTAATGTTGGCAACGAAGTGTTCAGCTTCCAAGGATAATTGATTTATTGACTGTGGTTCGTACAAGAGCGTATTAATGACAGAGAAGGAACTGCATTAAACAGTTGTTTTATGGACACCAAAACGATTAATTCAAAATATTCAATCTCATAAGAATCTCCATTGAGAATTACCACTGCGTTACAGAAAACAACATTCCCCAGTAACGCTCTTGAACCAGATGCTTTCTAATAATGTGTGCAATTAAAGTAACAGGGCCTCTATCGATATATATCGAATGTGCGCTTCTAAATCCCTGTCGACAAAAGATGGACGCTTACCATCGTAGAATTACTTGGAAATGAAGGTTTAATTTGAATTACGGCAGCTGCGACACTCGGTGCTAATGTAATATTTCATGGTAAACACGGAACACTATTAGCATAATTGTGTGTAACTGAGTTTTCAAAGAGTAGTTAAGAGATTTTGGCAACATCAGCCGCTGCTGCAAGTGAAATTTTACCGAAATCATTATACAAATACACCAACATAAAGATGACGTAATACAAGGAGGCCAATGAAACTTGCATAATTCAAAAGGCGCTTTGCCATAGATGCGTGCAAAACGAAAATCATGTGTATACGTAACCATTAAGAGATGCAAAAGCAAGCTGATATTTTCATATGTATAGCTCTGATCACGCTTTAAATACTCCAGCTGCCAAACAAGTGAGAATCGAAAATTGAAGTGGTACCAACTTCTGCCTTGTGTACCGGTCAGGTGCTATTGTAAAAATTCGACGCATTTTAGGTACGTTCATGTTTAATGGTTAATTTTCAGATCGACGATGATATTAGCAGTTGAAATCAAAGCACCATAGAAACGTATTCTGAACAAAACGTTGTTAATGGGCGTCGTTATTTGATTTAATTGTATGTAACAGCACAGTCTGGGGAAGCAGGATATATATATATATAATGGAAAATTGAGGAAAGAATGTAGAAAAATTAGTTTTTTTAGATGAATCATATGTCACATGGTAAAGAGTTTGTAAACTGATCTGTATGTTTGTGGAGAAAACGAACGACAAAAAATGAATCTTTCGTATGGGTTTAAAATAATGAGTATCTGCGAAACTGTATTTTTATAACTTTCGTTTAACATAGCTACAGTAGCCTAACGAACGATATTGATATGATTGACGCATTCTCTCGGTGATTCTATATTCACAGGTATTACAGTATTTGCTTTTCCATTTATTTAATATGAGAGTGAGCTCCAACGAAGCGTAACTGGGATCTACATATAATAAAGAGAGGGGGCATTCTAACCCCCGCCGGGTACTCCCAAAGATTCGAGCAAGAGGAAGAAATGGGCAGGGGACATTGCATCCGTATTGTATGGCAAGTTTAGAATTTGGGCAGGACGGGAAGCGTGTCTCAATAGTGTCATTGATTAAGGCGATCGCTTGCCCGAAGCGGGAAATCGTGTTTTGAGTCCCGGCCCAAAACAAATCGAATTCATATACAAATTTGTTTATAAACTATTTTGCTTTACTTTTTGGACTAAAGAATTGTCACTTTCTACTTATCTGTGGGCTACTGATGGTATAAATTTGTACTTACAAATTTCGTAGATATTGGTCTTTGTGTGTTCTGCGGCGTTTCCTTCTGTGTTTTCGTTTCACTGATGCGTAACTTCGTTATCACAACACTACGATGTATAACTGTGGTGTCTGAGTGACCTTCGAGTGTGACTGTACATTCATATGTTTTGCACACGAATTTGCATAATCCGCCATGTTGTAATTAGTCAATCGAATTTCCATCAGTTAGTATGTGACAAATAATTGCTAGAGTACCACAGAGTACCACAGGATTTGAAATTTTTGTCAATATACTCGAGTGAGTACGGAATCGAAACATATTTCCTTTTCGTTTTCTTGTAACACTATAAGCAGCCATGTTGTTGTGATTAGTCAAGGAACACAATATGAACATCTTTGGCTGGCACGCTCAGAAATCTGTAGTTCAACATCCTGGTAGTATAGAGACCACTGCAAGTGCAACACTAGAAAATGACCATTTGCTTAGATGTTGTTTTGTTTGGTGTTGCCCACTGTAGAATTATATGATCAGACGCTGGATTATATGCGGCATAAAAAGCTCAGAATATACCTGCAAATAGGCCTATAGATGAAAATGTTTAGAATATGCTTGAAAGTGCCGAAACATGCCAGATCAAATAATAAAAAGAGAATAGTTCCTGTCTACGATATATTTCTGTGTGTCGACTACGTGAAGAGCGTCAGCCACGCTTAAAATGGGCATATTTCGAACACTGATCCCATGATCTGTATACTTTGTGGTAGAGGTCCTTATTGAGATTTGCATCGTTTTTGTTATTGTTGTCGGTAACAAGCGAACGCGATACGAGTTAGCTCAGCTCCACCATAAGGCTGGGTCCACACATTGGAGCCAACGTTGGTACGGCTCCGTTGGTGTTCGGTATTTTGACCAAACATCAAAGGACGTTGGACAAATATGGGTACGTCGTCCACACATTGACGCCAACGTTTCATTCTGTCTTTGTCGTCTGCTTGTCTCTAAACTGTTTTTCTTCGTTCGTCGCCGTTTATTTTGAAGTTTCAAAATCTCTTTGAAAACTTAGGCGCGATTAATGAAATTCAAAACTTTTCAGATTCTGACACGCTGTTACTGAATGCAGTTTTAAAAATTAACATTAACTAACGTTTCCTGTCAAGTTTTACACATTGGTTTGCAAACTTCCAGCACTACATGGTTATTTCGAAAAGGAAGTGTAGGCTTCTAATTCTAAAATTGTCTCCTGTATCAAGAACTCGAAGCGTCAACCCCAAAAGAACTTTAGCAGGTATAGCATCCCTCCAAAACGTATCTTTCTTTTTTAAGTTCAATCATTTAAAGTAGCAAGTCTAAGTTTTAATAATGTTTCGATTACTTGTAACATTTTAAAAGTTACTGATTTTGTGATTAATGTTCGGTAGGAAGTGACACAACCCATTGTCTTTTACGTATCTTTCCTCTTTTAGTTTGCAATGACATTATTCACACTCAAAACCGTTAATAAATCGGCCGCGATTTGTGCGTCTGATATGTTTACATTCGCTTTCGAGAAATTCAACTGAATGTTGGCTCCAATGTGTGGGCGCTGTCGCAAAAATATTGGACGATGTTGGCACCAATGTGTGGACACCGAGTAAGTCAGGGTCCACACATTGGAACCAAAGTTGTCGCCAACACGATCGGTGAAGTAGCACTGGAACCAGTGATCTCTATATAACATAGAGATCAATGACTGGAACCAACGTTGTGTCTAATGTTGGTACTGCTCCATTCCTTGTCGGTATTTTGATCAATCGTCAAAGGACGTTGGCCCTATCTTTTACGCCGTTCACACATTGGCGTCAACGTTGTTTCATTCTATCTTTGTAGTCTGCTTGTCTCTAAACTGTGGTTTTGTTCGTTTCGCCGGCCGCGGTGGCCGAGGGGACTGAGGCGCTCCAGTCACGGTCTGCACGGCCACTACGGTCGTGGGTTCGAATCCCCCCTCGGGCATGGATATTTGTGCCGTCCTAGTACGTAAGTAGTTCATAAGTAGTTTGTAAGTTTAGGGACTGATGACCCCTTAGTAAAGTCCCATAAGCTCAACAAACATTTGAAACATTTTTTTTGTTCGTTTCATCCCCGTCGTCGTTTAGTTTAAAGTTTCGAAATGTCTTTGTAAACAGTACATCTGTATCAGAAAGTGATTCTTTAGGCACGATCATGACAACACTGAAGTGGATTTTTAAAAAGGAAAATAATGCTTTTGAAACTTAATGGTGCTATTGGCAGACAGTGTGACTGAATGCAATTTTAAATGTTAACATTACATAACATTGCCTGTCAAGGCCTCACATATTGTTTGCAAACTTGAAGCACTATCAGTGATATACTTACGTGGATATTTTAAAATGGAAGTTTAGGCTTTTGAAAATGTTACCTGTAACAAGAAATCAAAAAAGTTTCACTGCTAAAAGAACTTTAACAGTATAGGTTCCCTCCAAAACATATCTTTCATTTCTGAGGTCTTACTTGAAGGTGGCGCTCTAAATGTAAAATTTTAATAATGGGTATCGAATAATTGTAATATTTTTTAACGTACTGATTTCGACATACAGTGATACAATACAACCCATGTCATTCTTTTAGATGGTTTCCTTTTTTGTTTTGAAATGATGAAATATAATCAGTGCGTCAGATATGTTTATGCTGTGTCTTAACGAAGTCTACAGAATGCTGGGTCCAATGTCTTTGGCGCTTTCACACAATTATTGGCAAATGTTGGCGTTAGCGTTGGTACTAATGTGTGGACGGGCAATGAAGATCTATTGCACGCAAAGTGGCTGACATAACACCGAATATATTATTTAAAAAAAAAAAAAAGCCAGGAACATTTTGAATAACACTAATGTTTAATTAATGTGATCGAATGAAAGTACCATTTACGAATTATTTAGCATAACGTCAAATCTTGAGTTATAAGCTTTTTTTATACATGCAGTTATATATGAAAAACGTATGATAATCACATATTGGAAACATAAATACACGGCACTATTGAAGTCGTACTACACATCTGATGGCCACGAAATGTTATTGTAAATCAAATCAACTTCAATCTACTTACCCCCACGAGTTACCACTCGTTTGGGAGGTAAAGGGAATTTTTTTATTTGTATTTTAGGCTTTTATTTTTATTTTAGCAGGTGCTGTAAGAAACACTTTATTTGCTGATGAAATCTTATTTTACATTACCAAAATGTGACTCGTACTTCTTCAGCGGGGTGATGTACTCCGTGAGCAAAGCACGTCACGTAACTCAAATCGGAATAAAATATTAGGAGTAATTTCCTGCTCCAATTATATAGTGAACAACAGATGAGTGAAACAGAAACACGCTTTCATCTACACAGGATGCTGTAAATATTTTTCTATTACCTTGTCACAAATTTGACGATCGTAGAATGATTTGTCATTTAAAGTTCTCTGCAGGCCACTAAATTGGAAGAAGAAAGCCTTGTTTTAATGCTCGTCAACAATTAAATTTGCAGTCTAACGGCCAGAAGTGTCGGTAGTTAGTCAACTGAAAGCCAAATTGCTCTTTTCTTCAGTTCATTATTTTTCTTCTAGAACATGTAGGTAAATTATTAGTAGGGCCTTTGTAATTATTACGCATTGTCGATTCCTTTAGTATACTTTTGATTTAAGCAAGATTTTCGTAGGAAACCCTTGTCGATAGGGATTGTAATTTTGCGAAGAGAAATGATATAGATTCACGTTAAAGCGATTGATGTACTTACTTAACCTTTGGAGGTTACATATCTGCTACAGTGCTACTGCTACTTCTCACTGTCAAAAGTTGTTGTCATGGGCCAATCCTCTGCATTTATGCGATATGACGACTTATCTTAACATGTTAGCCTTTTTTTCCGATACTGGCTATTTTAAAATTCCCTGGGTAGCCAGCTATCCACTAAATTTCTAGTGACACTTTTTATCGTTTGACATAGATATTATAATGCACCAATGTAATCAGTCTGTTTAATTTTACTTTTCTGACGATCAATAATTTCAAATCAGATGTTCAAATGTTTAAGCTTAAGGGACTTAACTGCGGGGTCATTAGTCCCGAAACTTACAGACTACTTATACTAAAGACGACACAAACATCCATAGCCGAGGGGGGATTCGAACCTCGACCGGAGCGGTCATGCAGACTGTGACTGACGCGTCGCAGATCGCTCGGCCACTGCGTGCGGCTGAATAATATCCAAAACGGGTAAAGTTCTAAATACAATAAACAGCTGATGGTTGACTATGCATTTTTAAAGTATATTACGGCTGTTAACTCAAATCTAAGTAAAAAATTGAAAAATATAGTTACGGACAGCCAGTGGCTTGCTCACTTAACAGCATCCGATCTCAATGAAATACATGATGGTTGAAAGAGACAAGGAAAAAAACAAACAGAAAAGCCTCTCTCATTTAAAGAGGGGAATACTTTTAATTTTGCTCGATATCTTCGCATGATGCTCATATTTACAAAAAAAAAAAAAAAAAAAAAAAAAAAGCACTTGGTACCTTTTTATTTTTTGTTTTGTTTCTGTTTGTTGGTTCTTACTGACTGAAAATTTCTTGGTCGACAACAGTATACCTCGTAGTGCTATAATTTAATAAAAAAAAAAAACGGGAATATGTTCATCATTTCCATAAAATGTGCACACTTATCTTAGTTAATCGTTCCTAACTCTTCCTGTATATTTTATTTTTGGCGAGAGTAATAACTCTGCAGATAAAAGAAACAAGCTTCACGTCGAGGCGTTGGTATGATTTCAGGTAAATTCCTCCTTCATAGCGCGGAGGGAGAAGGAAACTGCTGCGTAATTAGTCCGTAGCTTACAAACTACTTAAACTAAGGTAAACTAACCAAAGGACAACACACACACGCGCACACGCACACGCACACACGCGCGCGCGCGAGCGCGCGCGCGCGCGCGCGCGCGCGCGCGCGCGCTCCAGAGAGGACTCGAACCTCCGACGGCGAGCAACCGCGCATTTAATACAATCTCCGGATTGTCCTGACGAAAAGCTACTCCTAATGTTCTCATTCGCTTCATTGCCGAACGGAACAAACCTTTTCCATCATCCATTACCTAGCAAAAGACTAGACGAACACAAGTTTAAAAGTGTAGAAGAGTATAGCTACAGCTGTTGTTTGTATACAAAATCAACGTCTCGGTATACAAACAACTGTCGGTATTCTATTTTACAATTCATCGACCTGCCACAGGTCCACCACACTAGCAGAATGGAGTTACGTCTACAAATTAAGAAAAAATTAGACAAATTGTGTTGTTCCCCTCAGGTTGGTTTGTTGCATTGATAACTCGGATCCAGGGCGGTACATGATTTAACCAAATCAGAGTTTTTTATTTGTCTCAACTTCGATGCAATTTCTTTGAATTGTAAGTTGTCCCTGAATGCTAGTGGTTGGACTCTGTAAAATTCAATACCAGAAGTAAATGTAAACGCAGAAGTTCGTAGGGTGACCGTTGTTGTGTATACGTGTTCTACAAATCCTGAATGACATGTTTGATATGCCAACCTCCAATGTGTTCTTCGTATTGTGTTTTTACCTGTGTGTGTAATGTATATTCCAGGTCACTTACGATACCTCGCTAACAACAAAGGCGAGTGTTTCCAGAATAATGATTTTTCCACTCTGCAGCGGAGTGTGCGCTGATATGAAACTTCCTGGCAGATTAAAGCTGTGCACCGGACCGGTATTCAAACCTGGGACCTTTGCGTTTCACGGGCGAGTGCTCTAACTACTGCGCTATCGTGGTACGCTTTACGTTCGGTCCTCACAGCTTTACATCCGCTAGTACCTAGTCTTGCCTCCTACTTTTCAAACTTCACAAAATTCTCCTGCGAACCTAGCAGGACTAGCACTCCAGGAAGAAAGGATATGGTGGAGACATGGCGTAGCCACATGTTCGAACCCCTGGTTCGGCACGCAGTTTTAATCTGCAAGGACGTTTCAATGTCCATGTCGTTCAGAACGGAGCTTTGACAGCTCAGAGATGTAGAAAAGAAATCCTGCGACCTTTTTTTTGTGCCCTACGCTGGTACCATAGGAGATGGGTACCTTCGTTTGGACGATAAACAACTTATTCGAAGATAACGCCGCCTATCAATTACGTTTCATGGTGATAATTTTCGCTTTTGAATTTTAATCTGGCCTGAAAGGAAATAACTGATGGTGCTCGTTTTTAATAAAGATTGCGGACGACGAGAAAATTATTTCGCGTATCAGAATTTTCGAAAACACCACAAAGCCTGGCTAATTACTCGTTATATGTATGGCTCATGATTTTAATTCAGTCGAACTGCATGTCTGAACGTGCTTTATTTAAATTCTTTGTTTACATGAGACGAGTTGACTTCAATGAGTGGCACCTTTGTCTGGTGAACACTCATCATACTTTTTGTGCTGTAGCACATTTAATTAATTTTCTAAAGACGTTATTTACGTTGTTGCTCTCCCTTTTATTATTCGGAAAGCTGATTAAATTCACACGCATTGAGGAAAAAACCGAGCCTGTCATGTATAACATTAAATTTCTGTTTTATTCACATGGATTTGATTTTTTAACTACATTTCCTCTGTAAAATTGGTATTTTTAAATGTTTTAAGCTCCATTCGAATTACAAACATTTTTTTTATTTTTTACTTCTATGATTATTGACAAGTACAATCTTGTCAACGGTTCTAGTCGCGCAGCTTGCATCATAAAAAGGTCGATAATAATCAATACGAAGCTATAAGAGAAACATTTTAGGAACTTAAATGGGAATCGCCTCAGGAAATTAAGTTGATCCCTAATTGAAGAAGACGGCGAAAATGTGTTGTCCCCACCGTATATTTTGCATAGGAATAGTGTGAATAAGATAAGAAGAGAAATATGTGCATAAAATAGGCATACCTGTTTCTCCCATTTTCAATACCAGTGTACAAATGAAGCAGGGAAAAAATTGTCACAGTTTACCCTCTGTCATACACTGTCCAGTGGCGTATGGATTGTATACCAGTAATGCAGATGTAGTATTATTTAAACCGACATTGAAAATTCGTGATTGTAAAGGAAATAGAAGTCTCCATTGCTCCTTACATAACACATCATACTTGTCAATGGTGTTTCTCCCCTTCCTCCACGATTTTCATTTTGTGATTATACCTACTTTTTACTATGCCATGATTCAGTTTACAGGAAGTTATCAAATCAGAATAGGATCAGAGTTAATATTGTTGTTTAGTAGTGTCAGTGACTATAATACTGAGGTAATCTCCTTGATTTGCAGTTATTTTTGACACGGAGGTCGACTTCAGTTAATGTAATTTAATACATTTTTAGGGCCACAATTCTGTGATCTTAATAGCAAACTCATAGAAGTAAATATGCACATTTAAAATAGTAGTTGAATGAAGGTCTGTTTCTGTTAGATGTCAACATAGTCATAACACTGGCAAAAACAATATTCATATTTACTTTGGTAACTTTTGCAAAATGCTGGGAAACCAACTGAACATGAAAAATATCATATAAAAATTAGAATACATCAATTTTTATTTGCTTGAGAAAGGCAAACAATATCAGAAGGAAATATCATCTTTGTTTTATCAAATGTAACGTGTAAAGTTTTTCTTTGTCCAGATATTGTAAAACTGTGTAATTTTTCGCATTTGGAAAAAGGGCGTAGCTTGCGGTAGGGGGGAGGGGGACCACTTGAAGGAAAACCATGAAGCCCTCGTGTAACATTCAGAGTACACCAGAAAAACAAATCAGTAGAAGAAACAACAAATATGAGTGATGTATTGTTCCATATAACATCCATTGATGAAAACATTGCATGTATTATAAGAGCATTTATATTTAAATGTTGGAAGAGTTCATATGAAGATATTTTGGAACACTGACTTCCCTCCATCAGTAGGTGGTTGGGGAAGGGGATGTCTATTATAGATAGTGATGTTTCTAGCAAATGTGCCAGAGTTTTCTTATGCAGAGTTTTAGTTGAAAATCTATTTCCTGTTTCTATTTTAAATATTGTTAACGCGTGTGTAAAATTGGTTTTCAGGTCGCAATGAGCTAATAGCCAGATATATAAAACTTCGGACAGGCAAAACAAGAACTCGCAAGCAGGTCAGCTCTCACATACAAGTGTTGGCAAGAAGAAAGCTCCGAGAAATCCAAGCAAAACTGAAAGTTGTAAGTACTGTAAATTGTGTCAGTAACTTAAAGTATGCTAGGCAAAAACATAGTATTGATCACTGCTGTTTTAATAAACATATCTTGGGAGGGGAACATATTATTATATCAGATTAACCTGAATTTTTTTGGCCCATTAGTTATAATATGGAGATGGACTGCATACCCTACTAAATAGTTTCCATTAAAAAAGAACTTCCTGACACAAAAATGACTATGAAATTTTATAGTTTTTCATTAAATAATAACCCTGCTGTAGTGGCACTAATCATATAAATAAGTTCAGCATTGCTTCTCATAAAAGATTGTTTTAATGTGAATAGTCTCTTGCTAACCTAAGAAATATCTGTAATTTTTTACATATCAAATAAGGATGTGGAACAGTAGAAATAATGTAATATAATTCTGCATTCAATTGTGTGTGCATTAAAAGTTTGACACTCTGATTTGGTGGAATTGAAACCTAGGCTATCATGGTGCGAGTTGAATCATGTAAGCTGGTAGGGCCCCTTGTGCCAGACCTAGCTTAGTTGCTCATATGCATGCTTTGGCTGCTAAGCACCTAGACCAATCTAAACAGCATACCAGAGCATCTTTGCTACTGTAGCCCACCTTTCAGCTTTCTGAAGTGGAAATATTCAGTCCCTTTTACATGCAGAAACGTTCTGTTTTGCAGTATTAATAAACTGCTACAAAAATTTTCTAAGCCAGTCTACAAAGGCATGGCTCACAATTGTTCACAAAAGTGCCATATATTCAGCAATTCTTACTGCAATTCAACCCATTTGTCTGCTTTTGTCAGAAAAGAGAGCATACACGCGCGCGCGTTAAAACACACACACACACACACACACACACACACACACACACACACACACCGGCATCTCTAGCTGCTGCACTCGGTGTGTGGTGGTCAGATCTGCTGTGTGTGTGTGTGTGTGTGTGTGTGTGTGTGTGTGTGTGTGTGTGTGTGTGTGAAGTGTGCCTTTGTGAATGTGCAAATGCTCTCTTCTCTGACAAAAGCTAATGGCCAATAGTTAATTGTTGTATGCGTGAATGATTTTTTTTTTTTTTTTTTTTTTTTGTATGCCTGTCGCAGCTTGTCATACGTTTTCTTGCAGTGAATTGTAAACTATCCTGATTATATTGTTGAATTAGAAGATCATTGTACAAAGTAACAAAAGGCGTTATCAGCACTGAGGTTGCTACGTAATTTTGAAATAACAATTTTGGCTGGTGCTAATGTTATGACAAATTAAAATTAGAAAAATTGTGAAGATTGAAACTACATTGTCTCTGTGAAACCTGACACAACACTAATCCTCTCTCAAATGAGGTGACAGTGGAATTCTTCCTGGATTATTTTCATGACTGACTCTGTAACTTGTTCAATTTCTGTCAGAAGGCCAACAGTGCAAGTAGACACTACAATTATACTTCAAATATGGTATATCATACATTATTGTAAATTTCACAAAATGCGCAATGGCCTTGGGTTTGCAAATGCTTTGAATTTATTCCTCCTGTATGCATGCAGTAAGACATTTCAGATGGTGGAAAAGTGTTCTTGGCTGCTATATTTACTGTTTTGTTCAGGAAATAGGGTTTCTACTTTAATTGCACAATATACCTTTAAATTAATTGTGAATTTGTTAAAGATTAAGTTACTGTTTTTATATATTATCAGTCATTATTTTTCTCACTTTTGTATGTAATATTAATTTTTGATAAAACTAGGAGGTAAACTAATCCTATAAAACATATGTAGATGAATAGTTTGTTTAATTATGATAAACTATGCAGTCGCAGTACCTGACATCTTACAGTCTCCCACACAGGACCATGCAGCAAAGGAGAAAGCTCTGCAGACGATGTCCAGTATGTCCAGTGCACAAATTGTGTCTGCAACAGCTATTCATAATAAGGCGGCAGCTGCTGGTTTGGCAAGCCTGGGCCTCGGGTCACCAGTATCGTATCCTGCACCAGTGAGTACTCCAATGAATTTAGTAAAAAAATAATGAACAATTCTAGATGAAATAAAAAGTGTGGAATACAGTAAATACTATGCAGGTTGTGAGAGAGAGAGAGAGAGAGAGAGGAGGGGGGTAGTGATTATACATTCATGTACAAAAATGAAAGAGGAAAAGGAAATTGTTAAAATAACATCATTCCATTGACACTGATAATTGGAACCAGGCTTTCAAGACCTCTGAGAACAAAAATAATAGTGAATTGGCTGTCCATGCTTTCTAAATCCTAGTGATGAAATGCCTTAATTAAAGGAAACAACATGTGGGTCAGAATAAGTAGGTGTTCAAAATTAAAGCAACAAATTGAAATTTTGCAGGGTATTATTTATTTTACCACAAAGCAGTACAAACAAGTGATGGCAAAGTAGAAACAATTTGAAAAATGCATACTGGAAACAACTGCAACGGTAGACAACAATGGTTTCTTCTTTTTTTACAAAATTGTTTGAATGTGTATGGCAGTGCTGCTGGGGATACATCGGTTCCTGTTAAATCACTAAAGTTAAGCACTTTTGGGCTTGGATCACACTTGGATGGGTAACTATCTGGGTCTGCTGAGTGTTATTCGCATGCAGGGTGCACTCAACCCTTGGGAGGCCAATTGAGCATCTACTTGTTTGAGAAGTAGTGATTCTGGTCTGGCAAACCAACACAATTGCTGGGTGCTGACCATGTCCCTCTCCATAGTGTCCCTCTAGTGACACCTTCAGGCAGAGGGGGGTCACAAAGTCTTGTACAGGGGGTCGCCGTCACAAGAGGAAGTTCTTGTACCATGAAATAACTAGTGGTTCACTAATACAGAAAAGTATGCTTAAGTGAAATTTATTTAATTTTAAGATTACTGAGTTCCTTGTGTAATAATAATTATAAATAGATCATACACAGTTTTATAATACAGTGAGTTATTTGTGTATAAGTGCAAAAGCCTGTGAACTGTTTTCAGGAACTAAAAGAACATGATGCAATAAGTAATTCTGAAAAATTAGAAAAAAATGTACTTCTTTACAAATTGTGTACACAATGGGACCTTTCTTAATGAGGATAATTTGTGTTTGAATCTTGCCTGAAATAAGAAACATTGCTTAAGCAAAATATATTTTGCTGTCAGAAATCTTGTAATAATGGCAAAAAGTGCTCCCTTCAGAAAAATCTACAGAAATAACTTCGTCCTACAGTTTGAAAGGAAGCTGTAGCAAAAGAAAGAGGATTAAATTTGTTTCATTTGAGATAACATAGTTTTGTTACGGTTAGTGAGAAGGGGAAGGGGGGGGGGGTCAGAATATTTTTGTTTGGAAGGGGGTCGCGTATTTGAAAAGGTTGAAAAACACTGAGTTAGAGAGTCTGAATGTGTGTGTGTAAATCCATTAACTGATTAATGTGCGCAGTATGTGCTGTGACCATCTATGACAGCAATACAAGTATGACAACAATGTCGTGCACAGCAAATGTCATTAATCTCATATTGAGGCAATAACATCTATTCTTTCTGCAGAGCTGCTCACAGCTCTTGTTGGTGGATGCTGACATGTTGCAACCTGTCTTCTTAGTGCAACTCATACATGCCCTGTGGCATTTAAATTGGAAGAGCAAGCAGGCCACACCTTGTGTGCAGTTTCTTCTCTAATCCCTATCCACATTAGGGATCTTTTTTGGTTTCAAGACCAAAATAATGTGAAAAGAGACTGATGTCATGTTTCACATTTTCCCAGATGCAAATCTGTAAGGAATCACTCTCCAGACTAAACCGGGACTAATCTTTAAAATGTACATTGGTGGACTGATCGACTGTCCAGGCAGCATGTTGACGACGCTACTCAAGATGTTCCCTTCTGTGAAGACATGCCAGGTGCATGCAGGCAGGAGGTGTCTGACAGTAAAGGCCATTTGCAAAATCCATGTATGTATGTTGTTTGTCTTTTACTGAAGTGGTTACTGAGAACAGGTTTCAGACTTCACTCTCATTCATCATTAACACACTTGTTATAAAATAATGTATAATGAATGTTACACAAGGAACTCTGTTATATTAACAATACATATGTTTGAGTTAGGCATATGTTCATATATTACAGAACCCCAGATTATTTTATGCACTTCCTCCTGTGGCTGCTACCCTCCTAGAAAGTCTTTGAGACCCCTCCTGGGGGTCATGACACACACGTTGAAAAACACTGCTGAAACCTGTCAACACATTCAAGAATGAACAGAACAATTTACACTAAGCCATCAGACTAAATTGGTTTGCATCTGTTCTGCTTCCATTCTTCCTACGGTTTTCCATTGCAGAGTGTCTGTTAGGCATCTTCTGTGTGTAGTACTGCCTAGTTTGTGAATATGTACACAGCTATTGTTGATGTGGGACTACCCAGCAAACACTACCCTGCTTGATAGGTGCCCTGATGTCAGTACTGCCAAAGAATGTCATTTTCTATGTGGAATGGGGTTGTGCAATCTGTCGACAGTCTGTGTGACCGTGTTGTGAATTTGACACAGGAAGGGGAAATTGTGGTTTATTGCTTTAATTTTGGACATCATTACATTTGAAAAGTGGTTATGATTTTATCAAGGCATTGTAGTAATTTTTTTACTATGCTTAGTTTTTGTTAATTAATTCTAACATGAGTGTAATTTTTTCCCCTACAGTTTTGGCAGCCAGGGCTTCAGCCAGGAACTTCACAAGAGTAAGTACCATGTTTGAAGCTCTATAATGATTTAAATTCTACAATAGCTTATAATTAAAGAAAAATACTTTCCATCTCGTAACCTATTTTGTATCTTCCTCCATTAGTCATTTACTGCTTTTGTGATTCTCAGCTTTGTTCCGTTAATTCACTTCACCTCTTTGTGTTTTCTTTCACAAGAGAACCTTAGACATAGTTTAGCCCTCATTAACAAAAATAAATAAATAATAAGCAAGGACTTTCATTGCTATTAGTTGGTAGCTCTGTGGGTGAAAGGCTGACAGTTGTCACTAACAAGACTGTGCACGCTATTCATTAGTTAAATCTAAATCATCTTACTAATGAATTAACTCTTGTGTTTTTGAGGGACATTCATCATCTTTAAGAAGTGCTATCAATTAAAGTAGATTGGTCTCAATACAGTGTTTCTTTTTGTGCTTAAATGTGCAAAAATATTTCTTCAAAACAAGTTAAAGTGTAAGAGTGTGCTATACTCTTTAATTGGGAATGTGATGTCATTTGATAAGGGTGCTATGAAAGTTATATGTTCAATGGGAAGCAGGGATTGACGAAAGTGAAACATATTTACTGTTAAAATTACAGAGTTCCTTTTGTAACATTCATTATAGATTGTTTTATAATACAGCGTGTTCATGATGAATAAGTGCAAAAACTGAAAACTGCTTTCAGGTACCAATTGATAGGTAAAAGAAATATATACGATAAGTAATTCTGAGGGGTGAAAAAATCTGCTTGTTTACAAATTCTTTATACAGTGGGGCATTTCTTAATGAGCATAATTCACTTCTGAGTCTTGCCTGAAATGTGATATAGTTGTTAAGCAAAAAATGTTTTTCTGTCGGAAATCATTTATAGGATAATGTGTTGCATTCTTGAAAATTCACAAAAAACTTTGTCCAACAATTTAAAAGAAAGATGAACAAAAGAAAGAAGATTACATTTGTTTCCTTTGAGATAGGGGGGGGGGGGGGGGGTCACCAGAACATTTTTATTTGAAAGGGGTCGCCAAAATATTTGTACTTGGAAGGGGGTAAACATATTCAAAAAGGTTGAAAAACACTGATGTAGAGGGATATGAAGGCCTGACTTGAGAAAGTTATGGTGCTGGTCACCTAGGAAGTTGCTTTTGACGGTGCTCCCAATTTTTTTCCCACTTCTTTTCTTGTAAGTGCAAGCAGTGTTTTTGGATAGTAGAAAAGGGAAGAGCCTGTCCAGATGATTAGTCTATTAGATAGATCTGTGGAAGGGGATAGCTTTCAAGAAGTTGTCCACTTCATTGTTAGAGCAAATATGTCTGCCATAGATACCAACACTGCCAGGAAGAGACCTGAAGTATTTTTTTAACAAGATGAATTTGTGCAATCTCCTGGCAATGACAGTTTTACAGTGGCATTAAATTTGACCTATAAAACACCAGAAGAATTGGAAAAAAATTCCTTGAAGGTTCAAATGTGTAATACAGTCAAACTGAGATTTTGGGCATTATTAGCTATTTGGATGTGACTTTTGAATAAATAACAATGGGTATTCAGAGAGTTTGAACAATAGGCATATATGCCTCAAAATACCAATGATACTGCAGATGAACTCTTACAAAGAGTCCACAGACACAATAGAATGTATTTCTTTAAAATAAAAGGTGTGAAAAGTGCCCTCTATGGTTCTTCAAACTTGTAATAATCAGTAATATAGTAAGGACAGTTTACAACTCACCGCAAAGACGTGGCGACGAGCTGCGACAGGCACATACAAAAGACACACACATACAACACATTCAGCTATCGGCCATGGCCTTCTTCAGAAAATAGAACACTCACGCAATCACACAGGCACACAACACAGTCATACAACCATCACCTCCGACTGCCGCACTTTGAAGTGCCAAAGCAAATTAATTATTGCAGTGTATAGTTCTTGATATAAAGCATTCTTGTATGTGTCACTTTTGAAATAGTTTCTACAGGCATGTGTCCCATGGCTCCTCTTAATTTCTTGACATTTTAGTTCCAATTATATGGTACTGTTTTCCATTCCATGCTTTTATTTAATGTTACAATAGCCTCTGAAATGAAACTTAAAGCACCCATATCTGCTCTTTTCCTTGATATTCAGCAATCTTCCAAGATGATCAACTTCACAACTGAAAATAATTCAGATATAAAACACAAAAAAAAAGACATTAGGGTATATATATATATATGATCTGTCTTGTGTGATGTAATAATACACTCATGTAAAAAATCAGCATTACTAATAATGTGATACACAACATTTTTTGAGGAAGGTTTCCATATAATTTTCTCACAAGAAGAAAAGTGAATTCTGGTAGAGCAGAACAAGCTAATTCCACCCCCTAACTCTGAATACATTGGTAGTTGAGTGGCATTGAAGTATAGTACCTGTCACTCTTGATTCTTTAACAGTCCTCACAGTTAATCACAAAATTTAAAATGTCATAAGTAGAAATTACATTCTGACAGTAAATAACAATCACTTAGTAATAGCTATATGACAAGGTTCTTGTTAGATGCAAGACACAAGTTTACTGAAATTGATTGATTTCTGGTGACTACTGCCAATTCAGAACTAAGGAGCTACCATTCCTCTCTTGGCTACTAAAAAGTTCGTAGAAGCTCAAATACTTATTCAGTCAAACCTAGCTCACTCTCAAAATTTGTCTAATTCCTCTCTTGCACAGATTGCCAATTTACTGCCTCTTCAATATGGATTGCCCTTCTTTAATCTGAATGAGGTTCTTAACTTGTTCCTCAATACTGGGTGAAAAATCCTTTGCTGCATCCAACTCAGTTAACATACCAAATTTTTGATTATTGCCTCTATCATATTACTCCCTTTAGCTTTTACTCTGCATTGTCCAGTGTTTCTTTTCCTACATATGTTTGCTTTCTGTAAGTATAATTTTTTATATCTGTTTTTCATTGTGTATCTTTACAATTATACTTTTTTGTGTTAAGAGGCCATTTCTATGGTTTGTTTATCACAATGAAAGTATATAAACAAAAAATTGTTGTCTTTTACAGTGTTAAGCCTTTTGCACAGCCTCCTTATGGTGGTAAACCCGCAACAGCTGTGTCGTCTAGTGACATGACACTGCAGGCACCACCACCTCCTCCATGGGAAGGTCGAGCTATTGCTACGCATAAACTCCGTCTTGTTGAATTTTCGGCCTTCATGGAACAGCAGCAAGATGCCGATACTGTAAGTTTTTTGCGTATGTAGTTCTTATTGCAGACAGTATACAGTAGTCTATTGATCTCGGGTACAGAATAATTATTATTTTATTCATTTTATGGAAAATGATTTGGGCACTTGCTTTTATATACTCACACAATTGCCCACTCTTCTAATGGTAAATGCATTATACATAAGTAATTAATCGGCCTTCTTCAAAAGAAGGGGTAAAAGTAGAAAGAAAAAAAAACCACACACACAGTTTCATATAATTGTATATGCACAATTCACACAGAGAAGACCACTATCTCCAGCTACCAGCTATTGTAGCCAGACTGCCATGCATGTTATGTAAGAAAGCATTCTACCTAGAGTGCTTAGAGATTGTGGTCATGTGTGCACGAGCTGTGCACGCACAATTGTGTGTGTGTGTGTGTGTGTGTGTGTGTGTGTGTGTGTGTGCGAGAGAGAGAGAGAGAGAGAGAGAGAGAGAGAGAGAGTCTCTCTGTTTTGAAACTCAGTTTGTTATCTTTTTGGTGAGTAGTGGTCTATCCTATTCATAATATTGGTGCTGTTACAATCTGGACTTCACATTGTTTGTTTACTATCAAAATGACTATATTCTTGGCTGAATTTAGAGTATACTACTCTGCTCAAGGCAACAAAAATATATTGTACCTTCATGATATTCTTCAGATTAATTTAGCAAAGTGGATGTGCAACATTACAATTGCTGATTTCAATGACACCACTTCGGTAAACTATACGCTGAACTAGAATTATGCTCACCAGAACTGTTGGTAACCATATTAATCTTCTCTCTCTCTCTTTTTTATGTATCAGCTTCTACTCTTAAGTTTTTTTATGTGCAGAATTTTTCACAGAATAAACATTTTGATTTATATGTTATTTTTGCATCTTTTAGCACCTGTTTCACTTAAGAATATTTTTTCTTTCTTTTTTCAGTACCACAAACATTTATTTGTGCACATAGGCGAATCAGCCAGCTACTCTGTACCACTGTTAGAGGTAAGTACAGTGTCCATATGAGAAAGTATTAACTTCTGTTCTATATATGTAGCTAAGATTGAACCACTGGCAGCAGTGGCTGTGTGTGTGTGTGTGTGTGTTTGTGTGTGTGTGTGTGTGTGTGTCATTCTGTGATAATATTTGACTCAGATATAGTTGCAGTTACAATTTTTAATGTGTGTTAATGTGATGGAAATGAAAATACCAGGAGAAATCAAATATGAACTGGACATTTTTTGGAATCATGATTGACTCCACACCAACAGAAAAACACCTCATTTTCTGCATAATCACCTGATTATGTGCATGAACTACTCTGTCACTGCATTGTCATCAAACCATTGTCCTCTAACTTCATTCAGTGCTCCAAATACATTGGGAGTTACAAAGTGAAATATATAAATTTGGACTGGAAGGATTATATTCTAGTATTGGACACCGATTTTCCTCCAGTTCTTATCTCATTAAAGCTGCAGTGTCTGACCAGTTACCAGCTTTGTCCGTTGTCTGCATCTTTTGTATGAACCAAAAGTTTCTTCTTCAAATTGTGGCTGGAGCAACTTGGACATTTCCAGTGGTTTGCTACCCATTTGCACAAGAAATGTCTTACAATAACAGTCTTGGGTACCTCATGCTTGCACATGGTAATGTGCTTCAAGCATTCACTTTATGCTAATGATGAAGTAACAGCATTATTCCAGACATTCCCTTAAACATCCTGTCACTGTTCATTTCTTCCCACTACTAAAACTGCGTTATTTAAATTCCAGTTAATATTTGATATTACCTTTTACTTAAGAAAATCACATTCAGTTGCTGGCATATCAGTTTTGTTAAATACTGCATATCTGCTTTGTTATGCTCTTACTAGATGCATATTTGATGCATATTTAATTGTTCATAATTGTTAAGTTTTGAAAATTAATTTTGAGAGGGTCTCTGATTTGACACTTTTGAGGGATCAAATATTTTCTGAGTACCTGGGATGGAGAGTTAAGGCAATGAAACTAATGTTTATGGGTGATTATGGTGTATTTAATGATAAGAGAACAATCATGAGCAAATAATGGGAAAATGTGAAACTAATTTCAGATACTAAATGTTTGTTGTTGACTTGAGAAAATAGACAAATATAGCTGTGGAGGTGATGAAAATATATCCTGTTGTTTAGTCCTCAGGTTGTAAATAGAGAATGCAGCTGATAACCATACACACACTGCTCGTGGAGTGGATCTGGTTTTATTCTTGATACAGAGTGTATACACAGACAAAAACAAAAAATTCCAGAATTTTCCCCAGATTTCCCCGGTAAAAATAAGTAGTTTTTCCCGAGTGTAAATACACTTTTTGGGGTGAAATACCCTTTTTCCATGGCGAATTACACTTTTTCTGTTATAAATGATGATATACTTGATTCGGGCCAGTAAAATTTATCAATTCTTTAGGCTTAGAACTCCTCGGTGATAAAAAGCACTTACAATATCAGTGTAGTGGTTTTGGGAGCTGCAGATCTTGGTAACGGCGTGACAATTGATGGGAAGTAAGAATGGCCAAACATGAGTCGAGTAGATTCCCCCCCCGTCATATATCATTTATTTTGTTTTGTAGAAGAATTCTCTGTTTTGTATGAATATGCAAAGATTCTCATGTATGTTGTTACGCTGGAACTCAATGGAACAGTTTTAATTGCTTGTCGGAAATATTTAGCTGTTTTCTTCGAATGATTCATGATTTTAGAATACCATAAACCTAATTTTTTATGCATGAACCTAATAAGACAATGAAAGTAAGACCAGAACGTGTAATTGTTTAGAAATTTATGATTGGCTTTCTTCACTTCCCATAATGCTTTAAGGTTAATGTACATTTCCCATTGTTATTGCATAATTTGCAATCGAGCTATTAAAGAACTAAAAGATATATGATAAACTAACTGTGAAGCTTTGTCCTTTTCAGTGTGTGTTATCCTTGAAGATATAAAAAACACAAATATGCCTTAAATTATTTTAATAATATTTAAGTTGCTAGTTTTGAGAGCCATAAATTTCTTTCAAGGGCTGGTTACAAAAATGGGACATTTCAAACGGGAGTTAAGTGGTCCATGATCTAATAAATTTATAGCATATTCTCACTTATTAATATAATTGATTTTGTGTAAAAGGACATTTACTCTGAAAGTAACGCTTTTCGAACTAATATTTGCAACCTGCTATATATGAACAGATGAGACATCATGCTCATCGAAAGCAGTTTGTTGTGAAGTATTGCATACTCTTCGTCCAATCGCTTTTGACACCTTATGCAATTGGCAGATGCTTGCAGGCTATCCGCATAGTATTTTGTTGAAAATTGTGAATTTTCTTGTCAAGTAATGTTTATGTTCTTGTTATTCTCCCGTTTATGTTTCATTACTGCAGTACTATTCTGCAGTAGCTTGCTCAAGTGAAGTTATTACCAGCCAGAATAACTGATTACTTTGGAAAATTCCCATAATTCTAAAAAATTCCCCGTTATTTTCTGGATGAAAAAATTTCCCAGATTTCCTGGTTGTCCTGCTGCGTATACACCCTGTGATAATAATGAAGATAGGTTGAAACTTGCTGAAAGAAAGCTGTGACTGAAAATGTAAGTTGTGTGAATGTCACTGTCATGACTGCAAGCCCGTCTCCAGAACAGCAATCACGTTTGAAATGACTTTGAACCTATCATTATGTTTATTGATATTCCAACCAGCACTTTCTTGTGTTAGGTTTCATTCTTGAATGAGAAATAGTTGATTATATTAATTGATTACAAACATAAACTTTTCACCGAGATGCGTAACAGGACATGTAATGTTGTTTAAAAAGAGCTTCTTTAAAAAATAATTAAATAACCTACTATTTGTTATCTTACTCATCCAACTTACTGGTTTCACAGGCAGTTGATGTCCGGCAGATATATGATAAGTTCCCTGAGAAGAAAGGTGGCTTAAAAGAGCTTTATGACAAGGGACCGCAGAATGCATTTTTCCTTGTGAAATTCTGGGCAGATCTGAACACCAACATCCAGGACGAAGCTGGAGCGTTCTACGGAGTTACGAGCCAGTGAGTCTTGCTTGCTTTTAAGGACATACCTTTGAAATTTCAATTTTCAGAATATGAATTTACTTCCATTACAGAATATATTATTAACCCTATGAAATAGGTAGACACACAAATTTGATATCTGCACTCATTAAAATATTATTTTGATTCATGTGGCATATATTTATTGTGTGAAGAAACTTACAGTATGTTAACTCTTTGACAGTAGTTGTTATTTCAGTTGAGTTTATAATATAAACTGCTGTTTCTAATAAAAATGTTCTTTTTGTAGGTATGAAAGTAATGAAAATATGACTATTACCTGTTCTACTAAGGTATGTTCCTTTGGTAAACAAGTAGTGGAAAAGGTTGAAACAGAATATGCAAGGTTTGAAAATGGACGATTTGTGTACCGTATTCATCGCTCGCCAATGTGTGAATACATGATAAACTTCATCCACAAGCTGAAACACTTGCCTGAAAAATACATGATGAACAGTGTACTTGAGAATTTCACTATCCTACAGGTAAGTTCCATGTACAGAAATGGATAGTACATATTTTTTCTGCAACTGCTTCATTATATAAGTTGCTTAAATGTAATTGACCAATATAAATTAAAAGTTTTCATGAATGAGTGCTACAAATTGTTGTTAGTATATATACTAAGTGCTATGTTTCTTTTTCAGGTGGTCACAAATCGTGAAACCCAAGAAACTCTCTTGTGTACAGCTTATGTATTTGAGGTGTCAACTTCTGAACATGGTGCTCAACACCATATCTATAGGCTGGTGAAGGACTGAATAAATGAAAGAAACACTTTCCAACAGTGCCTAGAACCGCTGACATCTGTACATTAATGTTTCATCAAGTATTATTTTTGTTATAAGTGACCCTTGTGGGTGGGCAGACAGCTCCTCCGCAGTAAGTGTTCTGGACTCTTGTCAGCGGTGCCAGGGATGCCAGATGACAGAACGTTTGTGATAGTACTAAGTTGGTATTGAAGCTCGAATTACACCACTAGATTATATTTTTATCGTGATCAAATCAGAGTTAAATTTGTTATTGGAAAGAGTTTGTCAGTTGGCGTGTACACTTGTTCAGATTGAAAAATTATATACTGAAGTATATAGTTCCAATCGATGTGGCATCCCTAGTGTTAATATCTACACCATTTGAAATATACAGAAGTCTAATGAAGTTAAACAGTAAATGAAAATTAAATCGAGTGGCAATTTTTGATCTCTGTTTTAGTCAAATATTTTCGTGGTGAGAAGTAAAATTATGTAGTATTTTACACGGTGGCAGCTGTGCGTTTACTTAAAAATGAAAGTGGAACATAACTGTGGATAGAATATTTTCTTTTATATGTATTTAACTACAATCTGGCATTTAAACATGTGCTTGTTAATGAAATCAGCATCACTATGTATGTATATATGTGGATACTATACATACATATTTATATATATTTTAAAAGTATCTTCTGTGAAGATGTAGGGCACTCTTTCACTAATACAATTGAAAGCAAAACAGGTCATTGTTGTAAATAGGTTTTCATGGATGAGTAAATTCTGTGTTTTCTTTGTGCCAAGAGAAGACTAAACAACTATTCAGCAGTTTGGCTAAAACATTTATAACATTGAATTTTCAGAAGGATTTGGCCATATCTGGAACTGCCATATCACAGTAGACGTTTCTTGTTTGTACTTAAATGAGATAATTATATGTATAATAAGATGAATACGCTATATGCCACAATGGTAAACTTTTACAGTGTGAAAAAGATTAACATATTTCTATGATTAGTTATTCCTTTGTGGTGTAGCACTTGAATAAGTGCCTTTTCTGTACTCTTCATGTTGACTGAATTTTACCTATGCCAATGCTTTCTCTTCAAAATATTACAATTATTAGTTTTGGCACAATTATTTTATGAGAAGCTGAGTAATTTGTTTGTCACCATGTGATATCTTGTATTGATTTCTTTCACAAGTTTCTGAACTAGGGATCAAGGTTTAAAATGGTGACATGAAACTGAATGTTTCATTTAGCATTGTTCATAGTAGAAAAATTATACAATATGAGTTCTGAGGATCCTGGCTTTTGTACAAAAGATCTCTATACACTGTACACAATTCATCATATGTGCATGACAAATAATTTATCCTGCTGCATTATACCAGCAGTTAAAAAAATAATCTGTGCCATTTATGTGAATGTAATTAAAAAGAGAAATGTGAAAAGCAGAGCTTTTATGTAAAATTTTTATTAAATTAATTCTAAACTTAATTAATGTATGTTTTATGGATACTTTAGAAATAGAATTTAACTTACTGATATTATTTAATTTGAAAACAATTTCATCTTGACCAGTTATATTTTAAATATTCCTTGTAGATGTGAACAGAATATTTTAATGCATTGAGTAATATTGTGATAGTCTTATTGATAACTTCATTTTCTTCTGTTTAGTGTGTTTTTGTAAAATAATATTCTTTTTCATAGTATCCTGTGACTATAGCTAAGACATGGAGAGCTTTTTTATAGTTTATATTTTATTTTAGTGTAGAAGAATAAGTGTTTTAAACACATTTTGTACAAAGCAGTTTTTAATTTTCTAAGTTGCCATATATAAATGATTGTTGTGATATGTTTGAATATTTGACAGCAGTTTCCTTGATGGTGATTCATTTTTATTCACTTTGAATAAAGTGACTTTCTCTCTGAGCCACAGGGCTGTAGTTAACCAAACTGAGTAAAGATTGGCATTTCATTTGTATTAGTGCAATGTCACATATATTGACTACAAGAGAGATTTTCAGGATGCAGTTCTGCATCAATTTGTTGTAACTATTGTGTCTTAAAACTTTTGATTCTTGTGTTGTGAGTTGAACTTGCATGTTAGTACTACCAGATTTTATTTACTTTGCATGTGAGATTGTGTTGTGTTATATTTTATGGGTCCTTCCTTTATTTGCAGCTTTTTATTTGGTTTGGGTTTTTATTTTGTTTCACTCTTAGTATCTTTAAATAAATTGTTATTTCAAATCCTGAAAGTAAGTGACCTGTTTATACTATTTTTGTGTTTCACCTTACCTGTATTGGCAGCAAAACTAGAACAAAGCAGAAAGTTATGAAAAAATAAAGTGGACTCTTTTGTACAGTTGATAATCAGTCTTTCTTACTTAATTGCCCTTTATCCCCTGACACACTTCATTTCCCCATTTTTACTTTTACAGCATGCTCACATAAGGGTAACTCTTTTCATACATATACCAGACGGCTGAAAAAAGAGGTTGAGAGGAAGTATAAACTGGCTGAGCAGGAGTGGTTAGAGGCTGTATAACTAGGAGAAAGATAGATACCATCTACAGGAAAATAGGAGATATTTGCAGACAAGAAAAGTTGCTGCATGAATATCATGAGCTCAGGTGGAAAACGAGTACCGTACGTTTCCACAGATAAGACAATCTTCAGATAAGACGGTACAAATTTTCATAAAAATTGTATAGTTTAAGCATATATCTGGCCTATAAGATGACCCCCAAGTTACCATATTTACCCGAATACATGTCCCCCTTTATTTCCAGTTTTCGGAATCTAAAAATACGCCTGCGAATTCAACTCGGAGGCAAACCTTCAGGACGTTCCGAAAAATGCCATTAGAAGTCGCCATAAGTAGTTTTTGTGATCGGTACACTTGGATTTCACCCTTTGTTGCAGTGTTTTAGCGGCCTGCTTTTGAACTTTTTTTTTTTTTTTTCCTCCACCGTGAAGTTTAAGTAACTTTCGCCGAGATGACACACGACATTTAAACGCACATATTATGCGGGTGAAAACACACGATATTGCCCGAGAACAGAAGATAAGCGATTTCGAAGGAAGCCACTATTGTTGCGTATAGCTCCAAAATATTTTAACTCTTTCATTGATCTTTACGTAAATATGCTCTAATCGTTCCAGTGTGACTCTGGATATATTGAGATATTATTTTTTGACAAGAGACATTGTAAAATCAAGCTACATTGAAAATAATTAATTCTATTCCTGCTTTATGCCATATAGGTTATCGTATGTATCCTTGACCACACAGTAAAATAATAAAGCTCGAAAAGCGAATTTTTTTTATTGTGCAAAACTTTGTTTTCGTTAATCTTTTCTCCATTATGTAAATTTCATCAGGGTAATATCACAAATGTGCTGCACAGCGAGGCTTTGACTTTCAAACGATATCGATATGTTTCGAAACGATATGTATGGAATAAGCGAATGTTTCTGAACCGAAGATACGCGTGCTACGCGTCCTCATGTACTAAGAAGAAAATTTTCTTGTTTGTTCTGTACCTAACATAATATACACTTTTTAAAAAAGTTATCTGTAGCATATCCTTAAGAAGATTAGGTATAGTTAAACAAATTTTTATTAGTATGTGAGAAACACTAAATTGATTCACAGTTGTACGTTCGATATCTATCGTTTCACGCTGAGTTACTTCGAGTGTAAGCTTTCTTGTAAATTACCCAGAAAGTAGTTTGATTTCTGTCTAACCACATCTTTTACAATCGCGACATATTCATAAAAATCATAACATTCGCCTTTTAGATACATATCGTTTTGGTACTTAACCAATTCGATATATATTGTTTGGAGGTAAAAGCAGCGCTATGCAGCACATCTATGAAATTACCAATTTTAAACTAAATTCCTATCTAATTTTTCTGGTACCACCTGTAAGACGACCTTGGATTTTAGGGGTCTCTTTTTATAATTTAGCCATCGTCTTATCTGCGGAAATATACAGTACTAAGCAAAGAAGAGAAAACTGAAAGGTGAAAGGAATATATAGAGGGCGTATACAAGGAAAATGAACTTGAAAGCAGTATTCTAGAAATGGAAGACAAGTTGAGGAAAAAGAGATGGGAGATACAATACTGTGAGAAGAATTTGACAGAGGACTGAAAGATTTGAGTCGAAATAAGGCCTTTGCAGTAGACAATATTCCATCTGAACTGCTGATATAGTTGGGAAAGCCAGTTGCGAAGAAATTGTTCCACGTGGTATGCAAAATGTATGAGGCAGAGGAAATACCCTCAGACTGCAATAATTCCAATTCCAAAGAAAGCAAGTGTAGACAAATGTGAAAATTACAGGACTATCAGTTTAATGTGACATGCTTGCAAAATACTAACACTAACTATTTACAGATGAATGGAAAAAACTAATAGAATCTAACCTCGTGGAAGATGAGTTTGGATTAGGAGAACGGTAGGAACATGCAAGGCAATACTCACATTAAGTCTTAATCTCAGAAGTTTAAGGAAACGCTAATCCATGTTTTTAGCATTTGTAGATATGGAGAAAGCTTTTGACATTGTCGACTGGAATATGCTCTTTCAAATTCTGAAGTCAGCAGGGGCATAATATAGCGAGTGAAGAGTTATATTCAACTTGTACATAAGCCACACAGCAGTTATCAGAGTTGAAATGCAGAAGGGACACGTTGGTTGGAAATGGAGTAAGACAGGGTTGTAGTCTTTCCCCATTGTTGTTCAATCTGTACATTGAGCAAACTGTGAAGGAATGCAAGGGGAAATTGGAAAAGGAAGTAAAGTTCAGAGAGAAGAAATAAAAACGGTGCGGTTTGCTGATGACATAGTAATTCTGTTAGACACAGCAAAGGACCTGGAAGAGTAATGGAACATAATGGACATTGTTTTGAAATGATGGTATAAGATGAATATTAACAAGAGTGAAACAAGGGTAATGAAATGTAGTGACAGACAATCAGGTGAAGCTGAAGGAATTAGATTAAGTAATGAGGCAATACATGTAGTAGAAGAGTTTTATTATTTGGGTAGCAAATAACTTCTGATGGCTAATGTAAAGAAAGATTTAAAATGCAGAATGACTATGCGAAGAAAACCATATCTGATGAAGCAATATTAATTTAAATGTTGGGAGATAATTTCTGAAAGCATTTCCTGGAGTGTGCATTGTATGGGAGTGCAACGTGGACGATAAGGAGTTCACACCAAAAGGATGATAGCTTTTGAAATGTGTTGCTACAGACGAATGTTGATGATTAGATGGGTAGATCACGTAACTAATGACGTGGAGCTCAACAGAAAAGTTTCTGGCATATCCTGACTAAGAGAAGGGATAGATAGGTTGCTAAAACATACTCTGAGGCATGAAGAAATCATCAACTTAGCATTAGAAGGAAGTGAGTGGGGTAAAAATCGTAGAGGCAAATACAGTATGCAGGTTCCAAAGGATATAGGTTGAATTTGTTATTCGGAAATGAAGAGACTTGCACAGGACAGGGTAGCGTAGAGAGTTGCATCAAACCAGTCTGTGGACTGAAGACCACAACAACACAATCTGATCAAAAGAAATAATCCCTGTGTAATATTCAGTTTGTTACTAGGTAAGCGGTGAACACGCCAATGCAAAAGGAGACTAGAGGTATTTTGGTGTCTGCAGATAAGCAATAACAGTAGAATGAGTGTCAGGAGAGCTCAGCGTCTCTTAATGTAGACTAGAAATTAAATGCTGGCTGAGTAACAAAACCATCAGGGACATTTCAGCCCTTCTAAGGCTGCTCAAATCAATAGTTGGCGATATGATTGTGAAATGCAGAGGTTGGGGACATGAAATCAGAAGAAGGAATCTCATGTCCAAAACTGATATTAGTAAGTGATGTAACTACTTTCCTGAGTAATTGCATGATGTTACAGAGTTAAGAGTCACATACACAAATAAAGTAACTGTCAACTCACTACCAGAACAGTTCAGAGGTAAGTTGTGTAACTTCAGTTTTGTTATTTAACCATTGCAGATATTTCCTTTAAATTACTTGCAAAATTAAGCAGATAGATAACAGTGGCTCATTTAATGTGTACATTGAGGTTGTTGACTAAGAAGGCACCACCAAATCTGGGTTTTATAACATGATTTTAGTTGCCATCACAACATGATTGACAGATTTCCTATGTGAAAGCAATTATGAACTGGAGACCAGAGGGCAGTTGATTGTTTGCTTTTATAGAATGTTTAACAATGCTTATATTGCTGTATACAGTAATTTCATGATTTACAATTGGAATTTTTGATGTAAATAAAACTTTCTACAATAAAACAACAGCAGATTAAATGATACAGCAATTGAAATTAATAAAACCTCTGAAATAATACATCTTTAAAAAAATTCACTGAAACAGAAGATTCATACATTCATTAATTATGTTAAAAAAATCGAGACAAATGGCACTAGTATGTTTTCAAAGAACAGAGAATTTTTTTTTCACATAACAAACAAATTTTGAAATATGAAAAGTTTTAAAATCAGAAATGTTTACAATTAAAGTTTCAGTAAATTACATAGTTTACGAGTAACAGTCATTGACTTTAATAACAAAATTAATTGGTGCAAAGGTGTTCTGTTGGCATTTTGCAACTTTTCAGCTTCATAGGTTTCTAATACATTATAGCCTTGCAGTCCTTCTTAGTAAACAATATACACATAATTACAGTTGCTAATTACAATCAAACTAATCAAATTTTTGTGTTCCTACCAATGGATGAGTGACTACACAGTATTCAAGATAGTCGGAAATAATTCAGGTTGTTAAAGATATGTTCAGTTGTTGCATTTAGTATGCTGTTTACATTCACAGCTGACTAACTTCATTACATGGGTCATTATGGCCTTGAAGAAACCAGTATAAGATCTGAGTTGTATGTTGTGGGGAGGGGGTGGAGGATGAATGGACTGTTAAATCCAGTCAGTAAAATGAGAGTATGTAAAGGAGTTTAAAAATAGTTAATGCTAAGTGAGGCGCTCCAGTCACGGTCTGCACGGCGACTAGGGTCGGGGGTTCGAATCCCCCCTCGGGCATGGATATTTGTGCCGTCCTATCTCGTAAGTAGTTCATAAGTAGTTTGTAAGTTTAGGGACTGATGACCCCGTAGTTAGGTCCCATAGACTATACAAACATTTGAACATTTTGCTAAGTGAGTGTGGTCTAAAGAGCAATGTCACTGGGCAGTTGATGACTTGGAGTGATGAATCAGACTAGTACCTGTTGTATTCCAGTGTAAGAATTTGTATTTGTTTTTGGCAGTTTCTGGAGAATGCTTCATGCCATCTTGTAATAGTGCCAACAGTGAAGTATAGCAGCGATGGGTTTATGTCATGAGGAAGTATAGTCTTGCCTTGTTACTGTGCTTAAGAAAATGGTAATGAAGAAGGTTATGAATACATTTTAACATCGTGTATTGTGCACAATAGAGGTGCAGTTGGGAGGCAGTGATTTATTTTCTCAGCACACCACTTACTATATATGAAAGTGGCATCTCTGAGGCAATAGCTTGCAGACATCACCCCTAAAATAGATTGACTTATCCAGAGTCTTGACCTGAGCACAATGGAATATCTTATTGGCGAGTTAGGGTGCGTTCACATCACACACACTTCCCATAGTGGGTCATGCTTAGTGTAATATGCTATGTGTAGTGTTATGTGAGCTCTATCTTCTCAGTGAATGCTTCATGCCAAGGCTTTCAGCTCACTTTGGCGTAGATAGCATATGTGTGGATCCTGAAATGATGTCATAAAAGTTTGTAAGAAAAAAATTAGTAATGGATGACAGTTATATGAGACTAATAACTAGGCAGGATTTTCGAAATGGGTGCATGGATGCAATAAAGAATTAATTACTTCTGGAGAAATCTTATGATTTGTACAGGGCCAAAGACTTAGTCTGATAAATTTCATGATCATTTAAGAATGTCAAAAATTGTACATCTATATAATTACTCTGCAAATCACCTTTAAGGTCATGGCAGAGGGTTCATTGAACTGCTTTTATGATATTTCTCCATTTTGCATGGGGAAAAAGGAGCACCTGAATCTTTCCGTTTTCAATATGATTTCTCTTATTTTATTCTGATGATCATGTAGGTGGATGCTAACAAAATATATTGAATTCTGAGGAGAATGTTGGTGAAAGGAACAAATAACACCTTTCTTTTAATGATTTCCATCCTAACTCGTGCCTCATTTCTGTGACACCCTTTCCCTTACATCCTGATAATACAAAATGAGCTGCTCTTCCCTAAACTTACTCTATATCATCTGCCAGTCACACTTCATGGCTATTCCACAGTGTGCAGCAATAATCCATGTTCAACATTTTCTATCCTCCATTATGATAATCCAAATTTGGTTGCACAAATGTAGTGTAGGCAGTTACTTTAATAGAACTGTCACATCTTCTAAGGTTCTGCCAATGAAACATAGTCTTTGGTTTGCCTCCTATGATATTTTCTGTTTTCTCTCCTGTTAAAGTTGTTTGTAATTACAATTCCTAGGTATGTAATTGAATTTATGGCCTTTATATTTGAATGATTTATAACATAAATGAAGTTTAACACATTTCTTTTAGTGCTCATATTATTATTTAGGATCAGTTGCCAACTTTCGCATTATTCAGATACCTCATCTATCACATTTTGGAATTGATTTTGATAGTCTTGTGACTTTACTAACTGATAAATGACAGCATAATCTCCAAACAGTATAAGGAAGGTGCTCATATTGTCTCCTAGATCGTTTATAAAGGTAGGGGACAGTGGGGGCTCTATAATACCTCCAAGGGGAATGCCAGAAATCACATCTGTTTTACTTGATGACTTTCCTTTCCATCAATTACTATGTCTGTGTTTTTTCTGACAGGAAAACACACAACTGTGACAATATTCCATAAACATGCAATTTGATTAGAAGACACTCGTGAGGTACAGTGTCAAAAGCCTTCCAGAAATTTAGGATTATGGAATCAATTGGGATCCCATGTTGATAACACTCATCACTTCATGTGACTAAAGAGCTAGCTTTGTTTCCTCAAGAACAATACTGTCTGAATCCATGTTGCTCTTGGGTTTATACATTGTTCTGTTTGAGGCAGAGCATAATGTTTTTGACGAAAGTATATGTTCTAAAATCCTGCTGCAAACAGGTGTCAATGATACAGGCCTGTAATGTTGTGGATTAATTATATTGTTTTTCTTAAATATTGGAGTGACAGATACAGTTTTCCAGTCTTGGGTAGGGTTCTTTCACTTTGAATTCTAGAGTATTTGCTTTGTCTTCTTTGGCAAACGAATTTCGGAAAGCTGTGTTAAGCAATTCTGCTTTAGAAGCACTGTTATCAGTCGCATCACCATTGCTATAGTGTACTGAAGGTATTAATCATGTTTTGTTGCTAGTAGACTTTTAGATATGATCAGAAATTCTTTGGATTTTCTGCCAAATTACATGACAGGGTTTTGTATAAGCTTCTTGCACTGACATTTTTGCTAAATTTCGAATTTCTGTAAGAGGTGGCTAGTTTAGGGGATTGTGTGTCTGTTTAAATTTAAGCATGCTTTTTTCATTGCCTTTACAAGAGTGACCTAAACTGTTTTGTGTACTACAGTGGATGAGCCCCTCTTTTATTAATTTATTTGGTATAAAACTCACAGCAACTGTTGATATTATTTCTTTATATGTAAGCCATTTCGGATTTATACTCACATTGGCAGTTTTGAAGGACTGGAGATGCTCACTCAGGAAAAGGTTAAGCAAATATTTATCTGCTTTTTTGAATAGGCTTATTTTTCGTTTAATTTTGGTATTTAGGTATTTCAGTATTCACTCTCAGTATGGCAACTCTGTGTTCACGAATCAATGTATCTCTTTTGATGTTTTACATTTACGTATAAATTCCTCAATCCACCGTAAGGTGCGTAATGGAGGGTACACTGTACCACCACTAGGCACTCCCTTTCCTATTCCACTCCCAAATAGAACAAGGGAAAATGAATGTATATAGTCCTCTGTAAGAGCCCCAATTTCTCTTATCTTGTCTTTGTGATCTTTAGGTGAAGTGTAAGTAGGCGGCAGTAGGATTGTTCTGCAGTCACCTTCAAATTCTGACACTAAATTTCTTCAACAGAATTTTTTGAAAAGAACATCAGATTTCCTCCAGTGATTCCCATTTTAGTACACACAGCATTTTTGTGACACTCGCACATTGGTTGAACCTTTCAGTAATGAACCTAGCTGCTTGCCTTCTTCCGTGTCTTCCTTTAAATTGATCAACTATGTGTCCCAAACACTTGAGCAATACTCAAGATGTGGTAGTACAAGTGTTTTACACACTGTCTTCTTTACAGATGAAGTACATCTTCCCAAAATACTCCCAATAAACTGAAGCTGTCTGCCTTACTCACAACTGACCTTACATGTTTGTTCCATTTCATATCGCTCTGCAGTGTTATGCCCAGATATTTGAATGATGTGACTGTATCAAGAAGCTCACTACATTGCTGTATTTGAACATTGTGGGATTGTTTTTCCTACTAATGTGCATCACCTTACATTTTTCTACATTTAGAGCTAGCTGCCATTCTTCACACCAACTAGAAATTTTGTGTAAGTCTTCCATTACTGTCAATTAATGAAGACACCCTCCCATACACCCAGCATCATCAGCAAACATCCACATATAACAATTTGCTCTGCCCATTGGATCATTTATATAGATAGAAAATAGTAGCGGCCCTATCACACTCGCCAGGGGCATGACCAACGACACCCTAGTCTGTGATCGACAGTCACCGTCGAGAACAATGTACTGCATTCTACCACTTGGGAAGTCTTCCAGCCAGTCACAAATCTGTGAACCTATTCCGTATGCTTGTATCTTCATTAGCAGTCTGCAGTGTGGCACAAAGTCAAATGCCTTTTGAAAATCTAGAAAACCACAATCAGCCTGGTACCCTTTTTTAGCTCTGGATTATTTGTTACTAGGAGGTTGTGTATGTTTTCACAACCATTTACTATTCTAGTGGGTTCGTGAACTAATTGTTCAAGATAGATTTTGGAGAATACATTCAGCTCAGTTTTGAAAAATGTTTGCTTCCAGTTTTTGACATGCATTTCTGTCAACATATTGATGTAAAGTCACACCCAATTGTATGCTTTCAATTTTTTTTTTTTTTTTTAATTTAATCCAAGTATTTCTTGAATGTTTCTGTAATCAAATCATCAGAGTTAGGGGTCAGTAAAAGAATGAATTATTAATTTATTCTGATTGTCTGGTGAAACCTATACATATACCAACCAGATACTTCAATTTTGCTACAGGAAAAACCACCTGTGGCATCAATACATATGCAACTACCTATTCTTTCTGAACACCACTTGTCCTTTTGTAAAAATTTCAACTGAACTTATCTTCGGCTTTAGTTATCACTACCTATAATGATGCAGAACTTTCTATTAGCTCTTGGAGCTTTGAAACCAATTTTGTGTGTTCCCGAGGCCCTGATAAAAAAAACTGCCCAGTTTACACCACATGGCCCCTGCTACCCATATATCTGTTCCTTGACTGTGGTGGACACTTGTACTATTCAACGGAACCTGGAACCCCACCATCTTTCAGCACAAGTTAAGGAATCTGCAGCATACACAGTTGCAGAACTGTCTGAGCTTCCAATCCAAACCCTCCACTCGGCTCAGTACCAGAGGTCCACAGTCAGTCCTGTCAACTATGCTGCAGGTGGTGAGCTCTGCCTTCATATTGTAAGTGAGACTCACAGTCTTTATCACTTCATATAGCTACCCAAAACCATGGAGAATGTCTACTGAACCAAAGTGACACACATTATTGGTACCAATATGAGCCACCACCTACAGTTGAGTGCACACTGTACTCTTAATGGTATCCAGAAGGACCCATTGCACATCTGGAATGACTCCATTTCGTATGCATGCAGAGTGCACACTAGCCTTCCTCTCCCTGGTAGCCAAATCCCTGAGGAGCTCCCAACTACAAGCAGTCCCACTCTCTCTTGCTTGAATTACAAACAGCAGTATAAATGTAATGATGTGTTGCAGTTCCCATTATAAATTTACTGTCACCAATAATTTGCCAGATTGTTCATGATGTGGGTTCTTGTAGACATGTCCTAGTTTATGAACCCCGGGCAACGTATGAATGTCCAAGTAAGTGATCCTGGAAGTTGGGGTACTAGTTACTCTGGAATAAGATTGAACATCTCAGACATATTCTAAGTTGTGGCCCTGTTTTGTGTTTAGACTGTAAAGCCTACCAAATCCACCGGCGTTCCTCAATTGTTGGGGATAAAACCCAATGGGGCCCTGGGCAAGTAACGCCAGCAACCTGCTTCCCAGGTACTTCGATCTGATGCTGGCAATGATCAGGGGAAAATGCCTTGCTCCTTTGGAGGTAACAGATCCCACCTCTAATTGACAGACCACGCACTCACCAGTTACAAATTGGCAAATCTATGGAATGAGATGAGGAGTTATTAACATCATTGGGGCCTACAATTGGAATAAGGTAGAGCTGGCAGAGTCTGCAAGTAAGATGTGGTTGGATGTTTTAGCTGTTTATTACATTAGGGCAGCCATACTCAACCTTTTTCGTCCTCGGGCCAAGTTCTCGAAAGTTTTATTTCAAGTGGTCCACAACATTAACACATGACAAAATAACACTGCAAAATATTTACACCCAATTGTTTAATCATCAGAATGTATTTTAATATATAATTGTTAATGTAAGAGTATGTTGCTTTTTGAAATATAACTGAACGTATTGTTAGTTATCATTTTCTTAGTTTTTTTTTCTTTAAACAAATCATAATTAATTTTAAAGAAAGATATGTAAGAAATTAAAAAGTTTGAGTGACCATCTGAAACTCTGCTGCAACCTTTTGACGGCCATTTCCACGCAGCTACATTTTTGTTAAAAAATGTTCAGATGTTTGTAGAGCTTATGGGACTTAACTGCGGGGTCATCAGTCTCTGAACTTACAAACTACTTATGATCTACCTTATACTAAAGATGACACAAACATCCATGCCCGATGGGGAAATCGAACCCTCGAGGGCGGACGGCTGCATGCACTGCAATACATCTCTGTTCATAACTTACTTTAAGCAATGGAATATAACATTTAGCAATTTTTTAAAATTTATATTCATGTGTTATTGTACCACTGAAATAGTGCATATTAAGTTAAAAATATTACACAACACAGTAAAAAAAAAAAAAAAATGTTTTAAGAAAAAAATAATATTCATTACTGCAGCCTGTGATATTATTGTTAGTACTGGAAAGAACTGAAGACTTTGGGATAAACATAAATGCGTATTAATCCAGCAGTCCCCTTAACTTTTTGTCTATCCGGAGCGCATCTCCTGTCCGCCCAAAATCCTCACTAGTCCCATGCTACCAAAGTAGTGTCCCTCGACCATATTCCTCAATGTTCATTACCAGGGATTTCCACAAGAGGTCCAACGATTTTATCACATTAGCGATGAAGACTGCAACCCAGAACACCATGGTCACATGTGAATACTATTTATATATTGGTGTGATGGCTGTTCTTTTGAATGACATCACACCAATAAGTATTTACAGTTAATGTTGATTATGTGAAAGAGTGTTGCAGAAATGGTAATTTCGGTAGGCAAACAGGCATGTACATAAACCTGTGACTTCTACTTTTTTTTTCTTCTGATTATTGTCTGTTTAGGTGATCATATTTGCAAAGATGGAACCAATGTTATAACTACTCACTACTCAGAATCCAACAATGCCCTGTGATTGTTATACATTATTGAAGCTTACAATGAAATGAGTAACAGGCAACAAATCTTAATGTAGCAACTACAACATAAAATATACATATATTCACAGCTACTGTGTAAGATCAAAAATGGCACACATATATCTGAACCCATTTTGCTCATGCTGAACGTTTGAAACACAGATTAACAGTGTCACACTTGATAGAATTCAAAAGGATACTTCAGTATACCAGGACAGTGTTTTGCTCATGGGTGATTTCAACACCAGGATAGGAAATCAAGGGCATGAAATTGTTATAGGTAAGTTTGGAGAGGATGTGGAGGCCAACAGGAATATAAACAGCCCTTGGATTACTGTGCCAATATGGACTTAGTTATCACAAACTTTTTTTTTAACATAAGAATATTCATGAATTCAGAAAGGGAATCAGGGACACACATTTTCAGAGGGTTCTTTGATAACACTGATACCTGCAGTGAAATTGGTTTTGTGAAGGGAAAAGTGCAGAAAGTCAGGTCCATATGTAGATGGGTAAGAATGGAGAAGCTTCAGGACAAGGAAATCAAACACAAATGTATAACAATTCTTGCACGATATTTCAGTGGCGTAACTAACTGCCAGAATTTGGTGCTCCCCGAGAATGCTATTTTGGACAATCACGTTCAGTATTTATGTCCCAAGGCCACCGATTCATGCTCGCCATACAAGGTTCTAATAGTCATCTTTGCATCCAGGGGCCAAGTATGTCAACTGAAGTCCACACCAGACTGGGAGTTCCCTACACAGTCCATGTCAGCATGGTGTTGTTACAGAGGTCCTCATTCATTACTGGTGTTCTGATGGATGTCTATGCCAAGCTTGGTTGTCATCTGCTGCTGTGGTGGTCATCTGAGGCCTGCTTCGCATTGGGTGCTCCATTGTGGTCCGTACCCGATGTATGTGGTTTCAGTTATCGACGAGTGTTCGTACAGTTGTCCGCATCCTGTGTGGCTGTCCTCTGGGAGTGCGGCTATTGTATGAGGCCCACACCATGTAACAGGTTCCGTTTGTGTTACTGTCCCAACTCTAGTTGTTTCTGTGGTCCCTCTGGCCTTTGGTGTTATGACTGCCATTTGATGAGGTAGTGGTATGTCAGCAGGCTGCTTTCTCAGACTCAAAGTGCCTTGTGTTGTGTCTTTATAAGCTCAATAGCTGGGTTCCAAGCTGTGCTGAGCTGGTATCCACTGTCATGATTGATTAAATTATCTGTGACCTTGATCTCAATTAGCTTCCTTATGGCACTGTCCCAAATCATGGGTTTGTCTCACAATCTTGGTGTTGTTGTAGTCCATGAAATGACAAAGTTCTTGACAGTGCTCAGCTTTGGCTGATTTTGTTGTATGTCCGAGTCTGTGAGCTTCTGGTGTTCTTTACAACTGATGTCTACAGTCCTGGTGGTTCAGCTAATGTATTACACCCCACACTGACATGGAATGTTATAAATACCTGGCTTATATTGTCCTAGACTGTACTTATCACTTCCCAGCATTGTTCCAGTTTTGGAGGGTGGGCAAAATACACACTTGTTATACTCTAGATGTCTCTGGAGGAATATCCGTTTCTGCTGAATACCGATTGTAAGTGTTTTATTTCTGGCTGCTATTGGTTTATACGCAGTATCCTCTTGAAGTTGTTCACCTTCAGTTGTTCTTTATCTTCTTTAGGATGAGTGTGGAGTTCTTGTCAGCCAGCAACATATTGGTTCCATCATCTTCTCAGAGTTACCAATGTGCCACCCTTTCATTGCTCAAGATGTTAGATTTAGGAGACTTGGTACTGGTGAGCACCCTGCATGGCTCTCCGCTGATCTCTTCAGCCATACTGGAAGGTAGCATGTTGACTCCACCTTTCCATACCAGCCTGACCAGGAAAGACTCGGACCAGGTTGATGGTGTGATCTGGTCTCTGACAGAATGCACAATGAAAAAATCAACAGCATGCCAACAAGCCAAGTCTAAATGCCTCAATAACAAGGCACAACAGAATGGGCCCACATGGACAGCGATCAACCTGAGTGACACTCAACTTGATGAGGCCACCTCAAAAGTATTCAGCAGTCTGTGCAGCTTCAACTTGCTGCATTCATCGTCAAATAGAAGCAACACAGTAGTTAAGATACAGTATATGTTGAGATTCATTGCACTTTAACTCATGTATCATTTATTTTTGAAAACATTATTTTGTAGAAATGGTTGAAGAAAAATAATTCCATATGGCTGCATTTATTACAATGAACCGCTTCTTGCATCTGTTTCATTGGGAGACAATTTATTTTTTATTTTTTAGACCTCTTGCAGGTAATATTTTAAATATTGATTCACTAAAAATTGTCCAGTTGTAGGCTTTTATAGGCTTTTAGAAGATTCTATATTATAATAATCTAAACTTTAATCAGACAGACATAGTAATAATATTGAAAATGGATGTATTTTGTTTGTAATTACTTCTACCACCATGTGGCCTTGGGATGTTGAAGAACAAATATTAAACTGAAAACAGCAGATAATGGAAGTCATAACCACTCACTTGTGTAAACCACACATCAGGAATTAGGAAATAATGCCTACCTGTTGAAACATTTATCTTAACACTACAGATTCACAATGTGTCAGTCAAAGTAATTACAAATGCATGCATCCATTTCCAAAATTTTTACTATGACTATCATTTATCTTGTTGAAGTATTAAGCTATTAAAAAATGAAATATGTTTAAGAATGCGGAATCTAGAAAAGCACTGCACAATTCATAGCGAATTAATGTAAAAAAAATATTACCTGCATAGGTCTAAAAAGAAAAGAAGTTGACTCCAGTGGTACTCAAACTCATGCCTCTCATGTTTGTAAGCCATCAGCCCATCCACTCAGCCAACAAAACATATGTAAGAAGCGGTTTGTTGTAGTAAATCTACCCAAGTGGAGTTCTTATAACTCAACTACTTCTATGGGCTTGAATAACATTTTCCAAAATAAATGATATGTGAATTGCACCACTATGAATCTCGACATCTACTGAATCCTAACTATTATATTGCTTCTATTTGATGATATAAACACCAAGCTGAAGCTCTGAAGACCACTAGAGTTGGCAACATTAGCACTTTGGAAATATGTCATGCGCAATGCTCTGATCTTGGGCTTTAATTATTCAGGCCAGGTAATTCCCCCCCCCCCCCCCCCTATTGTTCATTAGTATAACCAACTTTAAATGCTCCAACCAATTTTAGTACTGATCTACCATTGAACTTCCATAAGTAACTGCTGGTCATTTCTTAAATGTCTTCCACATCTTCACACAGTGATAAAATTACACCCACATTCACACACAGTGTAATTGATTATATCTGAGGAATAATAAATAAGATTAATTATCAGAGTTCTCCACAGAAATGATAAATTATTTTTCAAAAGAGAGAGATTGGCTGGCCAGTACTTACCTTTTTGCTGTACTGCTGATAGTTACACAGAGAAAGAGAAAAAAAGGACAAAAATAAAACAAGCTTACAGAACTGTGTTCCTTCTTCAGGTGAGAGAAAAGGGAAAAAAGGAAGAAAGAAAAGTAATGGGAAAGGAAGGTAATTCACAACCTAGGTCATGAAGATGGTGTTAGAGGATTATGGAATTCAGAGATACTGTTTAGTAGTGTTACTACACAGTATCTCCGAATTTCCCCATTGCTTTTTTATCCTTCTCTCTTACCTGAAGAAGGAACACAGTTCCAAAGGCTTGTTTTATTTTCGTCCTTTTTTCTTTCTGTGTGTAACTATTGGTGGTACAGCAAAAAGTTAAGTACTGGCCAGCCAGTTTATATCTTTTCAAAAATTATGTATTATAAATAAAAACAAACAAATATCAACATGAATGAATAGTCCTGTTGTAGCATGCATGCACAGTCAATAAATTCACTTACTAAGTGTGAATGCACAGATCATCAACTGCACTACTGCAATAGCTGTATTTAAGAATGTTACTGAAGGAAAAAAAAAGTGTTGTGTGAATGACAACAATAACCAAACAGAATGCAACATATGAAAACACCTTTATAGCCAAATAAAGATGACCTGCAAAGAAGTAATTTAAATAGTAATGAAATGGCAAACATGACAAAAAACAACAAGAAACACAAAGAGAAGTAAGAAGAAATTATGATGTAATGATGACTGTGAGGAAGAAACAGAGGTCAGGAGAAACGTTAGAGGGACAGCAGCAGCAAGAAATACATGGAAAAGGTGAGGATCAGAATGAAGAAGTAAGCTGCTCGAACTGTAAGATGTAACAGCAAATAGAGAATGGGGCAAGGACAGAAAAATATTTGCCTTCCCAAGGTGCCTGCATAAACTTTTATACATCTCTGGCAGAAGTAGGTCCATAATCAAAGCCACACAATCTGATGAGGAATAGATTCCATCAGCTGTAACCTCTTGACTGAGGAAGGTTTCCTTCAAACAGCGAAGTTGAGATTTGCCATGATTACTTTTCACACCACTGTTTTGCAGTGTCTGTAGTACACATGAGTGGTGCTCCTCATGTTCAGTTTTTGATGCAGTAAAAATTCAGATGTCATTAAGGCAGAGGGGATCTCCACAGTCTGCTTGACTTACTCAAGCACATACTGACCTCGCCATACTTTCTATATGGTGGTCAATTTTTTGAGCAAACAGAAGGGGTGGCAATGGGCAGGTCTTTATCACCAGTGGTGGCCAACCTTTTCATGGAGAGGATTGAAGATGAGGCATTTACATCAGCCACTTATCAACCCAAGTGCTTTTTTAGATATGTGGATGACAACCTTTGTCCATGGCAGGGAGAAGCTAGATTGACTTTCTGGAACATCTCAATTCATGCCACGCTAATATAATGTTCACAATGGAGTTGGAGAAGGATGGACAGCTCCCATTCTTAGAGGTACTAGTCAAGAGGAAGACAGTGTGTATCACTAGCCAACTCACACTGACTTATACTTACAAGCCAACAACTGCATAACTGCCACTATCTGACACAGATGAATAGAGAGCTGAAAACACTGGTTCACAGGGCTCAAACTCTGTCAGATACAGAAGGTCTGGCAACAGAAACAGAAGAAATACAATTGATATTCAGCAGAAATGGATATCCCTCCAGAGATATACAGAATGAACTTCGAGCTACCATTCAACCACAGGGTCCAGAAGAGAAACCAGAAGAGGCGAAAGAGGGTGGCATACTTGCCTTATGCTGGACAAATCTCTGCCAAAATCCACAGAACTCTAGTGAAACATGACACCACTGATCAGCTGTGTCTGTAGTTCACATGAGTGGTGTTCCTCATGTTCTCTTTCGAATGTGGTGAAAATTCAATTGTCACAAAGGCAGAAATAGCAGAAGAGGAATGGAAACACCATACAGTTAATAAAGCATTGCCACATCTGTGCTGCATTTTTAGGCTGAGTGGTATAAAACAGTTTTCAACAAGTCTGAACAGAGTAATGATTGCTGTTTTGTGTATGTCTTCTGCAGTCAGAATCTGATGGTAGTTCCTATGATAGTAAATCCATGAAACCCTTGTGTGTCCTGAAGCTGCTGCAAAAGTGCTGAATATGAAGGATCAGGGAACTGTCTGTGTAGTTTTTGCAATAAGTTTGCAGTATTCTCTGCATAACTTGTAAGAATTTACCTTCTTGCTATAAAATGGCCTGATGGTAACTGAATAGAGAAGTTCTTGTATTGTGGCTTTCATGGTATGTAATTTGTGCATAGTCAAATACTGACAACTTCCATTGGTAATTTTGGCAATGTGAGAGTGATGGGTGTTGTATCATCCTCGCTGCCATTTGTTGAGTATTCGTTGCCGGTCAGCCTGTCTTTCTGTAAAAGTATGGTACAAGAATCGTAAATATATAGAGCAGTTCTATAGATTATTAATACAAGTTTTATTGACTGAAGGATACAATACTCAACTTCTATCTGTTCTTCTCTCTTCTTGCGGCGTCATCTTCTGTATGGTTCTAGCTGCGCTGAGACCTAGTTACTGCCTAGTTCGTAGCCGAGTTCTGACGGGCTGTCCAGATGCATGTCAGCCTAGATATAGCCACTTGTAGAGGAGCGCTTCTACGGTTACTCCCTCCAAGAGGCACAATACCGGCATGCAATATGCTGCCAGATGTCATCAGCTACCTTCTCTGTGATCATTCTCTTTTTGTCTTGTGTGTGGTGCTGACGTTACGCCACAACATCCCCCCCCCCCCCAAAGTGCTGAACCGTTGTTGTGTAGGGAGCTAGACAATAGGGGAGGAGGCAGGCTCATGGATGTACTGATGGTTCAGAGTCTGTAGCTTCAGAGGACGTCAGACAACCAGCCAGGTCCCACCATCTGACCTGAGATTGCGAGGGAATGTCCTCTGTCAAAACCTCTGAAGGGCCCACGTCCACAGACGGTGACATTGGTGGTGACGTCAATGTCGGATGCTGCGTGGCGTCTTGGTCCAGTTCCATTGGGATGTCCAGGGGAGGCGGAGGTGATGAGGGCTTTGTCTACATGATGTCAGTCTGCAGTGCCATGGAGATCTGCTGTGTGGTGCATGAATCTGCTGAGAGAAACACAGAAGGATCACGGGGTACACGTCAAGGGCGAATTTGATTGCGATGCGGCGTACAATGCCAGCAGAACCTGAAATTTCAAACATGTCACCACCACAACTTTTGGATGATCTAGCCCTGCTCCCACCGTCTGCAACCACCAAATACTCTGAAAAAGACTGTGTTACATGGAGCGCAGTGATACTTGCGTGATGACGGCTGCTGCTCAGGACGGCACGATGAGTGGAGCAGATGGAGCATGGTGCGGTGGCAGTGGCCATGCAGAAGTTCAGCTGGCGGTGATCCTTCTCATGGATGCCAGCAATGGGAGGCGAGGAACAGTTGTAAAGCTGTCTCCTGTGAGTGCTCTGAACGAAGTTTGGACATCTGTTGCTCAAATGCCCAGACTAAGTGTTCCGCAGTGCTGTTTGTCTGCGGATGAAATGGTGCACTGGTGAGATGCTTAATTCCATTGCGTTCACAAAAGGAGAGAAATTCTTGTGATGTGAACTTAGGGCCATTGTCAGACACTATCGGTTCAGGGAGACCTTCCAGACAAAAAATTGAAGACAACCCCCTAATCATGCTACTCAAAGTTGTAGAAGAAACTGATATTGCAAACGGGTAACCACTAAAATCATCAACCACAATAAGCCACTTAATGTTCCAGAATGGACTAGCATAGTCAATATGCACTCATTGCCATGGTGAATCTGCTTTTGGCCACGCAAAAAATTTCTAAGGTGGGGCAGACTGGTTGGCAGCACACACAGAACACTGTGACATCATCTGCTCTATTTGGGTGTCCATACCCTGCCAAGCACATTGTCGTTGTACCAACTGGGGTGCGAACCATTCTCCAATGTTCTTGCTTAAGAAGTTCAATACTTTGTTCTGCAACTGTCTTCGGATCAACACAAGCGATTGTCCACTTTCATTTGAAACTAGAATGACACCTCTGTACTACAAGTTCATTTCTTCTAGCAAAATAGCAATGCACCAGTGAATTTTGAATGTCACATTGTGAACGAGGCCATTCTGTGCGAATGTAGTGCAGCAAAATTAGTAAATCGGGGTCTCTTTCTGCAGCCCGAGCAATTTTCCTATAGTCTAACGGAAAGGATTGCAACAAACTATCTTCCTGTGCATCTATATGACAACAAGATGACTCAGAAGCGTGAAAGTCTTTGTCAGGGCCAATCGGAAGACGGGAAAGTACATCGGCATTTCCATGGCGAGTTGTGGATTTGTACACAATCTCGTACTGATTCTGTGATAAGAGCAGTGCCCAATGTAGCAATTTGTGTGCCATGCAAGTAGTAATCGGTTTGGCAGGATGAAATAATGACTGCAAAGGTTTGTGGTCAGTTACCAAATAAAATTTTCTCCCATACAAATAGTGATAGAATTTTGTGACACCATACACTGTAGCTAAAGCTTCCTTCTCAATTGCACAATAACAGCACTGTGTGTCTGTCAAAAGTTTGGATGTAAATGCTATCAGACGGTCCATATCCCCATGTCTATGTGACAACACTGCACCTAGACCATAAGATGATGAGTGAACTTGTAAAAGAACTGTTTTTTTTTTTTTCGATCGAAGTGCGCCAAACAATGATCGCTGAGCAATGCATCTTTTAACTGTTGAAATGCACATTGGCATTCATCTGTCCAAACAAAACGAACATTTTTCAGTGTAGCTGATGCAATGGGGCTGCAATTTGTGCTGTTTTGGGAATGAACTTAATATAGTACGTTAACTTTCCCAAGACTGACTGTAATTCTGTCACATCTTTTGGTGCTGGAAGGTCGTGAATGGCAAGCAAATGTGATTGCATGGGGCAAACACCCTGACTGTTTATTACATGTCCTAGATACTGCAGTTCCAGTTAGAAAAAGTCACACTTATCTAAGCGACACTTGAGACCTGCATCTGACAAAACTTGAAATAAGGATTATAGAAGGAAACTTTCCTGGTGGGATAAACAAATATAAAAAATAGAAAATGGATGACTTACCCAAAGGACCGGCTCGTTAATAGACACAAATAAAATCACACACAAACACACATACAAGATTTCGCAACCGTTGGTCACTTCTTCGGGATAAGAGGAAAAAAGGGGAGGAGAAAGGGAAGGATATGGGCAGAGCCACTTGCGATAGCACCCACGTGATTTACCAACTGACATGCCTGCACTGTGAAGCATTCTATGTGGGAATGACCAGCAACAAACTGTCCATTGGCATGAACGGTCACAGGCAGACAGTGTTGTTCGTAACGAGGATCACACTGTAGCTAAACATGCCTTGGTGCACGTCCAGCACATCTTGGCGCAGTGTTACACTGTCCGGGTTATCTGGATACTTCCCACCGACACCAGTCTTTCTGAACTCCGGAGATGGGAACTTGCCCTTCAGCATATTCTCTCTTCCCGTTGCCCACCTGGTCTCTAAATTCAAATTCCCGCACACCATCTTCAGCATCTTTGCCTCGGTTCTGTGGACAGAGCCTCTGCATCAAGTGGTATCTCTGTCCAACTTCTTTGATTTTTACAAATGTCTGTCTAGGTGTTTTTGCGTTTGGATATGTGTAGAGTGTGTGTGTATTTGTTTACCTTCCTTTTTCCCCCTAAGGTAAGTCCTTCCACTCCTGGGATTGGAATTACTCCTTTTCCAAAACCCATATCCTTCCCTTTCTCCTCCTCTTTTTTCCTCTTATCCTGAAGAAGCGACCAACGGTTGCAAAAGCTTGTATGAGTGTTTGTGTGTGATTTTATTTGTGTCTATCGATGAGCTGGTCCTTTGGGTAGGTCATCCGTTTTCTATTTTTTGTAAAACTTGAAATAATTTTCTCAAATTGGCAATGTGTTCTTCTGGTGTACGGGATGACACAACTATGTCGTCCAAGTAGTTTGAACAACAAGGCACCCTAGCTGTAAGCTGTTCCAAATACCTTTGAAAAATTGTGGGCATGGATGCACTGCCAAATGGTAGATGCAAATATTTAAACAAGCCCAGATGAGTATTGACAACACAAACTTTCTGTGGCAGCTGAAGTAGGCATTGCTCAAATCTATTTTTGAGAAATATTTTCTTGCACATAATCTGTCCATTAAATCTGGTCTTGACAAAGGGTAACTCTCTACAACTGTTTGTAGATTTACTGTAGCTTTGAAATCAACACAAATGCAAATACTACCTGATGGCTTTGGCAAAATTACAAGTGGACTCACCAACTGGCTAGTTTGTATTGGTTCAATTGCACAATTTTCTTGCAATGTGAGAAGTTCTTGTGCTACTTTGTCACATAAAGCAAGTGGTACATTACAAGCTTTGCAAAATTTTGGTTTGGCATTTTCCTTGAGAGTAATGTGTGCAGCAAAATCTTTAGCTTTCCTTAGTCCTGCAGAAAATAAATCTGGAAAGTTTTGCAGCAACTTGTCTACACTGTCCATAGCATCAAAAATGTTCACAACTAAAACAGTGTCTTGTACAATAAAATCAAAAAGATCAAAAGAATCTAAACCAAAAATATTCTCACCGTCATAAGACTGAAGTACTTGAAATGCCACTGTGCGATTTGGGAACGGTATACTACAGGTAGTGAACACTGTCCTGGTACAGGAATGTCATTGTCTTTATATGCTGTTAATCTTGTCTTAGCACGAGAAAGGTATGGTGATCCTAACTGTTCATAAGTTTTGTGATTGAGCTATGTGAATGATGTACCTGTGTCTAGTTGAAATTTCACAGAAATGTCATTCACACGCAAATTGACATACATTTTTGTGGCCTGGCATACAAATTGTGGCACTTCCTTGTTCTTGATGTTATGATGGGCAGCCACAGGTTTTGAAAAAACTGCATTTATTGAATAACTATTGTCTTTTCGCTGTTTGGGCCGGGAGGGCAAATTCTGTTTCTTTTGCAGCAAGCAAACTGTTTGTATATGATCTTTCTTGCCGCATGCATAGCAATGGACAGTTCTGCCTTTTGTGCCATGAAAAATATTTCAGGCAAGACTTCACTTCCTTATTAGGCAAGGCTCTGTGTCTTATCAACATGTTTACACTTTGAGCAGGCAGGCGAAAATGCATGGCGGCCGACCTCATGCTCGCTGGCGCATGATGTAGATACACTACACAGTGGAATTAAATCAAAGTTTTCTGCTGCTGTGGCACTTGAACCATACTGTTCCAAAATCTTTTCTACTTGATGGACTGATGGATCTGAATTTTTAGAATCTGCTCTCTAAGTCTATCGTCAGGAATATTATAGACAATAGCGTCACGAAACATCACATATGACTACAAAGCTCCACACAAACATTTAAATTTACTCTTTCTAGTAAGACCTTGAAGATCTGTTATCCACTGCCTGTATGTTTGATTTGGATTTTTCCTACACCAGAAGAACTGCTACCACATTGATTTGCTGTTCATAATATGGTGTGAGGGTACCTGTCACTGAATCATAAGAAAGTTCAAAAGGCTCCACAGTGGGAAACAGTTTCTTGACAAGACAAAACACTGGGAGGCCTACACACAATAACAAAAAATGTAGTTTGACAGTACCTTGTATCTTGTGAACTGTGGCGTAGGCTTCAAACTGTTGCAACCACTCCATCCATTCCTCGTTTGCTTCTTCATACTGGCGGAATGGTGGGATTACTGGAGGTGGTGGCTGCTGCAGTGGAACTTGCGTTTTTTGTTACACAGGTGCAGTCAGAAGTTGTTGTATCATTGACAGTAGAGAGGCGAAACTGAAACATCTTCATTAACTGCTATGCATCGAGCACAGGAAGCTGTGGTGCAGTGGCAGTGTTAGTAGACATTTTGCAAAAACAACATGAACAAACAAAGCAAAACTATAGAAATTCACAAAAGATTATATGCTGGATTCTCTGAGACCTGTACTAAAGCAAAATAATTGTGCAGCTTAATAAGTTAACTTCTCGTCGCCATTTGTTGCATCATCCTCGCTGCCATTTGTTGAGTATTTGTCGCTGGTCAGTCTGTCTTTCTGGAAAGGTACAATGCACGAATTGTAGATATCTAGAACAGTTCTATTGATTATTAATATGAGTTTTATTTACTGAAGAATACAATACTCAACTTCTATCTGTTCTTCTCTCTTCTTGTGGCATCATCTGCTGTATGATGCTAGCTGTGCTGAGACTTAGTTACTACCTAGCTCTTAGCAGAGTTCTGACGGGCCATCCAGATGCATGTTGGCCTAGATATAGCTGCTTGGAGAGGTTGCGCTTCTACGGTTACTCCCTACAAGAGGTGCGATGCCGGCATGCGATATGCTGTCGGACGTCATCCGCTGCCTTCTCCATTTATCGTTCTCTTGCGTCTGGTGTGTGGCGCTGACGCTACGCCACAACAATGGGAACATATTGTTTGTGACATGCAGTGGAGTCAATGACCTGGCTAATTTACTCTGCCCTTGGTGGCGTTGGCTGTAATTGTGGCATGACAGTGGGCATGGCAAATGCAAGAGAATTGTACAGTGGGCAAGTGTGTGACGTTGAACCCTTGCTATGACTGCTAGTGTCCTTGGCATAGGACAACACTGGCTGTCATTGTGGGGTGGGAGTGGGCATGGCAGCTGTGCATGTATTGAGCAATTGATGGCTGCACAACAGAATGTGGGCTGTGTTGGTGAGCAGGTGGCAGAGGACATACTTCTCGTTGCAAAGAGAATCGGATCTGTGACAAACATGAGCAAAGGTGTATAGCGGAGGGTATGCATGACCACTAGTAGCTACTTGCTTTTCTGTTCTACCCCCATATAGAATGAGGGAAAAACGGATGCTTGTGTGCATCCATATGAGCCCTAATCTGTACACAAAATGTAGGTTGGTGGTAGTAGAATCGCTCTGCAGTCTGCCTCAAATTCTGGCACTATAAAACTCTTCAACAGTGTTTCATGAAAAGAATGTCATCCTCTCTCTAGTGACTCCTATTTGAGTTCCTGAAGCATTTCAGTAACACTCACAGATTGATCGAATCTGCCAATTACAAATCTAGCCGCCCACCTGTGAACTACCTCTATGTCCTCCTTTAAACTGATCTGGTGGGAATCCCAAACACTCCCAATAATCAAGATAGGTGTGTGAAGCATTTTATATGTGGTTTACTTTACAGATGAATCTCACCTTCTCAAAATTCTCCCAATAAGACAAAGTCAACCATTTGCCTTTCCCACAACTGTCCTTTTATGGTTGTTCCACTTCATATCACTGTACAGCATTACACCTAGATATTTAATTGAAGCAACTCTGTCAAGCAGCAACTTTTAATGCTGTATTCAAACATCATGGAATTGATTTTCCTACTCATCTGCATCACCTTACACTTTTCTACATTTAGCGCTAGTTGCCATTCTTCACACTACCTAGAAATTTGCTCCAAGTCATACTGCATCCTACTACAGTCATTCAATGACAACATCCTCCTGTACATCACAACATCATCAGCAAACAGCCATAGATTGTAACTCACTCTGTCCATCAGATCATTTATGTAGATAGAAAATAATAGGGGTCCTATCACACTTTCCTGGAGCACCCCTGACAATACGCCAGCCTCTGGTGAACACTCTGCCAATGACAACAATGTACTGGGTTCTATTACTTAAGTCTTTGAGCCACTCACATATTTGGATACCTGTTCCATAAGTCCGTACCTTTGTTGGCAGACTGTAGTGTGGTACTGTGTCAAACATCTATCAAAAGTCGAGAAATATGCAATCTGCCTTTGCCCTTTATCCATAGCACGCAAGAAAGAAAAGGCCAAGTTGGGGTTTACATGATCAATGCTTATAAAGCTGTGCTGATGCATGGACAGAAGCTTTTCTGTCTCAAGGAAATTTGCTATATTAGACCTGACAATATGTTCAAGAATTCTGTATTCACATTACTGATAGGCACTTTTATTTTTAAAATGATGTACTCCTCTAGGTCGTTCATTGGTTGTATTCAGAAATACGGTGTTCTGGGCCTTCTATCTGATTGAGAAAGAATCTATTTTAAGCTATCTTGCACTGTGTATCATCGTGAAACTGACTTTCTGTTTAAGCAATATTGACTATTACTGTATCAGATGGGTGTTCTTTTGACTGATGACTTCAAAGTATGAGGGGGGGGGAGTATAATGATTGTGTGTGTAGTGTCTAGTATGTTAGAATGTTATTCCTAGTTGTGTGTGGTCAATGAATGTGTGATGGATAGAAAGTAGGAGGTTAGGAGAAATGATGATAACATCAAGAGTGGTGTTGCTGCAAGGGTGGGTGTGGTAGGAGAAGGGGACAACATCACCACTGATGGTGGGAAGGAACTGATGCCACTGGCGGAGTTCAATGGGAGTGTGGGAATGGATATTGAGATCGAAAAGGAGGAGTCAATATGGGCCAAGAGGTCATAGGGAAGAAGGGGAGCGGACATATATGATGGCACAGGTAATGGTAAGGGAAGTAAGCAACAAGGCGTGGATAAGGTGCTCATAAGGGATATTAAGAAGAGGATGCAGCTGAACCAGATGGTGGTGGAGGTGACCAAAAGCACTCCACCTCAAGCAGGGGGGGGGGGGAGTCGTAGCAGTGTAGGAGGTAGGGGTTGGTGGTAACATGGTGGTGGATAAAGATTTCATTCAGGAGAAAGACATCCATGTGGCATCGGGATAAGGAGCAGATGTTGGCGTAAAGAAGGTAACTTGTTGCTGCGCCATGAAATGGATAAAGGATCAAGGGGAGGGATGGGGAAGGATAGGGACTAAACTACGGTCTGGCACCTGTTGGTATGGGAAAAGGAGAAGTGGATGTTGTTCTGGGATGTCATGGCTTTAAAATCAAGGTTGAAAAGGGAACAAGTGGCAAGGGAGACTTGGTCAAGGGTGTGGGAGCATTGAAAAGGGTGGATATTCTGAAAGACAATAGTGAGGGACCAGATGATGTCCGCCATTGAGACCCATTGCAGATGAGGTGGTTTTGATAAGTGCATCTTCAGTGAATATACACATCTGGTAGGTGGGACCCGTCGCAATGTTAATGCAACAGGCATAGCAGATGTTGAGGTGGGGATCCCATCACAGTTGCTCCGGAACCTCGACCTCCGTAATTTCCGTGTTTAGTTTGGTGATCATGGCAGTGAGGGTGGAAGGGCAGCAGGGAGGATGGATTTGGTGGTGGGAGGTGGGAGGGGGAAGAGGGACAAGGGAGTCATGGGGGCCAAACTGAATGCGAGGAATCTTGTGTAGGAGGAGACAGTGGGGGTCAGGGTCCATGGATTTAAGGAGAACCGAGTCCCTCCATGGGATGATTTAGAAGATGGGTATTACCAGATGAGGAGGGTGAGGACAAGGGGGTCGAGGACTTTGGTATTGGGGTTGGAAAGAACAAAGGTATGGAGAGCAGGAGGCGTGAGAGTGGGGGGGAAGAGCTGGGGGGGGGGCAGAGGCTGAGCTGGGGGAGAGGAGGAGCTTCCGTGGGGACGGGTGGGCTAGTGATGAGGGGGTAAGGGGCTTTATTTGTGGTGGCAGAGGAGGCACAATCAGAGGCAGCTCGTTTGGCCTTTTTTTGCAGTTGTTTGGGTAGGGTGGGAGGTGGGAGTGGGGACAGGCTTGACGGGGAGGTGACATAGAGGTGGCCCTGTACCCACAGCATCTTCTGAGGGCGGAGAGTGGGAAATCGATAGTGGCTCGCCAGGTGCTGACTGTGGCAGCCGCACGCTGGGAAGCAGGAAAGGGAGGAAAGGTTTCTAAGGAGAAAGTGGAAGGGATAGCAGAAGTGGGGTCTCGAGTAGTTGTCGGAGAGCTATTGCTGGGGTGGTGAGGGTGAGGAGTGACTGGATGGTAATGGGGAGAAGGGGAGAGGTGACGCTCCAGGCGAGTATGGTGGGGGTAGGGGGGTAGCGGTGAATGTGATGATCGATGAAACAGTGTTCGATGAAAGGGACAGTGGCGGTGGTCCCGCTGCAGGTGGTGTGATATGAAGGTGGTAGCTGCAATGCCCTTCAGTTGCTGCGGAGGCCACAGCGGCTGCGGCAGAGGCTGGAGCAGGCAGAAGGTCCGACCATGGAGAGTGGTGGAACTAACTCCTCTACGGTGGCGGTGAGAGCTGCAGCTGTGGCGATGGAGATCGGTAACAGTCGGGCCGAACGAGGACAGTAGCAGCAGCGTGAGTGGAGGGGCCAATAGGAACTGGCCAGCTGACTTCATGGGCAATGGGCAGCAGCGGTGGAAGCAGATGGAGAGGAGCTGGTCATGTCAATCGCGGCAGCAGTGATGGGCGGTGCGGAGTGGCAACAATTCTACAAGCAGGTGTAGATGAGCCAGTTGGCTGCAAAGGTGGTGGAAGGCATTCTTCCTTGGCAGTGGTGTCGACAGCCGAGGAGTCGTCCGACCATTACAGGTCACGGTCAGTACTCTCAGTGGACTGACTCTCCAGACAGCGAAACTTCAATAACAGCAACAAGCACCCGAAAATCCACACGTCAGAAGTACAAGAGAGTAGCCCTTGTGGATCTACTGTGGTGGAATCAGTTGTTAGTGTACTGTGCATTTATTCATTTTAGGTCATTTGTGGAATAGGAAAGAGAGAGAGAAAGGGGGGGGGGGTTCAAAATGGATGAAGGTATCTACATCTACTAGGTAGATAAGCATGGTTCACTGCTGTCACTGTTTCTGAGAAGCAATATATGTTTGAAAATATTGAAGGTGTGTGCCTAAGTGTGGATGCATATTTCAGTGATCTGTTGGGGACTATGCCATCCTGAGTGTGTGTGTGGGGAACATGTTTTCTTATTAGCACAATAGCAAGTTCTCAGGTAACTGAACAACGCACTGCTGCCTCCATTAAGCTACATGTTAAGTTGAAAGGTGAGGGGGGGGCGAGGGGGATCAGGTATCAGCGGCCTCTATCGTCAGGGGCTTGAACTGTTTTAGTCATTGGTTTGCACACCAGGAGAGACACATCAAATTGTTTACTTCCGTGCTGATCTGTAAATAATTGTGTATCTACTTGTGTAATACGGTATATGCACCTGGCTTTACAGATACTTTTCGTTATTTTCTAGCTTTATGTACATCTAATTTTGTATGCAGTATGACCAGTAATTAAGTTTCACTGTATTAAATTACCAAAACTGAGTGTACAGACTTTGTTGTCTATATTGTACTGGTCTGAATGGGTAACACAACACATCTTAATTATTACTGCCTCTCGGCCAACTACACCTGCTGCCTACTCAAAATCACTCTCCTCGGAGTGTCGTGCTGCCGATTTCTGTTCAAATTTCCCCTTTGACCCCTATCACGCCTTGCAGGAGCAGTGTCGAAGGTTTCTTGCCCTTTCATTGGCTCGTTTTAGACGTTAGCATTTGGTACAGCTTGAGAGGCTGGTGGAGGGGTAGAGGTGCCTTGCTTTACCTCACCTTATATGGTCACGAATTGCACTCTGGGCCTTTCATTGGCTCCTACGGCCGTGGTGTCTTCTCCCAGCAAGCGACCTCTCTTTTCCTTCCTCTCATCTCACACTCTCTGTCACATCTCCAAAATGCCGTGTGATCCTTTTTCTGCCATGTGTGCTGCCTGCATAGAGCCCGTTTATTCTCTATGAGCCCTTGTGACTGTTTATGCTTTAGGTAGCACCTAGCTGCTGGCCTAGCTACCTATCTGCTCTATGGTGTCTCGTACCACGCCATTAGACTAACTCAGATTCCCACAAGCTTAATATTGGCTATTCTCTCTTTTCCCCGCTATTTAATTGCAATTTTGTACTTTAACTTGGCTGTTATTCTGTAGACACAACACCCCTACCCAGTGTGCACCCCCTCCCTAGCCCCCTCTTTTTCCCTCCCGAAACCTGCTCTCCACGCTTTCGTCCTCAATAACCCTGACCCCAAATTCCTAGACTGTCGTGCCCTCAGTTTCCTCTTTTGTCAGTATGCTCCCTCCACCTCCATCTCTGACCTCCACAACCTGATCCTCAACAAAATACCCTGCATCCAATTTGGCTCTCATGCTACCCTGCACCCCTTCCCCCTCCTGCCTCTGGCCATCAACCCCCTCTCCTATGCCAGCCTTACACCCTCACCACTGTGATCACCAAGTCAGCCCAGGGATCACAGAGGTGGAGGTGTTGGAGGAACTCTGAGGGGATCCTCACCTATCAATTATGTTTGTCCGTTGGATTGTTAGTGCGTCGTCTACCTTCTGTCTGTCTCCACTGCAAATGTCCCCATTTCCAGACCTACTGTCCCAATCTTGCCGCCTCCCTCCCTGAGGTGAAGTTCACCCCGCCTTCTCCTACAACTGCAAGTCCCGCACTATTCCTACCAAAGAAGAATTCACTGTCTCTGTCTGCCCCACTGATCCTCCTATCCCTGCCAATAATTTCTTGTGCCCTCCCCCTACTGCAGAGGACAATATCCTCTTCCTTACCATTGTTCTCCAGAACATTCAACCTTCCAACACTTCCACGCCCTTCACCAAATCTCCCTTGCTACCCGGTCCCTTTAAGACCACTGCATTCCAAAACCACATCCACTTCTCCTTTCCCGTACTGACTGCCAGCAAACCCTCGTTTCCTTCACTACTCCTTTCCTCACACTCATCATGGCGCAGCAACAGCTTACCCTTTTATTCTCCAACACTTGCTCCCTCCCCACCAACAAACTCCTATTTCTGAATACCCTCTCGCAACACCATGTGGATGCCTTCCTTCTTAATGAAACCTTTTTCCTCCCTCACATACAAATAAACACCAACCCCTATCTTCTCCACTGCCATGCTCACCCCGCCAAACGGCACAAGGCAGAGTAGCTTTTGGCCACCTCCAGCACCACCCGGTTCGGCCACACCCCCTCCTCAACATCCCATATGAACACCTCATATACACCTTCTTCCCCCCTCCCTTACCATTAACTGTGAAATCTTATATGTTCGTTCCCACTTCCCCATCCCTTATGATACCTTGCCCATGTTGATAGCACCTTCTTGACCTACATGATTGCCGCTGGCCTCAATATTCATCCCCAAAGTCCCACCGAACTACCCCCGGTGGCATCAGTTTCTCCCCGTTATTAGTGGCAATGTCATTCCCCTTCCCCACCATACCCACCCTTGTAGCAACACTACCCCTGACGTCATCATCATTTCCCCAAATCTCCTGGGGCACGTCACTGCCAAAGTCCTTGAGCCCATTGGCAGTGACCATGACCAAATTCTCCTCACCTTCACCCTGAATGTCCATCCCCTCCCAAATCCTCGCCTCTCCCCCTCCTCCACCTCCCAAACTCGTCCACAATTACTCTTGGACAGAATGGGATGCCTGTCGCCTCTCCATCACCCACCAAGTCGAAAGTAATCCCCTTCCCCTCCACTCTCCTGATGATATTGACCATGCTGCTTCCTTCCTTCAGCAGACCTTGTCTGACGCCATCCTGTCCCATATTCCCACCAAAGCCATTCAGCCCCACCACCATCCCCTCCCCACAGGCTGTCCTGCTCCTATGGGATTCCTGTCACCTATACCGCTCCTTTCTCCACACGCTTGACTGGGATATACTCCTCCACCATTGGCAACTCTAGTAACAACTGTGCAACCTACTGACTGCCAAAAAACGCGAGACTGACATCAGACAGTTACATGTCTTAATGCCTACCTCTCAATGCACACGTCCAGGTATTGGAATGCATTCCACCGCCTCACTGGCTCCAACCCTATGCCAACCTACCCTCTCCTCCACCTCGACCAGTCCCTGCATGACAATTCCAGTAAGGCTGACCATTTTGCCTCCTTCCTCTCTGATGTATTCTCCATCCCTGATAACCTAAACTTTGATTATCCCCTCTTCCCTAACGTCCTTGAAAAAACGGACGTCTCCATCCACCACTAGCTCAGAACTTCCAATACCTGGACCTCATACCCCCACCCCCACCCCCTCTGACCTTAACAACCCCATCACAACACATGATATACAGTTAATATTACGCACCAAACATACCACAGCTCCCGCCATGAGCGCATCACCTAGCGCCACCTCAAGGAATGCACCATCCCTTTCCTCACCTTTTTGGCTGCTCTCTACAACACCATCATTTACACTGGTTTCTATCCCAGCCTGTGGAAAACGCCGTGTCCTCATATTCCTCAAACTGAACAAACCTCCTTCTGACACTTCCTCCTACTAGCCCATCTGCCTCATCCCAGTGTAAAGCAAGATCTTTGAAACTATTCTTTCTCAGCACATCCACCAGCATCTCCATATTCATCACCTTTTGCCTGACACCCAGTGTGGCTTTTGACCTTCCTTCTCCTCAGATGACCAACTCTTCCGGTTCTCCCAACTCCTCTCCCTCCAGCTCAATTCCCATCTTGCAGCTATTTTGTCTCCTTGGTCTGGTATCCTGGCCTGCTCTTCAAACTCCAGAACTATATACTTCCCATCAGCCTCATCCGGGTCATTGCCTCCTTTCTTTCCAATTGCCCGACCTACGTCACAGTCCATAAATCTGACCCCTTCTCTTCTACCCCTCTGCTGGTGTGCCCCAAGATTCTGTCCTCTCTCCCCTCCTATACTTCCTCTACACCTCCGACATGCCAAAGACTGCCCCTCCTGTCCACCTCTTCCAGTATGCTGATGACAATGCCTTCCTCACCTTGGCTCCCACCCTCGCCCAGTCTAATTATCTCCTCCAGCAACACCTTGATCTCTTTGCCACTTACCAGTGGCTCATCTGTATCAATCCCACCAAAACCCAGGCAATCATTGTAGTTTGAATGACCCCTTCCTTTCGTCACCATGACATTTACCTCACCCTACATTTTCGACCCATCCGCTATACCCCCACCCTTAAGTACCTCAGATTAACAAAATAGATCGTTCCCTCTCCCGGAATCCCCACCTCCCCATTTCCAAGATAAAACTCGCCCCTGTCTCCGCCTTGTGAAACTCCTCATTGGCCAAAATTAGGGTCTACACCATTCTACGATCCTTTACACCTACAAGAGCTTCATCCACCCCATCATCTGTGTACCCCGATCCTTCTACAAATCCCTTGAGATACTAGAACGCCATACACTCTGCCTCACCTTCCATATCCCCTTTACCCCCATCCTCCACACAACTCCTCTATGAGCTCATCCCCTTTTTCCGCCTTGTCCTCTTTATTGAACATCTCTGCCTCCACTACCTTTCCAGTAAATTGGACCCACCCAATCCTCTCGTCCATCTCCTCCTCACGGATCCTGGTTCATTGCTGCACCTTCCCCACTGTTCCCCCTGCTCTCTACCTGTCCACCCTCTGTATTCTCTCTCATGGCAATTTCCGCACCCACCCCCTCCCAGATGATGCCCTCTGCCCTGACATTTATCCTTCCTAACAGCAGTGATCCTCCACCTCCCTCCCTCCATCTATCCCTCCCAAAGGGCCCCATCCCTCCTGTCTCTGCTACCCACTCCTCTCTCCCCCTAACCCTCTGGCATCCCAACACTCTCCCACCCCTCCAGGCTTCCTGGGATATCCTGTCTTACTTTCCTCCAACTGGCTCAATGTGGTATTTTATTTTAATGAACAGTGAACAGCCAACCTGCAGCCAATATCTTGTGTCTTCTTTTAGATGCTTTATGTGCTATGTGGTCTCCAAGTCTATTTCATTTATTTTTTATTATCTTCTTTTTGTCACCATGTACATGTTAAAAAGCCTGCATTCTTTGCTCCAGCCATGACAGATTAGCCATGCGCATTGGGGCGCCATGCTGTGGTGTGTGCAGCCATTTGGTGTCCAGGGGGGCATGGGTTTTTGTGTTGTCATTAGCTTAGTTTAAATAGTTTGTAAGCTACAGACTAATAACCTAGCAGCTGACTCCGATAGATTTACAAACATAACATTATCTTTGCTCCATTTTAAAACTCATGTAATTTTCTCCAACATTGTTGTCATGTATATTTTATTTGCCTTCAAAGTTTATCACCTTCACTTTCTTTCTGTACTCCTTTGTATTTTTATATCTCTCTTGGCTGAAGAATGCCTGTGTGAACTGACAGCCCGCTTCTTTTAGGGGAAATGAAATGACAATAAAGGAATAAATAAATAAAGTAGCTGTAGATATTTCCGGGACAATCTCAGTTACTTCAGCTGGCTTCCTGGAACCTGGAACTCCCTTCTGATCCTACTGCTGCTCTCACAGTCAGAAAACACCAGTCATTGATGCCACTGCTACCTTCTGTCCCTGACAGTGACTCAGCTGCTTGTTGTCGTCGTCGTCACTGTCGCTTCTGCTGGTGCCCTGCCTCTCCTCACTGCCACCTGCTCCCTCTCCTGGTAGCTGCTCGCCGGACCTGCCTCCTCACTGCTGTGAATTGGAGCCCTCCCCCATGCCGCTGTGTTGCTGCATGCTGTCTTCATCCTTCTCATTTCACTTCTTCACAACCCTTGGTATCATCGCTGTTGTCATCTGTGTCTTCATCCCTGTCGATGCCCACGAGATCATCATCTGCGTAGTGTGCTGCCCTTTTTTCCCTCCCTCAACATGTCCAATATCCCTATTACCACCACCTCAATCCTATACACCTCCCACCATAATAATGTGGTGCACCACATCCATCCCCCAATCTCCTAGCCCCTTATCTGTTCTTCTGTCAACCACTGCAGCTACCATTTCCTCTGGCCCAGTCCCCTACCTCCCACCCCCATCCACTGCTCCCAACTAGCTACTCCCACAATCCCTTCCCACCACCATAATATCGCACCCGTGAGTACCCCCTACTCTAGCCTGCAAAAGTGACTCATCACCTCGCCAAGGTGGTAGAATCACCTGCCTTAACCAGCCCTGAAGCACATCACCTGCACCCGGGTTCTGCTCCTCACTACATCCCTATCCAATCTATCCCCCAACCCCTTCCAGATCCTTCTTCCTTCCGTAACGTCACAGCCAAAACAAAATGCTCCAGTATGGTTTCCCCTCCCATTGTCCCCAAGAAAGTTTTCACCACTACGGCATCCACCCTACTTACTTTCAGCAAAATCAATGGACACCATCCCCTTCCCTCCACCTCCTCTCCCACTCCCGAAATATACACCTATGTCCTCCCTTGCCCTGCTCCAAAATACCTGGCTAATCATATCCTGTCTATTGAAATAAAAAAATACTCCCATCCGCCCCACTCTCACAAATGATCCCGCATAAGGACTCCATCCTTCCACATCAACCTCTTTCAACTCCTGGGGTCCCCATGCCATCCTCACCTCCCACCCTTCCTCCTCACTTCCTTGCGAACCTCAAACTCCCCGCCACCTGCCCACCCTCACTGCCATGAACAACAAATTAAGCTTAGTGATCACAGAAGAGGTGTTGCACCAACTCAAAGCTCATACTCACCTTGAGATACGTTCCACCAAATGTATCCAAAACACCTCCAGCACCACCTTCCTCATGTGGATCTTTACAGAATCCGCATCATCCATTGACTGCCTCCTCACCGAGGGGGCACTAATATATGATTGCCACTTCAAGGTGGATCCTTCTCACTCCCTTCACCAGTCGTACCACAGTGGTCGTTGTCTAGTTTACAACAACCACTTACCCAAAACTTTGAAAACCCTCCCACCTGTTCTCACTGCAGATCATCCCATTTTCTAAAACATTTCTCCAACCTCGCCCCCCCTCCCACCTACAACACCTGTGGCGGCCCCAACCAACTTATTCCTATAAATGCCAAGCTCATCCTGCTCCCGTCACCCCCAAGCTGACAGTCCCCATCTGCCCTATTGACCCCTCCCCCCAATACATTCCAACAATTCCCTCTGCTCCCCTCCCACTGTGGAGGACATCATTTGACTCATCACCACAGCCGTTCAAAATATGCACCCGCTCCAGCATCCCCACACCCTCCAGCAGATTGCCCTTGCAGCCCACTCTGTCTTCCAACTCGAAACCATCGTCACCTTCTCCCAAAATCACTCTCATTTGACCTTCTCCTGGGAAGTTACCCTTGTATAAAGTACGCTTATAACTTATATAACAAAATTTACCAAATGTAAATCTTGATTAAGACACACGTGGGCACAAGCCTGAGACAATATGCAGTAATAAAATTCTTACAATAACTTAGTAAAACTACCCGTTAATAGTCTCAAAATTAATCTGACATAAAGAATTTGAAAGATAAAGAAATTTAGCAAATTTAAGTATTGATTAAGATACACAAGGGCACAAGCCCACAATAAACACTTTGAGAAGAGAAGTGAAGCTAGCCAATTTAACAATTAAAAACAAAAACACAGTACAAACAGCTGACAAATTTGGAAGGCAAAGGAAATATCAAAAAAACACTTAACTAACATCCCATAATGAGGGGCGGCAATCAGATAGTATACTGCAATAACCATTAATTGAATACACAAGGGTACTTGACCACAAATTTGCAAAATTACAATGAAGCAAACAGATTACGTATGCCTCCATAAGACTCTTCATATTAACAGGAAAAAGCTACTTAATCAACAGAATCCACTGTGCCTTTAAAAATTAGCAACACATGTCTTTTGACTAGTTTCGTTTTACAAATAAGTTACTCACAATGTATCATGCCACCAGAGAAGCTGGCCTAATTTTCTAAGACACAACAACTGAGACTACAAGTGCCTTGAAGATTTAATGCCAGTCAGTTACACTAAATGACACAGCAGTCACACTTCAGATCTTCGAAATCAAATTTAGTAATGAACTTGCATGAGCACAGCACAATGGTGAGGAAGGCCCACACATAATGAGGCGATTCCACAAGGAAATTTAGGATGTGAAAAGCATAGAGGATCTTTTGTCTCATTACAACTACTTGTAGGCAAATCACCACACAGAAGGAAAGGATTCTGCCAAATAACAGGCCACGGGTTCCCTGGGCAGTTCACAAGGAAGCGGAAGGGAACTAACCAGGATTCCCCAGTGACACTTGGCAATTTTTTAAATTTGAATAGCTAACGCCCCACCCAAGGCAAGGGCCAAACGATATATTCAAGATGAAGAGAACGAATGGAAGCACAGTTGCAACCGCTGACAACAACAAGCAGAAGACCAGGACATAGACACACAACATAGAAGACATCCCCTGGGGATGGATGTCAACCCTGGTAAAGCACACACATAAGAGTAAGTTAACACAACCACAATAAACACAAAGAAAACCACTCACAATTGTGCTGGCTTCCGGACTGTCCAAGGCACCACAAGGAGATGTACTGACAGATCAACTACTAAGTTGGAAAGGTCTAGTGAATGCCAAGAGTGTTAAGACGTTCAGGGAGATCAGGTGAAAACTTCACCAGAATAACTGCTCATGAGTCATGTCTATGATCTCCTTAAACTTGCAATCCACATACTCCGGGGCACATGGATGCAGCTGCTAAGTTACTTTAGCAGCTGGGCTGGGCAGTGACGTGCTTACTGCCTCTCTGAGTTGACAGTGCACCTCAGTCTGCCCGTCTCCTGTGCAGACCCTGTTAATGACAACATCAGCGATTACCACAGCTAGTACGTCCTCTGGCCAGAGAGCCGCAACAAGAACAAGGTGCCACTCCCGGAGCAGAAAGAAGAGAGATCGATAGAAGAACTTACAAAAAGATAAAAACGAGAAAAGGTGAGCTGGCACGACTCAACAATAATTACAGTTTAATATGCAAATTACGAGATCATGTCGCAAGTTCAAATGTTTGTATAGCTTATGGGACTTAACTACAGGATCATCAGTCCCTAAACTTACAAACTACTTATGAAGTAGCTAACACTAAGGACAGCACAAAATATCCATGCCTGAGGGGGGGCTCGAACCCCTGACCGTTGTGGCCGTGCAGACCGTGACTGGCGCGCCTCAGCCACCGCGGCTGGCATGTCGCAAGTGCAACAAGCTATTTAAACAGAGGCTGGAGCTTACTCGTTGTGCACACACCTCAACAGTAAATGTTGTTCCTAAATTTGGGGCCCAGGGCCTACAGGGCGGTGGCGAGACGAGTGTGACAATGGACTTCCCACTCCACTGTGTCACCCCGGCCGGTCTTTAGGACGAAACCCACTTAAGAATCCACCTTCCACTGCAGGAAATACGGACCCTTTAAATGCTTTTAAAAGCGAAACACAATACAGTTTAGAACAAAAGATGTTTATTTCCAACTTTTAGCCGGAGGCAGAAAGCCAGACAGAATGCATGCAATTCCAAGTTGGCGCTACTAAATCAGAAAGACATGAAAATAAGACATGAACCGACGCACTATTGGCTGGCTAGTTATATGGCGTTTTAAGACACACAGTCTGTTGGGTAGGCGAGCCACTGACGTGGAAACGCTAGTGGCATCACCTGATATACACAGAAGAACGAGCGAAATTAAGGACACTCTCACTCGCACTGGCTCTCTAGCACTGTGCACGCAGGATTGCGGTGGGGCTCTCTTGCAGCGATTTCTTGTAATGAGATGTGATAAAGACTTCTGTACAGTATTGCATTCTAAGGAGCACCTCTGTTGTGGAGTTGATCTTAGCATATTTCCGGTGGAGAATTCTAAGGATTGCGCAGTATTCATAGCACTGACTGAGATACTTGATATCTGGTGTGAATATAGACAGAGTGAATTAGATAATGCTTGCTAGCGCATTTTTGAGTGGCAGTGCGGTGGGTTAGTTTGAGACTGATGTACCACGCCAATATATAGCCAGACTAGAGTTAACAGGCCGTTCTTAACTTCTCCAGATGCAGTGAAAGTGCGATCGGCAGCAGTCGATCGAGACAGAAAAACTTTTGTTTTGATTCCCCAAGACTCAGCTAGCAGCCATCGGAACAGTTAACGGCATTGTATGCAAACGCTTTAGGTGAACTCCACCCATCCCCAAACAGTAATCACAGTTACATTTTTTTAAACATTGTGTAACATTTCTGACATTGCGACAGCATTGACCGTAAACTGACGAAATTGCATTATTTTTAAAGTCAAGAGGCGCGGTTCATCAGCCATTCTACCGACTTTTATTTTGAAATTGTTTATACCTTTCCTCAGGTGTTAATCTATCCAGTTGATCTATCCAGAACTTAGAAATAAAAAAAATCAATTTGTACTAATTAACTTGGGCCTTTAATGTAATGAACATGAACTTCACAATCAGTATTTTATTGCAGTAGCTAGCAACATCAATGTAGTACCCGAACTGATCATCACTAATTACAGTTTGTTAATTTTAAGAATTTTCGTATAGGAGATGTCTTCTACTTTTACATAAACGAGAAAGTTTAACCGATTGTAAGTAGACAAGGAGCATCTATCTGGATTCTGTGTGACATGCTGTTGATGTCTTCCTTGCAGGGGTCAAGGGTTCATCATAGTCAGATTTTTGCGTTGTGCACTACAAATAGTTGGTAGAGTAGTATCAAAATTACAGCAGTATAGTTCACGTCAGACCCTTGCTTGAGGTGGAGTGGTGATTGGCCACCTCTGTCGCCACCCTGACCAGCTACAAGCTCTGCTATACGATCCCACCGAGCACTTCACCCTCAGCCTCTTTTTTTCCATTCCACATCATCACCCTGGCCACGATTTACATCTGCAGTCATGTTACCCTCTCCTATGATTTCCTCTCCCACGTTGAACTACAGAATTAACATGCATATAACCACCCTTGACATACAACTTACTCACAAAACGCAACACTTGCCCCTGGCCACAACCACTGCCGTAGGCACCTTTGAGCCTGCCCTCACTCCTTCCATGCTGCCCTTTCATCCCAATACAACACGATCCTCTACACCGGCTTCTTCCCCGACCTGTGGTAAACCTCCCCTATTCTTACATTCCTCAAACCTGGTAAGACTTCTTCAGGTGCTTCTTCCTATCGCCCTATCACCCTCTCCTCGTTGTTCACCAAGGTTCTGGAAATCATCCTCATTCATTAGCATTCTCATTCATTAGCATCTCCAACACGAATTCTTCCCCTTCTCCCAATGGGCTTTCGACCCTTCTTCTCTGTCGATGACCAACTCCTCCGCATAAACCACCTCCTTTCTGACCTGCTAAATTCCTATCACGCCACCATCTTTGTCTCCCTCAACATCTAGAAGGCATTCCAGTCTCATTTTCAAACTCGAAACCTACGCCTTTCCTATTAATTATGTCCGTTTCATTGCATCCTTTCTCTCACTCCACCCATCCTACATCAGTGTCAACTACTCTGACTCCAGATTGTTCAACACCTCCGCTGGGTTGCCCCAGGGCTTCGTCCTCTCACCCCTCCACCACATCATTTATTCAGCTGAGATGCTGCAACCTCAACCCCCCCATCCACCTCCTTCAGTATGCTGATGACACCGCCTTCCTAGCCGTCGCCCCCTCCCTCGCTCATTCCCAGTATCTTCTGCAGTCTCATATTTCCCAATTCTCCACCTGTTGTAGCCAGTGACTCCTCTTCATCAACCCAACCAAATACCAGGCAATCATTATAGGTCATACCACCGGATCTTTCAATCACTGCAACCTGTACCTCACATTCCATGACTGCCTCATCCCCCAAACCTCCACCCTCAAATACCTTGGCCTCACCCTGAATCGCTCCCTCTCCTGGAACCCTCACCTTAAAACTGTCCATTAAAAAGCCCTCTCCTTTTTTGAACTCCTCAAGCACCATTCTGGCCAGACATGGAGACTTAACCCCTCCACAATCCTATACAACTACCTTTCCTTGGTAAGATCCGCCCTTTGCAGTTTTCAGCCCACTTTGATTTCCGCCTCCCCCATCTACTAGCAAATCCTAGAACACCATGCCCTCTGCCTCACTTACCGCATCTGCCTTCCTTCCTCTACATGGATCCTCTATAATCTCATTCCTTTTCCTCATCTTCTAATGTTCCTTCAACATGTCCATGTCCTATGCACCACACGCAAAATAGAATCCTGCCCCCCTCTGGTCTCACCCCTCCTCCTGAATCCTGGCCTCTGGCACACTGATACTATCATATCCCTCTCTCCCTACACCTTCACACTCTCCACATCCTCTCACAGGATAACTTTCGCCACCTTCCTCTCCCAGATGACGCCCTCCGTCCTGATATTTACCCATCCTATCGGCCCTAATCCCTCCCCTCCCATATATTATGTGCTCCCTCCTCTCACACACCCCTCATATCCCTCCCCCACTTGGATCTTCCCTCATCTCGCCTGGAGTTCTTATATTTTCCTTCCCCCCCTCCCGCTGCCCTCCTTTCCAGCCCCGATCCCCCCCCCATGCCTCCTCTCCTTCCCCTCTTCCCCTACAAGGTCTGCATAGTGTTCCAGTTTGAACATGGTGTGTTGGCGGTGTATATAATGCCTGTGCTTTCTACAGTGTAAGCGTCAGTGTAACCGCTGACAGTGGCAAAACATTGTGTTGCATATGTGTGTTTTATTAGTACCTTCGTTAGTCTCGCTGCCTTGGACTTTAACTCAGACATTTACGTATTTTAGCCACTGTTGCAGCGTTTTAAAAACTACCATCATGTATCCTGCTCATCACTCTGATTTTATTAAGTCACACATTCATCACGGTTTTTATAACTTCCATTCTCTGCCTTGTCACCATTTTATTGTGTGTGTACACTTCTTGCCAATTCATGTAAATGCTAGGCTGAAGAGTGGCATACAGGCTGCTGCCAGCCTGCCCCACCAGGCGCTTGAGAATAACAACAAAGAAATAAAAGTGAGTGGGCATCTACCAGCCTGGAGGTGAAATGGTTACCTACCAATTGGTGGTTGTTTGATGGGTACCCTTCCTGCACCAGTCACACAGACTTGCAAGGGCTGATCTCTTGTGCTTTGTGATTGTTGCTCTCTTCCTATCCAACTAAGTGCATGTCATTATAGACTTGCAAGGACTGATCTCTTGGCTTTGTGGCTTGATGCTGCCTTCCCATCCAAAACAGATTTCTGATAAACACATTGATGTTTCGAAAATTGTGGCTTTCCCGAAAAAAAAAATCTGATGATACATATAATTGTTAAAACAATTGACATTGTCAATCATTACTTTTGAACAACACTGCAACTGCTGCTGGAGGGATGAGGTCCTGACCCTGCTGGCTCTTGGTGCAGACTCTGTGAGGCTTCTCCCAATTTAATAGTGATGGAGGGTTGTGGTGCTAACACCTAGTGGTTGATCTAAAATGTATTTCCCGTCAAAAATAATTGGGACATTGTCAATAGCATTAGAGAAAAAAAAAGTCAAATTTGCCGCCAGGTGGCTGGGGGTGGCAGCTGGGCAATTAAGCATCTATCAGAGGTGAACAAGTTCAGAAATTGATAATGCAAACATAGATCCCTTGATGTCACTGGTAATTGTTTATAAATATTTAACGTTAAGCAATACTTATCTTTAGTATGGAGCTCTGCTGCTGCAATTGGTGAGGGACACTCCCTCACCCTTCAAGCTCTGTGAGCAGACTGACTGAGGTTCCCACCAATTTCGTAGTGGGAGGTCGTCGTGCTGACATCTAGTGGTGAAAATTATAAGTTTTAACAGCAAAAAAAAAAAAAAAAAAAAAAAAAAAAAAAAAAAAAAAAAAAATTTGAAAATTGCTAATAGCAAGCAAGGAAAATTTAAATTTCTCTCCAGGTAGCCATCTTGGATGAAGTCATTGGGGTTGGGAAGCAGGGGGCGTGGTTGTCGTGCCATGGAGACCTCTAGTTTCCCGCCAAAACAATTTGGGTTATTGCCAAATGCATTCAAGTAAAATTCGCAAAATTTTTAATCGCCCACTAGTTAGCCATCTTGAATTACGTTATGGGGGCATAGGGAGCAGGGAGCATGTTCCTAGTATCATGGCGACCTCTAATTACCCACCAAAAAAATGTGGGCCATTGTCAATAGCATTCAAAGAAAATTCAAAAGTCAAAATTCCCGGGAGACGCCATCTTGAATTACGTCAGAGGAGGTGGGAGACGAGGTGGGATCCTCGGTGTTTCCTGGCGACCATTTTGTTCTGGAACTGGAATCGACGCCATCTTGGATGACGTCATTGGGTCAATGACCCCTGGCTGCCATCTTGTAAGACGTCATCACGGACAATATCTGAGATACTGTGCCACAATCCCCTTTGCTCCAATATTCTCAATGTTCCAGCAGACGAGATCCCTCACGTTGAGGCGATCTGTAATGCTATTTGTAATGAGGCACTGGCTCAGGTACAACAGTCTGGTGACAAATTGTAGGAGCTGTTAGCACAGTCATCTGCAACACATTCATGTACCACAAAGCAACGCATTGTTGTACTGTGATGTTTCCACGGTGAAGCCACAACCCTCCATTACACAGGATTTTCGACAGCAGGTGATTGCGTCACTACACAATCTGTCACATCCTGGAGTCTGTTCTACAACACAGTTAGTGAAGAAGGGACTGTAAGATCTTTGTTCATAGGTGTATGGCCTGCCAACATAGTAAGGTCACTCGCCACGCCATTGAGCCTCTAGGCAGCGACAGCAGCTGACTTGTATGGACAACTACCGAGAATACCTGGCGAATTCTTCGTGCCAGATGCTACAGTTGATACATTAGACTGAGCATGGAAATATAACAACTTTGGCCATTGCAACTCGAGAGCAATTGAGTCAATGCCCACTCATCTTTAATGACTTGTTGAGGTGCAAGCAAGTGTTCATGTGGTACATTGTGGTACAAAAACCACTGAAGCCACCATACGACTGGCAGGTTGCAGTACTCAGTGGAGGAGATAAGAGTTTTACTGTTTACCTCTTGGGGACACTAAAAACAGTTCCGCTGATCCGGTGAAACTTGCCTTGTGCACCATGTCTACCGAAACACACAAACCAGCTACAGTACTACCCTGCTCACTGATGCGATAGAACCACCAGCCCTACCCTCCCACTCAACGGATACTCTACCATGGACAACGATTGCTACAGGCAGCGACTTCATGACCAGTCATTATGCGGTTGGGGCGCCACGTGAAGTTCAATCCAAAATACCGTTAACACTAATGGGCCGGGGGTGGGGGTGGGGGTGGGGAGCGACATAGCGGCAGTAGACTGTTTTCATGGAGTACAGCGCGACTGTTCAGTTGTTGCACTCACACTTATTGTCCTCGATGTTGTTTACTCTTTGGCCATTACCAGAATATATATTGTACAAATGTGTCACCAATAAATGTTGTGAAGCGGATTCTACACTCATTCCAACACCAAGAACGTTTAAAAAGCAGTTGCGTTTACATGGGCACAAAAATCGATTGTGGAACTGGAAAACTGCTGTACAGAAGTATGTAAACATGATAGCGAAAAACGGTTTACGAAATTCGGTTTTCGTCTTCCGGAAGAGGTGTTGCATGTAAACGTAGTGATTTCCGGAATCGCTTTTGGAGTGTTTGCATGACCAACTAAACGCAGATATCTAGCAGAATTGAGAAAACAGTTTACGAAATCCGGTAGAATTTAAAACTTTGGTCAAATATACAAATTCCTATTTTTACTAAGGCTATGCAAATTCCTTTCTGAAGAATTTATTTTATTTTATTTATTTTTTTATTGGGACAGCAGCGCCATCCAAGGAGCTTAGACTCCTTGGCGCCATCAGAGAACCAACGAGCTTAAATTTCAAAGGACATAATTATGTTTTGCAAGGTCTTTGGTTCTCTCCCTCTCCACCCCCACTAAAAAAAACATTGAAAAGTAAATTATAGTTGTGAGATAAGATTGCGTGTATGTGTGTATGTGACCTTCAGGGAAGGAGTGAGTTTCACTTATAAGAGATAAAAACAGTGTCTGTCGTAAGGTAGTGACTGTCAAGTTTTAAGTTCCATTTTATGCTACAGTAGTAATAATGGCTGATGTACCAGAACAATTATTGGTATGCAAAAGTTTTCTAATGAATAATACTCACTATGAAGGGGGTGTCACGTTTTGTATGTCACATATCCTTTTATACTAATAGAAAAATAGCTACAGCATTATGAAATGTTCATTGTTATTGATGTAGCGCTGCCGCAGTCCATACGTTAGCTGCTGTAAGAAATAATGCGGTGCTATTTGAAGTTCTTTAACTTGGAACTTGCAGACATTTAAACAGTTTACTCTGCTTTGATTACTGACGAAGACATGAAACAAAACAGACTGTCTCTTTTTTCTACATTTAATGCACCCGTTAATACTCTTTCAGATGATAATTCATGGAGAAAAGTTCGTGCTGTTAATGTCAGTAGGCCTAGTTTCAAAAATTGAGAAAAATATTGCCTAATGCGTAAGTAATTAGTTTTCGTTGGTTGTGATGCGGTTAAAATGTACTGACATTCGTGTTGCCGGTGTGGAATTGTTTTCAGTGTAATTTGCAAATAAACTTATGTAGACCAATAGTTTACGGCTACCTCTAAACATGTTTAAAGGAATCGTGTAACATTTTAAATATACGTTAGACTTATATCCTCCTGCAGCTGGTGATTTGGTGTGTGCTGTCAACAAGCAGTGTTGAATTTTGGGTCAGGCTATTTACAGTAGAAATGGAGAATTAGGCCTAGTGCATTAAGAAGTTTTGGGAAAACAACATAGGATCAAGTCTTTGCAGCTCTTTATGATGATCGATATATTTAAACATTTTGGCTCCTTAGCTTGACTGAAGTGTCTGCAACAGAACTGATTGCAGTAGCTCCTATTAGGCCTATGTGTATTTTTTCCTTATCATTTTTTGCAATGTGCATCGTATCGTCATTCTTCTTTCATTCACGTTAGAACGGATTTGTGGACAAGCTGTCTCTCCTTAGTGGGACTAATAATGTAACTATCCAATTAATTTTCTTGAACTGAAGTGCACAACCCCAGCAATTTATAATTTTCTACTTGTTGTTAGTCTACTATCATGACAGTTAGCTAGCCAGTTCCACGAGAAAGTGGATATAAACCACAAAAATGAAAATAAATCTTATGACAAATCCAATTACAAGTTCTGTTACCTAAAACATTAATTTATTTTTTATTTTATTTTTTTATTTGAAGCTTCTTTTTACGTTAAGAAGTGATGAAACTGAGCAAATAGCTTTATAACTTGTCTAAAATTTCAGTTTGTCAATACCCTTTAAAACAATTTTTTTAAAGCAATGTAATTGCATATATTAATAAAATATCTCTGAAAAACTATACATATAACTTAAGCCAGTACATTCATTGCTGTGATTCCTAGCACAATTTGTTTGAAATTGCCATGTCCTGTCATTCCATTACCAGAAAAAGCCTGAAATTTATTTTTCAGTACCAATGCAATTTTATAGAAGATTGCTGGTAACAGTGATGTAAAATTGCAACAGAGTATTATTAGAGAAGGGGGGGGGGGACTTATGGCAGAAGAAAATTAAATAGTATGAAAATTGTTCAATAGATGGTGCTGTGTCACAATATGTAAATAAAAAGACCTGTCATGTGAAAGAACTATTGGAGTTTCCATAAAACCACTGGGTACACAGCTTTCCTCATTTCGCGTCTGAGACGTTTGCCATGACTCTTTCTATGCAGGTTTACATTCAGATTTAAAGCTGGGCCATTCCGTGCCAAGTGGTCTAATATTGAGAAAAGTTCCCACATGACCCTCATCGATTTTGATGAAATTTTGTATGAACAATCACACATGTTCTCAATGAAGACTGTTAAAGTTTCAGTTTCAGAAATTTAATACTTCCGGAGATACATTCACTTGTTTAAGACCATAGCACAGCTTCCAATAGTGCGTCTTTGAATTTTCAGCAACTTTGAGATGATATATCTCTGGGAGTATTTGCATGAAAGAAACATAACTTGGCCATCTTATATAACTTTTAGAGCTCTTTAAAGTAAAATATTAAGAACAGGATTTCTGAGCAATTTTCATATAGATAATTTGGGGCAAAGTTGATCGAAAAAATTGCTGGTTAAAAAAAAGTGTGAACTTTAGTTTTTTATATCTTCGGAAGTAAGTAATTAAGGGATGTACATGAAATTTTGCACACCATAACTCGCCAACACAAGGTCTTAGAATATAAAGTTTCATTCTCCTACTGCTTCCCATTATTTCACAAATCTAGGGTAAAGTTGACGATTTTTCAAAAAGTGCTAAAAATGGGTATTTTTAGTCAAAATTTGAAAAAAGTGTTTTCTCCAAACTCCTTTAAACTATGCTCATTAAAAAGAGCACATTCTGAACTATCTAGAAAAGTGGATTTGGTTTTGCAATGCAAGCATATAAGGCCCTAAAAAGTAGCGTCATCATAGAGGTGCACTGGAAGTTTGAACCCATTTTTCTGGCACTTAAATTATACCTGAAATCTTATTATGTCTAATAAATGTTTGTTAATGCCTGAGATAAGTGAAATAAGAAGTTCTGATGAATAGGATGTAGCTTAAGTCAAAATAGAAAAATTATAAAAATAAAAACAATGTTATTTCTTATTGTCCCCCCCCCCCCCCAACTCTCTCTCTCTCTCTCTCTCTCTCTCTCTCTCTCTCTCTCTCTCTCTCTCTCTCTCTCTCTCTCTCTCTCTCTCACACACACACACACACACACACACACACACACACACACACACACACACACACACACACACACACAAACTGAATTTAATTCATAAAATTTATGTCCATAATCATTATCTAATTTTTAGGAGCCTGTTTAATGAACAACACTAGCTTACTGATGGAAAAGAAGTGTATAAATGAGTTGCTATGGTTTAACCACTGCTAGTTTCATTTCACCTGAGAAAACCAGCATCCCCATCGCCATAGGGGCAACAACAGCCTCGGGTGGGTTCCTTTACCACAGGATATCCCAAGCGTGATAAGCATTTCTTTACACAGGTTCCCAAGCCTGATAATAAAATTATTGAAGTCCCTGGGTAAAATTAGAAGCCATTCATAGGTTGCTTAGTTTCCTCTAACCTATTTCAATTTTTGATATGCTACATTAATTTTCTGATGAATATCAAGAGGACTGGTGTATTGTCAGACAGACAAATTTACTGACGGAGCTGGAAAAGCTGCATCTTAAAGGCCTTAAATGTCATCTGAAAAACAAAGAGCTTGATGTCCTAACGGATTTTTTGGAAAATTATTCTTTTATTATTCAGGATGCTGTGCAAGGTTTCCACTGGAAAGCAACAATTCATCCATTTGTTATCTACTTTAATCAAAATGAGAAAGTGGAGTCTTTTAAGTTTCTGCATTATCAGTTCTTGTTTGCGGCATGACACTGGTACAGTTAACATTTTTATCAAGGAGCTCATCAAATAGGCCTATATAAAAGTTTGCATAGATATCTCACATTCATAATTTCAGTGATGGCTCCAGTGTTCAATCTTACTCCCCTAGATCTGTTTCATTTCTGCTCTGAAAACATTAATGGAATTAAATTTGTTTTCGTCAGTAAAGATGAAATTGGGAAAGGGGGGGGGGGTCACAAGAAGAGAAATTTAAACTTGGACAAACTGTAGCAGGCACTAGAGAAAATTGTCACTTTTTACCTATTGATGAAACAATAATTCAGGTCAGCAGAGTTTCAAATGATTGATCATCTTTTCTAGCTACAATGGGTCAGATAACTGTAGAAGGCTGCTCTCCAACCAGGACAATATGTTGCATGCATCTAGAACTTTTTGGTGGATTGGGAATATCTGAGAGACTTCCACTGAGCAAAGGGATGCATTAATAAACTTTATGCACCCTCATGGTCCAGCAGATTCATTTTATTGACTACCAATAAGTGACAAGTGCTGGGTTCCATAACACCACATTATTGCAGTTATTCCAGCTCCGTCAGTAAATTCGTCTGGCTAGCAATACATCATTCCTGTTGATATTCATCAGAAAATTAATGTATAATATCAAAAATTGAAATAGGTTCGAGTAAACAATCTAAGGAACCTAAGAGCGGCTTCTAATTTTACCCAGAGCACTTAAATAATTTCACTATCAGGCTTGGAAACTCACCCACAGCTGTTTATGCTCGAGTGTGGCCCCTCTGGTGATAGGGATGGTGGTTTTCTTAGGTGAAATGAAACTAGCAGTGATTAAACCACAACAACTCATTTATATACTATTTTCAGTAAGCTGGTGGTGTTCATTAAAAATGCTACTAATAATTAGATAATGATTGTGCAAATTTTATAATTTGCATTCAATCTAAATTATAATTGTGTGTGCGTGTGTGTGTGTGCGTGCGTGCGTGCGTGTGTGTGAGAGAGAGAGAGAGAGAGAGAGAGAGAGAGAGAGAGAGAGAGAGAGAGAGAGAGAGAGAGAGAGAGAGAGAGAGAGTGAGTGTTGGGGGGTGTGACAATTAAAACATAACATTGTTTCTATTTTTATTTTTTTTTCTATTCGTACTTAAGCTACGTCCTGTTCATCAGAACTTCTTATTTCACTTATCTCAGGCATTAACAAACATTTATTAGACATAATAAACAATTTTTGGTATAATTTGAGTGCCAGAAAAATGGGTTCAAACTTCCAGTGCACCTCTATGATGACGCTACTTTTTAGGGCCTTGTATGCTTGCATTGCAAAACCAAATTCACGTTTCTAGATAGTTCAGAATGTGCTCTTTTTAATGAGCGTAGTTTAAAGGCGTTTGGAGAAAACACTTTTTTCAAAAATTTGACTAAAATACCCATTTTTAGCACTTTTTAAAAAATCGTCAACTTTACGCTAGATTTGTGAAATAATGGGAAGCAGCAGGAGAATGAAACTTTATATTCTAAGACCTTGTGTTGGCGAGTTATGGTGTGCAAAGTTTCATGTACATCCCTCAATTACTTCCGAAGATATAAAAAACTAAAGTTCGCACTTTTTTTAACCAGCAATTTTTTCGACCAACTTTGCCCCAAATTATCTATATGAAAATTGCTCAGAAATCCTGTTCTTAATATTTTACTTTAAAGAGCTCTAAAAGTTGTATAAGATGGCCAAGTTATGTTTCTTTCATGCCAATACTCCCAGAGATATATCATCTCAAAGTTGCTGAAAATTAAAGGACGCACTATTGGAAGCTGTGCTATGGTCTTAAACAAGTGACTGTATCTCCGGAAGTATTGAATTTCTGAAACTGAAACTTTACCAGTGTTCATTGAGAACGTGTGTGAATGTTCATACAAAATTTCATCAAAATCCATGAGGGTCATGTGGGAGCCTCTAGACCACTTGGCATGGAATGACCCAGCTGTTTTACAATATTGGTGACGATGCACAAGTCCTCTGCAGAAGTACCGGACATTGAAGGGTTTGAAACAAAGTGTTGGTCCGATACTGCCATGGGCCTGGAGGAAATGGTTTGAAAAGATGAATTCCATTTGTGTGCAACCTGCTAGATAAAGGAAAATGAATTGATTTGATGTCATTGGAAGAAGTGGCCACAGCAGTGAAAGAGGATTCAAGTGGTAGTGTGCAAATGTGTAGTGCATAGAGAAGTGCCCAAACATTGGTCAAACGTTTGAGCACAGTGCATAAAATCCTATGAAATATCCTTCTTTGCTATCCATTTTAAAATATCCGTGAGCATGAGTTACTTTCTGTTGAACTGTCAGCAAGAGAGTCTTTAGCTTTATAATTTCTTGAATTGTCTAACCCGTTCAGACCTTGCGTCCAATATATTGGACACCGACTTTTTATTAATTTTAGAACACCTTATGATTTCACTTTACTTTGAGAACCAGTGGCCTGTTTACTGGGCATATGTAGCTTTAGTTTCGTGCTTCTTGCTGCCATCTGTCAACAGAACGGCATGCTACAATGAAAGTTAACATGGCAGACACATTGCGGAGCATGTCAGACATGATATCAGTAACTAAAATTATTTTATTCATTAATTTATGAATTTTGCATATATCCAATTTGAGATATAAGTTCCACAATCAATATGGAGTGACATATACAGTTTAACTGTTGACTTCTTATTTCACATCCTTAAGTGCTTTGCAGACCCTGTGTCCAATTTATTTGACATTTTTTATTTTGGAAACCAAGTATGAAATTTTTTAACATTGCTCAAATATACAATAAATAGGGTCTTATAGACATGAAAAAGTGCAAGAATTTTTTTATAAAATAAATCAGGACTGAAGGGGCTAAAATTGGCAACAGAAAAACCACACACAAATCAACCAGTACTAGACTAGTACATCCTGGAAAGGTCACTCTGTGGTGTGGGTTTATGGCATCATTTATCATAGGGCCATATTTTTTGAAGTGACAGATGCTTCTGGTCTTGTTACCTTTACCATCACTGATAAGCACTACAAGTGTATTTTGCGCAACCACATCTTTATAGCTGTCCAACGGTGTAGATCTGTTTTGTGTGTGTGTGTGTGTGTGTGTGTGTGTGCGCGTGCGCGTGCGCGTGCGTGCGTGCGCGTGTGTGCGCGTGCGTGTGTGTGTGCGTGTGTGCGTGCGTGCGTGTGCGCGCGCGCGCACATACACACACAAAAGTACAAAGGCAACAAAATGTACACTCCTGGGAAGACTTGACGAATATCCGGGGTTGTCGTAATTTAACCTGACCCAAACACACCCTTTTTTTGTAGACACACATGAAGATTTAATGCCATAAATTGAAACTTAGAGGAATCATATTTATTTAGGCAACTATTAGGCACAACAATTTATTTTATTAACATTTTTTAAAATTAGTAAATATAATAAAGTGAACACAGTACAGTTGACACAGTTAAAAAAAAGGCAATCTTTCACTTTGAGGAACATACAAGTTAGTCTCTTTTTAAAGAATGCAGAAACTTGTTTATCTTTACTAACTTCTCTGCTTTTCTTTCTCCTAAATTGTTTAGATTTTTTGACCACCCAAGTCCATATGTGGAGAATATCTTTCAATGGATGCAGTGCTGGCAGGGCAAGAAATAAGGCGTTTTACAAAACTAATAAAATCTGTCGGTAAATTTCCTGTTTTTTGTTTTTGTTGTTTTGAGTTCCATTATATTTCACCAATTGATTGGATGGAACTGGTAATTATTGTCACAGAAATCATAGTACCAGGAAAGTAGCTCATATCAGCACTTCTTAATGATAGAAAAGTTTAAATCTACTTTGGATGCACCTCCATGAGCCATTCTTCCTGTAGCTTTGATTTGATTTTTCCAGGGAAGCCAAAACAGTCTTGGTCCAACCCACCACTGCCCGCGCCGAAACTAAGTTTATTGTGCGGTATTGCTTCCTGTATATCTAGTAAAGCCAAACAATGCCCTTGAACAGTACAAGGAGTCCCTTTACCAGTTCTTTATTAGACACCATTTCTTCAGGTCTGGTTGTCCCAAATATTCTGTGCCTTTTACTCTCCAATGCAATGCATTCGAAGATTAGATGTGATGCAGTTTCATCACCGTCATCACAGATCCTACATTTAGGGTCCTCTTCTGTTATTCCCATTGTATGTAGGTGTTTTTTGAAATTCCCATGGTCTGTCAGCAATCCAACCATGAGTCTAATCTCTCTCCTGTTCAGGCCCAGGATTGCAGAGCTTCTTTTAAAACATGGCTTTGGCATCATTACCTTGCCATGTTTTTGTTGATGGACTTTGGTCCAATATTCTATGTGCTGTCTTCTGAGCCAGTTACGTAGCTCCATCCTGTAGCTTAATGTCCCAGTAATTTAACACAAACTTATTTGAAGGGCATTCATTAATAAGTTTGCTTTTCCATTAATGAACTACATTGTTCCTAACTTCTAAACTTTCCTGAGCGCACATTGAAATGCACTCTCTTCCACTGACAAGTAATTTTCTTAAGCACTTTTTTACATCCTCAATTTAAAGCTCCTGTAACAAATGGTGTATGCTTTTATTAGCTCACCCTGAAACCCATGGCATCACCCAAGTACATTTCCATTTCCTTTTTTTCCTCTTTCAAATGTACCACCATTGTAATTGCAGTATATGCAACTTGCAGAGCACAGTAATTAAGAGTTGTCAGAAGTTTTATAGGGGTCTTCACGTAGTATTTGTTGACATTGTACTATCCCATTTTCTGCCACATCAAAGATCTATGTCAAAGAAAATTTGTTAGTGTAATATTGGGCTAAGGAATCAACATGTTACCACCAGAAACAGGTAACAGTACTTTGCCTCTTATCAAGTTTAATAATATAGTAATAAGGACAGTTTACAAAAGTAGTTGTTAGGATGAAGTTTGTGAGGTAGTGTTCCAGAGCAGCAAGACCATGGGCATGTGGGATGTTGGTGTATACTGTATAGGGAAGCAGCATCCACTGTGACAAGTAAGGATCCAGGAGGCAAAGGAGTGGGAATGGTGGAGAGTCAGTGAAGGAAGTAGTTGGTATCCTTGATACGGAAAGATAGATTTTGGACAATTGGTTGGAGGTGTTGGTCAACGAGGGCTGTGTGTGTGAGGGAGGGGGTGTGCGTGTGTGAGGGGATGTGTTATGCGGTCGTGCGGCGTGTGCGTGTTTTAATTATATTATTTTTATATTTTTCTCCCCTCACCCGTCTCCCCACTCCATTCCTAAGCAACATCTCATTATTTCCATCTAGGCAATGCTGTACCCATCCCCACCACCATGACGCAACCTTCATATCCCCTCTCCCCTCCCCAATTTACATGCCGCGAGGTGATGGTTGTATGACTGTGTTGTGTGCCTGTGTGATTGCGTGAATGTTCTATTTTCTGAAGAAGGCCATGGCCAACAGCTGAAAGTTTTGTATGTGTGTGTCTTTTGTATGTGTCTGTCAAGCTTGTCGCCACGTCTTGTGTATGGATGTTTGCTAATGATGCTGTGGTGCATGGGAGGGTGTCGTCATTAATTGACTGTAAAAGCATACAGGATGATTTGGACAAAATTTATGGATGGTGTAAAGAAACGCAGCTAGCTCTAAAAGTAGAAAAATGTAAGGTGATGCACATTAGTAGGAAAAACTATCCCATAATGTTTGAATACAGCATTAGTAGTGAGCTTCTTTGTATATTTGCATTGTTCAAATATCTAGGCATAACATTACAGAGCGATATGAAATGGAACGGACATGTAAGGACAGTTGTGAGTAAGCAAGACAGCTGGCTTCGGGTTATTGGGAGAATTTTGGGAAGATGTACTTCAACCATAAAGGAGACTGCGTATAAAACACTTGTATATGACCACATAATGAGTATTGCTCAAATGTTTGTGACCCGCAGCACATCAGTTTAAAGGAAGACATTGGAGCAGTTGCAGAGGTGAGCAGCTAAGTTCATTACTAGTAGGTTCGACCAACGCGAGTGTCACAGAAATGCTCTGGAAACTCCTCAAATGGGACTCGCTGGAGGAAAGACAACATTCTTTTCGAAAAATTCTGTTGAAGAAATTTGGAGGGCCGGAATTTGAAACTGACTGTTGAACAATCTTCTTGCTGCCTACTTACATTTCACTTAAAGATCACAAAGTCAAGATAAGAGAAATTAGGGCTCAGAGAGAGGCTTATAGGTATTCTTTTTTCCCTCGTTCTGTTTGGGAGTGGAATAGGAAAGGAAATGCTTTAGTAGTGATACAGTGTACCCTCTGCCACACACCTTACTGTGGTTTGCAGAGTATATGTGTAGATGTAGATAGACGAAACTAATAGACTTAAGAAAGTGTTATCACAACTAAATTTATTGACAGACAATTAAATTTATCAAAAGGTTTTTTCATCAGGCAAAGATATTGTAGTCGATGAGACATTGGTTCTTTGGAGGGGATGACTAAGATTCAGGCAGTGCATTCCAACAAAGTCACGAAGTGTGGGATAAAGTTATTCAAACTATGCTGTATTGAAGGGTTTACATGGTCACCAAAAGTATATTCTGGATGCGATTCTGGTGGACAAAAGCAAGGTAGCATAGCTGAAAAGTTTGCTTTGAACTTGAGACAGATTTCTAAATGAATGCAACTTTTATGCAAGCTATGAATTAGCATTCAAATGGCTAAACATTAACACTCATGTCATTGGAACTGTACTGAAGAACAAAAAATGTATGTTTTGTAATGTCATACCCATTGAAAAGAGGTGAAATGATTGCTTGGGAAGATAACAATGGTATTGTCTTCAGAAAAGGTCACCTCATTTTCAGCCATTCTTATCCATTGCCAATATTAATGCACTAGGCCACCAACACGGTAAGTAAAATTTAACCAATTAATCAGTCAGGACGTTGAAAGCATAAACTCAAAGATATTTGCCAGTGTAAGTGTTGCTGTACATGTTCTTTCTCATTTTCTCAAAACATTCAGGAGAGAAAATACAGTAATATGACAGTAGATATTAGCGAGTCTCATACACTCATTTACCAGCATCCCCTCTTCCAGATGTATGTCATAACAGGTGCATGTTTTCTTGACAACATCCGGAAACAACTTGAAATTTTCCTTTCTGTTTCCAGCCTGTGTTGTATGTGCTCTCAATGTAGCCAACTACCAATCATTTTCCTGTCCAAATAGTAAAATTTTGTTATTGAGGCTACAATCTCATCCCCAGTGCAATTCCCCCTGGTTTTCCAAATGTAATTGAACTGCATTCTGCTACCCTTGTTTTACTTTTGTTCGTATTGATGTTACAATCTCTTTTCCAAGCCATTATTCTGTCTGTTCAACAGAATTTCCAATTCCTTCGCCAACTCATGACATAATTACTAGCCAATGTTATCACCTTCTTGTGACAGAATAACTATGTCATTAGCATCATCAGTTTTTATTTATTGTCACTGAGCTTTAATTCTTTCTCCAAATTTCTTCCCAGTATCCTTTATTGCTTGCTCAGAGTATAGGTTGAATAACATCAGAGATATGTTACAACTATGTCTCACTCCCTTTCATATCCTTTGACACCTATAAATGCAGCGCTAAATTATACTTAAAATATTGGCAGCCTAGCATGTTGGCCATTTATAATGGTTGCATGGAAAAGTAAAACATAAGGATGTAAAATAATGTTTGTTTGATCGCCTCTTTCACATGTTAGAGGCTACAGTGAATTGTGACATGGTTAAGTTTAATGTAGGGTGGCAGTATAGTGAGCAAATCTTGAGAATGAAATTGTTCCCTTTATGGTAATTAATTTACTGGCTGATCAAAAACCTGCAACTATATAGCAGGAACAGCATAATTATTTACTTCATTATTATTAGAAAGGGTTATTCACCCTCATTCATTGACTTCAGTAAAATGTTGCATGTGAGGAAAATAATCCTTGCATTGAAGTTAATGTCATGCAGTTCCTGCTCTATGTTTTACAGGTTCTTGTATGTATCCTTGTCTGGTCACTAATTTATCATCCTGAAAAGGACATTTCATTGCCAGCATTAGCTGTCATGCCATATTGCAACAAAACAAAACTTTAAATATTACACACACACACAACCACACACACACACACACACACAACCACACACACACACACACACACAACCACACACACACAACCACACACACACACACACACACACACACACACACACACACACACACACATCTCAGGTATTGAAACTTCAAACCCCTGGGGGGTGTCATACATAGCTGTCTTGCATTTTTCTTTCAGCTGTTTGATAAGATCAACAAAGTTAGTCTGTGTGGAAGTTGAAGGTATATCATCATTAGATAGTCTAACTTTAAGACTCTTTTCCAACTTCTTATGAACAGCAGAGCAAATCTTTTTGTACTTTGTTTTGCCATGTGAGACTTTTTTACTAGCACTTAGATGCCATTTCTCAAGTGGTGACACGCTGAGAACACTACAAGCTGTATTCGCTGTCACCACAAATTCTTCAGCAGGTTGAAAACTGTCACTTGGGTCTACTGACAATTCAGTATCTTGTTTGCCTCTCACACTGGTGTTAATCATGCAATAACACTTTGCACAGAGAGATTTGCCAGGCGTAAGATTAATGTTACCAGAAAGCTGCCTACTCATCACTGTTGTAATACCTCTGAGAGTTGTTTTTTTTACCCCTGTCTTGTGACAAGAGAATGGGTCACAACATATATGGCCAAAATGTGTGTGAATAGTCAAAGTATACCTTCTCATAATAGTAACACCCATTTTTCTCATAACCAATTTGTAATCTTGTACGAACATTAAATAGACGCTTTGTCTCGTCACCATAGTCACAAATATGTTTGAGTTCAGACAGCTGACGGTAAGATAGTTTGACACTCCTGTTTTAATGCTGCTTCAACAAAACATTTCTCCATGTCATCCACACACTGATCTCACACTTCCATGCACCACCCTCAAAAGATAAGTTAATACTGTGTGCAATCACAACACAGTTGTGATAGGATGGCAGTAGAATGTTTAAGACTCCTGCACTATAAGAAATAGAGGGGAAAATGCAATGATGAATTTAACTTAATGCACTTTGGACACTTCAAAAAACATTTCTTAGAGGTAATAAAGTAGAAAGATATGTCCTTGTTTGATGTTTTAGGTCTAATATAAACTGCCCCAGACCCATCCATCTGTGTGTGTGTGTGTGTGTGTGTGTGTGTGTGTGTGTGTGTGTTGTATTAAAATGTAATATACACAATTCAGTAATGCTTCGGTTTAACACTATAAAATAAATTTTTCTTTACTATCAAAAAAATTAAGTTTATTAACAAACCACCCCCCCTCCCCGCTCCATCTTCTCCATACCCAACAGTTCCTGCTCCCAATATCCTGCACCTCTTCCTGTGCTGTGCTGTGTGTTTTTTTGCTCGGATACTCCTCTACCTCCCCGCTTCCTCCCTAAGCTGCATCTTGTTCTACCCATTTAGTATGTACAAGCTTCCTTTATGCTGTGCTGTATTCATACACACCACCACCATGCCAACCTTCAGCAGTATAGATTGTAATCCATACGTAACTTTTGATTTGCTCTCTTTGTAATAAGTAATATATGTGGAACAGATAAAAAAGTTTGTTATTCAGCAGCCATTAAGTTCAGGTCTGTAACGAAGATAGATTTTGTTTCATTATTTGAAAATACTGTGACATAAAAATATTATGTATTTAATTCAAGTATTTAGAATTAATCCCAGATTTTGAGCATTTTCAGTATATTTTGTCCCGCTGTTTAAAATCCATTGTTGGTGGGAGGCGCCGTCATTATTATTCGAACCAATGGTGGACAGAACTAAACTGTTCTGACTATAATTGCACTAAAGAGGAGAAATGAGAAATAAAAACTGATATGAAAATTATTTTCTATAGCAATTTCAAATTATTACTGCATTGACCAGTTGCGTAAGTATTGGTGTGTTAAGATCTCCAGTGCATAGTGAAATTGTCTATATGACAGAAAGTGTCAAAATTTCAAAAGAATTCACTTCTCACATTTATGACAAACCTATTTTTGAAACTCTCTCTGTGTTCGAACTAGTTGTGTGTAGGTTGAAGACTGTAAAACTACTAAAGAGTCTCAGAGCCCAGATTATATTATTTCAGAGCTAGCCATTGAATGGAAATAATCCAAATATTTATTACGTGAATTTAGTCTCCATATTCCATGAACAGTGTTTAAATTGGATTTTGGTGCTCAATTTTTAGTTACATGTCACAGTTAACTATCGGTGATCATTTGATGAACTGCTTTTAAGTCAAAATAGTTTAATGAAATACTGTAGACCTTAATGAATTTATGTTTGAGCAGGTACACGTCAAGTACAGTAATGCTTCTACACCACAACAACAGTTTTATTCTTATGCAATAACACAAGTAACAGATATAAACCACAAACACGCACAGCATATACACACGGACACTACACTTGCTGACTTCAAAATTTGAGAGAGTGTATTACAGTCAACATTGTCAAAATCTTTCTCCAAATTTACACAAGCTTGAGATGTAGGTTTGCCTTTCTTTAATCTAATTTCTAAGATAAGTCAAAAGATAAATATTGCCTCCTGTGTTCCTACATTTCTACTGAATCCAAACTGATCTTCCCCGAGGTCAGCTTTTACCAACTTTTCCATCCTTATGTAAATAATTCATGTTAAAATTTTGCAAGCATGACTTATTAATCTGATGGTTCTGTAATTTTCACACCTGTCTGCACCTATTATCTTTGGAGTTGCAAATATTTCATTTTTCTTAAAGTCTGAAGGTATTTCGCCTGTCTCATACTCTTGCACACCAGGTGAAATAGTTTTGTTATGACTGGCTCTCTCAAGACTTCAGTAGCTCTGAGGGAATTTCACCTACTCCAGGGGCCTTGTTTTGACTTAGATCATTCAGTGTTCTGTCAAATTCCTCTCTCTGTATAGTATCTCCTATTTGAACTTATCTACTTCCTTTTCCTTCATTTCCTTTGTAGAGCCCCTCTATATATTCTTTCCACAGTTTAGTTTTCCCTTCTTTGCTCAGAACTGGTTTTCCATCTCAGTTCTTGATATTCACACAGTTGATTTTCTTGTCTCCAAACATCTCACTAAGTGTCCTGTAGGTGGTATCTATTTTTTCCTCTAGCTATAGTCTTCTACAGACTTGGATTTATCGTCTAGCCACTCGTGTTGAGCCATTTTGTACTTCCTGTCAATCTCATTTCTTAGTCATTTATACTGGATTTTACCTGCTTCATTTACTGCATTTTTATATCTTCTCCTTTCAGCAATTTAAATTCAGTATTTCCTGCGATATCCATGGATATTTGTAGGTCTTAAGACCTCTGCTGCATTCACTCTATTTCATACCTTAAAGCCAACCATTCATCTTCTACTGTCCCCCCAGGGGGCCCACAGTTCTTTTGTGGGTACGTGTGTGGCGCGCACGGGGCCCCGAGCCGGAGCAGCCTTTCTTCTGCCCCAGGCTGCTTCACTTTCCCTCCCGGTTTATGCCTTCGCCCGGAGACGGGCGTATTTCACGATTTCAGGTGTTTTCTTGTTGTCGTTACTCTTATTCCTTGGTTCCTTCCTTTCTTACCCTTTGTTTCTGTCTCTCTCTCCTTGTCCTCTCCTCGCCTTCTTCTCCTCATTAGTCTCCGCCTCGGCGTTTGAGACACCTTTCCTTCTTTCTCTTCACTTCCTCTATTCTTCTTCTTTCCTCCCTGTGCGTGTCTGAAGGCCGACCCACGCATTATCATGCGTAGCAGGTGACAGGGTAACGCGTAATTCCCCGCCCCGGGTAGACAAGTAGGGCACGTACGTACCCCCTGGTAAAGGCCAGGCCCAGGGAGGGGTGATTACCCGAGCTGGTACCTTCCGAACGTGCCGATTGGTCCCTCCGTCAGTTCTCGGGAGGTGTGACCTGAGGTGTGAACAATCACCTAAGGCGGGTAAGCCCTCGGAGAGGGCCCCCACTAGGAAGGAGCGTGCCATCGGAGACGCCGGTAATCACGGGGGACACTTCCGCAATGACTTCCTTCTCTTCTTCACTGACACTGACCCAGAAACGTAAGATAGATTCGCCTCAGCAAAAGAAGACTCTGCCTAATTTGCCGAAATTTCTTGTTGTGTCGCGCACCGACGGAAAAGATTTCACTTCTGTCAATCCTTTCGTTATACAGAAAGGTGTTGATGCAATTGCTGGCCCTGTTAAAACCTGTTCGCGTCAGCGCAATGGCTCATTGTTGCTGGAAGTGGACAGTGCTTTCCAAGCCCAGAAACTTATCCGGACTACGTTATTACACACGTTTCCAGTCAAAGTAGAAGCGCACCGCACACTCAACTCGTCACGTGGGGTAGTTTTTACGAGATCCCTTGACGGGTTGCCTGATGACGACATCCGGTCCTATATGTCCGATCAGGGTGTGACAGCCGTCCACAGGGTGATGAAAAGGGTAGATAACCAGCTGACACCGACTCGTACCGTGTTTTTGACATTCGACAGAGTTGACCTCCCGTCGAAGGTCAAAGCAGGGTACGAAGTTATCTCAGTTCGCCCTTATATTCCAAACCCAACGCGCTGCTACCAATGCCACAGGTACAACCATACCCGTGAACATTGCCCACATGCAGCAAAATGTGTCACTTGTGGTAGGGATGCCCATGAGGGGGATTGCCCACCTCCGTCCCCTCACTGCCTTAACTGCAACGGCGACCATGCGGTTTCCTCTCGCGACTGCCCTGTATATAAGGATGAAAAAATCATTCAGCAAATTCGGGTCACGGAGAAGGTATCAACATCTGCCGCTCGAAAGTTGTTGGCGAGTCGAAAGCCCACTGTCCTCCCAGCGGGTACATACAGTAAGGTCCTCACCTCAACTCGACCTACTAAGGATTCCAGTACCCAGACTTGTGATTTCACTTTCGCCGACACAGTTGTGCGATCCGCCAGCCCGAAGATTGCCCGTTCCACGTCCCCGCTTCCTCCTGCTGCTTCTAAGGTACAGTCTTCAACTACCTCTAGTAAACCGCGGGCACCTAAACAAGATGCCCGGACCTTGAAAAAGGAACCCGTCCGTGAGGATTTTCTGCGTTCTCAGGCTTCCCAACCGTCAACTGCCTCTTCCCGCCGTCACTCTTCCAGAAGAGCTGACAAGAAAAGAGTTCCTCTCCTTCCCCGCCGAGGCGTGACCCATCTGTCACGCCGTCCAACAGTTGCCGGCCTCGGCCGTCTTCTGTTTCACCGGGACGCTCCGTTTGCCGGGCGCCCGGCCCTTTACCGGCGGTGGAAACTGCCCCTCCTGATCAACTCAGGGAGGTGGCAGGCGTGTCGGTCGAACCAATGGAACATGACCCTTTGCCCCCAGACAGCGATAGCAGTGCTCCCTCGAAATCCGGTCCTCAGCGGCCGTCGAGGTGACCCCGCTCGCTACTTGGTTTTTATCGTTATTTCTTCTCTCATTTTTATCATGGCGCTCCTTCAATGGAACATTCGCGGCATTCGTTCTAATCGGGAGGAGTTAAAACTACTCCTTCGATTGCACTGCCCGCTTCTAGTCTGCCTCCAGGAAACTAAGTTGCGTCCACGTGATCGTGCAGACTTTCCACACTACACCTCTGTGCGGGTCGACCTGCCACCCGTGGAAGGTGTCCCAGCCCATGGAGGGGTTCTGATGCTCCTTCGAGACGACGTCTATTTCCATCCCATTTCCTTGCACACTCACCTACAGGCAGTTGCCGTCCGCATCACCTTATCCACATTTACCTTCTCCCTCTGTAATATATATTCGCCATCGTCATCTGCCCTTACTAGGGCAGATGTGCTAAACCTTGTTGACCAGCTCCCTTCACCTTTCGTGTTGGTAGGCGACTTTAATGCCCACCACCCCCTATGGGGCTCTCCGGCACCTTGTCCGAGAGGCTCCCTTTTGGTGGACATTCTCCACCACCTCGATCTTGTCTGCCTCAACACCGGTGCACCGACCTTCCTTTCTGACACAACACACACTTATTCCCATATAGACCTCGCAATATGCACTCCTCAGCTTGCCGGTCGGTTTGAGTGGTATGCACTTTCTGACACGTACTCGAGTGACCATTTCCCTTGTATCATCCACTTCCTACATCATTCCCCATCTCCACGTCCCACCAGTTGGAACATTTCTAAAGCCGACTGGGGGCTTTATTCTTCCATGGCTGTTTTTCACAATCAGAATTTTCCCAACTGTGACAGTCAGGTCGAATACCTCACAGGGGTTATTCTCACTGCTGCTGAACGTTCCATACCTCGTACATCCTCTTCTCCACGTCGTGTCCAGGTCCCTTGGTGGACTGCAGCCTGCCGCGACGCGCTTAGAGCCTGGCGCCGTGCTTTACGCACCTTCCGCCGCCACCCAACTTTGGAGAATTGCATCCATTACAAACGTATGAGAGCGCAGTGCCGTCGTATCATAAACGACAGCAAGAAAGCTTGCTGGACTGCTTTTACTAGTTCTTTTAACCATTTTACTCCCTCCACGGTTGTCTGGGGTGGCCTACGCCGTTTGTCCGGCATCAAGGTCCACTCCCCGATTCCTGGCCTGACCGTGGAGAACGCAGTCCTCGTGGACCCAGCTGATGTTTCAAACGCATTGGGTCGTTTCTTTGCGGAGGTTTCGAGCTCTGCCCATTACCACCCTGCCTTTCTCCCTCGCAAACAGGTAGAGGAGGCACGGCCGCCTTCTTTCCGCTCTTTTAATCGTGAAAATTATAATGTCGCCTTTACCATTCAGGAGCTAGAGCGTGCTCTCGCCCTGTCCCGATCTTCTGCTCCTGGTCCTGATTCCATCCATATTGAGATGCTGAAGAACCTCTCTCCTGTGGGCAAGTGCTTTCTTCTTAGTACCTATAATCGCATATGGACTGAAGGTCATGTTCCCACAAGTTGGCGTGAAGCCATTGTTGTCCCCATCCCCAAGCCAGGGAAGGACAAACACCTTCCTTCCAGTTATCGCCCCATTTCTCTGACGAGCTGCGTCTGCAAGGTGATGGAACGCATGGTTAACGCTCGGTTGGTCTGGCTCCTCGAATCTCGCCGCCTCCTGACTAATATCCAATGCGGTTTTCGTCGACACCGCTCTGCTGCTGACCACCTCGTTACCTTGTCGACCTTCATTATGAACAACTTTCTAAAGAAGCGTCAAACAGTAGCAGTGTTCTTCGACTTGGAGAAGGCATACGATACCTGTTGGAGAGCGGGCATTCTCCGCACATTGCACACATGGGGCCTTCGGGGCCGCCTTCCTCTTTTCATTCAAGCGTTTTTGGCGGATCGCAAGTTCCGGGTACGGGTGGGCTCTGTTTTGTCAGATACCTTTTGCCAGGAGAATGGGGTACCACAGGGCTCCGTCTTGAGTGTGGCGCTCTTTGCCATTGCAATCAATCCGATCGTAGATTGCCTTTCAGCCGACGTCTCCGGATCTCTTTTTGTTGACGATTTCGCAATTTATTGTAGCGCCCAGCGGACGTGTCTCTTGGAGCGTTCTCTCCAACGCTGTCTTGACCGTCTATATTCCTGGAGCATCACAAACGGCTTCCGATTCTCCACTGAGAAAACTGTGTGTATCAATTTCTGGAGATACAAGGAATTTCTTCCACCTTCTCTACGTCTCGGCCCTGTTGCTCTCCCTTTCGTGGAGACTACAAAATTCTTGGGACTCATGTTGGATCGGAAACTTTGCTGGTCCACACATGTGTCCTACCTGGCTGCCCGTTGTGCCCGATCCCTTAACGTTCTTCGTGTCCTCAGTGGCACGTCATGGGGAGCGGATCGTACCGTCCTGCTTCACCTTTACCAGGCCATTGTTCAGTCGAAGCTCGACTATGGAAGCCTTGTATACTCTTCAGCACGGCCGTCGATTCTCCGCCATCTCAACTCTATCCACCATCGTGGATTACGTCTGGCGACCGGTGCATTTTATACCAGCCCTGTTGAAAGTCTGTATGCCGAGGCTGCTGTATTACCCTTGACCACTCGACGTGACATACTCTTGTGTCGGTACGCATGCCGCCTACGGTCGATGCCCAACCATTCATCTTACCGATTATTTTTTGACGACTCACTCGATCGCCAATATCAGTTGTCTGCGATTGCCTTGCTTCCACCGGGAGTTCGGTTTCGCCGCCTGCTACAGCGGCTCGATTTTACCCTTCCTTCCACCCTTCGGTTGAGCGAAAGCCCATTGCCACCGTGGCATCAGGCCCAGGTTCACACACACCTCGAACTTAGTTCGCTCCCCAAAGAGAGCACTCCGGATTTGGTATTCCGCTCGAGGCTTGTCGAACTCCGTTCGCGGTTCGATAATGCCGTATTTATTTACACTGATGGTTCCAAGAGCACTGCATGTGTCGGATCTGCCTTCGTCGTCGGGGACAACCGTTTCCAATACAAGCTCCCTGACCGGTGCTCAAACTTCACGGCTGAGCTTTTCGCCCTCCACCAGGCCGTTATGTATACCTGCCGCCACCGCCACCCTTTCTATGCCATATTTTCTGACTCCCTTAGTGCCCTGCAGAGTCTTAAGGACCCTTTCTCGAACCATCCTCTCGTGTATCGGATCCAACGCTCCCTCCAGTTGCTGGCGGATGACAGCTGTCACGTTTCTTTCCTGTGGGTCCCTGGCCATGTGGGTGTGCCCGGGAATGAGGCCGCCGACACAGCAGCCAAGGCAGCAGCTCTTTTGCCTCGCATGGCTACCTTTTGCGTCCCATCGGACGATGTTCAACGGGCTCTTCGCCGGAGTATCGTGTCGCAATGGCTCAGTGTGTGGCTTTCACTGTACAACAATAAATTGCGAACTGTCAAACCGATCCCGACCGCTTGGAGGACATCCTCACGCCCCTCTCTGCGGGAGGAGGTCATCCTGGCTCGGTTGCGGATCGGTCATTGCCGTTTCAGCCACCGTCACTTGCTATCCGCCGAACCTGCACCGCTATGCTCCTGCGGTGAACTGCTGACAGTGCGACATGTTTTACTGACTTGTGTTAATTTTAATCATCTCCGTGTAGCCCTTCACTTTCCGTCTACTCTGGAGGAAATTTTAGCTGATGACACACGAGCAGCTGCTCGAGTTTTGCGTTTTATCAACTTGACCAACTTATCCAAGGATATTTAACTCTTTTAATTGTCTTTTATCTTTCGTTTTTAGCCTCTTGTTGATGTTCTGACAGTCTACATTTTTTTAGATCATAGCGAATCTATGTTCTTGGCTGGGCGCTAATGACCATAGAAGTTGTGCGCCCTAAAACCACAAAAAAAAAAAAAAAAAATATCTTCTACTGTATTACTTCCCCCCGTTTCTGTCAATGGTTGCCTAACCTTTTCTGCGGTTTCAGTTGATATAAATAAATCTTCTTCAGGAGATACATGGACCTATAGTGAATAAGAAAGTAATACTCAAGCTAGGTACAATTGTATTAAAACCATAGATTGTTTACCTATAAAATTACAACAACTTACAACAACCACTGCCACCCTACATGAAACTTTACCCTGTGTTGTGTGAATTATTAACAAATGAGGAAAAAATTCTGAAATGGGGCATATATATTGAAGAGAAGTCATGTGCTCACTGTGCACTTGAGACCACCTGAGTCCTTTCTTGTGAGTATTTTCTTTTTGTATGGAAGCTTTAGAAGCATTTTGGGCATGAAGCTCCTTGCATTTGATGCAAATGTACTTTCTCTTTTTTTGTGAAACACCTTTGGAGAACACTTAACTGCACTGCACACTTAAAATCTTGAACTCCTACTACCTTCAGTTGAAACGTTGACCGCTTGCGACATCGACAGTGCAGCATCTGTCAATAAGGTCTCCTTGGAGAGGACCCCATGTGCTTACAAGTTGAAAAATGATCAAGGACAGGCCTATTCACAAATGTTTCCAATAAAAGCCATCTACTACAGTGCACGCTGTGTGCCATATGATTAACAATGTCAAGATTCATCGTAATGTGTGGAAGAGGAGATGAATCAAACATTCTTGTATTTACTTTTTCTTGCAATTACTTTTTCACTTAACAATTAAAACTGGCTGAATTCTGATTGGCACCTGCATCTGCTTTGTCATGGGTAGCCTCATTTCCAGCCATTCTTATTCGTTGCCAACATAAACAGTCTAGGCTGCCAAAATGGTAATTAAAATTTAATTGATTAAACCTGTCTAGGCGATAGCAGTGTCAACTGACACGGAGTAACTGCTAGTCAGATACACACACGCTGAATGTAATATCAGTGAACACACCATCTGCTTCTGGAATGGAGAAAGCACGCGATCTATCTCAGTATGATCAAGGACAGATTGTGATGGCCCAGAAGCTCGACAAGAACATTTTGGAAATTGCTTGCTTGTTGGGTGTTAAAGGATTGTTGGGGTGAATGGCTCCAATAAGTGGTGGCAATGAGGTGACACAATGTACAAACATCAGTGGGTTGGGTGGCCACTCCTAATTGTTTCCCAATGCAAGTGGCATTATTCAACAAGATAATGGACCGTGTCACAAGGCCAGGAGTGTGAGGGACTGGTTCAAGAAACATAGTGGCAAGTTGCAGTTGAAGTGCTGCTCCCCGCCTCCCCTCCCTCTTACTTGTCAGAACTGAACGCTATTGAGCACAACATCTATGATGATATTGATTGTTGTATCGAAGCTCATCACCCACTCTCCAGAAGTTACACAATAAGTTGGTGTGTGTGTGTGTGTGTGTGTGTGTGTGTGTGTGTGTGTGTGTGTGTGTGTGTTTTTTTTTTTTTTAACATGGAACTTTATACAGGTGGGTGGTACTAGACTGCTTTCTGCTTTAATGTTTGTGGTTTTGTTTCCATCTTTCTTGTCAAATTTGTGAATTTGGTGGCTGGAAAGAAAGATTTGGCACAGGCTACAAATATATTGAATACTGGTAGACAACATGTTATTTAATTGCTGTTCTTGATTGACTCACAGGATTTATTGGCAAGCTCTTGTCATTTGACAGTAAAAGAAAATGTAAGACTTCGCGAAATTTCTGTGGGTAAATGACTTGTTGTATTAGGGTTGATTGCATATCATGTTGTTAAAATGATAAACAATAGTAATGTTTAAAACAATGTACTGTCTTAATAGCCAACAGTTGTGAAAGCTTTTTTACTTTGACATGTTTCAGTCCTTCTGGATCATTTTCAGAATCTTCTAGTTGTGTTCGCAACCCATCTCATCTGTGTTGTGATGATACAAGATTGAAATATGTCAGTTTAAAAAACCGTTCACAATTGTTTGGTGATAAGATAATAAATTGTTTTAAATATTGGTAGTTGCTGACTCATAAATTGATAATGTCGACTATAGTAGTAGTATTGTTCTCCTATTTCTTATACTTGAAGTATTATTCAAATTAATAAAACTTTTATACTTGTCTGACTAGGTGTTTTCTTTTTTTCTTTATCAGAACGCACTACAGCATAGTTGGTTTGAGTTGTGAACAACAAGTCACTACTAATATAGTTTCTTCTAGTCTACAAAGATGCCATCCAAATACCTGGTATGGATTGTGATACTATCTACCTTTTCATGTTTAGTCAGTTTGTGCTGTTTTTTGTGTGGTTGTGGGAAGTTAAAGGCAGAAAAAACTGTCTGTGTAGTGCTTTTGCATCGACTATGCGCAAATTTGAAAAATGTGCTTGCAACTTTTGCACAGTAAAATGACTGGCTGCAGGATATTCACTTCCTTAACAACAAACTCTGTGAGATGTAAAAACTGTTTTAATACTAAACTCTGTGATATGTAGGAATAATGCTGTGTGTGTGTGTGTGTGTGTGTGGTGTGTGTGTGTGTGTGTGTGTGTGTGTGTGTGCGTGCGGGTTGTATGGCTTGTGAAATAGAAAAGCCTTCCCCATGAAAATTACATATATGTTCTAACTTTCATTGTAATCAAAGAATATTAATCACCATGTTTTCATTGCATGCGCATTCAAGAATTAGTTTTATTTTATTTATTTAATTTTTTTGCAATATAACCAAATATTCTGATTTTCTGTTTAACTGCCTCAGGATTTATTTTATTTCATCCCCCCCCCCTTTCCCACTGAAAGTTTTATAGAGGGGTGGGATTGGGAGGGGGGAGAGAATTATTTATGCATATCCATTGTTCTTATTGTGTGTCACCATCTTCAGTTAATAGAAAAATTGGCTCACCTGAAGACGGAGATACCGCCCGTCGGCTTTCAGCTTTGATCCATAACATTATCACAGCCTAATAGTTTTGAGGTGCATGCATGTTTGTAGAAGGTGTGAGTAATTATGTGGTGGCTGAGTTAAAGATGATAGTTTGTCTACAAACAAAACAGATTATAGATTTTATTTTTATATAAAAAATAGATAACGGATGACTTACCCAAAGGACAGGCTCGTCAACAGGCACAAATAAAATCTCACACAACAAACTCTGTGAGACGTAAAAACTGTTTTAATACTAAACCCTATGATATCTAGGAATAATGGTGTGTGTGTGTGTGTGTGTGTGTGTGTGTGTGTGTGAGAGAGAGAGAGAGAGAGAGAGAGAGAGAGAGAGAGAGAGAGAGAGAGAGAGAGAGAGAGAGATATTTGATTGCCAACTTCTTTGCTTTTCACAAATGTCTGTCTAGGTGTTTTTGCATTTGGATATATGTGAGTGTGTGTGTGTGTTTCTTTACCTTCCTTTTTTTCCCCTAAGGTAAGTCCTTCCTCCTGGGATTGGAATGACACCTTTTCCATTTTCTTAAAACCTGTATCCTTCCCTTTCTCCTCTCCTTCCTTCCTCTTTTCCTGAAGAAGCAACCAACGGTTGCATAAGCTTGTGTGTGTGTGTGTGTGTGTGTGTGTGTGTGTGTGTGTGTGTGTGTGTTTGTGTGAGATTTTATTTGTGTCTGTCGACGAGCCTGTCCTTTGGGTAAGTCATCTGTTTTCTATTTTTTATATGAATTTATCCCACCAGGAAAGTTTCCTTCTATAATTTTCGTTTCATCAGATTATAGATTTTTGTGTTTAAAAAGTGGTTTGTAGTTTTCCTCTGACAGTAAGGTATAGGTTAGGTTAGAGGGATGGTTGTTTTCTTTTTTTTTTTTTTTTTTTTTTTTCTCGCATGTGGGCACCAAAGGTGCGAATTTTTGGGCTGAGACCTGTGAACGATGGTACATTCTGTTATCTGTAATTTATAAGGTTAGTAAGATTGTTATCTACAATACAGAAATATTAAGGTATCCAGTATACGGATTTTCCAACATGCTGTTGTTGTCATGGGTCAAAGCTGACAGGTGGTATCCCAGTCTTAAGTTATACCGAAAAATCTCGTGGAAGAAAGTACTTTCAGTTATTCCCAAATACTGTACATAAATTTTCCATTTTTTCTGTCTTTGAACCCCTTCTCAGACTGTTATGATATTGTTGAGAGGAAAAGAAAAGATTAGTGAAATTGGTCCAGTAATTCTCAACTTATATGGTTACCAAGGAAAAGCATTTAATTTTTAATTATATAGATTCCATCAACTGTTCAGTGCCAATTAATTTTTTATGTAACTTCCATAGCAGTTGTTGAGGTAATTCAGTAGCTTCCTATACACACTGTTTTTAGCTACAGGAGTGTGAGGTATTTGAATCTGTAATTTTCCTCTCAATGTTGTTGAGATTCTATTTAATAGTACTTCATCTTATACCAGTGAGAAAATAAATTACATCATAACACAATTTCCATGCGGGCAAGTTCTCTGGTGGATCTCAGTCTTTTGATACAGTTAGAGTACATTATTATATGCTGCAGGCCTTACAAACATACTTCTTCTTCTTCTTCCTCTCTCTCTTTTTTTTTTTTTTTTTTTTGCGGTTTCTATACATTTCCAGAAATAATAGGTCACACTGCGATGCTGCAGTGAACTTAGAAAATAGGGCATTGCAGTTCAAATTTATTCCTTTACTTTAATCTCTTGCAATATAGCTCAGCTTCATCAGCTGTCACTTTCGGTACTGATAAATTCTAAGATTAATTTCCTCCGATCCCCCTCCCCCCCCCTCTCTCCCCCCAGTGTGTGTGTGTGTGTGTGTGTGTGTGTGTGTGTGTGTATGTGTGTGTGTGTGTGTGTTGTAAAACTGCTCTGTACATTGTATTACAGACAGGCTGCTCTTGCTTGTATAAAATATGCATAACTGTAGTGCACATCACATGTTACGCTTTAGATATAAATTAGCATTAATGTAATGGTACCTGCAAATTCACTGCATAAATTCTATGTGCATGGCGAATTTAAAGAGATTGTTAGAATTGTTTACTTTAAAGATGTTATTGTATAGTGGGTTTTATGGTTTTTGCGTAAAACATTTGTGTGTGGCTATATAAACCTTGTTAAACTATGTTGGTGACAGTATAGCATACACCTAATGTTAATAAAACCACTAAATTCCTAATTTTCTTTATATATATATTTTTTTTCAGGCTGTTCCAGTTGTGGTAGGAGTTGGTGTTGTTGTTCTGACTGCATTATTGGCAAAGGTATATTTTAGTCGCAAGAAGTCGAAAGAACTTCTAATAACCTTAAAAGACCCTACTGTAAAGTATGCGTTACCTTTGATCGAGAAGAAAGTTATTAGTCATGATACTCGAAAGTTCCGGTTTGGACTCCCATCTGAAGAACATATTTTGGGTGTGTTATCAGCTATATGCACTACTGTTAAGCTAATGTGCTTAGAATTATTGATCTTAGAAAGTCCATGCAATGTACTACTACTAACATACCACTCCACTAAAGAATATTTCTCCTTATTTAGGTCTCCCTATTGGCCAACACATACATCTTTCAGCGAAAATTGATGAACAAATTGTTATTCGGTCATACACACCAGTTTCAAGTGATGAAGATAAGGGTTATATGGATCTCGTCATTAAGGTAAGTCATCGTAATTTGGAATACTTAAATGCACGGTTACAAGTACATTGTGTGTGAAGTTTTGAAAAACTGAATTTTGTTCATGTACAAAATGATCTTCAATTATTTAGCTTGTCTCATAACAGCTCTTAATTTCTTTGAGCTATGCACAGTTTTCTTTTATTCACGGGAGGCAATACACACACTACGACTTATCTTAGAAGATAGGCTAAGGAAAGGGAAACCTACGTTTTTAGCGTTTGTCAATTTGGAGAAAGCTTTTGACAATGTCGACTGGCATACACTATTCCAAATTCTGAAGGTAGCAGGGGTAAAATATAGGGAGCAATGACTTATATTCAACCTAAACAAAAACCAGACAGCAGTTATTAGTCAAAAGGCATGAAAGGTACATAGAGGTTGGGTTGTAGCCTTTCTCCAATGTTGTTCAATCTGTACATTGAGCAGGCAGTGAAGGAATGGAAGGAGAAATTTGGAGAGGGCATTAAAGTGCAGGGTGAAGAAATAAAAAGTTTGCGGTTTGCCTATGACATAGTAATTCTGTCAAAGACCGCAAAAGATCTGGAAGAGCAACTGAATGGAATGGACAGCGTCTTGAAAGGAAGATATAAGATAAACATTAACAAGAGTAAAACGAAGGTAATGGAAAACAATATCAGAAGATCAGGCAATGTTGAAGGAATTAGATTAGATAATGAAACAATAAAAGAAGTAGATGAATTTTGTTATTTGAGTAGCAAGATAACTTCTGATGGACGAAGTAAAGAAGATATAAAATGCAGAATGGCTTTGGGAAAAAAGCGTTTCTAAAGAGGCAAAACTTGTTAACATCCAATATTAATTTGAATGTTAGGAAGTCCTACCTGAAAGCATTTGTCTGGAGAGTAGCATTGTATGGGAGTGAAACGTGGATGATAAGGAGTTCAGATAAAAAGAGGATAGAAGCTTTTGAAATGTGGTGCTACAGACGAATGACGAAAATTAGATGGGTAGATCAAGTAACTAATGAGGAAGTGCTTAACCGAATCGGAGAGAAAAGGAGTTTCTGGCATATCCTGACTAAGAGAAGGGATAGATTGATAGGACACATTTTGAGACATCAAGGAATTGTCAACTTAGCATTAGAAGGTATCGTGTGGGGTAAAAATTGTAGAGGGAGACTGAGTGATAAATACAGTTAGCAGATTTAAAAGGATGTAGGTTGCCAAACGTATTCTCAGATGAAGACACTTGCACAAGGACAGGGTAGCGTGGATAGCTGCATCAAACCACTCTGCGGACTGAAGACCAGAACAACGACGACAACAACAACAACAACAACAACAACAACAACAACATGTGTGCTACTACAATTCGACTATTTAGAAAATCTTTCAGTACTAAAATGTGTCTTGACCACTGAATAAATAGCATTCATAAGATGGAAGTGGGGCGGGTGTTGACCATGGACTAGCAGATAGAACAATAATAGTATCCCAAGAAATCTGCCTTCCCTCTCCTCCACCCTCATAACCAAACCATAACACCTCTTTCTGGATGCCACTATAGTGACCTACAAATCAAGCTACCATACTGCTACTATCCTGTGTTTCTATATATTTTTTTCCCCCGACAAGGAGTTTCCATTACCACATTTATAGTTTTCTAAATGGCTAAACAACATTGTTTCAGGTTTACTTCAGAAATGTTCATCCAAAATTTCCTGAAGGTGGCAAGATGAGCCAGTATCTTGAGGACATGAAAATTGGTGATACAATTGATGTACGTGGCCCATCAGGTCGGTTAGTGTACCTCGGCAATGGCCGCTTTTCTATAAAAGTGCTTAGAAAGGATCCTGCATCAACTGTGGTAGTTAAAAAGGTTGCTATGATTGCAGGTATGTGTATCAGATGTATATCTTAATAATTTTAGACTATAATTGTAATGAAATTATTATTATTATTATTATTATTATTATTATTATTATTATTATTATTATTATTATGGTACTGCATATTACTTGGCCAAGGCATTTATGTAAATATGCAGTGTTACTTATCATACTGCTGTCAAAAGAATTTTAATTCATCTTGATAACTTGTCTAACCAAACTAGTTTTAATAAGTGACTTTCACAGACTTTTAGAAATGAAAATTGTACTCAGTGCTTCAGTACAATTATAATGTCTACTATAGTGCAATGAGTAAAACAAGGGCAGGAGAAAATGGCATTCACTTGAGACATTTTAGTAAAAGTTAATAAAATTGCCTGATACAAAAAAGGGACAGCCTTCTATAAAAGCTGCCTGTATGCTCTCTGCTGAGACAAAGGGTCGTATGAATAAAAAAGAGCACATGCTCCCCAGAAGATTATCAGATCAAAAGAACGTTCTCTGAGTAAGTTCTCAATTTTGTATGAATAAAAACTTCGAAGCATATGCTCTGAGCAGGTAGTTCATTCTCGCTACCTCCCCTCCTACTTGAGTAAGTTCTCCGCGTGTCATGTCCGCCACAGATCAGCTGTCCAATCGTGTATTTCTTTAAACTAACCCAATCAAGCTAATTATTAAGTGTACAAATATGGAGTAGGCATCTACGTGTTCAAAAAGAACTGTACTGTGTTTAGATATTAGTTTGTTGTGAAGAAGCATATTATTAAGACTAAATATGCACTTTTTACGAAAATGTAATCTGCTGGCGATACAAAATATTCGTCAGGCGAGAAACTCGTTTGTTAATGAAGTAGGGTTAGCACAATTTACAAACGATATAATAAGAATGCATCACATATTCATCTGTTAAACGTGGAATGCTGTCGAAGTGTTCTAACATGCGATAGGCCTTGTTAAATATGACACCCAATGGTTTGCTCATAAGCGTTAGGCCATGCGATTTTGAACAAGAAACAGGCTACTAGGTATGTAATTAATCAGTTATTAATTTTCCTGTCGTGTTTACTTACTTCTAACACCACAGAAGTTACGATTACGAAGTCAGAAAACGCATTATAAATAGGCCAACCGGTTTGGATAGAAACAGTACTTCAGTAGACCTACGAAATTGTTGTCATTTTTATTATAAACCTCAGTAAACCGTATCCTTAATAGAAGTTACTCAGCACAGAGTATGCCATAGAGCTCACTCCAGAAATCTTAGAATGTTCTCCCGGCGTGAGAAACTTCTGTAGTTTTAGTCATATAAAATTGGAGAATGTTCTCTGCTGTGAGCAACTTCTCCCACACCGTTACGCTGAGAACATACTCGGCTGAAGTATATTCTCCGACTCCCTTTATTCATGCGAACCTGAGTATGTTGTCTGGAATCCAGAGTATACAGTAGATACTCCATTTTATTCGTACGGCCCAAAGTTGGAGTTGTTAAGGTGGTCACACCTCAGTATTTTATGTCCAACCATATTCACACCCTGGAGACACTGTAGGTCAAGAAATTGTCTGGTGGAAGTGTTGTCTCCTACTCTAGAAACTAAAGTGCTGTATAAGGTCATGGTCTAGTGGCAGTAAACATTGTGCCACATGAACACACAATAGTGATCTCTAGTCAACTCGTAGTTTTTTAAATAATTTTTTACCCACATTTGGCTTGTGGCTTATATTATCAGCCTGATGGCATTTAAATTATAATTTGATTCACTTTCTAATCCATCAATAATAGGAAGAAAATTTCAGAAATAATTCCACTAAAGAGCTCACAGCTATGTCAAGGTCAAAAGGCGGCCCCTCTCTTACCAGCTATGGACACACGACACCTGACATCAGGTGCCATCAAAGGAGGTGACACTGGCTATTAATATGTTCAGCAACTGTTATTTGCTTGAGTTCTAGTAACTATATTCAAGTTCATATTGGATTTTATCTGGCATAACAGACTAGACATTCAGAAAGTCTCGATAACAGACACACATGATGAAACGCAACCTTTTAACTATTGTGTGGCATTTGGATTCAATAAGCAAAGTTTCAGAATTAGGTTGTAAGTCTACTGTAGGCTGTAACCGAAAGCAACAAAAATGAGAAGTGTGCATTTGCTTGTACATAATCAGTTCGCTGATGGAGTATTCCTATGCAATGTTATTGTGCCTCTGTACTAACTTGTTAAGAAGAAATTAATGATAGAGCTCTAATGTAATATGTACACTATAGGCAAAGGACAAGTGAACATAAAATTTTGCATTTGGTGGCTCAGAAAGTTTGTTGTGTACAAAGAACTTGTGGCCAGGGTATGTTCATTGCAGCTAGTATTTGTTGCCAACCGATACATGGTTTGGTCACACTGTAAGGTGTCATTTCAACACATGTAGGTACTACTTAATGCCCTGCTGATTTCACAAACAAAACATCGAAGACTCTGTTTTAGATGTTAGCTTTCTTTTTCATTTATTCTTTTGATCATAATCCCTCATTTGAATGCTTTCCACCACCTAACTGAACAACTGGCAAGAAATTTCTTGCCAGACAAAAATGCACTCCAAACTGGTACAATGACATCTTGAAGTAAGAATCAAGTTGCTTTCTACAGGCCTGGAATTGGGCGAATATCTCTGTGTTATTGGGCTGTTTCAGATAGTGTGAGAGATTATTGGAAATGAAGCAGTACTTTTGATGGGGTGGTTTCCTTAGCTTTCACTTTTAAATTTTGATCTGGATTCTTGTAGCTCTGTCATAGAAACAGAAAATTATTTTCAGTGAGATTGGAATCAATAGTAACTAGAGAACAATCATTTTCTGTGTTGTTGCCAATAACATATTTTGAAATGTACTGAGTGTTTGTTATTTGAAAAACTAGACTCTACACCCTGATTTTCATTAATGTCATCACAGTACAAAAGGAAATGCTGCCATTAAAGTTCCTTTTCTCAAGACACCAAGACAAATCATTTATGAAGCATGATTTTTAAGGAAGTTCCATTTTGTTGTAGACACCAGTAGTTTGTCGTGTACTGGCATGCCTTGGGAAAACTGTGCTCAGTTTCAGCTCTGTAGCTAACCTGTATGGTTCTGTTCTGTGCTTTCAAAATGTTTGACTATCAACTCGCCCGTCGTGTGTGAGGTTCGCTCAATGATATGGTTTTTGTCACCAAGGAACCTCTCTACTGCAGAAATTCGACAGATTTGTATAGTGTACGGGGATACCGTTATGGGTAGAGGCAAAGTGCATAAGTGGGTACGAGAATTCAAAGATGACTGTGACAACATCCATGATGACGACCGCTCTGGTTGCCCCTCTTCGATTACAGACGATTTGGAGATTTCGGCTGAAGCGAGGATTCGTGAGAACAGGAGCTTTACATTAACAGGTTTCTCAAACAAATTTCCTGACTTGTTGAGGTCAGTGCTTTACAAAACTGCACTGAACTCTTGGTTATCAGAGCAGGCTGCAAGATTGCATGAAGATGGTATTTTAAACTTGGTTGAGAGGTATGATGAGTGTTTGAACAAACTTGGCAACTATGTCGAAAAATAAAGTATGTACTTTCTGAAAATAAATTTGCTCTTTTGAAATAACCTTTCGTTGTATACTTCTATTCAAACGGAACTTACTTTAAAAAATGCGCGTCATACATTGCCATAAACAAACAATAGGGTATTTGACTGTTTTCTAGAAATCGTTTAAATTGTTAATTATGTCATATTATGCTCTGAACATGCTTTTTTTACCTCATGAATTTCAGTACTTAAAAAAGAAAAAAAAAATGAAATTTAAATAATGAGTCATGTGATGCCTGTGATGTCAGAAACCACGATGCTGCTGCTGCTGCTGCTGCTCTTGTAAGATACACAAATAGTATTATATTGTTTGGGCATTCACATTCGCAAAATAACCAACAAATATTGCATAGTTCCACACTGTAGCAATAAATCTATAAAGACACCAGAAAAATTGTTTTTGCAATTTCCAAAAAATTGGAAGATGCGCAAAATGTGGCTATACTCGCTAGAAGAGGTCCAAATGAAATAGCAGCCACTTCCTCTTTTTTGTTTCCTCTTATGAGGATCATTTTGATGTAAGTAAACACTTAATTATCCTTTTAGTTCACTGTTAAGTATCATTCTCTTATACTGCAAAGGTTTAAAGTAGTATTGTGTGCAGTATTAATGAGCTGATGATTACATTTGCAAAGTAAAACTTCATAATTTTACACACCAACGATTTATGTACAGTTGAAGCCTTTCCTAATATTTGATGAAAGTACAACATGAATATTGTTTTAGCCCACTATAAAGTATAGCACTGATTATTTATCTTCAGTGAGTTCACTTTTTTATTGCCATTGTATACATAGACATTGTCCTTCTAGGTACTTCACTACAACATACCCCCATCGTAAAATACGTATATGGGAGATGTCTTTAATGCAGCGATTCATTTAGCCTTTAAGCTTTTGTAATATGCGAATGTAAACACAATTAAAAGTTTTATCAAAAATTCATTTATTGAAACAAAAACCGTTGTATAAATACTGTATACAGAAGGTATTTTGCTGTATTTTACAGGTTTTGATGGTACACCTTGCTACTAGTATTGAAGTAGTTAAAAATTAAATTACTCCCTAACTGTGTGCTTTACTAGGTTAAATTTTACCAACTACCATGGCGTTCTCCTGTGAAAATGTTGGCAACAGATGCTGAATAGCGACAATTGTGTGACATTGCCATTAGTCAATCACGTGATAATGCAAATGTTTTGTCATGAAACCTTGGATTTATGATGGCAAATAATTTTACTGACTGGACAAGGGTACATAAAAGAACCTGTCAATCATAGAGCAGAAACAGCATTATTTATTTACTTCATTGTCTGTGCGATACATTAATAGTCTTTCTATGTGGTCTGAACATCGTGTTGTTTATGTTGCCAACATAATCATTTGAGGCTGCCTGAATAGAAGGTACAATTTTACCGTTTACTTTTGGTTTTTGGAAGGGACTAAACTGAAACGGTTATCAGACCTTACCATTTACTGCATAATATGATGACTTGAGAGTCAGTGTGCTGACTCCAACAAGTAGGGAACTTTTTTCTAATGGCATTAATAACTTTCTGAAAGATATCATTTACAATTTCATCAGTTAATTCCTGTTTGTCAGGTGTGATAGCTATACTTCTATCATCAGCAAAAAGTACTAGCTTAGCATCTTCGTGTATGTAGAATGGCAAGTCATTAATGTATATTAAGAACAGCAAAGGACCCAAGACCGAACCTTGTGGGACCCCATTTAGACCCCAGTTAGAAGAATTAATTGTCTCATCTACATCATGTGAACTGTTTATTTCAACTTTCTGCACTCTTCCAGGTAAGTATGATTTAAACCATTTGTGCACTGTCCCACTCATACCACAATACTTAAGCTTATCTAGAAGAATCCCATGATTTACACAAACAAAAGCCTTTGAAAGATCACAAAAAATCCCTACTGGTGATGTCCGGTTATTCAAAGCATTTAATATTTCATCAGTGAAGGTGTATATAGCATTTTCAGTTGAAAAGCTTTTTTGAAAACCAAACTGACATTTTGTTAGAACTTTATTTATACTAATATGTGAAGCAACTCGAGAATACATAACTTTTTCAAAAATTTTTGATAAAGCTGTCAGAAGTGAGATGGGCCGGTAGTTGTTGACATCGTATGTATCCCCTTTTTTATGCAAAGGTTTAACGATAGCATATTTCAGTCTATCCGGGAAAATACCCTGCTTTAATGAGCTACTACAAATATGACTGAGAATCCTACTTATCTCCTGGGAACAAGTTTTTAATACCCTGCTGGAAATGCCATCAATTCCATATGACCGTTTACTCTTGAGAGAGTTTATTATTTTCCTAATTTCTGAAGGTGAGGTGGGTGGAATGTCAATTATATCAAATTGTATGGGTATGGCCTCTTCCATTAATTGCCTTGCTCCTTCTAATGAACATTTAGATCATATTTTCTCTACAACATTTAAAAAGTAATCATTAAAAATGTTTTCAACTTCTGACTTTTTGTTAATAAAGTTTTCATTTGTTTTGATGGTAATACCCTCTTCCTCTGCTCTTGGTTGCCCTGTCTCCCTTTTAATAATATTCCAAATTGATTTAATTTTATTATCAGAGGAGCTAATCTCAGACATGATGCACATGCTTCTTGATTTTTTTAATAACTTAATGTAGAACAGTAGCTTTTATAATATTTTATTGTTTCTGGGTTATTACTCTTTCTTGTGGACAGATATAGTTCCCTTTTTCGGTTACACGATATTTTTATTCCTTTAGTAAGCCATGGTTTTTTGCATGGTTTCATAGAATTAAATTTTACTAATTTCTTGGGGAAACAGTTATCAAATACCCTTACAAATGTATCGTGAAATACATTATATTTTAAATTAACATCATGTTCCTTGTAAACCTCATCCCAGTCTAACTGCTGTAGACTTTCTTTGAAATTTCTAGTTGTTAAGTCATTAATCGAGCGCACAATTCTGGTGGACTGTTTCGAATTACTGAACGGAGCTATGTCATATACTGTTACTAGCTGTGCACCATGATCCGAAAGACCATTCTCAATGGGACAAGCATTTATGTTGTTAAACTTATCTTAGTCTATAAAAAAGTTATCTATCAATGTACTGCTGTCCTTTACTACCCAAGTAGGAAAATCAATAATGGATGTCAGATTGAATGAGCCAAGTAGGACTTCCAGGTCTTTCTTCCTATTACAGTCTTTCAGTGAATCTATATTGAAATCACCACAAATAATAATTTGCTTCCCGCTCTCGGACAGATAGCACAACAAGGCATCAAAGTTTTCCTGAAATAACTGAAAGTTCCCTGAAGGGACCTATATAATGTTACAATTATAAAATAATCATCATTGAATTTAAGCAGGCAGGCACATGCTTCAATATGCTGCTCTACACAAAACTTTTTTGTTTCTAAATTTTTTACACTGTGATAGCTTTTGGCATATATGGCAACTTCTCATCTTATCTTATTATCTCTACTTACATTTGAGACTAATTTATATCCACTGACATTCACATTTTCCATACCAGTGACAATGTGATGCTCAGACAGGCATAGTATATCTATTACATTATCAGTTTCTATATCATCTAAACAAACTAAAAGCTCATCTATTTTATTCTTTAGTCCCCCAATATTCTGGTGAAAAATGCTAACATTATTTTTTACTTTAGTTTTCTGAGAAACGTTTGATTTTTCAACATTTTTAGCACCTGCCTGCCCGAGTTTCTCACTGGACACTGATCTTAGCCTAAAAAAAGTACTTCAATGAATTGCTGTGTCCCCCCTTAAGGATTTTGCTATCAACCCAGTTAGTTTCCCCTTCCCTTTCCTATTGAGATGCAGGCCATGCCTAGTGAAATCCCACCTATCAATAGCATCAACAGGAACCAAACCTATGTCCGACAGAGTAGCCGCCCTAAGCAGTTGATCAATCTCCATACTGACTCTCCTGACGGAGCGGTTCAATTGGGGTTGAACATACCGCATGAAAGCAGGCAACAGTCCAACATTTGTCTGGGTCGTTGCAGAAGCTATTTTAACCAGGTCACACTCAATATTGTAGCCCTGATCCCTATCACTGCTGTTTCCCATCCCACCCACTATAACAACATGATCCTGTTTTGTGAAACCTTTACACAAGGAACCTATATCCTCTATCACCTGGCTTAGACCTGCACTGGGCTTGAAAAAGTTTGTGACCTGGTACCTGTCACCTAGTTTTTCCTGCAAAATCTGGCTCCACACCTCTTCCATGACTACTTCCTAACAACAGAACTTTCCTCCTCCTATCTACTTTTTTTGAAACCGTTGGTTTCCTTGTGAAAGTCTGTTGCTTCCTAACTGCACCTACTTCTAAAGGAGCCTCTTCCTCACTTGACTGTGGTAGCAAGGCAAATCTGTTGTTTGTGCCAATTGTGAAGCTGTCAGGAACTATACTCTCTCTGTGGCCCCTGTTCCCTGCTACCACTTCTCACCCCTGCTCACTCTTCCCCCCCCTTAACCTCGTAAGTTCCTCCCTAGCACTATCCAGTTCAGCCTGAAGGGCTCTAATCTTCCCTTCCTGTTCAGCTATTTTTCTGTCCCTTGAACACACTTTGCAAAACAAAGGAAGAGACTCGTTTGCTTCCCTCTTTCCCACACCGCTACATCTCCCCCCCCCCCCCAATGAAACCACTTGTCACAACAGCTGCATTGAAACCCAAAACGAACAAACCTACTGCAGCTCAAACACATTGCATTCATGATTGTTACTTACGTGATATCGACAATATATATTAACTACAGATACAAAGGGTTACTAGATTTGCTTAGGACACTAAAATATGTGTAAGCTGTTAGTAAATGCACTTAAAATTGCGGTATAACACTAAATTTGCACACTCGCAAATTTGGCCTATGAATTTACACAAAACAACTTTTCGCGATTACTGAGACAATGTGCGAAAAAAGAAAAGAACCTTTAATGGTGAGCTTGAAGACGACACTAATAAACGTATTTAGTTAGTTAACTGTGTTAAATGCACTTAAAATTACGGAGCAACGCTAAATATGCACACTTGGAATTTAGGCCCAACAAGGACGTATGTAAACAAACCGTCCTTTTAGTGATTACTGGATCAATATGTGAATAAAAGAAAAACCTTTAGTGGTAAGCTTTAAGAGCACACTAATAAATGTGTTTAGCTACTTATAGAGTTAAACTACGTTTTATTTCTACTTAAATTACTTATCTTTTCCGATCGCACTGACACCGCACGTTTGGCCTTGTGCAGGGCTACCAACCTGATAATCACAGCAGTATTCTCCATACAACCTGTTTATTTCACCGTGTGATTTTTCACAATTTTGGTGACTTGGAGAAAGATGTGCAGGGACATTTGTTTGTTAGACAAGGAAGTGCAAAAGTTGTTGTGCCTGTGGTGTCAATAGCCAACCACATCCTACAATTAGCCTGTTAAGGCCTTTTTGATTACCTTCTGATTGGAACCATACAATGGTTTCATTGTGATAGGCATTAAATTTTCATTTGACTTCACCTTCTGGAATCAATCCAAAAAACTTCTATTGTAAATACATAGTTTAGACAGCTGGACGATTTTTAACTTGCAGCAACGATGTAAAAAGAGTTTTGACAGGCCACTAGGCCACTAGCCTTCATCAGAAATGAGAGCATTCACACAGTCACAGAGGCACACTTCACCGTTACGCAACCAATATCTCCAATTGCCGCACTCAAAAAATTGGATATTCGGAGTGCAACAGCTGGAGATAATGGTTTTGTGTCTGTGAAGTGTGCCTATGTGATTTTGTATGCTCTTTTTTGACTAATGTTAGTGGCCTATAGCTTAATTGTCATATGTTTGTCTTTTATGTGATTGTCACGGCTCTTCATATGTCTTCGTGGTAAGTTGAAAACTATCCTCATTGTAATGTCGAATGTGATCCTGGACTTTCCATTATTAGTTTAGCAAGCTGGGATTTCTTATAACAATTTTGTAATAATTTTTCTCTTGTGTGCTTGGCTATGAAGAACTATACTCAGTTCCGTATTTAGGGTGTGCCACATCCCTGTGCAGTAATTTATTGTACGCACGCCCCCCCCCCCCCCTGGCATCTGAGATTCAGACTGATTTCTAAAAAGACCTCCCTGGTCTCTGGTTACGCCACTACTATCAACGCATTGTAATCGTAACTCCGAACAATGGTGATTGGTGATTCAATTAACATTAAATTTTGCTGCCCTGTGCAGCTGCATATGTTGCACCTGCCTAAATACGGCCCTGACTATACTCCCTTCAAGAGAGAAACTCTGCACAGGCATTGATTGAGTTGTGGTCTTCAGTCCAGAGACTAATTTGATGCAGCTCACCACCCACCTCTATCCTGAGCAAACCTCTTCATCTCCTCAGAAGAATGGCAACCCACATCCATTTGAATCTGCTTACTGTATTCATCTCTTGACACCCCCCCCCCCCCTCAGTCGTTCTTACCCCACATACTTCCTTCCAATACTAAATTGATGCCTAAGAATTCTTTCTGCTAATAGAGCCCTTCTTTTAAGACAAGGTATGCCAGAAATTCCTTTTCTTCCCAATTCTCTTCAATACCTCTTAATTAGTTACGCGATCTGCCCACCTAATCTTCAGCATTTTCTGTAACACCACATTTCACAAGCCTCTATCCTCTTCCTGTCTGTACTATGTATCGTCCATGAATCCTCCCATATAATGCAACACTCCACACAAATGCCTTTAGAAGACATTCCTGCACACTTAAATTAAAATGTAATGTTAAAAATTTCTCTTTTTGAAAAACACTTTTCTTTCCATTGCCATTCTGCATTTTACATCCTTTTTACTATGACCATCATATGTTATTTTTCTGCCGAAGTAACAGAACTCATTTACCACATTTATCTAATCTAATTCCTCCAGCATCACCTGATTTTCTAAGACTGCATTCCATTACTTTTGTTTTGCTTTTTATTAATGTTATACAGTCCTTTCAACACACTGTCCATTCCATTCAGCTATTCTCCCTGGTCCTTTGCTGTTTCTGACACAATTACAGTATAATAGTCAAAACACAATGTTTTTATTTCTTCACCTGGAACTTTAATTCCATCTCCAAATTTTTTCTTGCTTTTCTTTTACTGGTTGCTCAATGAGCAAACTGATACAATACTGCCTTATCCCTTCCAAACCAATTCTTCCCATTCATGCCCTTTGACTAATAACTGCTGTCCAGTTTTGTACAAGTTGTAAATAACCTTCTGTTCCCTATATCTTACCCCTGCCGACATTAGAATTTGAAAGAGTGTACCAGTCAATATTGTCAAAAGCTTTCTACAAAAGCTAGAGATGTAGGTTTGCCTTTCCTTAATCCAACTTCTAAGATAAGTCAAAAGATAAATATTGCCTTCTATGTTCCTACATTTCTCCTAAATCCAAATTAATCTTCTCTGATGTCAGCTTCTTCCAGACTTTCCATCCTTTTGCAAATACTTTGTGTTAATATTTTGCAACAATGACTCATTAAACTAATGGTTCTGTAATTTTCACATCTGCCTGCACTTGCCTTCTTTGGAACTGGGGTTGTTATATTTTTCGTGAAGTCCGAGGGGTATTTTGTCTGTCTTATACACCTTGGACAAGGGGTGAAACAGTATTATCATGACTGGGTCTCCCAGAGACTTCAGTTGTTCTGAGGGAATGTCATCCACTCCAAGGCCCTTGTTTTGACTTATCTTTTGAATGATCTGTCAAATTTTTTCTCTCAGTATAGTATGTCCTATTTTATCTTCATCTATTTCTTCTTCCCTTTCTATGGTATTGTCTCTAAGTTCATTGCCTTTGTGGAACCCCTCTCTGTATTCTTTTGACCTTTCACCTTTCCCTTCTTTGCTCAGAACATGTAATTTCTTGAAATACATACAGCCACTTTTCTTGGCCAAATGTCTCTTCATATTTTCATGTAGGCAGTATCTATTTTCCCCCTAGACAGACATTCTCCTATGGACTTGAATTTGTCTTCTAGCCACTCCTGTTTAGCCATTTTGTGCTTCCTCTCAATCTCATTTCTTAGTCATATGTACTTCATTTTACTTGCTTCATTTTTGTGATTTTATATGTTCTATTGTCATCGTTAAATTCAGTATTTTTTCCTGTGATATACAATGATTTTTAGTAGTCTTTAGTAGTATTTTTCTACCTAATTGGACCTTGGCTACATTCTCAAGTGTCGTCCCTCAAAGCTACCTTCCCCTCCCCTCTCTGTCAATTTGTGTCTAAAACTACCTGTGAAACTTTCAAGAACCTCATTTTCTTTCAGTTTATCCAGGTCCCATCTTCTTATTTTCCTGCCTTTCTGCAGTTTCTTCAGTTTCAATCTACAGTTCATAACCGTAACCAATAAATCACACTCAGTCTATATCTGCCCCTGGACATGTTTTAAAATTTAAAACCTGATTCAGAAATCTAGCTCCCAACATTATAAAATCTATCTCCTGCCTCCTGGTCTCTTCCATGTATACAACTGTCTTTCATTATTCTTGAACCAAATATTTGTTGTGATTAAATTATGTTCTGTGCAAAATTATTCCTGGCAGCAGTTCATTCCTTTTCTCATCCTTATTCATCTTCTATTTTTCCTTTTGTACTACCGAATTCCAGTCCCCCATAACATTTAATTTTTCTTCTCCATTAACTATCTGAATAATTTCCTTTTACTCCTCATTCTGTTTTTTAATCCCTTGAACAGCAGAGCTAGTTGGCATATAAACTTGTACTACTGTGGTTGGGGTTGGCTTCGTATTTATCTTGACTATGATAATGTAATCACTATGCTGCCCATAGTAGTTTCTTATTCATTATTAGACCTACTCCTTTGATACCCTCAACTCATTTTGTATTTATAATCCTGTACTCACCTGACCAGAAATCTTTCCATCGAACTTCACTAGTCCCACTATATCTAACTTCAACCTATCCATTTCCCTTTTGAAATTCTGTAACTTCCCTACCCATTTAAAGGATTTAACATTCCACATTCTGATCTATAAAATGCCAGTGTTGTCTTTGCTGCTGATATTTTCCTGTTTAGTTCCCACCCAAAGGTCCAAATGAGGGGCTATTTTACCTCCGGAATATTTTACCTGAGATTATGCCATCATATATTCATACAGTAGAGCTGCATGTCCTCGGGAAAGGTAACGGCTGTAGTTTCCCCTTGTTTTCAGCCTCTGTAGTAACTGCATGGCAAAGCCTCATTAGCTGGTGTTAAAAGGCCAGCTCAGTCAGTCATCCATCCACACTGTTGCCCCTGCAGTTACTGAAAAGGCTGCTGGCCTTCTTCGGGGATCATGTGTTTGACTAGCCTCTCCACAAATACCCTGCTTCAATGTGGGTACACCTATGGTATGGCTATCTGTGTTGTTAAGGCATGGAAGCCACCCCACCTCGGCACTGTGTGTGGTTCATGGGGGTATTCTCTCTTTGAAAGAAACTATGTGTATGACTCTATGTGCATGACACTAGACATAAGAATGGGATTCATTATAAATAAATAAAAAAAACTGGTTATGGTACAGAGAGATTATTTTCCTCCAACTAACCTCAAAAACTGCATGAATAATAAATCCTTTCCCAAAAGTAAACAGTTTTATTTCTTCTTGAATCAGTTATAGCTTGTTGAGGATTTTGTCAATGAGGTCAGTTTTTTGTATCTCTTTGTTAATCTAATGAATGGAAAATTATAATCGTTTATGAATGTAAATTTGCATTCACACTCTACAGATGTGCAGCAAGCTGATTGTTGTGTAGATAAATGGAGTCATGCAAATAAATAACAGAATGAAATTAAAACTTTACAGTTATTTACTCTTATGGGTCTTTGTAAGGGTTTGATGGTGTTTATTCTGGCAGACTGTGGAAATCCTCTTAAGAATGAATTCACTGAAAATTTTGCTTTGCAGTAAGACTTGCCCTGTTCTTCACCCGGGTTTCAAAGGCGCCATTGCCTTGTGCTCTAATCCAAATAACTGCTACAATATTTGCATGCCTTTAACTATATTATGAAATTCACCTTATTTTCCTTTCCATTTTTCAAAACTGAATTTAGGTATAATGTTCAAATCTAGTTACTGTGCAACGGTAATTACCGGATTCATGATATGAAAGTGCCTATGTTACTATACTCTTTTCCATTATTTTTACAGGTGGTACTGGGATTACACCCATGCTGCAATTGATCAGACACATAACTCGCACCCCAGAAGACCCAACCCAGCTTGCCTTGTTATTTGCAAATCAGTCGGAGGAAGATATTCTTCTCCGTGAGGAGTTAGAAGAGGTGGCAAAGGCACATCCAAACCAATTCAAGTTGTGGTACACTATAGACAGGCCTTCAGAAGGTAAGTTTACCTGCCTGTTCTATATGTCAGTGAATTACCACATATTTCCGCAGATAAGACAATGGCTGAATCATAAAAAAAGGCCCCAAAATCAGAGATCATCTTATATGAAATTAAATTTAAATTTAGTGTGGACTTTACATTGTGGAAGAAAGATTTATGAAAACAAAGGTTTGCATAATTAAAAAAAAAAATTCGCTTTACGAGCTTTATTAATTTACTGAGCGGACAAGGGTACATACAATAACCTATATGCTATAAAACAGGAATAGAACTAATTATTTACAATCCAGCGTGATTTTATCACACTGCTTGTAAACAAAATAATTTCTCAATATATCCAGAGTCACACCGTAACGATTAGTGTATATTTACCTATGGAGCAGTGAAAGGGTTAGTGTAAAAAAAGAAAAAACACACACACACACACACAGGCTTCTTTATGATCGGATACAACATAGCACTAAACACACGACAGTTCAAAAGCAAACCGTAAACACTGCAACAAAGGGTTGCACCAAACCAAGGTTTATTCTTACCTCCTTGCACAAGACTGACTTATAGCGGCTTCTAGGGGCATTTTTCGTAACTTCCTGAAACTATGCCTCCGAATCTAAGCTGCAGGCGTATTTTTAGATAAAAAAAACTGGAAGAAAAGTGTGGATTGCATTCCGGTAAATATGATAACTTAGGGGTTGTGTTATAGGCCAGATATAAGCTTAAACTCTAAAATTTTGATGAAAATTTGCACCTCGTCTCACCAGCGAAAATACATGATAAATATTGTGACAGTGTGTGGGATTGTTGTATTAACTGAAGGATTGCTGTTTGTAATTCATTATCATTAGGTAATTGTGATAATTGACTTTTTATTTTTTAAATTTTTATTTGTTTATTTATTAGAAATTTAAGGCATAATTGTTTGGAGACGACAGAATTTAATTTTTTTCATATTAAAATTATCAGAATTTAGGCTGAAAGTTTAGTAACCACCAGTGTACTTCTGTGTAAATCAGCTATGTTAATTTCTCTTTGGAAAATAGTCCTGTGTTTACTGTTGATAGACTTTGAATGTGTAATGCCGAGTACAAATCTATCATACTACTGGTAATTAGAACATCCATTGATCATTATTTAATACTCCCAAATAACCAGATTTCGCACACCTACAGAAGCCTGTAATGTGGATAAATTCTTCCCAGTTCTCCTGAACATACGATATCAACACTTCATTGTGTTAATTTATTTATTTTTAATGTTCACTGGATCTTGCAAATTCACACTTTATATTTTGTCAGTGTGATTCGCAGGTGTAGCTGAATTCAAATCTGCTTCCTGTTTGTCATATACAAGTAAATGAAATAGATTGTTGCCCTGTGTGCTAAGTACAAATTATTCAAACTGTGAAATCCTTGCCACTTCTAGAGCTGTCCTTTTCATTAAAAAGGCTTTCTGTTATAATGTGTGTGTGGGGGGGGGGGGGGGGGGAAATCTGTATCTGTACATTGTCCCAAATCTACAACACCACCTCTTACTTATAATCCGTTACTTGAATGTATTATTTTTCCGGTATTTTCAGAGATACTGAAATGTGTCCACAGTGCTATGTAAAAATTTAATGGTTCCCTGTTCTCAATAAATCTTTCACCAAGTGCACTAGTGCATTAAAAACTAATTGCATAGAATTTGCATTTAATGGTTCAACTTTTTGGATATCACTAATCTACTTAGTAGTTACTGTTAAACTTTCTCCACTTTAGCTAGTGCAATGGAAAAATAATGATGTTGTGGCTACCTAATGTAGTAGGAATGATGTTCATACCTTTGCACTGCAGGATTTGTATAATTATCAATGTCAGTATCATGGTTTTCCATTAGTCACCAGTACTGTTACATAGAGTTGAAGTCAGAGTGCTGATGGTTGTCACATTGAATGATTTTCATAACCTGGAACATAAATGTACAAGTACAATACAGAAAGTAACTTTCTCAAGTTTTAAAAACTAAGTCAGTGTCAGTCATCATTGCAACAGGAATGTTAAAGCTATTCTTGATGTACTATAGTCATAAAAAGAATTGACACTTGTAATATAGTGGAACCAGCTTATGACAGTCTTCAGGCAACCATTACTGTGAAACATTACAGAAATTATGACATGCAATTCAGAGCAAGAGGTACGGAATGCTTACTGCAGGTCTTGTGCTGCTCCATGCCAATGTTCGTTCTCATATAGCTTGGCAAACAGCAACCTTTTTTGCTGAAGTTTGGTTGGGAGCTGTTGGATCATCCATTGTACAGTCATGACCTCACTTTCAGAGATTTCAAGTTTTTATTTCACCTTTAGAAATTCCTGTGCTCCAGCCAGCGTTTCGAAAACAATGGAGTGCTGAATATAACTGTCACATGCTGATTCTGTTCATAGGTGACAGACTTCTGCAATGCAAGAATAGGAAAGCCTGTCCCATGATATGACAAATTCTCTTGGTGACTTTGTCAAAAAATAGCGCAAACATTGCAGTACCTATTTTTCACATAATTATTTTGTCTTTGTTTTAAAAATAAACAGTGAAATTTGTTTTTCTGTATTTGCTTTGTAATTTGCAATCTACAAATGTTACCCCTATTTTAGAAATTAAAATGTGTTTCTTTCCTCAAACATTTAACATGAAGCTTCATTATTTAATAATCACTTGTTTTTCATGGGGACCTCCTCAAGTGATGAAAGTTGAATTATAACTTGTGTTTAATTATTTTGATTATAACCTTCCTGTATATCTGGAACAAAAATAGTATCATAACAGTGGGAAGTCAAGGTTGGACTGTCAATAATATAAGAAGTTGCAACTCACCGTAAAGATGATTCCAGAGCTGCAGCAGACAGCACACGGAAAACACAGTCGTATTCACATAACTGATTTTTTGGCCCCAGCCTTCATCAGAAAAAGGTCACACACACATTTCACACAATAACTTGGGCATACATTACTACATTTTCTGGCCCTAGCAACCTGCTGCTGTGACCAGAAATTGCAACCATGTGTTTGTTGCTTATCTGCAGATCGGCATTGGTCTTTACATTTAGTTTTATTCTGTACTCATATTAAGGATTAAGGGTAGTATCTTGTAATACACCACACTTGATTTCACGATTTCAGGCTTTGAGTTTCACTTTCCCACTGTATTCATTAAGTAATAGCTGCTGGTTTGTTTTAGAGAAATAGAAAGCATATAGTTTCAAGTTGAGACAAGTCCATAAAATATGCTTAAGTGGATCAAGTAGTGCAGTGTACTGGATTTAAGAGGCCGATACATGGGTTGATATCTCGTGACACAAAGCTATGCTGATTTTGTGAATGCAGTTGCATTTTGCTGTGTACAAGAGCAATGTTTTCTTGTTTATTGAAGCGTTTCCAAGATAATTTGAGTGTGTGGTTCTTTAATTTAGCATTTTATAATTCTTTACACATACAAATTCTCTTCCATGAACACAATTTAACTAGCATTTTAATTAATTAATTTTTTTTTCTTTTAGGTTGGCAGTACAGTACTGGATTTGTATCTGCAGAAATGATCAAGGAGCATCTTTTCCCACCAGCTACAGACACCTTGGTTTTAATGTGTGGACCTCCTCCCATGATAAATTTTGCCTGTGTACCAAATCTTGATAAACTAGGATATGATCCTAAATTGAGATTTGCGTACTAAATAAATTTATCATAGGCCAATGTGCTTTTAGAATCGGAGCTTGATAGTTACACTTGTTAATACAAGTGGAATGAAAATGATAGTTTTATAGGGAGTTAGTTTACCAAATTTGAGTAAGGCAGTTTTTGCCACTTAGTATAGTGATAGTTCAAATTATATAAGAATATCCCATCTCATCATTTTTTTGTATGTGAGTTTCTCAGTGTATTTAATGCCCAGAAAATTGGTGCTTAAAACTTCAAAGTCACATGCTTGATAAACATATCTTTACCATTCCCTGGAGTGACTAATGCTCTCCAACTCAGGATTTATATATTCCAGTGCTGTGTGTTATGAGCCTGTTTTTAAGCTAGTTATTGCATTCATCCCAGTTTAGACATATGGATTTGCATTTATTTAGACTTAGGAAATGATATTGATTTGAGTGAAACAGCTTTTATATTAAAGTACTGCATGCTGTTAGACACACTTTGGCATTAGATATATTTTCTTTATCCTATTCATATTTTAATGGGTTTTTTTTTTTTTTTTTTTTTGTCACAATTGTTGTTGGATAAAAGAATTTATTGCAAGTGTTATGGCTATGGAAAGTTATAGATTTTTGTTGAATTACTCATTGCATTTTCATTTCTAATCCAGGCAGGCATTGTACAGTGTAAGATACATTGCATACTTTAGTGTTCCTTATCTTCAAACTGTTCTAGTTTTGCTTTGGTAATCTTCTGTTTAGGTTGCATGCTGTGTGCTAATTAGTGAATATGTCATATTTTGAGATATTTAGTAGCAACAAAGATTGTACAGCTTTCTGCAAAGTATTTAAAGCATTATTTTTTAGACTTGCTTAATCTTGGGATAGTTTATTACCCAACAGAGGCTAATTTTTGGTTTTATATAGTAATGATGGTGCTAGTCTGTGTGAATTTATCACTTCATAAATATATATTTAAAAAAGTAGCAGCATCATAATCCAATGGTTGTGAAAATGTTGTAGATTCATTGATGTACTGTTTAGCTCTAAAATGTGCATGAAGAGTCTTGATGTGAATCTAGAACAGTTAGTACTGTAAAAATTGTAGTTTGCTGTTTTAGCAGTTACGCTATTAGCAAAGTGAAATAATGACAAGAGATTTTTGAGTACTCCATCAAGGTTATGAAATAAATTGAACTTGTTAATCAGCAAGATACACCTCCTAGCGTAGAAGATTTTAAACAGTATTATTTAAATAATCACCATTCACCTCTTCATTTTAATGTAATTAGATGGAAAAGGAGTAATGATCTCTGGTTATCCTTGTACTCAATAAAAGTCACATCATGCACAATAGTTGAGGGAGAACAGTAAAATGTTTATGTACTATTCATTTGAAATTTGATTTTGTACCACTTTTTCTATATTACATTGGGATTTATTAATATTGTACCATGAATGTCGTGCCATTTCAGCATGGTTGATGTTAAGTGCAAGGCTAACTGGTAAGTTTATGTGGAGGAATGTTCATTTTCTAAGAAGATCATTTTTTTTATATTTGTCAGACAAGTCATATCCCATTGATCTTCTCTTATGCGTAGCCACATATTTTTGTAAATATTATTTTTGAGTTTACAATAAGACACTGAAATTGATATATATATTTTCATATGCATCCTATTTGTTTGTTTCTTCCTGCAAACTTCTTCCATATTTGCCAGTATTAGTCTTTGACAAATTTACAAAGATATCAGTTTCATTTTCAATAATTGCTTTACCATATTAAGACTGTGGCAAGTAATATTGCGGAATATCCAAGGAAAAAAAATGTAAAGGATAGTTTGATACTCTAGAGGAGGCATTGAGTTGCAGTCGGCTGCAGTGAAAAAGAATTCTAGATATATTCAGCATCAAACTAATACCTTCATTAGCCATAGAAATCTCACGTATATTCACACAAAAGCAACTGTGATCTGATGAATATTTTTGCATTCTTTTTCATTGTTTCTTTCTGCACTTTCCTGAAACATTACAACTGAATGCTAAACTTCTCCTACATCTTTTTCACCAAACTCTGCTGAACTTACAATTCCTGATAAGTTAGTCTTTTTTATGTATTTCACACTATGAACACTCAAATGAGGACACTTTTGCTTGTGATGGAAAAATAAAATAAAAGAAACAGACTTGTCATGTGAGTATTCTTGTAAATTACTATGAAAAATTAGCAATCAAAAAAATCTTGCCACGTAAATTGCTGATTTGTGTCATGTTCAGAGTTCCTATGAATGGACATTGTATTTGCTTGTGGTGTGATAAAAATTGGAAAAGTTTCATTGTGCGCTGTGCACACAATTGAATAAGAAAATTGAAATGAGGTAGTTAGTGCAGCAAACATAGTAAGCATTTTCACATGGACAAGCCTTACAGAAAGAAAGTGTCTTTATATTGTCATTTATAACATAACAAATGCACCACTTCTATTTTGTCCAGCATCATGAATTATGAAACTTTAGTTTTGTGCAGCAGTAATTTTTATGTAATTTAATGTGACAGTTTGAATGTTTTCTTTTTTGATTCTTTTTGTCTTTTTGTGAGTTATGCTTGATTTTGGGAAGCATTTATTTTTGTATAGATAGATATTTGAATAAATTTATAATTTTTTGAAACTGTGAAAGTTGTAAAGAAATTATGTATCCACAATGGAAGTACAGAACTGCAAAATGACACTTCAGCATTTTAAAATTAATTAATCCCTTACCCAATATTTATGCATTAAATCCGTATAGATGGCTCTCAAATAATTGTTCTCAGACTTGAGGATATCTGTGACTGTAGGAGTAGGAATAATTAATGTACAAAATCAGTCTCCACTGTTGGCGCTTAGCCGTAGCACCTCCCCTCAAAGCTTCCTCTATTGCTACGCCTTTGTGCTCGGAAGTGCCTTTTTGTACATGACGCTTACTATAGATGCTTGGTCTGCACTTACTTAAGGGACAAAAATTTAGGGGTGGTGAGGATTGGGGTAATAGGGGAAACTACTGAGAAAATAGGGTGCATAATGGTCCATAGAGCTATAAACATATCTTGGGAGAAAGTTCAGGAAATTGAGAAAGGGTAAGAGATTGTCTAATCAATGGAACAACAGGATGCCCAAATGAAGGGTATATAGGAAGAACAGTTTTTAGTGATACTCACAGAAACTGGAATTATGGAAAAAGAAGATACGGAGAATGGGTGCTAGCAGGTGGTTTGGAATGGGCTGTAGGATTTGAAGGTGAAAATGTTTATAATGAGAGAATGCTTTGTAATGGTAAAGGCCTTTTGTTCTCCACCACATTCCTAACTTAAAATTTGCCGTTTGGTACAGTGACACCTTATCGACGAATTAGATGAACTGGGTTAGTATATAAGCAAACAAATCATTTGTTGTTAGGCCTGGTGGTCATGGGATAAAGTGATTTATGGAAACTGAGGGGTCATAAGTGTGAAAACTGGTTGGATCATAGATTTTTTTCAGCCTGCTTTTAAAAATGTGATGAGTGACCAGAAACGACACGATTCGAATTCCATGTTAAACCATATGTCCCTTTTTCCCAATGGGCTAACTGAGGCAGGTTAGGGACATGCTAGTCACTGAAGTTGTGTCTGATTGAAAGACTTACACAGGCAACATGAAGTTACTGTGTTATCATCATTTGTAACTATTCTGACAGTTGTAAAATGACTATGATAGTCTTTGTTGCATGGTAAGTTCCAAAACAGAATAACAATAATAAGAAAAGGATAGTTGTATCAATTCACTGTAAAGAGGCTAGCTGAGCTGCTGACAGACTTGAAAATAGATAATCACGTTCATATAACTTAAATTTTCGACCACGGACTTCGCCTGGAAAAGAAACTTGTACATTCATGCAATCACTTGGACAACTATACAAACACAACTATCATGTCCAGCCACTCCAGTGACACAAGCATCTAGACTGTGAGTGGGGAGGGGAGGGGGAACGGTGCTGGGTAAAGGTGGGGATGGAAAGTTCCACATTGCATGATGGATTTTAAAGGCTCTGATAGACGGGGAGTTTGAATTGCGGCAATGAATACAGTGAAGGGAAGGGGCAGGAAAGGATAAAAGGGAGATGTAGAGGAGTGGGGGGATTTGAAATGATATTAATAATAAGGAAGTAATGAAGTTGGGAAAAATGAAGTAATGAAGTTGGGAAAAATGAAGTAATGAAGTTGGGAAAAATGAAGTAATGAAGTTGGGAAAAATGAAGTAATGAAGTTGGGAAAAATGAAGTAATGAAGTTGGGAAAAATGAAGTAATGAAGTTGGGAAAAATGAAGTAATGAAGTTGGGAAAAATGAAGTAATGAAGTTGGGAAAAATGAAGTAATGAAGTTGGGAAAAATGAAGTAATGAAGTTGGGAAAAATGAAGTAATGAAGTTGGGAAAAATGAAGTAATGAAGTTGGGAAAATAGAAGTAATGAAGTTGGGAAAAATGAAGTAATTAAGTGGGGAGAAATGAAGTAATTAAGTGGGGAGAATTAGGGAGAAATTAAGTGGTGGGGAGAATTAGGGAGAAATTAAGTGGTGGGGAGAATTAGGGAGAAATTAAGTGGTGGGGAGAATTAGGGAGAAATTAAGTGGTGGGGAGAATTAGGGAGAAATTAAGTGGTGGGGAGAATTAGGGAGAAATTAAGTGGGGAGAAATAAAAGTAATAAATTAAGGGGATATTGTAAGTTGTGATACGCAGTTTTAAGGAAGACATGGATACAGGATAGTGGGTGGGGAAGGAAGAGGAGTAGAGGGGGAGGGTGGATGTGAGGCATAGGATGCAGGGATGGGAAGTTATCTTAGGTTGAGGCCAGAATGGCTGTGGGACCATAGAATGTGTTAAAGGGACAACTCCCATCTGCGCAGTTCAGAAGACCTGGTGGTGGAGGGGAGGATCCAGATGGCGTGGGAAGTGAAGTAGCCATTGAAAACCAAAGTGCTGTGCTCTGCTGCATGCTATGCCCCAGGGTGGTCTTTGCCACAGTTTGGCAGTGGCTATTCATTCTGACAGACAGCTGGTTTCTCGTCATACCGATATAAAACACTGTGCAATGATTGCAGCAGAGTTGGTATATCACATGGCTGTTTTCACAGGTGGCTCAAACTGCGATGGGGTAGGATAAGCCTGTGACAGGACTGGAATAGGAAGTGCTGGGTGGGTGGATTGGGCAGGTTTTGCATCGGGGGCTTCCACAGGGATATGATCCCTTTGGTAAGGGGTTGAGGTTTGGGGTTGGGAGTGGCATAGGGATGGACCAGGATGTTGTGGAGGTTGAGTGGGCAACGGAACAACACTTGAGGAGGGGTCGGAACGATCTTGGGTAGGATGTGTCTCATTTCAGGGCATGACGACAGATAATCAAAATCCCGACAAAGGATGTGATCAAGTTGTTCCAGTCCTGGGTGGTATTGGGCGACATGGAGGATGCTCTGTTGTGACTGGTTACTAGGGTTTGGGGGATGATTAGTGGTGTGTGGGGATATGGCACAGGAAATCTGTTTGCAGAATAGGGTCAGGAGGGCAATGTCTATTGGTGAAGGCCTTTGTGAAGCCTTCGGCATAATGGGTAAGGGACTTCTCATCGCTGCAGATTTGCCGTCCACAGGTGGCAAGGCTGTATGGGACAGTTTTCTGATGTGGACTGGATGGTAGATATCAAAGTGCAAAATCCTGTAGGATTTTCCATTGTGGAAAAGGATAGTTGGATATTTAGCAGAGAGTCTGTATTGAGTCTTGGACAGGCAAAATAAGACTGGCTGAAGAAACCTCTGTAACTCCTTAACTGGGGTAAATCATGTCATATTTTGTCCGTAGAGCAGTTGCAAGATCTTTTCTAGATGGCCCTCAGGGACTCAGCATTAATTTGCTGAGTACGGGCTTGGCGAACCTGAGGTCCTGAGCCGTGGTCTGTGTCGCGCCAACAGTCCGCTACACTGTAAGCTCTGTGCGTGCTTCAACGACCATCGTTCGGCGCGGCGGTAGAACGTTGTACGTTTCAGAGCCCGGGGATCTTGGCTTAATCGCCCGTGTCGCGAGGACAGTACAAACCTCTACAAAAAAAAAAAAAACCTCCAATCTCAAGGTGTGCTACGTGCCGAGGAGATGCATGGCTGTTGAGGTTTGAACAGTCGCTAGCGAGCAACCTCTGAGGAACCTCAGTTGTATAAGGCTTACCCAGGCAAGTGGGGCTCTGCCTGGGTGGACCTTTAGTTCCCTAGCTGCTTGTGGGACGAGAATGAAACGAGCCAAAAATGGCGTTGCCGGACACAAAACCGGCGTCTCTAAGCGTGGGCGAACTGAATTTAATGCTGCGACATGTGACCCCCAAGCGTTTCCTTCCATGGCCACACCATGGGAAGAACGCAGGGCTCGTCAGCAAGGTGAGGCTTGTGCCCCCTGTTATCTGGTATGCTCTAGGACAGAAGCAAATCGTTTATGACCACGAAGCCTCTGTTTTTTGTGGAAAACCTTGAGGATAAGTTTGGGGAAGTGAATGGCATGTCTAAGATGAGATCTGGGGCTGTACTCATAACATCGACCCAGCCCAGTCACGGGCACTGCTTGCCTGTGACAAGCTGGGCGACGTCCCCATTAGCAGTACTCCCCACAAGAGCTTGAACATGGTACAGGGAATTATATTTCACAAGGACCTTTTATTGCAGTCTGACGTCGTGTTACAGCAGAACCTAGAGGGGCGAGGAGTTCAGTTTACCCAGTGTGTTTATAGGGGTCCGAAGGACAATAGGGTAGCCACCGGTGCGTTTATCTTGGCTTTCGAAGGCGATTCATTGCTGGAGACAGTCAAGGTAATGATATACCGGTGTGACGTAAAACCCTACGTTCCTCCCCCTATGCGCTGCTTCAAATGCTGGAGGTTTGGGCACATGTCCTCCCGATGTGATGGTAACCCTACATGTCAGGAGTGTGGACGTGCCTCACATCCGGACGCCCCTTGTGTCCCTCCTCCAGTATGTGTTAACTGCAAGCAGCATCACTCTCCTTGTTCGCCGGGCTGCACGGTTCTTCATAAAGAACGTAAAATTATGGAATATAAGACCCTGGACCAGTTATCATACTCAGAGGCTAAGAAAAAGTATGCCAAGCTCCATCCTGTGAGCATGAAGACATCATATGCCACAGCTACATTACAACTGCCTCTGCCATCTCTGCTTCCGCTCTCCACTGCCTCGTCTTACACGGTGGGCTCTTCGCCCAATCTGTCCACATCTGCCCCCATGGTGTTTGGGGGTACCTCATCCTCTGTTGCCCCAAGGTCCCTACTTTGGGAGCACCACCATCTCTGCCTGTGGGACCCTCAGTCCCCACCCCTGAGCCAGAGACTCAACAGCCATCTCTGGCTCCTCTCGCGAGGAAGGGCTCCTTCAGATCCCTTCCTTCAAAGGCTTCTCCTGTGAATACCAGTAGGTGGCTGAAGGAGCCACCTACTGCTGGTTGCAGGGCCTCGCGGGCATCCTCAGTTCCTGAGGATGGGTCCGCGAAGCCCTCCCGGCATGAAAAGCCTAAGGAACCTCACGAGAAGAAAAACAAAAGAATAAGAGTAAAACCAAAGATTCTGTGATGGCTACTGTGCCACCAAAACATTCCTCTTCATCTGAGACGAAATAAAAGATCCTCCCGTCCCAAAAAGACTTGGCCATTGCCGAGTCTTTGGAAGCTATGGACATTGAGGATCTGCTTCAACAGAAGGAGAAACTGTGAACCCTACTACGCCGTCGAAAGCAGCATGTCCCAGCGACCAGGAGGCTCTATGATCCTCCAATGGAACTGGCGGCTTTTTCCGCCATCTGCCAGAATTGCAGCAATTGTTGTGCGGCTTCCCAGCATTTTGTGTAGCCCTGCAGGAAACCTGGTTTCCTGCTCAAAGGACCCCAGCCCTTCATGGCAATCGGGGCTATTACAAAAACCGTACCATGTATGACAGGGTCTCTGGAGGTGTATGCATCTATGTACTTGCCACTGTCCCCAGTGCTGCTGTGCCTTTCCACACGACTCTCGAGGCGGTGGCTGTTCACATCCGTGCTATGCAAGAACTGACGATCTGTTCTCTTTACCTTCCTCCAGACGAGATGGTCTCGTTTACTGATCTTGCTGCCCTGGTGGCACAACTTCCCCCTCCATTTCTGCTTCTGGGGGACTTCAATGCCCACCATCACTTGTGGGGTGGAGCGCAGACAACAGGCTGCGGTAGGCACATAGAGACGCTTTTATCACAGCATGACATCTGCCTGCTAAACACTGGTGCACCCACACATTTTTGTGTGGAATGAGGCACGTATTCCGCGATTGATCTCTCTGTTTGTACCCCAAGCCTGCTCCCGCACTTCCAGTGGAGGGTTCATGATGATCTTTGCAACAGCGACCATTTTCATGTTCTCTTGACGCTCTTAGATTTTCAACCTGCGGGCTGCCCATCTCGATGGTCTCTTTGTCGAGCTGATTGGCACCACTACACCTCAGCTGTGACGGTTCCTGTTCCACTGCCAGCCGACGTGGACATAGCGGTTCACCAGATAACCAGTTCGATAGTTTCAGCCGCTGAGGCAACCATTCCCATCACTCTGGCTCCCCATGGCGTAAGTCTGTGCCCTGGTGGACGCCGGAAATCGCTGAGGCCATCCGGGATCGTCGTGGGCCGCTCCAGTGCCATCGTCGACACCCCACTGTAGAAAACCTAATAGGTTTTAAACGGCTCCGGGCCCGGGCTCGACAGCTCATCTGGCAGGGTAAATGGGACTGTTGGGAGATGTATGTCCCCAGCATCGGCCGTCGTGCCTCTGCATTTCGGGTGTGGTTCCAGGTTAGGCGCCTATTTGGGTACCGTCCACCGGCAGCAATTCACAGCCTACGCATCCAGGGTACCCTATGCACTGACCCGACTTCCATCGCAGAACACATGGCCGAGCATTACACTCGCACCTCTGCAACATCAGAATACAGTGTAGACTTCCGTGCACTGAAAGAGCGGGTTGAACAGCAACGGCTGTCCTTTCACACGCGTCGAGCCGAATTGTACAACTCCGCTTTCATTGAATGGGAATTTGAAACTGCCCTTGCCGCATGCCCCAATACCTCTCTGGGACCGGACAGGATCCACAGCCAGTTCATCTGGCACCTTTCCGTGGAGTTTCAACACCAGCTTCTCGCCCTGTTTAACCGTTTATGGGCGGAGGGGGCTTTCCCGTCACAATGGTGTGAGAGAATCATTATTCCGGTGATCAAACCTGGTGCTGATCCACAGGTGGCTGATAGTTACCGCCCAATCAGCCTCACCAACGTTCTGTGCAAGCTATATGAACGTATGGTGAGCCGGCGGCTTATGTGGATACTTGAACATAGAGGTCTGTTGTCCCCACATCAGGGGGGTTTCTGCCTAGGCGCTCCACTGTTGATAACTTAGTGGCCCTGGAGTCTGCCATTCGTTTAGCAGGCGTGAGCACCTTGTTGTCATCTTTTTTGACCTCAGAAAGGCCTACGATACCACTTGGTGCCACCACATTCTGGCTACACTGTATGGTTGGGGTTTGAGAGGTCCGCTCCCACTTTTTATTCAAAACTTTCTTTCTTTCCGATCTTTTAGAGTACGGGTTGGTACTTCCCTCAGCTCATCTCGTGTCCAGGAGAACAGTGTCCCACAGGGCTCCGTCCTTAGTGTACCTCTCTTTTTAATTGCCATCAATGGACTTGCTGAGGCAGTGGGGTCATCGGTTTCTTCCTCCTTGTTCGCCGATGACTTCTGCTTATACTTCAGCTCAGCTAGCATTGGGGTAGCTGAAAGGCGTCTACAGGGAGCCATTCGAAAGGCGCAGTCGTGGGCTTCAACCCATGGATTCCAGTTTTCTCCATCGAAAACCCGGGTTATGCACTTCTGCCGCCGTCGAGCTGTCCATTTGGACCCAGAACTATATTTATATGACGAACTTCTCTGTGTCGAAGAGACTCGCCGGTTTCTAGGGATGCTCTTAAACAGCCGGCTCATTTGGGTGCCCCATCTTCGTCAGCTCAAGCAGAAGTGCGTGCAGTACCTCAATATTCTATGCTGCCTCAGCCACACTAGTTGGGGAGCCACCCATACGAGTCTTTTGCACCTCTACAGGGCGCTGATTCAATTGTGAATAGATTACGGGAGCTTTGTGTATGGTTCAGCAGCCCCATCTGCATTGCAGGCCTTTAGCAACAGGGGACCTTCGGACAAGTCCAGTGGCAAGCCTACTGGCTGAAGCTGGAGTCCTTCCCCTACGATTTCGCCGGCAGCAGCTGTTATCCTCCTACGCCACCCATGTTCATGCAATAGCGCACCATCCGAATCGTAGGCTTCTTTTTCCAGCTGCTACAATCCCATCTCCACGACAACGACCAAGGTTGGGTTTTCCAATCGCGGTCCGTGTTCGTTCCCTCCTTTCATCTCTTGAGTCCCTTCCCATCCCTTCTACTTTTCACTGCCCTTGCCTTACCGCTCCTTGGTCTCTTTCACGTCCGCAGCTTCGGCTGGACTTGTCGCATGCGTCTAAAGCATCTGTAGTGCCACTGAGTCTCCGTTGCCAGTTTCAGGCGGTTTTAGAGACGTTCTGTGGCGCGGAAGTAGTGTTCACAGATGGTTCCGTGGTCGATGGTCGTACTGGATATGAATATGTCCATGGGAGCATATCGAACAGCATTCACTGTCCTGTGGGAGTAGCGTGTTCACTGCGGAATTGGTTGCCATCTATCAGGCACTTGAACATCTCAGAGCGTGACCTGGTCATCGGTTCTGACTCCTTGAGTGGCTTGCAAGCCTTCGGCAAATGTTTCCCAAAACACCCTTTGGTGCAATCCATACAGGAGTCTGTTTCCAGGCTTGTTCGGTCTGGTCGCTCTGTGGTCTTTGTTTGGACCCCAGGCGACATTGGCATTCCTGGAAACAAACGTGTGGATCAGCTGGCTAAGCAGGCTACTTCCTCCAGTCCATTGGCTATTGGTCTTCCAGAGAGCGATCTCCGACTGGAGTTCCATCGGAAGATCCGTAGCCTGTGGGATTACGAGTGGGCTAACTCTGCTCAACCCAACAAGCTTCGTGCAGTGAAGCTGTCTAAGGTCGCATGGAAGTCCTCACTGCGGTCGTCTCGTAGGGAATCTGTTGTTCTCTGTCCCCTACGAATCGGCCACACATGGCTGACGCATGGCCACCTTCTTCATCGGGAGGACACACCACAGTGTGACTGTGGCGCCCCCTTGACAGTGGTTTGTATCATGTTATGTAATGTTGGTGTGTTTTTCTTCTTCGTTTTTACTTGTATTCTTTCCTCATATTTACCAATGATTTTTACTCTTTGACTTGTTAATGCATTTCCTTAGGAACGCTTAACACAATGTTTTATCTTTCAGAACGGAACAAGGGACTGATAACCGTTGCTGTTTAGTCCCTTCAAAAATCCAACAACAACAACAATTTTCTAGATGTGTACTATTTGGTCTTCACTGCTATGATCACACAGCCAAGCAGCTAGAGAGAAGAGGATTGGAAACTTGTTTTACATACCCTACAGTGAACTTTGGGAAAAACTGTGACTGCAGTAGAAATTGGAAATGGCAACTATATTCAGTTGTCATGACTGCAAAACTTATTTTTAGATTCCACAAGCAAGGGGGGGGGGGCATCTTTATGTAATCATACTTGAGAGATGTGTGAATGGAAGCCTCAGAGATTGAAGCTATAAGGGTCAACATGTAGCCTGTAACAGAGGCTTTACAATTCAAGGGTTGCTGCTATTTCAACATGCCAACTTCGTCGACACTGCTGACACCTTTACCATGAATGCCAATGGATCAGATGGCAGACTAGGGGAGTAACGTCATTCACTTTGGCTGGAATCACCCTGGCTCATTGTAAATGCCGTCCCTTTGCTTTACTACATTCAATGCTGCATCTCATATTCCCACCCGTCAGAGTGTTGACAATCCATCATGCAATGTGGAATTTTCAATCCCCAGCCTTACCCAGCATCCTTCCCCCTTGTTCTCCTTTTAACTCACTGTGCCTTGTGAATAAGAAAGAGCACATTCTCTGGTGAAGATTCTCAGAGCAAAAGAACATTTTCTGAATAAGTTCTTAAATTTGTATGAATAAAAACTTCAATGCATACGCTCTGTGCTTGAAGTTCATTATCATTAGCTCGCCGCCTCCTTAACCCTTTCCAGCCCAATGATGCCACATGGCATCAACATCTTCATCTGTTACTCTTGGCCCAACTGTTTGACCAAAGATTATAAAGAACACTGCAGGACTTTCCAAAATTCATTGCGGGTAGCTTGGCTACTATTACTTCGTGGAAACAGAATAGCATTAGGCTACAATGCATTGACAAAATATGTATTGGTGCTTAATGTGTAAGTTAGAGTACAAACTGCAAAACTTTCAAAATGTTATAACAAGGTAAATGAAACAAAATAATTTGAAAATTTCATTGTAAGTTATTGTAAGATGTCTAAATCAGTTTGGAAAAGGTGTTAGATACGGTAAAGGAAACATTCCAAATTTTCCCTCAAAATTCAAAACATCTCAAATTCGAAAAATATACATTAGTCATTATGAATAGAAATATGCAAAGAAATACATTTGTTCAAAAATTAATACAACTTGGGCTCAAAATGGTTAAGTAAGTTCTCAGTGTGTCATGTCCGGCACACAACAGCTGTTTCATCATTTAATTCTTTAAAGTAGCCCAGTCAAGCAAAGTATTCAGTGTACAAATATGGAGTAGGCATCTATGTGTTCAGGAAGACTAAATTATTAAGACTAAATACGGACTTTTTACGAAAATATATTTTCCTGATGTCATACGAGAAACTTTTGCCTCTCAATGGTCTGTAATAAGTGATAAGCTGTGCGATTTTGTTATGAGAAACAGACTGTTAAGTATTAATTATTAATTTTCCAGTAATGTCTACTTATTTTTAACACAGTAGAAATTGAGATTATGAAGTCAAAAAATGTATTATAAATAGCCAACCGGTTTGGGTTTAATGAACAAGAGCAGTACAAAAAACAATACTTCAGTATTGCAACAATATTTTATTTTATGGTACCGTCTATGAAGTACTGGGATGCACTTTGTATTGAATAGTCGTAAGGAATTAAGAAAATACTGCAAAACATACAATATTATTTTGTTGTATAGCTGTTTATGACAGTAAATACACACTGTGAATATGGGTAAAATACAGAGTTGAATCCACTTGTGTTTCATTTATATATGGATAGTGGAAAAACTCCTCAGACATAACTCTCGTCACTATAAAAAAGGCTTGAAGTGTCACAGTTATTATTTTTGTAAAGGAAGCGACTTGTTAGCAAAATAATATTTTTGTTTTATTTGCATACAATTTTTAGTTCCTCTTGTATTTCTTTGGACTGTATATAAAGCAACTATTTTTGCCTAGTAGCAACATAAATTCTGTCATTTTTATTATAAACCACAGTAAAACATAAACTTAATAAAAGTTACTCAGCTTTAAGTATGCTAGAGAACTCACTTCAGAAAATGAATAGTGTTCTCCTCTTGTGATGAACTGTTCTAGTTTTATTCATATGAAATCTGATAATGTTATTTGTGTCAAGTAACTTCCTCCACCAATTTACTCAAGCTGAGTGCATTCTCAGGTGAAGTATATTCTCCAACTCACTTAACTCATGCAAATCGGGGAATGTTCTCTGAAATGCCGAGAATAAAGTACACTCTCAATTTTATTTATGTGACCACTGTAAAGATAATTATTGCAGCAGTGACTAGAGATAGTGATTTTATATGTATAGTTATGTCTGACTGTGTGAATGTATGTGCTGCTTTCTCTGATGAAGGCCATGACTAAAAATGTAAGTTGTGTGAATGTGATTGTCTGTTTACAGTGAGTTTTTATGTATCCTCTATTATCAATTTTTTGTGATGTGTCAGCCAGCACCATCCAATTTCAAACATTAGGGAGCACATGAAGAATTAATACTTTGGTGCTTGGTGTATGCCATAATTCATCTGATCTCATCTTCACAATCCATATAGGAGCAATATATAGGGATCTGAAGAATATTTTTAAATTCTGCATGTTGCAGTAGTTCATCAAATTTTGTGAGTAATTTGTTGTGAGATGATTTGCATCTGTAATAGTGTGACAATTCAGGTTTTCAGATTTTCTATGAAACTCTTGCACGAGTCAAACCATTTAGTAACTATTTGTGCAAATGTTATTTGTATAGGTTCAATATCCTCTGTTAGTCTTATTTGGTATGTGGGACACATACGAGAGAAATAATTTAGACCGCAACACCTATGTCACAGAAGGTTTCTGCCAACTGTCTATTTTTTCCACCTACACATGCTACCACAGTGATCCAATCCCAAAAACTCAACAGGATCTCCAGTCCCTTCTTAAATCCTTAGAACCACCCCAAGACCTTTCCCCAGAGTCAATATCTCTCCTCACCCCTCATACATCCTGCACCCCCAACTTTTACATGTTCCCTAAAGTTCACAGACCCAACCACCCTGGACGTCCCCTTGTGGCAGGTTATGGTGCTCCCACAATTAGAATCTCTGCTCTTGTGGACCAAAACCTTCAGCCTATTACCCACAACCTAACCCTCCTATATAAAAGATACCAACCATTTCCTCCACCGAGTCCCCACAGTTCCTGTTCCTTTACCACCTGGTACCATGCTTTTCACAGCTGATGCCACCTTCCTCTACACCAACATCCCCAATACTCTTAGTTTGCCGCTGTTGAACACTATCTTTCACAATGTCCTACTGACCACAAGCCCACAACTTCATTCTTAGTTACCTTGCCAACTACATCCTCACATGCAATTACTTCTCCTTTGAAGACATAGCCTACAAACATATTCGCTGTACAGCCATGGGCATCCGTATGACACCACCCTATTCCAAACTGTTCATGGTCCATCGAAAGGAATCCTTCCTGACTACTCAGAATCCCAAACCCCTCATCTGGTTCAGATTCATTGTTGATATCTTCATAAAACCTCAACATCATCTCCTCCATTCACTTCACTACTCAACCCAACGAGCCACCTTCCTCAACTTATACCTATTCCGCAAAGATAGCCGTATCAGTACCTCTCTCCACATCAAACCTACCAACCATAAACAATACCTCCATTTTGACAGCTGCCACCCATTCTACACCAAAAAGTCCCTTCCATACAGCCTAGCTACTGTAGTCATTGCATCTGCAATGACAAACAGCCCCTCTCCAAATATGCCAAACCCCTCACTGATGCCTTCACTGACCGCAATTACCATCCAAACCTTGTCCAGAAACAGATCTCTTGGGCCCTGTCTGTCCAGTCACCCACCAGCTCCCCCACACCCAATGTCTGACCACAAAGTACCACCAATCTTGTGACCCAGTATCACCCAGGACTGGAACAGTTAAAACAACTTCTCTGCCAGAGTTTTGACTACCTTTCATCCTGCCCTGAAATGAGAAATACCCTACCAAATATCCCTCCCCCCCCCCTACAGTTGTGTTCCGCCGCCCACGAAACCTTCATAATATCCTTGTCCATCCCTACTCCATCCCTGCTCCCAACCCCTTACAACATGGCTCATCCCCCTGCAATAGACCTAGATGCAAAACCATCCCACCACCACCAACTCCAGTCCTGTCACTGACATTTCCTATCCCATAAAAGGCAGGGCAACCTGTGAAAGCAGTCATGTTATCTACAAACAGAGCTGCAACCACTATGCAGCTTTCTGTGTGACCAGCACCCAGCTATCTATCTGAAAGATTGGCCATTGTCAAACTGTGCCCAGGAGACAGCTAGACCACCCTGTTGCTGAGCATGGAGCTGCGTAGTGTGACTCACTTCAGTGACTGCTACACAGCCTGCAGCATATGGATCCTCCCCACGAACACCAGCTTTTTTGAATTGCGCAGATGGGAACTTTTCCTACAGTACATCCTCTGCTCCGACAATTCCCCAGGGCTAAATCTTCACTAGTTCCCGGCTCTAGCACCCTCCACTTCCTCCTCTTGCCACTCTCCATCCTTACATTCGTCTCCCATCCTGCCACACATTTCATTCCCTTTCCTTCCTTCTGCACTGTCCATCAGACAGCACTGGCCTATTCCCCTACTCATGCGGCTCATCCCCCCTCCCCTCCTCCTTCCCTCTACTCGCCACCTCCTCCCCCCCTCCCCACACCACCACTGGTTGCTCTTGCCTAGGCCATGCGTACTGTGTTTGTCCTTTGCTCCCCTCTAAGATTTTTACCCCACACACTTTCTTCTAATGCTAAGTTGACAATTACTTAATGTCTCAGAATGTGTCCCACCATCCTATCAACCCTCAGGGGCTCAGCATTAATTTGCTGAGTGCGGGCTTGGCGAACCCGGGGTCCTGAGCCGTGGGCTATGTCGCGCCGTAAGCTCTGTGCGTGCTTCAACTACCATCGATCAGCGTGACAGTGGAACGTTGTACGTTTCAGAGCCCGGGGATCTTGGCTTAATTGCCCGTGTCGCGAGGACAGTACAAACCTCTACAAAAAAAAAAAAACCCTCAATCTCAAGGTGTGCTACGTGCCGAGGAGATGCATGGCTGTTGAGGTTTGAACAGTCGCTAGCGAGCAACCTCTGAGGAACCTACCGCACCTCAGTTGTATAAGGCTTACCCAGGCAAGTGGGGCTCTGCCTGGGTGGGCCTTTAGTTCACTAGCTGCTCGTGGGACGAAAATGAAACAGGCAAATAATACCATCACCACACGCAAAACTGGCGTCTCTAAGAGAGGAAGGAATGAATATAATTCTGCCGAATACAATCCCCAAACGTTTCCCTCCCTGGCTACGCCATGGAAAGAGCGTAGGGCACGGAATCAAAGAGAGCAATATGCTCCAAAATTCTTAGTATGCACCAGATCGGATGGCGAATCATTTGCGGCTACAAAGCCATTGTTCTTTGTTGAAAATCTAGAGGACAAGTTTGGAGAAGTGGATGGACTGTCAAAGATGCGTTCAGGATCGGTGCTGATAACGACGTCATCCCCAGCGCAGTCGCGGGCATTGCTCGCCTGTGATAAGCTGGGTGATGTTCCCGTTAGCATCACACGACATAAAAGCCTTAATATGGTCCAGGGCATCATATTCCATAGAGATCTCCTTTTGCAAACGGATGATGAATTACGCAAGAACTTGGAGCGGCGCGGAGTCCAATTCATCCGCCGTGTCTGTAGGGGTTCGAAGGACAACAGGGTTGCCACCGGTGCCTTCATCTTGGCCTTTGTGGGTGATTCATTGCCTGATAAGGTCAAGGTGATGTTTTACCGGTGTGAAGTGAAGCCCTACATTCCTCCCCCTATGTGCTGCTTCAAGTGCTGGAGGTTTGGGCACATGTCCTCCCGGTGTGATGCTGAACTCAGATGTCGGGAGTGCGGACGTGCATCACATCCTGACGTCCCCTGTCCCCCCCTCCAGTCTGTGTCAACTGCGGACTACACCATCCTCCTTGCTCGCCCAGTTGCTCAGTTTTGCTTAAGGAAAGGAAGATCATGGAGTACAAGACCCTGGACCGGTTGTCCTACTCAGAGGCCAAACGGAAATATCTTAAACTCCACCCTGTGAGCATGAAGACCTCATATGCCACAGCAACATCTACAGTGCCATCTGTGACGAGTACAGTCCCACATGTAGAAACTTCTAAAGTGGGCCCTCGGGTCCCATTCTCTACACCTGCCCCTCTGAAAAATAGGGGCACTTCCACTTCTGTTGCTCCCACGCTCTTTACACTGGGAGCAACGAGCGCTCCATCTCAGGGGACGTCGGTCCCCACCCCACAGCCAGAGAAACAACAGCCTTCTCCGGCTCTTCTCGCCTGGAAGGGGTCCCTCGGGTCGCTCCCTTCCAAGGCTTCTCTCTGTGGCAAAGAGGATCCCAGCAAGCCGCTGCTGGATCCCCAGACCTCTGGTCGAAGAGCTACCTGCCCTTTGCCAGCCCAAGAATCCACATCTGAGAAGCCCTCACGGCTCTTACCACCGAGCCGGCCGCAGTGGCCGAGGGGACTGAGGCGCTTCAGTCACGGTCTGCACGGCCACTACGGTCGGGGGTTCAAATCCCCCCTCGGGCATCTATATTTGTGCCGTCCTAGTTCATAAGTAGTTTGTAAGTTTAGGGACTGATGACCCCGTAGTTAAGTCCCATAAGCTGTACATTTTCTTACCACCGAAGGACAAGTGAGAGGCTAAACCGAAAAAAACGCAGAAGAAAGAACCTACGGTGGCTGGAAAGTCACCCACATCCTCTGCTTCAGAGGATGAAATCGAGATCCTCGCATCTCCCAAGGATCTCGCAATAACAGGTACACCTGAACCTATGGTGCTTGACCAAGCAGACTCTGCACAGCTGCCAGTAGGCGATCCTGTGGAATAACCTGTTTTTTTTTAAATCCACGTGGCTATTCAGCTTGGAGACAACACAATTCTTCAGTGGAATTGCGGCGGCTTTTTTTCAACATCTCCCTGAGCTGCGGCAGCTATTGTGCCGTTCCCTGCACTTTGTGTAGCCCTCCAGTAAACCTGGTTTCCTGCTCAGCGGACTCCTGCCCTACGTGGGTATCAGAGCTACTTTAAAAATGGATTGATCTACGACAGAGTATCTGGTTGTGTCTGTCTTTATGTCCTTGCCTCAGTCCATAGTGCCCCTGTGCGACTCTACACAGATCTTGAGGCAGTAGCAGTCAGAATCCGGGCCAACCAGGAATTCACTGTCTGTAGTGTTTACCTTCCTCCGGATGAGGTCGTATCTCTAGCGGACCTCACTGCTCTGGTTGACCAACTCCCTCCACCTTTTCTTCTTTTGGGTGATTTTAATGCCCACCACCCAATGTGGGGTGGAACACAGTCCACCGGCCATGGTAGGGACAAAGAGACCCTTTTGGTGCAGCAAGATCTCTGCCTTTTAAACACAGTGCCCCCCACGCATTTTTGCGTGGCGCGAGGCACATATTCAGCAATAGACCTGTCCGCCTGCAGCCCCAGCTTCCAACTGCACCTTACGTGGAGAGTCCATGACGACCTCTGTGGCAGCGACCATTTCCTGATCGTCATGTCGCTCCCACACTCCCAACCTGCAGATCGTCTGCCCCGATGGTCTCTTCATAGGGCGCACTGGCAGGGTTACTCCTTGGCTGCAACAGCTCCTGTGCCGCTGCCGGACGATGTGGATTTGGCAGTCCAACATGTCACTGACGGTATTATTAACGCCGCAGAAGCAATGGTTCCCACCACTACTGGTTCCCCTCATCGCAAGTCTGTGCCTTGGTAGACGCCAGAGATTGCGGAGGCCATCCGGGAACGTCAGCGAGCGCTTCAGCCCCATAGACACCATCCCTCAATCGAGAACCTGATAGCCTTCAAGCAGCTTTGGCCCGCGCTCGGCAGCTGATCAGGCAGGGCAAGCAGGACTCCTGGGAGCGGTATGTAGCCACCATTGGCTCTCGCACCTCCCCTTCGCGGGTCTGGTCCCAGGTATGACGAGTTTTCGGGTATCGCCCGTCAGCAGGAATACCCTGTCTGCAGATTCAGGGCACTCTATGCACCGACCCAGCCATTATTGTTGAACATATGGCCGACCAGATTGCCCAGACTTCTGCGACTGCAGCTTATGGCGAGGACTTCCGTGCCCTCAAGGAGCGGGTTGAACGGCGGCGATAGTTCTCCTTCCGCACGTGCCGCCAGGAAACATATCACGCCCCAATTACTGAATGGGAATTTCAAAGTGCCCTCGCTGCGTGTCCTGACAACTCCCTAGGCCCTGACCGAATCCACAGCCAGTTTGTTCGTAACCTGCTGGCAGACTTTAAACACCAACTTCTCGGCTTATTCAATCGCCTCTGGGTAGACAGTGCTTTCCCGTCCCAGTGGCGTGAGAGCATAGTCATCCCAGTGATGAACCCTGGTACTGAACCCGCACATGGCCGACAACTACCGCCCGATTAGTCTCACTAACGTTCTCTGTAAGCTCTTCGAACGTTTGGTGAGTCGGTGCACCATGTGGATTCTTGAAGATCGGGGACTTCTTGTCCCACAACAGGGGGGCTTCCGTCAATGCCGTTTTGCGGTTGATAACCTCGTGTCACTGGAGTCCGCTATCAGCACTACCTTCAACAGGCGTGAGCATCTGGTTGCGGTCTTTTTCGACCTTAGAAAGGCATATGATACCACCTGGCGTCACCATATATTATCTACCTTTTATGACTGGGGTCTCCGGGGGTCGCTCCTGATTTTCATACATAACTTCCTGTCGTTCCGATCTTTCCAGGTCCGGGTAGGCAACTGCCTCAGTTCCACTCGTGTCCAGGAGAATGGTGTCTCACAGGGCTCAGTTCTTAGTGTTCCCTTGTTTCTGATAGCCATAAATGGTCTTGCTACCGCTATGGGGTCATCGGTCTCCTACTCTTTATTTGCCGATGACTTAGGCATCTACTTCAGTTCCGCGACCATTAGTGTCGCTGAATGTCTGCAGGGTGCTATTAGAAAGGCGGAGTTCTGGGTCTTTGCCCATGGCTTCCAATTCTCGGGCCCCAAGACCCAAGTAATGCACTTCTGTCGCCATCGGGAACTTCACCTTGATCCCGAGCTGTACCTGGGTGATGTACCTCTTCTTGCTTCCTCGGCATGGTTCTCGACGCCCGGCTGACTTGGGTGCCGCACCTTCGTCAGCTGAGACAAAAATGTTGGTGGCATCTTTACATCCTTCGGTGCCTCAGCCACACTGTCTGGGGAGCCTCTCGTCAAACACTTCTACAGCTCTACAGGGCCCTAATACAATCATGACTGGACTAGGGAGCATAGTGTATGACTCGGCGGCGCCTTCAGCACATAGTGGTGTCCGCTTGGCAACGGGAGCTCTTCGCACGAGTCCTGTCACGAGTCTCCTAGTCAAAGCAGGGGTACCTCCCCTGTGGTTCCGGCGGCAGCAGTTGCTCGCTTCCTACGCTGCCCACATGCCCACATACACTCCTCACCTCACCACCCGAATCACAGGCTTCTCTTCCCGACTACCGCCCACCCTTCTCCGCATCGACAGCCGAGGTCGGGTCTCCCTATCTCAGTCCGTCTCCGTTCCCTTCTCTCATCCCTTGACTTCCTTCCTATCCCTCGCAGTTTCCACTGCTGCTTCCATACTCCTCCTTGGAGTATCCCTCGCTTGCAGATTAGGTTGGACCACATGATCTCCGTCGCCAGTTCCAAGCGCTGCTCAATTCATACTGCGATGCAGCAGTTGTCTACATGGACGGCTCCCTCGCAGATGCTCATGCTGAGTACGCATTTATTTGTGGTGACCATACTGAACAGCGTTCATTGCCTCATGGAAGCAGTATCTTCACTGCGGAGCTGGTCGCTATTTTAAGAGCTCTTGAACACCTCAGATCTCGCCCCAGGGGGTCATATGTTATCTGCAGCGACTCCCTGAGTGGCTTACAGGCTCTCGACCAGTTTCTCTCCAAGCACACTTTAGTGCAAGCAATCCAAGATGCTGTCTTCGCCCTTGCGCGATTCAGGCCGTTATGTCGCTTTCATCTGGACGCCAGGCCACATAGGCATTCCAGGCAATGAACGTGTTGATCAGCTGGCCAAACAGGCCACCACTTCACAGTCTCTGAATATTGACCTACCAGAAAAAGACCTCCGATCCCAATTATGTAGTAGGGTCCTTGGGGTTTGGAATTCTGAGTGGGCGAGCTTGACCGAACCAAACAAGCTCCGCATTGTCAAGCCCTCCACTGCTGCATGGAAGTCCTCACTGCGGGCTTCTCGCAGGTAGTCGGTGGTCCTTTGCCGGCTGCGTATTGGTGATACCTGGCTGACGCATGGACACCTTCTGCGTCGTGAGGACCCTCCTCAGTGTCGCTGTGGTGCGGCTTTGACAGTCGCCAACATCTTAGTGGAATGCCCCAATTTAGACGCAGAGCGACGGAATTTTAATATCACCGATGCCTTGACCCTTGTTTTAGTTGACGATGCCTCTGTGATTGATAGTGTTTTAAATTTTATTTTTGAGTGTGAACTGTACCAATCCATTTAAAGTCTCTTGTGTGTCTGTCATTTATCTGTTCTCCACTTGCCTAAGTCTATTAGGTAGGTGTTTTAATGTGTACAGAGTGGCTGGATGTGATACTTATATTTATGTAATCACCCAGCAACAACACTCTTGTCCTGTCCCAGTACTTTTATCCCTTCTTTGTATTTATGTGAACCCTTTCTTCGTTTTTACATGTTCCTTTTAAACTTTGACATGATAAAGCATAAACTTTGGAACGCTTAACACAATGTTTTATCTCTAAGACTGGAACAAGGGAACTGATAACCCTTGATGTTTAGTCACTTTCAATAACCACCAACCAACCAACCAACCAACCTATCCATTCTCTTAGTCAGGGTACACCAGAAACTTAATCATGTTGTTGGGTAGTGTAGGGGACTAAGAAAAACTTCTTTTCTCCCCAATTCTGTTGAATACCTCCTCATTATTTATATGATGTACCACATTTTGAAAGCTTCTATCATCTGTGTGTCCAAACACCTTTTTGTCCACATTTCACTCCCACACAATGCTACACTCCAGACAAATTCTTTCAGAAAGGATTTCCCAACATGTAAACTAATATTGGGTGTCAACAAATTTTGCTTCTTCAGAAACTCTCTTCTTCTCGTAGCCATTCTGCATTTTATATCTTATTTACTTTGGCTACCAGAAGTTATGTTGCTACCCAAATAACAAAACTCATCTACTACTTTTATTGTCTCATTACCTAATTTAATTCCTTCAGCATTGCCTGATTTTCTGACACTATATTCAATTACCCTCATTTTACTCTTGTTAATGTTCATCTTATATGTTCCTTTCAAGACACTGTCAGTTCCGTTTAATTGCTCTTCCAGGTCCTTTGCTCTGTCTGACAGAATTACTATGTTGTCAGCAAACCACAAGGTTTTTATTTCCTCGCCCCGAGACTTTAATTCTCTCTCCAAATTTCTCCTTGCATTCCTTTACTGCTTGCTCAGTACACAGATTGAACAACATTGGGGAAAGGCTGCAGCTATGTCTTACTCCTTTCCTTAACCTATCTTCTAAGATAATTCGTAATATGTGTATTGCTTCACGTGTTCCTACATTTCTCCTAAATCCAAACTGATCTTCCCTAAGGTCGGATTCCACCAGTTTTTCCATTCGTTTGTAAATAAATTGTGTTAGTATATTGCAACCTTGACTTATTAAAGTATTAGTTATGTAATTTTCACGTTTGTCTGTACTATATTATTCTTGAAGTATGAGGGTATTTTATATATCTTGCATACCAGGTGGAACAATTTCTTCATGACTGGCTCTCCTAATGATGATAGCAGTTCAGATGGAACCTCATCTACTCCAGGGGCCTTGTTTTTACTCAAATCTTTTACTGCTCTTGTCAAATTCTTCTCGCAGTATAGTATCTCCTAACTCACTTTCCAATACTTCATCTTCCATTTATAGAATACAACCGTCAACTGTATTTCCCTTGTACAGGTCTTCTATATGTTATATATATTCTGGCAGCTTCAAAAAAAGTAGTAGTCTGAAATGTAAATAGGTATATGTAAGTTGAATTATGCTAAGTAAGAGGGAAAAAGGAAACAAATATAAAGCATGGAAAAATAAAAATAAATGGCATAAATAACTAAAGCGGAGAGCAGAAAGGGGGAAAGACTAAATAGGAAAAAGTTTAACTGGAATCCAGGAGGGTAGCGAGGTGAAAGGATATATTGGAGTGCATGATTCCATCTCTCACTATTACAAGAGACTGATGTTTGGTGGAAGGATCCAAATAGCACATGTGGTACATCCAATGGACATGTCGGCTCATGAATGATTATATCTTAGCTGTCCCTTTTGATTTGTATGTTGTTCTGGTACTGAATAGTTAAGTAATTGTGTGTGAAGATTAAGTTCTTTCGTGATTTGCAGATGAGCATTGGGAGAGATTTCTGCTCAAGGGCAGAGGGCATGGATATGTTTGTTGTTTCTGTAGATGAATGGAATGGAGATTTTATGGTCATGAGCAAATTTCAAATGGGAATGGATTTGGGCTGTTCAGCGAAATTATTTATTTCATATAGGATAAGGTGTTACAGGTGACAGTTTTGGTGGGGCTTTGTAGATTAGTATGATGGAACAACCAGGTTGGATTTCTTTTTGTAGATTTTGGGTAGTGAATGCGTGAAGGTTGGGCTATGTGGTTCAAGTAGTGAGAGTACCATATTTGTCAGTATATAAGACGCACCCCACTGTTAAGACTTTTTTCTTTAGGAAAAAAATAAATCACACCTAACACATCTATTGCAGTATAATTATAATACATTTGTCCATGTACATCAAATATCTAAGGCAGTGCCTTCAAGTAGTGTTCATAAACTTTATGCAGTCAAGTTTTTGACAGTTTGCGCTTATTATTGCTCCCATCAGCCACTGCGCTGAGTAGCTGAGTAACAGTTCCTACGATGAGTATTTTTTTTTTTTTTTCTGTTTAAAAGTACACGTTTTGAAAATTTATTGTGAGGCACAAATATTCATGTAAGTGTTTTTGTGATGGTCCATAAACTGTGAGAATGATGGATGCTTTGCGTCTGTGTATTTGGTCGCATGCACTGTACAGGGCACAGCATGTTACAGCCTCTAAAAGCCAACAACTGTGAGATGCAGACGTTGTGCAAACATCACAAAAAATACTTATGTACATATTTGCAATTGAGAATGCGAATAAATTCTCAAATATCATCAGTCGAGACATGGACAAATATGTGATCAGTGTTTCATTATTCAAATACAGGATTGCCGAAAAAAATTTATTATGATGAATGAAATTATGTTGAAAGTTTGTACTTCCTATGAAGTTACCAGTTTCAGTTAAGCGTGGCACTAAAAATAATACAAAATCCATAATAAAGCTACTGATGATTATTTTGGTGCATATATATTTGCTTTCTACAGTATGTCTGCCTAAGTGTACTTGTCTCTGTGTAAATGTGTGGGTGTGTGTGCATTTATTTACCCTCAATTTTTTCCCCCAAGGTAAGTCTTTCCTGTCCCGGTATTGGAATGGCTCCTTACCCCCTTCCTTAAAACCCTCATCATTTCCTTTTCCCTCTCCTTCCCTTCTGCCTGATGAAGCAGCCAGGCTGCGAAAGCTAGCATTTTTGTGTGTGTGTGTGTGTGTGTGTGTGTGTGTGTGTGTGTTTATTTGTTGCTATTACTGCCTGTGCCCCTTCGCCTGGTAAGTGTACTTCATCTATTTTATATAAAAAAATAGATAAAGTCTACTTACCAGGCGAAGGAGCACAGGCAGTGATAGTAACAAATAAACACAAACAGACAGACAGACACACACACACACACACACACACACACACACACACACACAAACGCTAGCTTTCGCAGCCTAGCTGCTTCGTCAGGCAGAAGGGAGGGAGAGGGAAAAGGAAATGATGAGGGTTTTAAGGGAGTGGGTAAACAAATACACATACACCCACACACAAGTTCCATTTATCTTCAAGGTATTTCAAAAAATGGTGTAAAATGCTGGAAATAATGTTTTAAGTGGGAAAATTTGCCTTCAGGTTCTCTCTTACATTTTTGTAGGTCTGTGTAAATGTGTGGGTGTGTGTGTATTTGTTTACCCTCCTTTTTTCCCCCCAAGGTAAGTCTTTCCTGGCCTGGGATTGGAATGACTCCTTACCCACTCCCTTAAAACCCTCATCATTTCCTTTTCCCTCTCCCTCCCTTCTGCCTGATGAAACAGCTTGGCTGCAAAAGCTAGCATTTGTGTGTGTGTGTGTGTGTGTGTGTGTGTGTGTGTGTGTGTGTGTGTGTCTGCATTTATTTGTTACTATCACTGCCTGTGCTCCTTCGCCTGGTAAGTAGACTACATCTATTTTTTTACATATATTTTCCCTGTTAGGAATTCCCCCCCCCCCCCCTCTCTCTCTCTCTCTCTCTCTCTCTCTCTCTCTCTCTCTCTCTCTCTCTCTCTCTCGGAGACTTTCCAGGTGGGAAAAAGGTATAAAATAAAGATTTTTGACTTACCTAAAGTACAGGCTCGTCAACAGAAACACCAAACACACACAAAAACACACAAACATTCGAGCTTTCACCACCAGTGGTGGCTTCTTCGGGAAAAAGAGGAAGGAAGGAGAGGAGAAAGGGAAGGATACGGGTTTTAAGGAAGTGGAAAAGGAGCCATTCCAATCCCAGGAGTGGAAGGACTTACCAAGAAGGAAGGTAAACAAATACACACACACTCACACATATCCACATCCAAACACACCTAGGCAGACATTTAAAATGTCTAACCTACAACGTCTTCACTTTTGAGGGCCAGACATACCAACAACTAAAGGGAACAGCGATGGGAACCAGGATGGCCCCCTCGTATGCAAACTTATTCATGGGATGCTTAGAGGAAGCCTTCCTGGATACCCAAGCCTGTCAACCCAAAGTTTGGTACAGATTCATTGATGACATCTTCATGATCTGGACACACAGTGAAGAAGAACTCCAGAATTTCCTCTTCAACCTCAACTCCTTTGGTCCCATCAAATTCACCTGGTCCTATTCCAGATCCCATGCTACTTTCCTTGATGTTGACCTCCATCTGTCCAACGGCCAACTTCACACATCTGTCCACATCAAACCTACCAATAAACAACAGTACCTGCATTATGACATTTGCCATCCATTCCACATCAAATGTTCCCTTCCTTACAGCTTAGGTCTTCGTGGCAAATGGGTCTGCTCCAGTCCCGAAGCTCTGAACCAGTACAGCAATAACCTAATAACAGCTTTCACATCCTGCAGCTATCCTCCTAATCTGGTAGAGAAGCAAATTACCAGAGCCACTTCCTCATCCCCCCCAAATTTAGAACCTTCAACAGAAGAATCCCAGAAGTGCCCCTCTTGTCACCGGATACTTTCCGGACTCTGAATGTGGCTCTCCAGCAAGGATATGACTTCCTTAAATCCTGCCCCGAAATGAGATCCGTCCTTCATGACATCCTTCCTACTCCACCGAGAGTGTCTTTCCGTCGCCCACCTAACCTCCGTAACCTCCTAGTCCACCCCTATGAAATCCCCAAACCACCTTCCCTACCTTCTGGCTCCTACCCTTGTAACCGCCCCCGTTGTAAAACCTGCCCTATGCACCCTTACACCACCACTTACTCCAGTCCCGTAACTCGGAAGGTGTACATGATCAAAGGCAGAGCCACTTGCGATAGTACCCACGTGATCTACCAACTGACATGCCTGCACTGTGAAGCGTTCTATGTGGGAATGACCAGCAACAAACTGTCCATTCGCATGAATGGACACAGGCCACACATCGGTGCACAGCCAGCACATCTTGGCACAGTGCTACACCGTCCGGGTTATCTGGATACTTCCCACCAACACCAATCCTTCAGAACTCCGGAGATGGGAACTAGCCCTTCAGCATATTCTCTCTTCCCGTTGCCCACCTGGTCTTAACCTCCGCTAAATTTGAATTCCCGCCCACCATCTTAACACTTAACATCTTTGCCTCGGTTCTCTGGACAGAGCTTCTGCCTCTAGTGGCATCTCTGTCTAACTTCTTAACTTCTTTGGTTTCTATAGTATGTCTGCCTAGGTGTGTTTGCGTCTGTGTGAATGTATGGGTGTGTAATTTGTTCACCTTCCTTTTCTACCCCCAAGGTAAGTCTTTCCTCTCCCGGGATTGGAATGGCTCCTTACCCCCTTCCTTAAAACCCTCATTATTTCCTTTTCCCTCTCCTTCCCTTCTGCCTGAAGAAGCAACTGGGTGGCGAAAGCTTGCGTTTGTGTGTGTATTTATTTATTTATTTGTGATGCTGTCACACCTGTGCTCCTTCGCCTGGTGAGTAATATATATACGTAAAAAATAGATGAAGTACACTTACCAGGCGAAGGGGCATAGGCAGTGATAGCAACAAATAAACACACAGACACACACACACACACACACACACACACACACACACACACACACACACAACACAAGCTTTCACAGCCTAGCTGCTTCGTCAGGCAGAAGGGAAGGAGAGGGAAAAGGAAATGATGAGGGTTTTAAGGGAGTGGATAAGGAGTCATTCCAATCCCGGGACAGGAAAGACTTACCTTGGGGGGGGGGGGGGGGAAGGAGGGTAAACAAATACACACACACCCACACATTTACACAGACGCAAGTACACTTAGGCAGACATACTGTAGAAAGCAAAAAAAGAAAGTAGGTACCTACCTTAACTGGCAACTAGTGTATAAGATGCATCTAGTTTTTGGACCAATTTTTGTAGGCAAAAAAGTGTCTTATACACCGGCAAAAATGGTAGTTATGTGGAGACAGTTTTGAGACTTTGCAAGGAATCTAGGGTTTTTAAGATTTTTTCAGCTCTGTGAAGATGGAGGGAATGGAATCATGAGGGAACAGGTTGGGATGTCTGCGAGTTGTTGCAACAGCTCTTTCTCATTCGCCCACAGTGAAGTATCAAAGTTGTGGAGTGTCCATCCTACGGGAGGGTGATAATGTAGTAGTCTTTCAGCTCCCAAATGGCACAGGATTCAACTAGGTCATTTTTGTGGATTACTGGGATGTTCTTCAGAAAGACTGGGTGAGACTACACAGTATGTGAGGAATTCCTGGATTAGAATTATATTTTCACTCTGCTTAGTGGAATGTCCACTGATTTGAGACTTCTTGGCAGATTAAATCTGTATGCCACACTGGGATTTGAACCCTGGACATTTGTATTTTATGGACATGTGCTGCACTGTTTGAGCTACCCTGACATGCCACTCGACCCCATCCCCCCGCCCCCCTCACAGCTTGCAAAGGTGCTGGATTTGAATCCCAGTCTGGCACCTTAGTGCTGACGGCTATTCTGCCGCGGCCCATTTTGTTTTTGGAACAGTCGTTCTTTAGTTGTAGGCACTGGAACATGAGCATAACTCAATTTTACATAAAGTTGGTAAAAAATGACAATTTTTTTACAGTCAGTTGTGGCTAATCAACTGAGCTGATTTACACCTGTAAGTAGGTCATTCTACACGAAATGTGATGATCTTCCATTGTGGCATTAGCAAAAATATCTGTAGAATGCAACACTTTTAAAGTTATAGGCAAAAACTAAAGAAAGAAAAACAAAATAGAAAAAATCATTGTTATTCGGCCCTCAAGACAAGCCAGAATCCATCAGAAACTCATATTGCTCTTATTTTCAATGCCTAACATTGATTAAAATTAGTTACAGCTTGTGCTTATTTTTTAGCTAGCACGGCCTTTGCGGTTTAATTGGACTATGGATAATTTTTATTTATTTTTAAAGGGAGCGGCCAATTTCTTTCAACATCCTTACCAAAACAGTCCAAGTATGTGCTCTGTCTCTAACGAACATGCTGCCGACGGAACATTAAACACTAATTTTGCTTCCTTGAAGTAAACATTCCTCCCTTACAACCTCTAGACTCATCGATTATGGTATATCATTTTTTCTTCGCTCTTCACATTTCATTAAGCAGAACAATTTTCCTTCCATAGAAGAGAGAGAAAAAAAGGACTAGATACAGCCAATAGGTATCGATTATTATAAAAATGTTTTTGACATTTGTTGGTCAGAAACTGAAACTACCAATAATACTTGGCGAGATCACTGAAGTATATACATTAACAAAATGTTGGTAGAATACAGGAGTTACCCTGAAATTGGGGAGAATTGGTCACCCTATCAGAAACCACTGGGAGCTATCTGTGGTTGTTGTTATTGTGGTCATCAGTCCACAGACAAGTTTGATGCAACTCTCCACACTTCCCTGTCCTGTGCAAGCCTCTACATCTGAGAATAAGAATGACAGCCTACATCTTTTTGAATCTGCATACCGTACAGTTTCTTCCCTCTGTCTCCCTCTACGATTTTTACCCAATACACTTCCTTCTAATGCTAAGGTGATGATTTCTTGATCTCAGAATGTGTCCCACCAACCCATCCCTTCTATTAGTCAGGATATGCCAGAAACTCGTTTTCTTCCCAATCTGTTGAGCACTTCCTCATTAGTTACGTGGTCTACATACCGTATTTTCAAAATTTGTTTGTAGCACCACACTTCAAAAGCTTTTATCATCTTTTTGTCTGAACTCTTTATGGTCCATGTTATATTCCCATACAATGCTACACTCCAGACAAATGCTTTCAGAAAGGACTTCCTAACATTTAAACTAATCAACAAACTTTGCTCCTTCAGAAACGCTTTTCTTCCCAATGTCATTATGCATTTTAGGCATATATCTTCTTTACTTTGGCCATCAAAAGTTACTTTGCTACCCAAATAACGTAACTCATCCACTACTTTTATTGTCTCATTACCTAATCTAATTCCTTCAGCATCGCTTGGCTTTCTGACACTACATCTCATTATCCTTATTTTACTCTTGTTGATGTTCATCATATAACCTCCTTTCAAGACACAGTCCATTCCGTTCAACTGCTCTTCCATGTCCTTAGTTCCCTAACAGAATCTCAAAATCATCAGTATACTGCAAAGTTTTTATTTCATCTCCCTGAACTTTAATTCCATCTCCAAATTTCTCCTTGCATTCCTTCACAGCTCAATGTACAGATTGAACAACTCTGGGGAAAGGCTACAACTTTGTCTTAATCCCTTCCCAACCTCTGCGTCCATTTCGTGCCCTTCGAATCTAATAACTCTTGTCTGGTTTTTGTACAAGTTGAACATAACTCTTTGCTCCCTATATTTTACCCTGACATCTTCAGAAGTTGAATGAGTGTATTCCACTCAACATTGTCAAAAAATTTCTCCAGATCTACAAATGCTAAAAACCTGGGTTTGCCTTTCCTTAAAATATCTTTGAAGATAAGTAATAATGTGAATGTTGCCTCCCGTGTTCCTACATTTCTCCTAATCCTAACTGATCTTCCCCAAGGTTGGATTCCATCAATTTTTCCATTTGTCTGTAAATAATTCATGTTAGTATTATGCAACCATGACGTATTGAACGGGTAGTTCTGTAATCTGCACATTTGTCTGCATTTGCTTTCTTTTGAATCTTTGAAGTCTAAGGGTATTTCCCCTGTCTCATACATCTTGCATTTCAGCTGTATCAATTTCGTCATGACTTGCTCTCCTAACAATATCAGCAGTTCATATGGAATATAATCGATTCCAGGGCCCTTGTTTCGACTCAGATCTTTCAGTCCTCTGTCAAATTCTTCTTGCAGTAACGTATTAACTACTTCATCTTCCTCTACTTCGTCTTCCATTTCTAGAATACTGCCTTAATGTTTATTTCCTTTATGTAGCCCCTCTTTATATACCTTCCACCTTTCAGCTTTTCCTTCTTTGTTCAGTACTGATTTTTCATCTGAGTTCTTCATACAGCTGTAGTTCTTGTCTCCAAATTTTTATTTTCCTGTAGGCTGTACTTCTACTTGTACATTCTTCTACAGTCTTCCATTTGCCCTCTATCCACTCCTGCCTAGCCAGTGTGCACTTTCTGTCAGTCTCATTTTTCAGGCATTTGTACTCCCTTTTTCCTGCTTCACTTGCTGCATTTTTATATTTTCTCTTTTAATCAATTAAGTTTGGTGTCTCCTGTGTTATCCAAGGATTTCTATTAGGATTTGTCCTTCTGCTTATATGATCATCTGCAGCCTTTAGTACTCTCAGAGCTACACATTCTTCTTCTACTGTATTACTTTCTCCTGTTTCAGCCAATCCTTGCCTAGTGCTCCCTCTGAAATTCTCACCCACCGTCTAGGTACTTAAATTTGATCTGAGAACGTGTGTGACCTGACCAGGCTAAGACTGCCATCACAACACCATCAGACACCAAATGTTGTGCTGTGGAAAAGTTAATTGGAGTGTGGAATGGCACATTTCACTGAAGAGACTAGCTTCTGGTAAACTAAGGTGACAGAAGTCATGTGCTACCTCCTAATATCGCGCTGGGCCTCCTTTCGCCTGGAGAAATGCAGCAACTCGATGCGGCATGGACTCTGAGGGTCGCTGGAAGTCCCATGCAGTGACATTGAGCCATGCTGCCCAGAGGCACCGACTTTTGAAAATCAGTGTGGGTGCTCTATATCACATTTCACAAATGTTCTAAACCAACCCTCCTGAAAATCATGTTCATGCATTTTTGAATGAGCAATACTCAATAAAAGTAAATAGGCAGTTGTCTGATCTTTTAAAGATAGAAGGAAGAAGGAGGAAGAAGAAAAGGAAAGCATGGCTGCATTAGGACCCTACAATAAAGCGATCTAATTGGCCGAAGTGGATATTTCGATATAAGTAACACCCCAAAACGTCTACACAGCCAGTGAAATAATTTTTCACTGTACACTAATCTAAGACTTTTTGTGTGAAGCTATTCTTTCTGACACATGCGTTTGGCAGAACACCGTCACCAAGGTTTAATGAACTCTTTGAAATATTTTGAGATTTTGAAGTCCAACATCATTTTTTTTTTGGTCAGTTCCAAGCAAGAGCTGCTGTATACTTTATCGAAACTTTCATCACTTCGAGATAACTTCATGACATCTCTGACAGTATTAATATAGTCCAAGGTTTTTTTAAGCCTGAGAGAAAAGCGTTACAAATTTCAACTGAATCTATAATTTTAATAACAAGGGGAGTGGCAAAGATAAATGAAAAATGATTAACTTTATCATCAGCATCAGATTCTTCAAGCTAAATTCCTGAAAGAACACAAATAAATGTTCATAAATACGTACACCTGGAAGGTCAAAAGGACCGACGTGTTTCAGGATGAGTGGGTAAAACACGGACACTCATTACTACTCGCTTGGGGATCCGCGTACAAAACTGATGATTTCTTTCACTTATGAAATATCGTCTCTCACTATGGTCACGTTTTGCATAAGATAGGTTTTGATTTTTCCTGATTTTTTTAAAAAAAATATAGACTTTAATTTTCCACCTCAATTTTATGTGGATGCTCAGCACCCCCAAAAAATTCTTTGGGAGGGGGGGGGTTGCACGAGAGCTGGAGCACCCACAGAGTCGGCGCCCCTGATGCTGCCTCCATAAAAAAAAAAAAAAAAAAAGGTAAAGCAGTCAACAATCCGAAGATTGGTTTGAACACCACAATGCTTTACTAGGCATGGTCCTGTTTGGAGGTGGTATGCCGTTGCCTTCCTCAGACCTTCAAACTGACCTACCCAGCCAGTTATAGGGGGACCTACAGTTTAACGTGGGTTCCGAACCACGGTGCTACTCGGTATTTTTCACACGAGCAATACTGCCTGAGGTGAAAGAAGTGGAAAGTGATAGATAAATATCCTAGGACCTGGCGGAAATCGAACCCGTGACCTTTGGATTCATAATCTGACACTACGAGTGTGCTACCGAGCCAAGCATTCTTAATTCTTGTAGCAGTTTATTAAAAATGGATGTGGCAGTATACTGAATACCTTTCTGCGCAAGGGTCAAGTAGTCTGGCACTCTACCACTGTGCAACCGAGGCGCACTCCATAGCTGTCCATAATTGCAAAAGTATTGCCAGTGCACAATTTTGCACACCAACCGACCTCTCAGTTCATCTTAGGCGAGCTGGGTGGCCAGATCATTTGCTGGAACTGTGCAGATTGTTCTTCAAACCGTTTGTGAACAACTTTGGCCTTGTGTAATGGCGCTTTGTTGTCCATAGAAATTCCATTGCTGTTTGAGAACATCTATGGATGGCTGCGCATGTCCTCCAAGTAGCCAACCATTTTAATCAATAATTAATTCAGGGTATTCTGTTCACTCTATCAGAACATCGATCTTCTCATCAAAAGTGTTTCTAAAGGATTACATAAAATGCTTACTTTTGTGAACATAATCTTCTTCTTGAAGAACTAATTTATTACAATTTACCTTCTACACTATTTACAATGGTCGCTACTTCGAAAGTAGTTACAGAAGTCTGTTGGATCAGACAGAGTGATTCCTTGGTATGGCGTCAAATGGTCTTCGGTGACTTCTTCTGTAGCGGGCTTCTTCTTCTTCAAAGTCTATCACGAGGCTATCATTTGCTTGGTTGATGCAAGACTGACTGGCGAGTCGCTGGCTGGTCCCTAAAAGGCGATCGCTGGCCAACCGTGAACGAGTGTAGGAATACTTCAATGGTTCTCAGCTATACTGCGACTATACTCAGCTATAGGCTCGAAAGTACTGTAGTAGTCTGTCGGTGTAGAAAGATAAGAACTAAGGAACAAGGTTAAGGCTTCATCTGGGTGGTCTTTTGAATATTTTGTAATTTGGGCTTCGAACACAGAGATGAGGCGCTCGGCCTCTCCGTTCGACTGTGGATGAAAACGACACGGTGAATTGTGTGGGCTCCTGAACTGGAGTCCATTGTCGGTAACTATGATGTTGAGTAAGCCTTCCAGTGAAAAAACCGTTGAGGGTGGACAAGGTGACGTCAGATGTCGTATTTGCGCAATGAAACACAAAAGGAAAGTGGGAAAAGGCATCAGTGACAAGGAGCCAGTGGTGGCCTAGAAATGGAACGACAAAATGTAAGTGGATCCCCTCCCAAGGAGCTATTGGCTTGGGCCAGGAGAGAAAAGTCTGGGAGCAGTGGGGAGACTGTTGGGCACACTACCATCTCAGTGACGTCTTTGGTAAGGCCAAACCAGAAGACGTGTTGATGGGCCAACGCCTATGTACACGCTATTACCCAATAGTCTTGGTGTAAGAGCTGCAGGACCGTGGACTGCAGCTTCGTTTATCTAAAAAATGAGCAATTCAGAAGAATCAAATTCTGGGTCAGGGCCTAGGGGTGATTGAGAAAGAGCGTCCACATTTGCATGGATCTGAAATGCAGGGTGTTTCTGAATTACGATAAAAACAGTGCCCACCTCTGCATAAGTTTGAATGTCTTGGTAAGAAGGTGGGCGTCTAGAGGAAATAATGACGAGAGGTTTGTGGTCAGTTATGAGATGAAACGCATTTCTGTACAGGAAAGGTAGAAATTTAGAACATGAAGATACTATGGCCAAAGCTTCCTTCTCTTTGGTGTTGGATAAGGTTTTGGAGACAAAAGCTGTCAGGCGTTCCATTCCACCCATAAGTTTATGAGACAGTATGACACCAACTCCATAGTCAGAGGCGTCAATTGCCAGGATCAGTGTCAAGGATAGTCATATGGCATGAGGCAGGAAGCTGACTGCAGCTGTTGCCTGAGAATGGAAAAGCTGTGGCACAGGCAGGGGACGAATGGAATGGTGCATTTTTCTTGCAAAGTCTATATAGAGGGGCTGCTAACTGAGCCACTGCTGGCAGGAACTTCCAGTACTAAGAGATTTTTCCTAACAAAGGTATCAATTGTGTGAAGTCTTGTGGTGTGGGAAGCTTATTGATAGTGTCAATATAGGAAAAAGACGGGGAGATGCCCTGTACAATATGACATGCCCTAGCTACAATATGGAAGGCTGAAAAAAAAAAACAGCACTTATTTTTGTTGCATTTGAGCCCTGCCTGGCAGATACGAAGAAATAGTTCGCGAAGGTTTTCCAGATGAGCTGCTGGAGTGGGACCTGTGACGACAATATTGTCCAGATAATTGATGCAGCCTGGAATGTCACGCAACAGTTGTTCCAAGTATCTTTGGAAGATGACTGGGGCACTTGTCAGTCAGAACATGAGACGTATCAGTCGGAACAGCCCAGATGGTGTGTTGATGATTGTAAACGGTTGGCAAGCTGGGGAAAGAGGAATCTGGAGATATGCCTCGGCGAGGTCAACCTTAGAGAAGTATGCCCCCTAGAAATTTACATAATAGGTCCTCAGAGTGGGGAAGTGGATAATCCTCGACCTGCAATTGTGAGTTGAGGGTGGCCTTAATATCCCCGCAGAGATGTAAGTGTCTGTCTGGTTTCTGGATGATGATGAGGGGTGTTGTCTAGGAGCTAAACTGGGGGGGGGGGGGCTGAAATACTCCTTCACATTGTAGGCGATTCAATTCCTCTTGAAGTGGGTGCTGGAGAGTGACAGGGACATGCCGCGCCCTACAGTATTTTGGCTTAGGTGATGAAGGGATGCAGGGAAGTCCTTGGCACACCCTATACCTGGAGAGAAGGGGTGCTGGAACTCTGTGCCTAGGGCGTCCACAACCTGAATAGGAACTTGAGGTGAAATCAGATGCACATCGTCATCAATCTTGAATGCGAACAATCAGAAAGGCATCCTACCCAAACAGGTCTGCAGTGTTGGGAGGAAACCCATCAGCTGACGGCTCTTTATATGACGCCCATAGTGAACTGGCCTAAGAATGTCATTTCCTGTTTGTTGAATGTAAGAAGCCATTGATGGGTTGGTTGGAGCAGCGGTGCACCCAACACGGTGTGGGTGCTCCTGTTGATGAGGGAGACTGCCACGCCTGTGTCCACCTGCATCCAGAGTAGCTTCCCTAATATAGAAAAATCCAAATTAGGCTCGAGAATACTCTGTTTATTTACAGTCGTGTGTTTGTCGCAGTAAACACCTGGTAGCGACTGAATCGCCTGACCCGCCAAGCTAGAGTTCATTGTGTGCTGCCAGCTTGTTAGGGGTATGCTGACAGCACATTTACTTTACAACTGACGATGAAATATGAACATGAAATAGTCGAACACTGGAACAGTAACAGCTTTCAAACCATTGAAAAACCCACCACAAATAAAAACACGATTTGCATGGGTCTATCCCCCAACTCTGAAAGCTCTTCGTATGCACGAATCTGGAAGTTTAGAAGCGACAGAATATATATATATTCGCACATGCGTAAAACTGTCAGAGTTATATACAGGGTGTTTCACTAAGTGTGTTTGCCTCTGTAACTTATAAACACGATCCATTAGATACCCCACAAAAGGAAATCTACTGGTGTTAAATTGGGCGACCTTGCGGGTTGTGTTTACGTCACTGAGCCCACATCCCCAGATGATCTAAAACAGCGCATCGAGGATGCATGTCGCTCTGTCACACCGGCGATGTTACATCTCGTCCGCAGATCCTTTTGAAGGCGCATTGCATTATGCATTGAGGAACATGGACATACAATTGAACATCTCATGTAAATCAACATCCCACCGCCATAACATCCATCACCCACCACACAGCCATGTATTATGTACAGCGTGTGGTATCTGCCCCCGAAACTTTGAAGGGTTGTAGCTCCCAAACTAACAGTGGTAGGAATGTAGTTTAAATTAATTTGGACGCAGTTGGTTTCAACGATTCCAATGCACGATAGAAAAAAACTATTGTTCCATTTAAAAAATTATATCTTTGTGCTGTAACGTTTTGGAAAATGATACAATAAACTATGTTCATAGCTCCGCAGAAAGTGTAACATTTCTTGTGTTGACCTACCGCATTAAAATTTCCCGTCACCTATTATTTTATAAGTTACAGAGGCAAACACATTTAGTGAAACACCCTGTGTATATATACACACTCACTCATATTCACTGAATGTATGACATTAACTGCAAATGAGTAAAGTTGAAAACGTGTACCCAGCCGGGGTTCGAACCCAGTTCTACTGTTTTCTAGGCAGTTGCGCTGACCCCTATACCACTGGGAACGAAAGATCATCACACCTGCACGAAATTACTCAAGCACGTCTCCTGTCAGATACAAATTTGCAACTTTACCCTGCGCACTAGAACTCAAACTAGTAGTCACTTGGTACTAATTCCCGTAAGAGTAAGGGCCTAGGAGTGCCTCTCCACTGAAGAAAGGATCATTTGCCCATCACCGGCAAATTGTATAACGTGTAGAGTCAGCTAGTCTGATTGCTTGCTGTCCTCGCTTATGCAGCACACAGCGGACACTCCGAGTAACCAGAATCAGGACAAGGCGCTGCTTATCCACACTTTCTGCTCTACAAATGAGCGTGAACCCACTGGCAGCTATGTGAACAAACCGAAAGTGTAGGAACAATGTGTGATAGATGTGATGTCGAAACAAAACTAGGTTTAAGTGATATGTGTTATTTTCAAAATACTATGTTTTAAATATTATTTTCAGGGCTGTTAAGTCTGACTGCTCATTAAAAGTCTTCTTCCCTTTCTAGTTTTTTAGATTGCAGCTCTGGGGGAGACTGCAGCCCTAAAACCCTTCCCCTGGATTCGCCACTACAGGGTTAAGTAACCAATGCCTTTACATTGTACAGGCTGTTATCCACGCGATATAGTCATTTCTTCATGAGGAAATTGAGGTGTCCTTTCGGCTGGACTCTGAATGCTGACATGCCTTTGCAATCCAACATGCCCTTTGTAGAGTACAACTTCTGTCTTGGTCTACGAGATCACCAACGCTCTTACCAATTTATGGTGTCTGGGTCATTATGAGGGAGAAACTTACTCATTCACCAGGGCTTGCAAGAATCATTGCTGAACTGTAACTAAAGGCGTTATACTGTTGGAACAATCTACTGCAGGGGTGCATTCGGCATCTTTATGATCGGTTGGAAGCAAGGATACTCGCGTGCATGCTCAACAGAGGAGGGTTCACCATATACAAATGCGACTGCACTACCAGAATTAAAAACCAATATACAGTTTTCGAATTCCCTCAAGATTTATTGTGGAAACAGAGTATATGGAATGCATGAAATGCGTACTGTAGCCTTCATGGGTGTCGATGCAGGCGCTTTTTCAGGCATCCATTCGATCATGCTGACAGCAAATAATGTGTTGGGATACATTAATCCACGCCTGTTCGACGTGTTCACCGAGTTTCCCATAGTTGTTTCACATATCAATTGTCTTCGCATCATATCCCTCCCACACCTGCTCGGTTGGAGTCAGTTGCTGCAGGCATTGCAGGGAAAGCTGTTTTCACATTCCGGTGAACACTATCCTGTTGGAAGATCACATCACTTTGCTATTGAAAGAACGGCAAGAAGTGGTCTAATAAAACTCTTCACATCTTCACATAGTGAGTGCTGATCAACCTTCCCTCAACAAACACCAAAGGTGTACGAAAGTTGTAGCTTATCGCACCCCCGCCTACAGCGGCTAGGATGGGGCTAGTGTGTGTTGTACAAATGCGCTCTACGAGAGAACACTTGCTATGTTTACGTCATACGTGTAAACGACTATCACTTGCTTGCGCTAGAGATCTGCGTGTCCAGGCCCAGCGGTTCATATTTTTTAAGAGTGGGTAGTTCTCCAAAAGTTCCCCCCTTCTTCTAATTCCACCCCTCTCCCCGCTGTCAGTAATCTCTATACATGAAAATGTTCTGTTGGTTTGTGTATAGCCATTAATCTCCGAAAGTTGTTGAACGATTGCTTTGAAATTTAGACACAACGTTGCATTGTATACAGGAAGGTATCTAAGTACATATTTATTGAATATCTATATCTATAAATGTGAGTGTCTGTTCAGTGTATGTTTATCACGTCTGAACTACAAGACATGAAGAGCTAAAAATTTGTACAGTTACTAATGTCTACCCGGGGAAGGCTTTAAGCAGGGCCGGATCTAGGGAGGGACAAAGGGGGCAGTTGCCCTGGGCGGCAGAATTTAGAGGGCAGCAAGTTTTGACCCCTTTTTTTTTTTTTTTTTTTTTTTTTTTTTTTTTTTTTTTTTTTTTTTTTTTTTTTTACAGGATGTAACTTTTTGGTATCATTTAATAAAATTAACTGACACAGAATTATTAAAAATAAAATGACTGCAAAAGATACCGAAATCATTTAATAAAACTAAAATTCCTGGTTGCTGACTTCAGTGTTGCCCTGTCACAGGTACTTCTGCTAATCAAACTTTAAAAATCTACTAGATATTAGCCAGAATGAGGGAGATGTTTGCGTTATTGCATAAGCAAATGCACAATGTTTATTAATTTGCAAAGATTTCCTTTTTCAGATAAATGAATATTCATATTTCATATCAAGGTAATATTTGTAGAGCAGGTGAATTTAATAACTTTCCAGTCCTTATAATAAAAAAAAGTATTTCAGGTGCGCACCCTTCTTATTGAAAGTCAAAAGCATTAAGGATCTAGCGATGGAATTGATAGACATCTACACAGGATGCTCTGTAAATCACATTTAACTGCCTGACAGAGGGTTCATCGGACCACTTTCATACTATTTATCTCCCATTCCATTCTCGAATAGCGCGCGGGAAGAAAGAACATCTGAATCTCTCTGTTCGAGCTCTGATTTCACGTATTTATTCAGATGATCTATTCTACTTATGTAAGTGGGAGGCAACAATATATTTTCGCATTCGGAGGAGAATGTTGACGATTGTAGTTTCGTAAGTAGCCCACGTCGCAGCGATAAACGCCTTTGTTCTAATGATTCCCATTCCATATCCTGTATCATTTCCGTGTCTCCCCTGTATCACGACAATACAAAACAAGCTGCCCTTCTTTCGACTCTTTCTCGATGTCCTCCGACAAACCGACCTGATAAGTATCGCACACTGGGCAGCAGACCAGATAAAACAAGAGGAATCTCACTGTATTATTGATGCTGTCCTTTTTTCTAGCTAAGCAAGGAAGTCCTTTTAGAGGAACAAAAGAAGATGGTGATTTTGGTGATCCACATAGCGGCAAATTTCTAAATACAGTTGATCTCATATCATACTATAGTGTCCCCCTTCGTCTGCGTATTAAACGCCGCAAGAAAGGCCAGATTAGCTATTTTTACAAAAATATACATGATGAGTTCCGCGACTTGATTGCTGACAAAATAAAACAAGATATAATTAAAGATATTTTAGCTGCTAAATACTTTTCACTGATGTTTGACTGCACGCCAGATATCAGCCACAATGCGCAGATGACACAAGGAACTCGATATGTAGAATAACTCAGAGGTTGTGGAAAGTTTTACTGACTTTTTTACAGTTACAAACAAAACAGGAGAAGGCCTTAGTCAAGAGATACTGCAAAAATTGGAACAAGATGGGTTGAACATTAAGTACTGAAGGGGGCAGTCTCATGACAATGGGGCAAACATGGCTGGAAAGTACAAACGGGTCCAGTCAAGAATACTTCAAAAGAATGAACTGGCCTATTTCGTACCATGTGCTACTCACTCTTTAAATTTAGTAGGAGCAAATTCAGCAGACATTCAGAAAGACTAGGTGATCTGCAAGAGTAGATGCGGTTGAAGCTGTTTACAAGCATTTTCATAAAGTTTTGAAGGCCCTGGAAGAAACTGAAACTTATAAATAGTCAACACCAGAAACAAAATCCGATACAAGATCTATTTTTAAAAAATATGAGAAAACTGAAATTAATTACTTTAACTTGTTTCTGGTATGCAATATTAAAATAAATTGCTCATGTTAATCAGTTTCTGCGAAGTTAATACTTTACAATTGATAAAGCTGTTCGGAACATTCAAGGACTTTTGGGCTTTCTCAAAACTTCCCGGGATTCTTGTACCTCTGAAGCTATTTCTGAGGCCAAAGTGCGAGCAGAAGATAATGAGGGATCAACGGTATTCTCCGAAAAAAGGATTCGAAGAAAGAAGAAAATGGCCGATGAGCTTTGTGAAGATGAAGTATCCAACATTCACAGAAAAAAATAAGGAATAATCGACAGAGCTTAGTACCAGGTTTATCGCACTTGAGAAAATTAGTTTTCTGTGTGGTGTGCAAATTCGAGAAATGGAAGTGGAGGAGTTGAAGGCCAAAGGAGCGGAACTGGCAGAAGATCTTAGCGAGGAAGAACTTGAAGTTGAAAGTTTCAGACAACATGCGCTGGCAGTAGACAGAGCCTTGCAAGATTCCACTGCATCGTCAACATTAAGTTTAATTTAAAAAAAAAAAATAAATTGGTAGAGGGGTATCCCAACCTGGATTTGATTGATTTGATTTGATTTTTTCCAGAGAAGCCAAAACAGTCTTGGTCCAGGCCCGCCACTGCCCGCACCGAAACTATGTTTATTGTGCGGTATCGCTCCCTGTATATCTAGTAAAGCCAACCAATGCCCTTTAACAGTGCAAGGAGTCCCTTTACCAGTTCTTTATTAGACACAATTTCTTCGGGTCTGGTTGTCCCAAATGTTCTGTGCCTTTTACTCTCCAATGCAATGCATTCGAAAATTAGATGTGATGCAGTTTCATCACCGTCATCACAGATCCTACATTTAGGGTCCTCTTCTGTTATTCCCATTGTATGTAGGTGTTTTTTGAAATTCCCATGGCCTGTCAGCAATCCAACCATGAGTCTAATCTCTCTCCTGTTCAGGCCCAGGATTGCAGAGCTTCTTTTAAAATATGGCTTTTGCCATGTTTTTGTTGATGGACTTTGGTCCAATATTCTACGTGCTGTCTTCTGAGCCAGTTACGTAGCTCCAATTTGATCATAGCCTTGGTGATTGTCAGGACAGGTTCCGGTCCAATAAATAGAGACTCTGCCCCCATCCTGGCTAATCTGTTGGCTTGTTTGTTGCCACTGATCCCCGAGTGGCCAGGGACCCACAATAGGTTTACTCTATCGCTTTCCCCTAGCTCCACCAGAACCCTGTGACATTCTGCAACAATTTTAGACCTTGTTGTAGGAGCTGCCAGTGATCTCAGATCTGCCTGGCTGTCTGAATAGATATAGATGCTACGATTTTTGTAGCACCTACGCAAATTCTCCTCCACACATGCCCTGATGGCAGTGATTTAGGCCTGGAATACTGAGGCCAGTTTCCCTAGAGAGACGACGCCCTCCAGTCTTGGCTGCACCCCTTATACCCCGGCCCCAACGCCTTGGTCTGATTTCGACCCGTCAGTGAACCAGACAATATCCCCCGTACGGTGTCGAACTACTTTCTCCCACTGCTCCCTACTTCCAATTGTTATACTGAAAGGCTTGATGAAACAGTATGGGGTTATAATATACTCGGCTGGCATTTCCCCAACCTTTCCTATATTTACCTCACTCACTATTTTAGTGTGTGATTCTGGATATCCCAAAGAGTTCCAGTTGTTGCCAGATTTGAGTCTGTATGCACCAGCTGCTGCCTCCATCTTGACCCAAAGGTGTAATGGGGGCATATCCAGCATGGTTTCCATCCCAGCAGTTGGTGTGCTGCTAATTCCACCTGTTAAGGCTAAGTAGGCTAGTCTCTGCACCTTACCAAGCTCCTTAGCAGCAACCTGTTGTTCTACCTTCTTCCACCACACGACCGCCCCATAGGTGATCCTGGGTCTAATCACTGTGGTGTATATCCAGTGCATACCCTTGGGGCTCAGGCCCCAATTTTTGCCACAAGCTCTCCTGGTACTTACTAAAGTACCTTTTGCCTTGGAGCAAATATTCCTAATGTGAGGGGTCCATGTCAGTTTCTCATCTAGGGTAACCCCTAGATATTTCACTGTCCCCTTCACAGGTAGCGCTTCATTGAAAAGCTTTAGATTCCAACTTGAGTGTTGGATATGTTTCCTTGTGAATGGTACAACAACAGTCTTCTTAGGACTAACCCCCAGATCCTATTTTCTGCACCAGTCTTGCACAATGTCCAAAGCACCTTGTGCCATATTCTTCGCTGTGTCAGCAAATTTGCCAAGTATTACTATGGCAAGATCATCTGCGTATCCTTGGCAAAAGTACTGCCTAGAGTTTAATTCTCCAATGATATCATTCACCACTAGATTCCACAATAAAGGGGAAAGAACTCCTCCTTGCAGGCAACCCCTAGTGGTGTTGATTACCATTTTTTCATTCATCATGAAAGCCTCTACCTTTCTTCCACTGAGCATGGACCTAGTCCACCTACATATAGCGGTCCCTAGGTCATGCACCTCTGCTGCCCTAACCATGGAATCGAAGGTCGTGTTGCTAAAAGCCCCCTCAATGTCCAGGAAGATACAGAGGGCTATTTCTTGAAAGTGTAGTGCTTTCTCCACCTTCCCAACAAGTTGGTGGAGAGCTGTCTCACATGATTTACCTGGCTGATATGCATGTTGGTTTGAATGTAGACGAGTCCTACTTAACCTCCTTTCTCCAACATGCACATAGGAATCTAATAAGATTTTCTCCCACTTGTTGCAGGAGAGCTGGAAAGATTCCATCGGGGCCAGGTGACTTGAATGGTTGAAATGTTCCCACTGCCCATCGGACCTTACTGAAATCGACACACTCCTTGGCCAGATCCCAGTCCTCTTTGCGAATACCTGAGAACCGTTGTCTCTCAGGAATCGCATTCTGGTCTGAGTTATCCCCCAGAGTATATTGAGGAAAGTGAGTCTTGAGGAGCAGTTACAGCGTTTCATGTGCTGTCTTTGTATACTCCCCATCCTCCTTCCTCAATGTTCCTCCTGGATTAGTTGGTACCCTAGTGAGGATTTTATGAAGTATCGCTTGAGCAGCCGTGCCCTCCACTTCCTCACAGAATACCTTCCAGGATGCCTCCTTTTCCCGTCTGATGGCAAGGTTGTAATTGACAAGGGCCTCATGATACTTTGCCCATTGGCCTTTGCGCCTCGCAAGGTTAAAAAGTCTTCGTACCTGTTTCCTTTGCATTTCCAGGTTATTATTCCACCAAGGGACACTCCTATTTGTGCACTTCTTAGTGATTGAGCAGTTGTCCTGGTATGAGGTCACGGCCTCTGCTACTTCCTCAAACTCTGCTGGATTCCTTATCGAAGTTTTAATTTCAGATAGGCTGAAGTCAAGGTCTCTCCTATATGTCTCCCAGTCCGTTTTCCTGGGATTCCTATAGGCCATGGTCTGTCTGGTTCCCATTTCAACCTTGAATTTAATATACATGTGATCTGATGAGGATGGCTCCAGGACCACATGCCACTGTTTGACATAACTTCCCATCATCATGGAACCAAAAGCTATGTCAATTACTTCTTCCCTTCTACTATTCCTGAATGTAGGTTCATTACCCCTATTCAGAATCTCCAAGTTGTTAGATAGGAGAAATTCACCTCTACTGTTGGTGTCCTTGCTGACCCACGATAGATTGTTGGCATTGGCGTCACATCCCACCAACAGTTCGTCACCTTGCCGATGGCAGGCTTCCGTCAGTCTCCTCACTTCCAAAGGAGGAGGAGAGCTGTCTTCATAAGGAAGGTATGCTGAGGCCAAAACAATTTCCCTCTTGATACCTTCCTCACGTTGCTGCATCCTGATAGTCACCAAGTCCCTGAAACAAACATCCATCATTGGTATGAAAGGTATTCCATTTCTAACATAAATGCATGTTCTGGAGTTTTTTAGATTTCTAGCATAAATCAGCTTACCTCCAGTACCACCAAGGCCCGAAACACCCCATTTGTATAAATAGAGTTCTTGTATCAGGGCCATGTCCACCTCCTGTCTCTCCAGGCGACGGCTCAGGGCAGCAGTGGCCCCTTTACTGTGCTGCAGGTTTATCTACAGCACTTCCAGTCCCCATCTTGCTGCCATTATTGCCTTTAAGGTCTTTGATTACCCTGACGACGACCTGCGAGAACCCTAAAAACAGTTTCAGGCCTTGCTCTTGCATTGCCTTCAGGGACTTCTCTCCGACCTCCACCACCAGGGTTCGTCCTTCTGGAACGACCTTTTGGTTAATTACCCTCCAATCCTCTGTCGAGACTTTTGGGTTCTGGACCCTTATTTTCTCGAACAGAGTCTTTGGAGGGACATCCTTAAGCATCTTTGGTACCCATATTGATACCTTTGCGGTCTTCAGGAGTTCGGTTGCTGTCTTGACCAGCAGCTTCGCGTCCTCCCACGGGGATATCATGGGCACCTTTTCCTTAAGCCAGGGGTGGGCACGAGAGCTGCTCGCGCGGCTGCCCGCGAGCAGCGAGAGCCGCGAGGGCAGCGCTGAGCGGCCTTGAGAGCCAGCAGTGCGGGTAGCAGGGCTGTGCGGGGTGGCTGGCCGCTTGCTGATGCACAGTGCACATACATCAGTGTTTTCATCCAATGCTAAAGAAAAGAAAAGTAAATCTTTGATCCTGTCTCTCAACTGAGCTTCCACGTCGTTTGCCATTTCTTCAATGCGCCTGCTAACCGTTCTCCTTGAAAGAGGAACCGTTTCAAAAAGAGTAATATTTGCTGGGCACAAAATTGTTGCGGCAGCAACAAAACATTCTTTCACAAATTCTGCATCGCTGAAGGGCCGCGCAGTTTTAGCTATTTTAAGAGCTACATGATAGCTTACTCTCATCGCTGCAGCGTTGTGGATTAGAAGGTTTTCCACCTGTAAATACGTAGAGGAGAAGGTAAAATTGACGGAAAATGCACACAACATGTTAATAACAGCAGTAAATTGAATTAATAACATAATTATCTACAAGTATACTTACGTCTTTTTCCTTTTACTGCTTCATTTCTATAACTTTGACTTTTCGTTCTTCTTTACTCTAACTACATCTTTTTCGTGAAGCAGTTGAAAATGACGCTTCACATTGTACTTCTTCCATGAAGACAATGTTGAATTGCAAAACAAACACTGAAGCCCGCTTTGCATTCCAACAAAAAAGTACTCTTCTTCCCACTGTGGGTGTTCAGAAAACTTTCTTTTCCAAGATTTTACGCCCTCCTTAGCCATTTTTCAGACACTAGTTCTGCTTTATCACGAACACCGGACGCGATTTCCACAAGTAAACTGAACGAGTGGTTCCGCGTGGTGTAGTGAGGTGCGCGGTTAGTCGAGTATGAGTGGGGGGCACTGCTGGCTGGCGGAGTGGGGGGGGGGGGGGGAGCCGCGAGCAGGCCGCGTGAGCCGCTGAGAGCGCTCGCGCTCGCGAAACGGCATTTGCCCAGCCCTGCCTTAAGCCATTCTGCTGAGTGCTCCCCCTCACAGACAAAAATGAGGGCACCGCGATACAGATAGACCCTTCTGAATTTGGGTCATGGACCAGCGTCCCCCCCAATCTCTTCAAACAGGGCCATCCACACGAGCCGCTCCTGCTGCGAGGTGATGCTCACCAGTGGGTATCCTTCTTGGACAACCGCCATTCTAAAGACCGAGACTGCAGTACTATAGGTCTGTTTCCCTATTTCCTGCCTCAGCCTTTTAGGATCACGTTTGTCCAGAGAGGAGGGAGTCTTAGGTTCCTCCCTAACCCTCTTGCCACCTGTCTTTGATGTCGAGGGGGTCTGTGTATCCCCTTCGACCTGAGGCAGTTTCTTTTTGGAGGTCTTGGGCTCAAGCCCTTTTGATTCCCTCCACTTATGCTCAGGAAGCCTTCTTTTTCTTCCTTTTGCTTCTGTTCCTTGCTTCTGAGCCCCAGACAAGGCCTTAATCGTAATCTGGTCCAACTTCTCTGTTACAGTTCCCACTTTTTGCTCAGGTCTAGACCCTGATTCAGTAGTAGGAGTGCACTCCATCGGTCCTGATCCCGATGTCTGAGTATCTGAGGTCTCAGATTGCCCCTCAGATTCTTTTAAAATACTTTCCTTCTCCGTGTTCATCTTAGTCCCACGAGATTTGGGGATTTATATGGTCCACACCACGATAACCCCGCGCGGTGCAAGGCTACTTACTCAGGGAGGTCGCCCGGTATCCCTGAGGCTCCGTTCGAGACACATCCACTCATGTGCCACGCACCCCTCAGCACGGATCGCATCACACTTTGGGTTGGGAAAGGAATTGGGAAATGACTGGGAGAGTATAAGGAAGACGGGACGTTGTGGGACACTCTTGGTCTGATCCATGAGCTGAGGCCTTTCCGGCAGTAGGTTCTCTACCTTCGGTATAGCCCTCTGCTTCACGCGGATACGCAAGCCTCTCCACCCGCACGGACAGTGCTTCATCAAGGTGGTGTCCCCAGGACAGGATCCCAACCTTACTACAGCGTTAAAATATGTCTTACCATTCTAGTTTCGTCTGGAGAAAGAAGTTTCAGCAAGCTGAAACTAATTAAATACACTTGAGGAGGACGACTACTTAACAAATCTGAGTATAGTATCCATAGAGCACAAACGAGCTGCTTCTCTAAACTATGATGATATCAAAAACAGTTTTGCAGCAAAAAAAGCTCAAAAAGCGAAATTTTGAATTGATTTTTTTCGATGAGTAATCTTGTAATATTTTTGTATGTATTAAAACTGTTCTGTTTTCCATTGATCTTAATTCAGTCAGTAAAATAAGTTCATGTTGTGAGATTGTGACATTTATTTGGAAATATGTAACCCAATTAGCGTCAAAAAGTTGATTCTTACGGGGGGGGGGGGTGAAGGGGCGGCAAATTTAAGCTTGCCCCCCTTGGCAAATGTCCTAGATCCGGCTCTGCTTTAGCACAGTTTTATGGCGATCGGATAGCTATTTATCTATAAAATGTGAATGTCTGTTCGGTGTTCGCCTATCACGTCCGATCGACAAGACGCAGAGACTTAAATATTTGTACGGTTACTAATTTATACCTGAGGAAATTTTCAGATATTTAGTAATTTGAAGAATATAACGCGAAATACGGAACAGTAATTACTCTTTTAAAATGGTTTTATTGGTTGCATTGTTGCTTGAGGGTTGATAATAAAAAGGTGGAGTATATTGGGATGGAAAGTTATCGGTGTATATAAAATTCTACGTGTGTGTGTGTGTGTGTGTGTGTGTGTGTTTGTGTGTGTGTTAATATTTCGACTTGCAGCGAAAACTGCAGAACGCAAACGAATGGTCGGTGTCTAATTGTTGTCCGAAGTCTGCCGTTGTACACCAGAGCAGTTCCGTGCCTTATGGGGGTGGTTGAAAGTCGTCAAATTATAAAAAAAATCGCACTGAAGGCCAGCGATGACGTTTGAGACTCTATAAGCAAGGAGGTTACATACAGCGAAATGTGATACCAGAGACCATATCTTTGGTCTATGCTGTAAGGATAAGCATACGAATAAGGAAATATGAGAATCAATAAATAAAGCAGTAAAGAAGAAATTTCTTTTAATACATCTCTTTTAAAAAATCGATTTGACGTTTCGCGCATTACATCAAGTGATCGATCTGTGATATTATTACAATCATTAAATGTGGCAGGAATCCATTTACAGTCCTCGTGTTTTTCACATGGTCAATTATACGTCGCTTGCTCAAAGTTGGGCAACCCAAGAAATGTCTACATTTACGCTCCAAAAGGTTTCTTTCTAAAGAAGGTATTGTATTTCATTTCATCCTTCAAAGCCAGTCTCATAGCACACTACTGAAAGATGAAAGGCGGAGGAAATTGATGTAGAGCGATTGCGACAACCGTTTCAAAAACTTTTCTGTACTTTCAGTTCTATTTTACTCCCTGTAAAGGATGGTCTGAAATGCATCAAACAGCAATCTCTCCGCTACCGAACTTTTTGAATCAATTGTGTAAACATAGGCCTACTTGACAAAGAGTATCATTTTAAAACGACTGTGTCGGATTAAGGAAAGATTAATGATTTATTAGAAAGCTAGGATGCTGCTGGGGCAAAAATGACGTTGGAGGCCCCTCTTCAAACGAAACTATACAGATAAATAGCACTTCAACATCAGATCCTTACCGCTCACTGGAAGACATAATAAGGCAAACCTAAATACTTCTAAGTAAATTATTATTTGTCACGCAGCAGATAATATTTAATCACACTCTGTAATATAATTATAACTGTAAAAGTTTGTTTGTTTGTTATGCTTTCACGCGAAAATTACTGGGTGGATTTGAATGAAATTTTGCATAGGGAAAGAGTTGGACCTGGGTAGGACATACACATAAAACGACGCCATAGCTTTTGAAGTTGCTCCATACTAGGTGAATGAAGTTGCAGGCAGTAGCTTCACTGATAACGCGCCGATCAGTAATACAATCCACAAAACCATCCACTATCCATATTTTCCCTTCTTCTTGTGCGAATTTCAGAGTGCAATTGATTACAGCTCTTGATTCGGATCTATGATTAAGGTGCATTACACAAACAGTTGAGTTACTACAACAATACCGTTCTCTAATAACACATTGTAGAGACTTCATATTCAAATGTGGTCACACCGTGTATTGTCAAACACACTGCTAGTCAGAGCGCCACCCCAGACCTCTGGTCTTGGGGGGGGGGGGGCTCCAAATATCGCGAAAGCAGTTTCTTTCGTACTGGGGGGGGGTCCCAATCTCAAAAGTTCCTTTTTTATAGTAATGCATATATTTGCAAGTGGGCAAGAGGCCTCATTTTGTTCTGCAGCCGCCCCAGGCCTCCGACAGCATTAGTCTGCCACTGCAAAGCCCTTGACTGTTATTTCGCAAAGATTGGCAGCCATAGCAACTCTGAATTCAACCGACAACACGCTAATAGTGGCAGGTCCATGTCTTAGCGGACAAGCAATAGTCCTTGTAATTTATATACTGAGGTGGGGATAATTTTTCGATTGCGCTTCGTGCGTTTGAGGTTCAAAATGTTAAAAGTCGAAAATCCTTCATTCAAATTCAAATGTTTGTGTAGCTTATGGGACTTAACTACGGGGTCATCAGTCCCTAAACTTACAAACTACTTATGAACTAGCTAATCCTAAGGACTGTACAAATATCCATGGTCGAGGAGGGATTCGAACCCCCGACCGTTGTGGTCGTGGCGACCGTGACTGGAGCGCCTCAGTCCCCTCGGCCACCCCGGCCGGCAAATCCTTCATTCAACTGAAATATTATATACAGTAGAACGTCGATTATGCTAAGTAATTGGGGGACATGGGTTTTTGGAAAGCCGGTTTATTCGGATAATCGAACTGTACATTTGTATTTGCCAATAAGAAGTACTGTACAGTAAATGTATTTATACAATATTTGCAGCCGCACGATCCGCCACACTGTTCCGAGGTATACGCCGCAACACTTATAAGGCGCAGCTGTTTCTGTGAGAAGCTTTGATGCTGCCGCTACTTCTGCTGCTACTGCGATTGAAGTGTGGCGATTGTTGTACACAGCGACAGTCGGCTTGGCCGGTCAGCAGCGCCACCGAGTGGCGTGCGTCGTGTGAAGGCTCAATCACAAGTAATGTTACGCCACCCGGTGGCTCAGTGCGGCTACTGTTGGAAACTTGGTTTTAGGGGAGAAAAAAAACTCGACGCACTACTATAGGGCCTAACTTTTTTCGAACGTCGCTCACGGAGGCCGAGGGGCCCCTTGAACTCGGGGGCCCCGGGGCACTGCCCCGCCTAGCCCTATGATAGCTACGCCACTGGTACTACTATGTGTCAAAAAATCATATCTTTAAACCTTATGCTTCCTTCAAAGTAGAGTGAGAAGCGTTATGAAGGTAAAAAATTCACGTAGAATGGAAATTAGCTATTTTCGATTTTCAAAAGCAATGGAAGACATGTAAGGAAAAAATAAGTTGATAAAACGATGTGGATCGGTCTTAATACCGTCAACAATTTTTGCAGTGTGAAAATCAGAAAAGTGATTTCACCCTTTTTTCCAGCCCGGCCCGACCGGGAGCGGCCATCACCGCACGGCTCAGTGTAAATAAATATTCCTTCAAATCAAGAGTGGGTACAGCTACCGCGGTACCCACTTCACCTGCTGGGCCTGCGCGTGTCTGCAGTTCCACTGCTAATAACCAGTCCGCAACAGTTTGTGTTGGCACTTCTGGGCACGCTAACCATCTTATACAGGGCCGGCCTTACCCATCTAGGACGTGGTGGAGTAGCCGAGCGGTCTAAGGCGCCTCGCTGCGGAGCGCGCGGTTGCTCGCCGTCGGTGGTTCGAGTCCTCCCAGGGGCTTGGGTCAGTGTGTTTGTCCTTAGGTTAGTTTACCTTAGTTTAAGTAGTTCGTAAGCTACGGACTGATGACTACGCAGTTTCGTCCGATAGATTTACAAACATTTGATTTACCCATGGAGGCGCCCTGGGCTAGTCGCCCACTTGGCGCCCTTAGGGGCGCGTCCAAAAATTATTATTATTATTTTTTTTTTTTTTTTTTTTTTTTTTTTTTTTTTTTTTTGAGTGGGTGGTGGGGTGGGTTCTAACCGAATTCACCAAATTTCACGTGGTGGAGAGGGGGTCTTGATAAATCTCACGTTCTTTTACCCGCAAGAAACAGTGCAAAACAGGGATTAAATTAAGTAAAACATGTTTCACGTCTATAATATGGTTAAATCTTACGCAATAATACCTATCGAGGCTACGCAAACATCACATAGCAACACAGTAGCCCTTCGATTGTTTCTCTAAGGGTACACGACCTTCTTTTTCCCCACGCGGAATTGGAACGCATCACTCGCGGCAGCAACAGTGCTGGACACCCGGGCGTCTCAAAAAAAATAAATAAATAAATAAATAAATATATATATATATATATATATATATATATATATATATATATATATATATATATATAATGTTCAAACGTTTGTATAGCTTATGGGACTTAACGAAGGGGTCATCAGTCCCTAAACTTACAAACTACTTATGAGCTAGCTAAGACTAAGGACGGCACAAATATCCATGCCCGAGGGGGGATTCGAACACCCGACCGTAGTGGCCGTGCTGACCGTGACTGGAGCGCCTCAGTCTCTTCGGCCACCGCGGCCGGCCGGGCGCCTCCCTCACGTTGCGTAAACCAGGCCAGTCCGCTCGGATACAACTGTCATTTCACGCGCGTTTTATTACACAGGTCGACATGGATTCTGGGGTTTGGAAAGTAAGTGGTGTTCTTTACTAAATTTTCACCCCTGAATATGAAAATCTTATCAGTTTTTTTCCATCACCCTCAGTTTTTTCTGCACAGCTACCCCCCTTCCAAACCTACCATTGGCTGCGAAAACTATGTTATGCAGTGTCCATAACTACAGAAATGTGACAATGCTGCATTTTTTGTGTGAAGGTGAGGCAGAGGGGGCCAATGAGCTTGGAGCTGACATTCCATTAGCACCACAGAAATCAGTGACTGAGTGCTACAGCTACAAGAAGGTGCTTTCGCGCTTTCTTGTGAGTGGTGATATTTCACTGAAGGTGTGTTAAAAATGTCCGGAAGGCAGTGTGTGAATAGCCCAGATACATTTTGTTATATCTGTGGAAATTATGTGATACGTGCAAGACGTCGACAAATAACAAAATTTGTGCAGAAGTCATATTTTGCATATTTCGGCATGAAGCTCGGCGATCAGGAAGAAGTCATTTGCCCCACGCAGTGTTTGCCATACATGTGTGGAGCAGTTAAGGAAATGGAGTGAAGGTAAAATCAAGTGCTGGAACTTCGCAATTCCTATGGTATGGCGTGAACAGAAGAATCATGTTGATGACTGTTACTTCTGTATGATGACTGTAATGGGATACAACAGAAGAAATATATCGTATCCAAACTTAGACCTGTTCCTCATGGCCCAGGGCTACCAATACCCTCTCCACCAACATCAGTGGATTATCTTGAATTCTCTGAACCAGATGTAAGTCAAGAAAGCAGTGAATCCGACTATTCTGAGTGTGGTACCGATAGTAGCCCAAAACCTCTTACTCAAACAGAACTTGACAATTTGGTGAAAGACTTAGGATTCTCAAAAGATGCAGCACAACTACTGGGATCACGTCTCAGTGAAAATAACTTACTTGCACATGGTACATCATATTCATTGTACAGAAATCGTGACAAAGATTTCAGGGAATTTTTTGTTGAAGATGGTTTAATGCTGTTCTGCAAAGACTTCGCCGGATTAGTGATGAAAATGGGAGCTCAGAAGTATGAGAGTAAGGAATGGAGATAGTTTATAGATTCTTCAAAGCGAAATTTGAAAGCAGTGTTGCTACAGTCCTTTAAACAGTTAGGATGCGAGGTCTCTCTAAAACTACATTTTCTAATGTCACACTTAGAGAGTTTTCAAGAAAATTTGGCTGACACATCAGAGGAACATGGTGAACGATTTCATCAGAAACTTAAAACTATGGAACATCGTTATCAAGGCCGTTGGGGAATAAATATGATGGTTGAATACTGTTGGTGCATCACACATGAAGGAGAAGTGACACACAAGAGGAAGGATATCAAGCGTTCATTCACGGGCAAACGAAAACGGAAGTAGTACCTCTACCTGGTAAGTGCCCACCATAATATTTGCTTCTTATAATTCATGTGCCTTTCTTCCAATTCTTTTTCAACCTCTTTACTGTTCAATTTCGTTTCCATTGTCCCGTAATTGCTTTCCAATTTCCAACTTCATTGGGCGCAGAGTTAGACAATGGTGAATATGATGATGATAGTGGTGGTGCAAAAACCTGACGTGCTACAGAGAAACAGGCTGCAGATTTGTGATCAGCAGGGTCAATTTAGTCAGAAATTCATATTTTCATGCAACCCCAGACAAAAAGTCAAAATTTGTCGACCTGTGTTATTATTATTATTATCCTTTATTTTTTACTGTAGCCCTACTTCCAGGATTGAAGACGTCCCATTGTTCACTTGTGCTGCAGCAGCGCTAAACTGTAGTTACATTCTGTTAATAGAATGCATGTGCTTTTTACTTTCTTCAAGAACTTTTTCTTGTTCAGTTCTCATTTTCCGATTTTCTGAACCAGAAATCTTTTTCTTAATCGTTTTCTTCTCTTCTGGCACGATTTAAGAATCTGGCAAACTATGGTTGTAGACACTGCTCTACTTCGCGACCACAATATTAGATCTATAACAAATAAATAAAATCACGTATCAATAGACATAAATTGAAGAGGAAACTTGAACTAAACGATAAAAATGTTTTTAAACTTACGAGAAAATTGAAATGTTGTTCCCGTCACGACACTCTTTTCAGTCACTATAATTCACCACGAAAGCACGAACCCTGCCTCCGTCTCGTACTAACAGTTTCTGAGACGTGGATGTAAATCGTAGCGCTGCTAACATATGCAGTCCGACACACATTGGGTGGCGCTGTATTATTTCAGTGCGTTAAGGCCAATTCACACTGTCCGTCACGTCACGTCACCGTCCGTCAGAACATTCCGCAATGTGTTTCTAATGGCGGCATTCACACTATCCGTCACCGGACCGTCACCATACGTCAAGCTTTCTCGAGAAGAATGTTTTGATGGAACTGCCGTCTGTTAACATCGGAAGTTAACCTATTTTCGTTACGCGAAGTACATGTTGCAGTCGACGATTGCACTGATTATATGCAAATGTGTCTTATTCATCTTTATTTTGTTGTTATACTTCGTTTTAGGGGTTAATCTCAAATTTTTCATGACGACTTAAATATTTTTGTCAATTGAGTGTCCCCCTAAAATCGAGGACGGATATCTGAAACAAAAAATTGATTTATGTTACGTAACATTGTAACAGAAAAGACTGAAGCAAACTGTTTATTTAACTAAGATTGTAATTTGATTAAGTATTTTTCATTAAATAACATTTTAAATGAAAAAGTCACTTTTATTGAAAGACAAAAATTCAGTTGTTTACGACGATATTAACAATGTCAGCAGGCAAATCGTAATGGAGAAAGTAAACAGGCACTATTTTTGCTTTTATAAGTATTGTTCGATTTTTTGATATGTTATTTTTCCGCTTGAAAATAGATGTTGATGTTTTGAAATGTTGTTTGAGTTCCCAATAAGTTGGCCAAAAACATACACTGTAAAGTTTTAGCATTGTTGTTCAAAATGTTCAAATGTTTGTAAAGCTTATGAGACTTAATTAACTACGGGGTCATCAGTCCCTAAACTTACAAACCACTTATGAACTAGCTACTACTAAGGACGGCACAAATATCCATGCCAGAGGGGGGATTCGAACCCCCGGCCGTAGTGGCCGTGCAGACCGTGACTGAAGCGCCTCAGTCCCCTCGGCCACCGCAGCCGGCCATTGTTGTTCTCTCAATTCTAGTAGTAAACTACGACTTTCTACACAACAGATCGCCACTCATAACCTCACTTTCAACATCGCGTGTTGAGATGGGCGAATTGATGTGACGGACACGGACGGACAGTGTGAATACAACTTGACGTGATGGACAGTGTGAATTGGCCTGTAGGGGAGTATTCTATACGAATGCAGTGCATGATCTTTTAATTACTGTACATGAGTCATTAAGGCACAAATATTCGATGTAAATCCATTCAAATTAATTAATTTCAAATGTAATGACTACAGTATTTCACAGTCCGTCTTTTCCTTTATTTGGATCGGCAGCTACTGGTAGCTTTTGTGGTGCACGAAAGATGGTGCAGCTGCATGGGCGCTCCCGTGTTGCAGTTCTTGTAACATATAACAGATGCGCTGTGGTAGATCCGTCTCCCAGACGTCAGACAAAGCTCTCTTCTGATATCCTAAACTCGGCGCTCGTTTGTGAGATTAACGACGTAAGTTGAATGAGATGGAATAATATTTTATTTTAGCAAGATGGATGATTGTAAATTGTAATATTGATGGTACAGTACGGTACCGGCGTTTTATTGGACATACGTTGGCGTACGCGGAGCCCCTGGGCCTCGGCGCCCCGGGCGACTGTCCGGGTCGCCTCACCCTGACGCTGACGATCTTATGAACGGGCCTCAACCTTGGCCCGAAGTATTAGAGTATAAGCAATGTAGTTGCTGTTCCTCATTTTTCCTTTCTTGATGGTTGTAGATGTATCCTGACTTCTTGAATTGTCGTAATTGTGTTGGTTCTGCAACAGAAAATAATGGGATTCCAGCTGCTAGCAACAGCTAGCTCCACTAGGGCGCGGGTTTCTTCTTTCCCATCTGGTGTACTCATCTGCCTCGCGGCAGATGATTTTCCACTGATTATGGGAAAAGATGGGATGGGAATTAAGGAGTTAGTACTCCTTCTTGGACAGGATAGGGGATAGGTGATCTCTCAGATGCTGAGGGAGACGGACAGGTTTGTGAGGGAGACTGGGTTTAAGATGGGACGGAAGGAAAGGATAGGGATTATCTAGGTGAGGGTATGTCCTGTCTCGGATGGAGGAGACGAGCTTGTCAAGAACCTTCTTGACACTGTGCTTATCCGGCATAGGCAAGCACTCGTCCGTTTCCGGAAGCTCGTCCTTCATGACCACAGTTTCTGTGGTCGTCTTGCTCCATATCCAGACGTCCTCCTCTTCTTCGGACTCTTCGTGTCCAGGAGGAGATGCGTCCACCTCCATGTGCGTCCCCCTGGCCTCCTGCATTGCTACAGGGACCGCGGAAACGCCTGTCGGTGTGACTTCTTCTTCCGTCTGCGTCCCTGCGTCCACCCCTGCTTTCCTCCCCGCTTGTGGGTTGGCAACAAGGGCGGTCGCCTCTTCTTTCTCGGCGCGAAGTTCCCGCACCAGTTCCTCAAATTGGCGCCGTGCCGCGTCGAGTTCGGCGCGAAGCAGCGCTCTCTCCTCCGCCATGGCGGATTTGAGGGCGCGCATCACGTCGATGGCCGCAGACGTCTCTTCGTTGCTTGGTCCGCTGTCCCCTCTTGGGGGAGGGGGCGGATCTGCAGCGGGTTCTTCTCGGTACTCCATCCCCTCACTGGAGCCCTTTTCGGTGTGCCTGCTTCCCCCGCCGCTCCAGCTACAGATGTAGCTGCAGCGGAGAAAGTTAGCGGCGTGTGGTCCACCACAATTGGCACACTTTTTCGCGGCTTTCCGCGTCTTCTTGTAGCTGCGTGTGTCGTGCACCTCGGCGCGCTTCATACACGCAGCTGCGTTCTGGCAGTTCTTGGCCAGGTGGCCAAGTTTCTGGCAGTGGAAACACTGCACCGTCATCTGCTTCTTCTTCTTCTTCTTCCGCTTCTTCTTCTCGTCGCTTCCGGCCATATGCAACACCTCGCAAGCGAGATGCTTCATAATGGCCGAAAGAAGGCCGCCCTTTGACCTTTCCGCGCCTCCTCTTCCGCGTCCGGACATGGCTGCTGGAGAAGTCGTTTACGAGACGAATGCTGCTGCTGCGCTGCCGTGCGGTATCGCAAATTCTGGGCCCAGTGAATGAATTCTGGGCCCGGAAAAGGTCGAGCCACTAATCCTCCCTTCCCCCACTCCCTCGTGCCGGGATGGGTGCCGGCCGGCAGGTAAACGAGCCGACTTCATTATTTTGCGCCGGTAGCTTGGTTCATGTAAACACACTCGGCCCTGAAATACTTTTCTACAAACATTACAAGGCAACTGTGACCGGCATTGTTATAGTACATGTAGCTGCAATTCGAGTGGTTCCAATGTTGCCAGAAAACATTGTGGGCCAGTGTTGTCGGCAATAACAATTTTTATGGCCCGTGCAAACGTAGCTTTACATGCTGTACTGATGAAACAGGTATGGAGATGATCAAACAAGAACCAAAAGTGATACAGTTGGAAGTGGTCATGTAATTTCTGTTTGACAACTTTTACTTACGGGGCCGGCGCAAGGCACGTGCGAAACGTGCGGCCGCACGGGGCGGCACTTTCCTAGGGGCGGCAAATCTGCCGCCCACCCTTATTTTTTTAATTTTTAGGACAAACTCAACATTCCTGCCTAAGAGGGGATTCGAAACCAAACTTCGGAGGGAGCAGCTTCAGAAACAGTGGCACGGCGCCTCGACTACCTGCCGGCCGGGGCTGTTGAACAAGGGGAGGGAGGAGGATTAATTTCTTCCTCGTCACTGTGGCAGCACCGTCATGTTTACGCCGGAGGAACAGAGAGGGGGAAGCAGTCTGGCGTACACACCAGTATTCTGAGTGGAGCGCTGCCAGCCTGTTACGCGCCGTGCATTTGCTCACAACTAATTTTGCAGAAGGCTAAATCTGATTTGTAAATTCGAATGCAATGTTTGATACTGCGGTTACATGTTAAGTCTGAAGCAATTTTGCTAAGCCCTTCAATGACAGTTTCCGACTGCTTCATTCTTCCCGCATTATGGAAAAAATGGTTGAACATTACTACAGTCAAACATGTCCAACACCTACAATGGCTAGAAGTGTTCCGAATGAGTAAATACGCTGCGAGTAATTACACGGTATAAAGACATTAGTAGTAAGCCTGGCATAAGTTGGGTTTCGACGTATTTTTGAACATTTTTGCTATTCGTTTCTGAGTGATAGTCGGACGTTTTGGTTTTTGAGACATGAAACACCTGTCTCCGCCTGCATGAACAACAAACTCTGACCGGCCGTTTTATTTGACAACATTACTCGCACACTATCACTTTGCCAACATTTATTTACTATATAGTGCGTGTGAATCCACATTTCATCTAAGTAAACTACTGGTCGCTTTGATTCTGATGAAAACCTGAGAGCCGGCCGCGGTGGCCGAGGAAACTGAGGCGCTTCAGTCACGGTCTGCACGGCCACTACGGTCGGGGTTTCGAATCCCCCCTCGGGCATGGATATTTGTGCCGTCCTTAGTATTAGTTAGTTCATGAGTAGTTTGTAAGTTTAGGGACTGATGACCCCGTAGTTAAGTTCCATAAGCTCTACAAACGTTTGAACATTTTTTTTTTAGTTATATCCAATGATCTTTAATTGTGTGCATAATCCTACCCTTTTTTCGTACACCATCATATATTATGTTCTTTATATTACATATACCACCCAGAGGTATGAGGAGTATATTATTTTATATTTAATATAAAGTTTTCTAAAGAAGAATAGATAAGATTTTTAAATTACATTTTTGTAATTAGGTTTTAAGTTTTCCATTGTTTTTGGAGGTAGTTGACATTGGCTGAAATTGGTCATATGTGAAATCTTCTTGAAGATTTAGATGTAAATGATTGCGTCAGAGAGACAATATATTACAAAAAGTCACTGTGCTCCATATAAGAAATTCGCTATTTCCAGGAAGTGATCATGTTATGTTTACGGCATTTTCGTAATAAACAGACTCCCATCACACTTTATCCAAGCTTTGGACTAGCTAAATGACAAGAATACATTGTCATTCAGGCTTGTTTAAAATCAGTATTTTCATCTTTTTTAATTTATTTTATTTTATTAACTTTTAAATTATTATTTATTTGTACATTTTTTCACATACGTTATCTCAAAGTAGGCCAATGAATTTATTCAAATTTTTGAAGGTAAGAGATCACTTTCAAACAGGCCCTGATGTCACCATCCTCTTCGTACTTTTGTAATATTTTTGCCATCCTTTCATCGAGTTTCACATATGGTTTTTTCTTTCGTTTTCCCTCCATACCTAACTCTGATCTTATTAAAGCACGTGCCGAGTTCTCTGCTTCCGTCTTCATGCACTTGATTACGTCTTTAATTTTAGGATTCTGTTTCCCAAGCAAATTATTAATCTTGTTGTGCCAACCTACTACAGCGTTGGTGGTACGATGGCGCAGTCTGTAGCAGCTCCAAACACTGATCGGGACTTCATCGTTTTCTAACCACCTATCTACGAAATAGTCGAAAAACTGAGACAGCTTGGGGATATCTGGTGCTTGTGAATGGATTTCGAGCCAGCCATCACAGACATCTTCCGGTCGAAGGAATGCCAGAGAAGCACACATCTGAATTTGCAACCTTACTTCTTCATTTTCTCTGTATTCGGAAACAATTCCCAAGTCTTGCACTTTCCTCCAGAGAGATTTCTTCATGTGGAAATGACAGCCATGGACTTGAACCGACGGGAGCACAACTTTTAATGAAGAAATAGCAGCTATTTCAAAATCAACGGTGATATTTTGAGAATTCCTATTCTTTTATATTATTTTTAAGACCGCTGAAAAGACGAATATATGTCTCTTTTCTTCTGTTGGGTAACAGTGCAAAGACCACCGGATAGATATTTGTTTCATACTTTGAACTTCCAAAGTCTGCATGTATCGTATATATTTGAGCAAATTGCTTGCTACAACATTTGAAGGTCCCATCCATAAAAATGTCTCGTTTAGTCTTTAAAGCCTATCTTCCTATTTTTCCACTAAAGACTATCACCCTATCTCCAATGTTGCCATTCCTCAAGAGAAAACTGCTACCGTCATTCATATTTAGTAGCTCAGGCGAAAGATGGACTTCTTGTCTCGTCTGTGGCTCTTTCTGATCTCCGCGTGCTTTAGACCGATGCTTGTATAATATCCGCTTCGTTGATAGCTCTTCTGGTATTTCAGACACAAAACGATACCCTCGATTGTGGAGATCACCTAATTCTTCAGTATATATTTTAGAAATGGAAGTCTCTTCGTCTCTTGATCTCTTCTTAGCCCGATTTACTGCCTTCTGTATTTCTATGCGAGCGTCATCCGCTGCTCCACATTGATGCTCGTTTGAACTAAGCACCTCAGTCTTTCGTCTCAAGCATTCCTCGGCAATACTTTGTTCTTTGCTTTGAACAGCGCCGAATCACGGTCCCATCTGCTTTGGTTCTCCGAATGGTATATGAGTAGCCGTCATAGTACGCACATGGCTTACCACGGATGGTCGTTGACACTTCCATTTCGAACTTAAAGCACACTGGGAGAGAAGATGCACGAACTGAATACTACGCAAGTTAGAGCCGTACTGGCAGTGACTGTCTAAGCGGTCAGCCACTGCGTTGGACGAGACCTTCGGGACCGTGACTGACAAGGAGCGTTCCCAGGGGGGCAGGGAGGCTCTGCCCTCGCGCAGGTAGTTTCCAGGAAACTGGGCCCAGAATTCGCACATTTCTGATTGGGCCCAGAATTCACTGGTCCCAGAAATCAGTGAACCCTGCCGTGCGTCCGCTCCGCTCGGCTGCCCGCTGCGCTCGGTCACCTCACCCTAAAGCCGGCGCTGCTCTTATATGTACAGTGCTAGCTGCATGATCTGCCACTGATGCCCTTACAATTCCAAGATATCGGCGGACGACTGTATTGCTTGGACGTTCAAAGCTCATCTAGAGGTGTGAGAATGTTCAGGTGACCACTGCAACCAGCATCGTTGCACAAGTGATGCAGCACGCCCATATTGTGTGCAGGGCCGGCCCCACGGATTTTGCCGCCCGTGCAAAAATTTCAAGCGCTCCCCCCCCCCCCCTCCATACACACGCTCACACACACATTTTTCGAATTTGTCAGCTTTATTCAAATATGACGTCTCATTTTCACATATTACACTCATGCGTCTCTTTCTAGTGAATATGACTTTACCATAAACGCAGCATCAGTGTTATAGAATAAAATAAAGGTCAAGGGGGCTGTAATATAGAGTTTTACAGTTTTCATTACTAGAAATCAGTGTAAGAGTTTTCAGGCCGTAGTAAATAGTAGCATTCTGTTTCTTTGTGTTTATGCTTATACCGTACTTGTTTTCTTAAATTAATGTTAATTAAACAGAACAGTGCCGAAGTCGAACGCAAGAAGATATCTCGCCCTTCTACCGCTTCTCACAATCCACAGTGACGTCACGCGGAAGCACCCGAACGCTGCCGAACACGTTGCCTCTACCTTCTACATAGTAACCTTGCACGTTTATTTTGCATGTAGGATGACGCATATTACTGTTGTCTGTATCAATGTCTATCAAACTGTAACAATTCGTATTTCCATCTTATTCTTACATTTCTACATTTATGCACGACACTTCCACTTTTCATTGTCTTATTTAATTTAACCTATCGAAACTAGATAAAAATTCAGGAATTTGCGGCCCCCAAAAATCTGTCCCCCTGGGCGACGGCACGGTTCGCCCCTCCCTAGAGCCGGCCCTGATTGTGTGGCAATTCTCTGCGAGGACCAATACTTCCACTCGGAAGCCCAAAGCTTGACCTCTTTCAGACACTCTCAGTTCATTATAAAAGGTAAAGCATATAATAAGGAATACAAATGTATTCTAAGCCACAGTTGCTTGTTAAAAAAGGAGATTTTTTAATACTTCATATGTAATGCACAACCAGTTTCGATGCACTATGGCATCATTTTCAAGTGCTCCACAGTAAAGAAATGTTTTATAAAAGTACAAAGTAAAGACAAAAAGTAAGATACATTACAATTTTGGAAAGGTTAGAAGAGTGTTACAACATATGATCTTATATGTATCATTTTGGCCAGCAGCCGTTTCAGGACCAAGTTGTACAGAAGCCTGTGCTTGAGAGAGATGGTCAGGCCAATTCAACCTCCCCTTTGTTATATATATATTCATAAAACTGGATAAAAATCGAAGTATATTCATAAAACTGGATAAAAATCAAAATATATTCATAAAACTGGATAAAAGTAAAAAATTTAAAATGACTTTTATCCAGTTTTATAAACATATATAAAAAAGGGAAGATTGAATTGGACTGACCATCTCTCTCAAGCACAGGCTTCTGTACAACTTGGTCCTAAAACGGCTGCTGGCCAAAATGATACATATAAGATCATATGTTATAACACTCTTCTGACCATTTCCAAAATTGTAATGTATCTTACTTTTTGTCTTTACTTTGTAGTTTTTATCCTTACTGTGGAGCACTTGAAAATTATGCCATAATGCATCGAAACTGGTTGTCCATTACGTATGAAGTATTAAACAATTTCCTTTTTTAACAAGCAACTGTGGCTTAGAATACACTTATATTCCTTATTATATGAATTATTAATTATATTAATTTTAAAGGTAAAGCAGTCAACAATCCGAAGATTGGTTTGAACACCACACTGCTTTACTAGGCATGGTCCTCTTTGGAGGTGGTATTGCGTTGCCTTCCTCCGACCTTCCAACTGACTTACGCAGTCAGTTGTAGGGGGAGCTACAGTTTAACGTGGGTTCCGAACCACGGTGCTACTCGGTATTTTTCACATCATCAAGACTGCCAGAGGTAAAATCCTAGGACCTGGCGGGGATAGACCCCATGACTTTTGGATTTATTGTCTGACACCCCACCACTCTGCTACCAAGGAACCACAAATGAGTGTCCATGGCGTAGCTCCAATTGCACGTTGACATCACACTGAGGCTTAAGGCTGTAAACATCCCCTATTAAAATATAGACACGGATGGCACCCTGCAGGTTTGTCACTATGCTGTCTGTTCAAACCATTATCAATACATCTAAGTCACTATCTCTCACCCCCTCCCCCTCGTCCACAGGCAACATCACCCATCATCGGATCAAAATTAACATCGTCTTTCAAGATGTTCTATTTGTTTTCATCAATGTATTTGTGCTCCCTTTACTGTGATATACGTGATTCATTTGGCTCTAAATTGTTATCATACACTTCTAGACTGGTTAAACACCTGTAATTTTACTTAAATTTACTTAACATGACATTGTTCGCAAGTGTTATGTATTTTTTTCGGCAGCCAAGAGTGAATTGGTGTACCGAACAGAATAGATCACAATTACGTCGTTACTCACTCAGAACAAACAATCAGAGACCGCGAGTGGCACAATGGTAGACACAGAACTCTTATCGCTAGCACATCGGCTGAAGTCACCGTCTGGCAATCCAAATTTAGGTTTCCCGCCATCTGATAAAGTCACTGCAAACGATTTCCAGGAAGGTTTCCTTATAACCCTTTCAGGCCCTGCACGCACAATTGTGCTGCTCTAGTTTTGCTTGCTTTATCTCTTTGTGATTCACGCCAAGAAGTTCGGGTCTGCATCACACAATCGTGGATGGACTGTGGTGAGGTGCGCAACGTGTTTTAGTTCCATGTTTCTACACTGGCTGACACCAGTAGTCAGCAAAGTCTAGGCTCTCTAGCAAAGTCGGCAAACTTCCGGTACACTTACAACTGCGGCAAGAAACACTTGTTGACAAGGTGTTGATATCCTTGTTTTGACATGTGAAGCTATAATATCTGGCAGCCAGTTGATTTTATATGATCCTGTGATGATGTCATTTCATTCAAAAGCATGTTACTGTAAGATGGTGAAGATCATAAAAATTTGTAGTGAAGACCCAAAACAGACAACTGTGTGGGTACGAAATTTTTGAAAGTAAATTTATTTTCTTTTTTATAATGAATTACTATACGGTATGTATTTATACCTTAAACGTCCCTCTATTTAATGTCACATCACCTTCAACCTTGCGTCTGAAAGGGTTAAGAGAAAGACCTTTCTCCATCCCCGTATTTCCCCAAATTCAATCTGAAATTTTCTTTCGTCTCTAATGATCGCGTCGCCGTGCGCGGTATTAATATGTTCGTAAACGGCGCGTGGGAATTTGCTATTTTTTAGGGGCCCATATCTCAGGTTCTATTCATCTCAGAGTGAAGGGGTAAAGTGTTCTGGATAGATCTTGGCCTAGTGATCATTTGTGTACATATTAGAAGAATGGGTATACTATATCTATCATACAGTACATAGTCAAAATTTTCAAAGTTACTTCCTGGAGCTCATCCAAATTGAGCACATCAGTTGGCTTTTGTACATGACGTGTAGTCTATGGCGGTCTTTAAACAGCTTACAAAAGCACCATTCATTCATGGGCGGTTCCTGAGAAAATCTCAAGAAACCATGATTTTTGGGAACAAAAATACGAATTGTGGGGATGGTCACTTCGATACTTTATATTCACTGTAAATCTTCAAAGTTTTTACCATATGTTCTTATGATGATATTCTCGAGGCCGTTTTTAAATTGTTTCGATATCGTTATCCGTTACCGAGATCCAGAGGTTGAAACTTATAGCTGTTTTGCACAAAAATCACAAAACCCGAATTTTAGCCGTTTTAGCACCGTGAATCGCAAATATCTAAATAACTAACCATAGAAAATTGATCAAATATTTACGTTACATCCTGTAGACATTTATCTATAAAAGGCATTTTTCAGTTTTCGTAAATCTCAGTCTGTCAGCAAGATACGGCCGAAAAAACCGCGATATTTTGATAGAAAAAATTTGTGCTGAAATACGGTGTACGGACAGCTCTGAAACTTACCATGCGCTTTGAAAAAAAGGTACTAGGCGAAAAAAATTGATTTTTGTACATCTTAAAAATTGAAATTTTCGGTCGATGAAGGGGTGATTTTTGTTTTCGTTTACTTTACAGTTAATATGCAAGCATCCGGTTTAGTGAACTATTGCAACATAATTTAAAGAGTTTGCAGAGGTAAAAACACATTGCGTAGACTTCTCGTATGGTTGATTTTAGGTTACACATAGCTACGTATGAAATGTAGATAAGATATAGAAATTTTATTTAAAGTTTAGAGCAGAATGATATCTTATGTGGTTCTTGAGATATCGGTCCATGAATGATAGCACGCGACAGTAATAGGTTCGAAAACGCTATTTCTGATTGTGAGGTAACGTATCTTGAGGAATAGGAAATGACTAAAATGTTTTGTGTATGCTGTTTAGGTGTTTATCGTGAAATAGCATCATATAAAACTAAATTCTCAGCTGGACTTGAAAATATTTACACGCTTTTTATGAACCGATATTGATAGTGTTTAACAATGTTCTTTGAAATAGTTAAGCGTGTTTAGCAATCATCTGAATGTGAAGCTCTTTTTAGAAAGCAAACTACTACATAGTCAATTTGGCCTGAAGTTTGTAGAAATGTATCAAGGTATATAAAATACTACCCAAATTTTACTCATCATTGATTTCATGTTATATAAGCAGTACACTCTGATGTAACAGGAAAAAGACGGGAACCAGCCGGAAAATGTTCCTGCCGGAGCACAGAAAAGGCGAATATGTTCTCTGACACAAAAGTGTGGAACTAGCTGCATCAATCCTCATTCCGACTTCCTCGCTAAAAATTTTGGCATGCGAACATATTTGCGCTTTTTTCGGCTGAATGTGAGTAGGACAGAGACAGTGCAACAGGCAGAGAGAGCCATATATGATGGAAAAGAGAAAGTGTCTGTTCAGGAGGAAAGCATATGCATGAAAAACAGCAGTGGGAAGCGAAACGAGATGTCGGAAGTCAGGAACAGTGTCAACAACAAACTAAGACAGATGCAGATAGTAGCAATTGGAGCAAAAGAGAAAACAGTGGGAAACTGGGACGAATGGAGACCATACATAAAGCATAAGCGTGTGGTTCTCCAATACTATAGTACGAAATAATTTGTCCAGTTTTTCCCATCCCCAGTACCCGCGTGCTACAGTTTTCCGGTCTACAGATCAAACCCCAAGCAAACCATCCCCATGGACATATGTGAAAAGGAGACAATCGTGATTGAAGACAATGGAAGCCGACTCTAAGTGAGAAAGAAAGGATACTGTCAACAGGACAGGAAGTGAATGGGACAACGTCAGTGGGGCAGGGAGACGATGGAAGTGGCAGAAACAGACAGCAGTGAGGAATCACGAGGGAAAGGGACGAAGACATTGAAAATTTTACACAGACAGAAAGTGGCACTGGGAGAGACAGTGAGACGACATTGTTATGATAGCTTAACTAGGCAAAAGTTTTTACAAAGTTATGCGCTAAAAGTGCGCGAATATGTTCGCATGCCAAAATTTTTGGTGAGGAAGTCGGAATGAGGATTGAGGCAGCTGGTTCCACACTTTTGTGTCAGAGAACATATTCGCCTTTTCTGTGCTCTGGCAAGAGCATTTTTCAGCTGGTTTAAAATTATTTGACAATAGAAACAACATTAAACGCTGGAATACTTTCCGCTTGTGTTGCGGCATGCTTGCGTTCCGTCGGTGATAAACTGGCCAGACGTCAGCAGTTATCAGATACCGACGTTATCACGCTAATCACGTCAGGTTGACAAAGTAATACGCTTCATCCACGATTCGTCCGTCATCTATCGGGTCAGTGGTTTCGACGTCTGCGCCAGTGGAGCTGCTTGTTTCATCTGTAAGTCTTGCACTTTTACATGACGTCTTTATATTTCTATGGACTAGAAGCTACACAGAGTCGTTAGCATGAGAGTTCAGTAATTTGTTGCAAGGAAATTCTGTTTTATTAATGGAGGATAAATCTGGTCAAAAGCTATGACAGGAACTTTGACGTGTTCTACAGTATTGCGACTGTAGGTAATAAGCTTTCATTGATTTTTTTCTTCCCTTCGGTTACTCTGTCTACAAATTCTTGATCATATTTTCGTAAATTATCTATTTCATTTTTTGTGAACCGTGTCAAAGAATTTCGTTGAAATATAACATCGTCATAATGCAAATACAGGGATCCAGATAATCGATTTGTACTATTAATACCCGTCTCTGTTTGCAAGTTTTTATTATATTTAGAAACAATTTTACATTTGTAATGCTGGCCTTCGGTTCAGTTTTTGTTAACAGAATGGTTTAAAAAATCTTGTATTAACACAGACTGATCTGGAAATTATTATTACTTATCGAAATTGGTTATGAAAGAAAAATTTAAAGCTATTAAATTAACTGTCTGGTAAATATACAACAAAATCGAAAAAATTTTATTACTGTTCATGACGTAAGTCTACTCTAAAATTCAACTTATTAAGCACATGAATATAAATCACCTGATCAACTAGCCCAGATGTAAGACGATTGTTAAGCTTGTAAAAAGATGAAAATAACTATCAAGTTCGCAAAATTTAACAATTTATTAGTTCAGGTAACTGGTTTCGCTCTCTGGTGAGATCATCCTCAGACCTAGTCGTCTCGTTGTTGATGTCCGGGCGCTGAGCGTGCGACTGTCGCACTGAGGATGATTTCACCAGAGATCGAAACCAGTTACCTGAACTAATAAATTGTTAAATTTTGCGAACTTGACTGTTATTTTCATATTATAGAACATTACCAGTTCGCTGTCTTCCAAATTAGAAAACTATGTTTTCCAAACTGTTAAATTTGTGTTTCTTAGCTTATCGTTGTGATGGATATAATTTGTCTACACTGTCAATGATACATGCGCAAATCCACTGACCAACCACAACATTATGACCATCTACCTCCTATCGATATAAACTGGTCCAGTATATAGTAGCTTCACCTGGAGATGAATGGCCGCTTGTCACACGTAAGCACGGTACATGCAGTATCGGTGAACATGCTAGTCAGTAGAATGGGAAGGCGCGAAATAGCTCTGAGTTTGATTGAGGGCAGATTGTGATGGCTCGGATGTTTGGTAAGAACATTTGGGAACTGTACTTTATGTTGGGTGTTCGAGAAGTGTTGCGGTGAGTGTCTTCAACAAGTGAAGAAGCTACTTTCAGAAGTCGAAGGGTTGGGCTGCCAACCCCCCCCCCCCTCCACCGATACAAATTTTGGACTCGTACGCTGGGCAGACTGGTAAAACAGGACACTCGCCGAACTGTGGCTGAAGTAACATCAGACTTCTGTGCTGGACAGAAAGTAAAAGTGTGTCCAAACACGCAGTGATCGGCCAGTGCAAATGCATGTGCCAATGTCAACACCACACCATGAGCAACTACGACTGAAATGGGCACATGACATAGTCTATAGAGGTTGGCGCAGTGGCAGAGCATTACATGGTCTTATACGAGGGTCTCCCGCAAAGTAAGTTCCGTTTCTATTTCTATCTGAAGCAGCGCTACTATCGCAGTTCCGACCATGCGCGGCAGTTACTCTGACTCAAGGAGAAGACATGTACGCCATTTTCAGATCGCAGTTGCCGACGTGTGCTTTCCTTGAAATGGAAAAGCTTCTTTCTATGAATCAGCATGGGTTTAGAAAACTTCGTTCATGTGAAAATCAGCTTGCCCTTTTCTCACATGACATCTTGCGAGCCATGGATGAAGGGCAACAGGCAGATTGTGTTTTTCTCGACTTCAAAAAGGTTTCGACGCGGTGCCACACTGCAGACTGCTAACGAAGATACGAGCTTATGGAATAGGTTCACAGATTTGTGACTTGCTGGAAGACTTCCTAAGTAATAGAACATAGTACTTTGTTCTCGACGGCGAGTGTTCATCAGAGACGAGTGTATCGTCAGGCATGCCTCAGGGGAGTGTGATAGGACCGCTTTTATTATATATATGATCTGATGGACAGAGTAAGCTGTAATTTGCGGCTGTTTGCTGATGACACTGTGGTGTATGGGAGGGTGTCGTCTTTAACTGACTGTAATAGCATACAGGATGACTTACACAAAATTTCTAGTTCATGCGAAGAACTGCACGGCCACTACGGTCGGGGGTTCGAATCCCCCCTCGGGCATGGATATTTGTGCCGTCCTTAGTGTAAGCAAGTTCATAAGTAGTTTGTAAGTTTAGGGATTGATGACTCCTTGGTTAAGTACCATAGACTATACAAACATTTGAACATTTTTTTTGAACATGCGAAGAATCGCAGCTAGATCTCAATGTGGAAAAATGTAAGGTGATGTGTACGAGTAGGAAAAACAATCCCATAATGTTCGAATACAGTATTAGTAGTAAGCTTCTTGATGCTGTCGCGTCGTTCAAATATCTAGGCATAACATTGCAGAGCGGTATGGAATGGAACGAACATGTAAGGACAGTTGTGAGTAAGGCGGACAGCCGACTTCGGTTTATTGGGAGAATTTTGGGAAGATGTACTTCATTTGTAAAGGAGACCGCGTATAAAAGACTTGTACGACCACGTATTGAGTACTGCTCAAGTATGTGGGACCCGCAGCAGATCAGTTAAAGGAAGACATAGAAGCAGTTCAGAGGCGAGCAGCTAGGTTTGTTACTGGTAGGCTCGACCAATGCGCGAATGTCACGGCAACTCAATTGGGGATCGCTGGAGGAAAGACGACGTTCTTGTCGTGAATTTCTGTTGGGGAAATTTAGAGGGCCGGAATTTGAAACTGAGTGTAGTACGATCTTGCTACCGCCTACTTACATTTCCTGTAGTGATCACAAAGACAAGAAATTAGGGCTCGTACGGAGGCATATAGGCATTCTTTTTTCCTCGTTCTATTTGGGAGTGGAATAGGAAAGGAAATGCCTAGTAGTGGTACAGTGTACCCTCCGCCACGCACCTTACGGTGGATTGCGGTGTATGTATGTAGATGTAGAGCTTCTTTATAATGTAATTGAAAATGCCGTCGCGTGTGAAATCAGATTTGTGATTCGTTTTCTTAGTGCAAAGAAAATTAAAGCAAAGGAAATTCATCGGCAAATCTGCAAGATTTTCGGACAAAATCCTATGATTGATTCAATAGTTAGAAGATGGGTCAGACTGTTCAATGAAGGACGTGATCAAGTGCACAATGAAGAACGAAGTGGACGCCCGTCTGTGGTTACTGATGAACTGGTTCACACAATTGAAAAGAAGATTCAGCACAATTTCCTAGCTACTTTCATCTCTTCTTACATCCAAAATCTGTGCTTGGTGGTCAAGAACATATTATCACATGGTTGAATACAAAGGCGGCAACCTTCTATGAAGAAGGCATACGAAAACTTGTGCCACGCTGTGACAGTGCCTACAAAATTTCGGAAGCTATGTAGTTTGTTTTATAGAACTAAACGGAACATACCTTCTTCATCATGCCCAGGGAATGGTACGAAGCCGTCGTTGTTTACTATAAGGGAAGCTCCCTGATTCTTGTAATGCGGGTCGGAGATACGCTGGCGGAGGTTTAGTTACACTCTGGGACATCCGTGGGTCCTGAGGAGCTCTCGCAAGGCACCATGACGCACAAGAAATACCGTATGCTGGTTGCAGATCACACACACCTCTACCTGACAATCATGTTTCGGTTGGTTGCTTGGTTGGATGGGAGAGAGGGTCATCAGTCCCCCGGTGGGGAGGGGAAGGAGTGATGATAGAAAAGGATAGGAAGGGAAAGAAAATGCAGTCCAGGGACGATAGAAGGAAGGTAGACTGCATTATCTTGGGGCCCCGCGCTCGCAATGCAAGTACTCAGAAAGGAAACGTGAGTCCACTAGGAGGAATCACGTTTCCCTATAGGAGTGTCATTTTTAACAAGGCTACTAATCTAAGTCATGTCAAAGGCCAGGGCTGTGATGGAGTGGTTCGAGGAACACAGTGGCCGGCCACTTGTGTGGCCTGACGCCATGTTCACTCACATGCTTGTTGTGTTCGATCTGGTTCAAATCTGGCAAGTTAGGGGGGGGGGGCAGCCAATCAATTGAAACTCGCCACTGTGTTCCACGAAATACTTCATCACACACCTGGCCTTGTGATCTCAGTGAAAAATGCCAGTCCCATTGCCAAACATGATCGTTATGCAGGGGTATCCATGGTCTGGACTCGCATTCGGGAGGACGGTGGTTCAAATCCGCCTCCAGCCATCCAGATTTAGGTTTTCCGTGATTTCCCTAAATCAGTCCAGGCCATGGCCATGGCCGATTTCCTCTCCAATCCTTACACAAAAATCCGAACGTGAGCTCCGTCTCTAATGACCACTCTGACGGCAGGACGTAATACTCTATGCTTCCTTCCTTCCGAGCCCCAGGGCAGTGTTATAGGACCTTTGTTTTTCACAATATATGTAAACAACCTCGTAGATAAATCGGAAATTCAAAGAAGGCTTTTCGCGGATGATGCTGCAGTTTATTGAGGCACGCGGGAGTAGCCGCGTGGTCGAAGGCATCATGCTACGGACTTGGGGGCTGCTCCCTCGGACATGTGTGTGTGTGTGTGTGTGTGTGTGTGTGTGTGTGTGTGTGTGTGTGTGTGTGTGTGAGTGAGTGAGTGAGTGTTGTCCTTATTGTAATTTAGTTTAAGTAATTTGTAAGTCTAGGGACTGATGAACATAGCAGTATAGGTTTACAAACGTTTTAACCTTTGTAGTTTATCGAGAAGTGGTAACACTGTAAAAGGGTAGCGAAATGCAAGAGGCTGGACATAAATAAGTGTAAAGTTTTACGTTTACAATTACAGAAAGATCTATTATATGAGGGCGAGTCAAGAAATAAGTCGCAACTATGAACTGAGGTAAAAATAATCAAAGGAACCTTTTGACATCTGTTTCACTTTTCCACATATTCACCCTGTACTTCAGGCACTTATCCCATCTCTTTGCAATTCCTTGAAGCCAGTGGCAAAGAAGTCCTTTGGTTGCTCTCGCAGCCAACGTGTAACCTCATAGATTACGGCATCATCTGTATCAAAATGATGGCCACTCAAATTATTTTTTAGGGGTCGAAACAGATGAAAATCACTGGGGGTCTGTACGGTGGATGTTCCAAGCGTTCCCAATGAAATTTTCGTAACAGCACCTGCATTGGTCTTGCTGTGTGAGGGTGGGCATTGTCATCCAGAAGGATCACACCCTCTGACAGGAGTTCAGGCAGCGAGCACAGAATAACAGAGAGGCTATACCGGCCTACATCAGCGTACAGGCAGTGAAGCCCGGCAGCCATCTTGGTTGGGTGCAGAAACGGAGCTGGGCCGATAAGTGCGTAGTTCTTCAAGTGGCGCTCGCCTCAAGTACATTGTCATTTGAACGCCTTAGAATAGGAAAAACATTACGAAATTTTTCACGCAGACAGGTGAATACTGAAGGAATGCAACAGTGCTCTTACCAAGTACAATAAGTATTGTGTTTGTATAAAAATAATAATTGAAACTATCTACTTTTATATGAAATAACAATTGTGACATGAAAAAGTTAGTTGCCTGCCACTTTTTTTGTTTTGTGGTCAGGAAATTTTCATCAGCAAGAAATTTGCAGATAATGAAATGAACTTTTTATTTAAACAACTTTTTTATAGCTCCTTTGGTTTTCTCGCAAATTTGGGTACAATGGAGCCGTGGAACTTTTCAAATTCTGCTCGTTACTTTCAGCGAGCTTGCCCACTAGCGAGCACTTGTAATTTGGGATACAATTTTCGGTATCCAATAATTATGACTTAGCACTTTTTATTTATTTTATTACTAACTAGCTGAGCCGCTCCGGCTTTGCACGGGTAATCTTTAAAGTACTTTAACTCGAGAACTGCAGAACGTATCGTGATGCGGTTTCTTTCAATTTCTTCAGTATAATCTTGTGTTCAACGCAGGCTATATTAAATTCCAATACAAAAATGAAAAATAATTGAAATAAGAATAATAACGTATAATGGTTTTTCCACTTCCGCACTTTCTCTGCCTTTGTAGCGTGAACTATGAGACCTGCGCCAAAGTACATGACATAGAATTACAGAACTCACGACGATTTAAAAAGCCGGCCGCGGTGGCCGAGCAGTCTGCGGCGTGTCAGTCACGGTCTGGACGGCCGCTGAGGTCGGGGGTTTGAATCCCCTCGGGCATGGATGTTTGTGCCGTCTTTAGTTCGTAAGTAGTTTGTAAGTTTAGGGACTCATGATCCCGTAGTTGTATAAAAATTTGAACATTCTTTAACGATACAAAAAAAAAAAAAAAAAAAAAAAAAAAAAAAAAAAAAAAAAAAAAAGCCACGAGATCATTTGTCTTTTACAGATCTCCCACTATTACCATATCTGTAGTCTGAAGCCGTCTGACGCCAGTGCTTTAGAAAAGAAAAATGATTTATGTGGTTCTCTCGAAAATGTTAGACATATGCTCTAGCGTTTTTTTCTCTTTTTTCTTCTTTTTTCCTGTGTAGATGTTTGGGAGTTCTGCAAGTTTTACTATGTACACTGGCGTAGCTCTTATAGGTTAGGCTCCAGAGCTGACTAAAGTGCAGCAGCGGTAAACGATTCTACGTTATGATTCTTATTTTAGTTTTTCTCACATATTCGTATTGACATTAAATATAGCCTAAGATTATCCCAGGATTCTAAATATGAAATTAAGAGAAACCGCATGACGATACGTTCGTACTCCTCGAGTTATAAAAGGTTAAAGGGACAGAGGAAAAATGTGCTTCTATTTTATATAATAGTATGATTTGCTATCCCTAGCTGAAATTTGTAATTGTTTAAGGCACAAATTGATTGTCAAAAAGGATCACCTTAAAATACATGAAAAAGGAATAAACAGACAGCGAACTCATTGAACTAGCCTGTGCTCGCAGCTGTGGCCGGGTGGCGCTCGGCCGCCATGTTGGTTGGGTGTCGCGCTCTCAGCCGGCTTCATTTCACTGGCAGTGTAAGGCCTCTCTATGTTACTCTGTGCTCGCTGAGTTCACGTTGCTTGCGGCGAATGGCCTGTCAGATCGCGCAGAATGATGCAGTCTTTTGGCCCACAAAAAACACACAGCTGCACGCTGTTCTTTTCGTGTACACTCATGCATCACATGTGTCATCGTGCACAATCAGCCTCCGACTGTCCGACTGATTGAGTGCCTGCAAGATGTACGACAAGCATACATGTACCGCCGGCTGCTGGCGAAACTTGCGCGCGAAATGTCATATAGTACACGGCACACACACATTTGCGAGTTATTTTTTGATTCGCCCTCATATAACTGTGCAATAGCAGGAAAAAATGTTTGTTAAGCTTATGGGACTTAACTACGGGGTCATCAGTCCCTAAACTTACAAACTACTTATGAACTACTTACGAACTAGGACGGCACAAATATCCATGCCCGAGGGGGGATTCGAACCCCCGACCGTAGTGGCCGTGCTGACCGTGACTGGAGCGCCTCAGTCACCTCGGCCTCCGCGGCCGGCCAATAGCAGGACAAACACTGGAAGCAGTTACTTCCGTAAAATATCTGGGAGTGGTCATTAGTGGCGATCTGAAATGGATCGGCCATATCAAATGAGTCGTGGGTAAGGCAGATGCCAGACAGAGAATAATTGAAAGAATCCTCAGGAAGTGTAGTCCATGAGCAAAGGAAGTACACTACTGGCCATTAAAATCGCTACACCAAGAAGAAATGCAGATGATAAACGGGTATTCATTGGACACATATATTATACTAGAACTGACATGTGATTACATTTTCACGCAATTTGGGAGCATAGATCCTGAGAAATCAGTACCCAGAGCAACCATCTTTGGCCGTAATAATGGCCATGATACGCCTGGGCATTGAGTCAAACAGCTTGGATGGTGTGTATAGGTACAGATGCCTATGCAGCTTCAAAACGATACCACAGTTCATCAAAAGTAGTGACTGGCGTATTGTGATGAGCCAGTTGCTTGGCCACCATTAAAGAGACTTTTTCAGTTGGTGAGATAATATGGAGAATGTGCTGACCAGGGCAGCAATCGAACATTTTACGTATCCAGAAAGGCCCGAACAGGACTTGCTACAAGCCGTTGTGCATTATCGTGCTCAAATGTTTCGCAGGCATCCAATGAAGGGTAGAGCCACGGGTCGTAACACATCTGAAATGTAACCGCTACTGTTCAAAATGACGTCGATGCGAACAAGAGATGACCAAGACGTGTAACCAGCATCCCATACCATCACGCCGGGTGATACGCCAGTACGGCGATGACGAATACACGCTTCCAATGTGCGTTCACTGCGAAGTCGCCAAACATGGATGCGACCATCATGATGCTGTAAAAAGAACCTGGATTCATCCGAAAAAATGACGTTTTGCCATTCGTGCACCCAGGTTTGTCGTTGCGCACACCATCACAGGCGCTCCTGTCTGTGATGCAGCATCAAGGGTAACCGCAGCCTTGGTCTCCGAGCTGATAGTCCATGCTGCTGCAAACGTCATCGAACTGTTCGTGCAGATGGTTGTTGTCTTGCAAGCGTCCCCATCTGTTGACTCCGGGATCGAGACGAGGCTGCACGATCCGTTACAACCATGATGATAAGATGCCTGTCATCTCGACTGCTAGTGATACGAGGCTGTTGGGATTCAGCAAGGCGTTTCCTATTGCCCTCCTGAACCTACCGATTCCGTATTCTGCTAACAGTCATTGGATCGCGACCAACGCGAGCAACAGTGTCGCGATACGATAAACCGCAATCGCGATAGGCTACAATCCGACCTTTATCAAAGTCGGAAACGTGAGTGTACGCATTTCTCCTCCTTACACGAGGCATCACAACAACGTTTCACCAGGCAACGCCGGTCAACTGCTGTTAGTGTATGAGAAATCGGTTGGAAACTTTCCTCAAGTCAGCAAGTTGTAGGTGTCTCCACCGGCGCCAACCTTGTGTGAATGCTCTGAAAAGTTAATAATTGGCATATCACAGCATCTTCTTCCTGTCGGTTAAATTTCGCGTCTGTAGCATGTCATCTTCGTGGTGTAGAAATTTTAATGGCCAGCGCTTGAGTATTGCTCACCATTGTGGGATCTGTACCACTTAGGGTTAATAGAAAGCAAAGAGAAGATCCAATGGAGAGCAGCATGCTTCGTTACAGGCTCATTTCGTAAGCGCGAAAGCGCCATATAGACGCCTGGGAAGCTGCAATAGCAGTCGCAGGAAAAGAGACGTTCTGTATCGCAGTACGGGCTTCTGTCAAAGTTCAGAGAGCTTACGTTTCACGAAGAGTCAACGAATATATTGCTTCCTCCTACGTGCATCTCGCGAAGCGGCCACAACGATAAGATCAGAGAGATTAGGGCCCACACGGAGGCATATGGACAATCTTTTTCCTGCCAACCATACGCGAGTGGAATACGAGAAAGTGGTACGCATAGTACCCTCCGCCACAGACCCTGACGTGGCTTGCGGAGTATGGATGTAGACGCAGAATGTACGTCGTACCCAGCATGAACTCCACTGGACCCATGGAAGCCCACGTGAATGTTCCCCAGAGTGTAATTCAGGTGCCGCCAGTATATATCCGTTCTGCATTACAGGTATCAAAAAGCTGTCCCCCTGGAAGAAACGGAATCGCAGCCTCCCATGTTGATTAAGAAGTTGTCGGGATTCATCAGATCCATGTAGCGCTATGTCACTGCGCCAATGTCCACTTACAATGGTCACATGCCCATTTCAGTTGTAGTTGTCGGTGTGTTGTTATCATGGGCCATCATCTATGGAAGCCCAACGTTAGGAGTATCTGATGCCCTGTGCGTTCCGTCTCACGCGCGGTGTACCCAGCAGTAGTTCCGCCAGATTCGCCGCCTGTTCTGTTTTGCCAGTCTGCTCAACCCCTCAACCTCTGGATGTGGTTCCACCCTAGTGTTGGAACTTAATGAAGACATTCACCACAACATTGCTCGAACACTAGACAAGTCATGTAGTTTTCGAATTGCTCGTACGGAGCCCCCAGGACTTTACAATCTGTCGTCGGCCAAACTTTTCCTATTCTACAAACATCCAGCATGCTCATCGATACTACAAGCACGGTGCTTGCGTCATTTCTCGTCATGTGGTTCTGCTATCGCTTGGGCGTAGGTGGTCATAATCTTCTGGCTGATCAGTGTATATGAAGCAGTGGAGAAACAGAGAGAGAGAACTTTCTTAACATCTTAAATCGGTGCCTTTAGGGGCAAGAAGACAATCTCTCCTCAGGCTAACATCCAGGCTTAGTCACTGATATCTACATCTACATAGATACTCTGCAAATCACATTTAAGTGCCTGGCAGAGGGTTCATTAACATCTTTCATAACTTTTCTCTACCGTTCCATTCCTAATAGCGCGCGGGAAGAAAGAACACCTAAATCGTTTCGTTTTCGATCTGATTTCTCTTACTTTATTGGGCTGGTCATGTCCCCTAAGTAGGTGGGTGATAGCATAATATTTTCACATTCAGAAGTTGAAGACGGTGATTGAAACTTCAGAAACAGATCACGGCGCAATGAATAACGTCTTTCTTTTAATAATTTCCCCCTCAAATTGTGCAACACTTCCGTGACGCTTTCCCCCCTGTAACGTGATAAAACAAAACGAGCTGCCCTTCTCTGAATCTTTTCAATCTTCCTTCAGTCCCACATGATGAGGGTCTCTCACTGGGCAACAGTACTCCAGGAGAGGACGCACAAGTGTGATGTAGGCAGTCTCTTTAGTGGAGCTGTTGCATCTTAGAAGCGTTCTGCCAATGAAACGTAGCCTTCGGTTTGCCTTCCTCACAATATTTTCCATGTGTTCTCTCCAGTCTAAGTTGTTCGCGATTGTAACTCCTAGGTATTTGGTAGAATTTACGACCTTAAGGTTTGACTGATTTATCGTGTAATTGAAGTTCAGCGTATTTCTTTTAATGGTCATGTGTATTACTTCACACTTTTCATTATTTAGCGTTAATTGCCAATTTTCGCACCATGTAAAATTTTTGGCTAAATCGCTTTGCAACTGTTTTGAAGACATGTTAACACTTCCTTCCAGCAGAAACAACTCTTTGTGCTCCGCTACACACAATCGCAGACTGAAGCCCTTTTACACGATCGTCTTCGTGGTTCCAAATTTACCATTCAGAGGGCGTGCGCCTTTCGTGCCTGAGTGTAAATCAGGAGCCAACCCCATCACTAGTGCGTACATCGCGTCAAAGATCTATACATTGTGCCAAGAGTGGAGTTATAGATTTCCGAGAGTGCTGCGTGCAAAAGCATCAAACTGTAGTGACGCCTGCCTGTTGTTTGCTTTGTGTTCTCACCACACCAGAAATATTCCACCTTAGCCTAGTATTGTTTCTCCCCCCCCCCTCCCCCGCAGGGGGCTTACGGTTCTTTCGTGAGTACATGCGTGGCGAGCACGGGGCCCCGAGCTAATGCAGTCTTTCTTCCTTCTTTATTTCCCAGACTGCATTTCCTTTCCTCCTTCCCTCCTTTCCTATCTTTACTACTTCCCCCCCCCCCCCCGGGGGACTGATAACCTCAGTAGTTTAGTTCCCCTATCCCAACCAAATAACCCAACCCTATTGTTTCTTCTACTAGCGTTCGTTTACAAGATATCTACAAGAAGAAAGATATTTATGCCCACACTATACACAAATACATAAGCGTATTTTAACGAAAATTATTTCAGCAGTGAAACAGAATTATTAGATCAGAAAATTATTTTCGATGATATTTGTCCGTTGTCAGGAAAACAAGACATGAAAACTGACGTATAAAGGCGCTTTTAACAGAATTATCGATTCTTCTGTTTGTCGTGTTTGCAAGTATAAATTTTCGTCAGCAAAATGTATATGGTTTGAAACGTTTGGACAAAGCTTTTCCTATTTTTTAGGTTCTCAATAGTGTACAGAATTTATCACATGACATCTGACGAGAACATTAGGTATTACCCTTTTATCATCAATAAAATGAGTTATCACTTCTCATTCCTACGTAAAAAGTGCCTTTATAACTTCACTTTATCATTTAGATGCGAAACTACACAGCAGACAGCTCTAAAGTTTCAGTGATAACGCCTAAAGGGTAATGACCACTCGCAACAGACGAGACTCAGAGAATAACATGCCAGGGGCGCTGCACAGTAGTCAAAAAATGTTCAAATGTTTGTAGAGCTTATGTGACTTAACTGCAGGGTCATCACTCCCTAAACTTACAAACCACTTACGAACTACCTTATATTAAAGACAGTACAAACATCCATGCCCGAGGGGGGGATTCGAACCCCCGATGGGAAACGGCCGCGCGCAGAGGCGCCGACTTTTGAAAATCAGTGTGGGTGCTCTATATCGCGGTTCACAAATGTTCGAAACCAACCCTCCTGAAAATCATGTTCATGCATTTTTGAATGAGCAATACTTGATAAAAGTAAATAGGCAGTTGTCTGGCCTTTTAAAAATAGAAGGAAGAAGGAGGAAGAAGAAAAGGAGAGCATGGTTGCATTATGGCACTACAATAAAGCGATCTAATTGGCCGAAGTGGATATTTCGATATAAGTAACACCCCAAAACGTCTACACGACACAATGAAATAATTTTTCACTGTACACTAATTTACATTTTTTGTGCGAAGCTATTCATTCTGACAAAAGCGTTTGGTAGAACACCGTCACCAAGGTTTAAAGAACTCTTTGAAATATTTTGAGATTTTGAAGTCCGACATTAAATTTTTTTGGTCAGTTCTAAGCAAGAGCTGTATACTTCATCGAAACTTCCATCACTTCGAGATAACTTCATCCCAACTTCATGACTTCTCTGACAGTATAAATATAGTCCAAGGTTTTTTTAAGCCCGAGAGAAAAGCGTTACAAATTTCAACTTAATCTATAATTTTAATAACAAGGGAAGTGACAAAGATAAATGAAAAATGATTAACTTTAGCATCAGCATCAGATTCTTCAAGCTAAATTCCTGAAAGAACACAATTGAATGTTCATAAATACGTATACCTAAAAGGTCAAAAGGACCGACGTGCTTTAGGATGAATAAAGCTAGCATAATGGGTAAAACACGGACACTCATTACTACTCGCCTGGGGACCCGCATACAAAACTGATTATTTCTTCCACTTATGAAATATCGTCTCTCGCTATGGTCACGTTTTGCATTGCCTCTTCAGTCATAAGGTATGTTTTGATTTTTCCCGATTTTTTTTTTAAATTTGTACAATTTTATTTTCCACCTCAATTTTATGTAGGAGCTCAGCACCCCCAAAAAATTCTTAGGAGGTGCAAGAGCTCCGGAGCACCCACGGAGTCGGCGCCCCTGGCCGCGCGCTCCGCAGCATGCCGCCCCGGTGTATACGGCCATTCCGCCGCGGCTGCAGTAGACAGTAGTCTCAAGTAGACAAGAAAGTTTATCGTGTAAGAGGGGCTTCAGGGGGAGGGGGCTTCCAACAAATCTCAAGTTTTTTTGGACCGTCCTGTACCTCCAAATCTTGAAACTACATTTTTTTTTCTCGTAATGCATCTATTTCCAAGTGGACTGGGGGCCTTACAAGGGAACATGATCAACTCGACCTCATATTTTCTTGAGAAAAAAAATACATTTAGATATCAACTCCAGAAACTGATATCACGTGAAAATTTGGGCCATTATTCAGATACTACGCAGTTACGGCCTCCTCAAAGTACAGCTTTTAAACATTCGCGCGCTGGGTTTGCTCCACACTCGTCCCGCTTTATTACGGTCGCTTAATGCCCAAACGCGACTAGGGAAGTGGAGGAGGAAATAATATTACAAAATGAAACATATGTTTACTCCATTTAAATGGTGTCAACTTTACATATAACTAAATGATGTGCATAAAAGGTATAAAAAATTAAATTACGTTACACTGCTTGTTAAAAAAAAAAAAAAAAAAAAAAAAAAAAAAAAAAAAACTATCTCATTCGTTTCCACTGCAGTTGTGACGCGCTGTATAAAATGTCTGTTACAGAGACGGACAATGAGGTATTCGACGATTAAAAATCATCAAAGCGGCTTTCACCATCACTGACGACCTAATTCCACGCCCAAACCCCGTTGAAGCAATGAAAGTGCTCGACGAATCTGACGGTGGTGACATGGCAGCGTCGTTATCGTCGACGTCATCCTCTTGTAAATCTGCACCGAACGTCAATCCGCTATTTTCTTCTATATCCATCACGTGTTAATCAGTGCACTTGTCTATGATATCGGCAACGCAGTTGAAATATATAAGGGAAAGCATAAAGAAAGCGCTATGTATTTTCTTTTTCCGTATATAGTAAGTCTAATAACTGCAAAAAAAATATGCTTACCGGTGGCGACTTTAAAGAGCTGTAATTCTTCGACATATAATCGTTGCAGATTAAGCGTCATTCCGTACCGCTCCTGGAGGTGTCGCGCGCAGCCTGTGGGTTAATTGACAACACCGCGAACACAAACCTCTTACTGGACTCTGCTCACAGTTCCAGACGTTGGGGCATTAAGCGGCCGCAGTGAAGCGGGCCGAGTGACGAACAACCAGGCGCACGAATGTTTAAAAGCTGTACTCTGAGGAGGCCGTAACTGCGTAGTTCAGTGACGTAGCCAGGATATTGTCATAGGGGGAGGGGGTCCGAATGGTTAAAGAGAAATTTAAGAAGGCTCATGTTTTCCATTTATTCTTAAATGGCTAACATATTTTTTTTTTTTTTATATATATATATTTTATGCACATAGTTTGCGTTTGTAACACCTTATAAATACTGAAATATTCTATGTAAAAAATTGATGAAAACATTTCTTAAAAATTGTTTCAATATACGCCAGAAGAACCTTCAGTTGTTTTCCAAACGAAGTCAGATTATCATATGAGAAATGTTTCTTTGTATTGCAACCGCGTGCTCAAATACAAACACTGGCAACGACGCGGTTGCAATTCACTAAGTTCGCTGCCTGTCAGCCAAGACTGTAGCTTGGTGTTTCGCAAAATCTGAATTAATTTTTGCATCAGTATATAAATATCTTGCATACTGATTTAGCAAGCGTTAAGTCTATAATATTATTTCCAAGATATTGGTTCTTTTACTCTTGTTGGCATTGCAACGTATCCATCCTCTAGATCAAATATTACTCTTAAACCTAACTTTAAAAAGTATTACACATACTCAGTGAAGTGCCTTATGATATACTGAAATATTGCTACTCCAAATAACGACTCCACGGCTATAAATAGATAAATAAGCTATTATAGTAGTACGTATTTTAACTTACCATAACGCTAGTGGACAAATGAAAGTCGGTTTTTCTGATTTTTTTTTTTTTTTTTTTTTTTTTTTTTTTTGTTATGAACCTATTCATAATTGGAAACTTATCTTAACAATACAAAAGAAATAAACGGCAGTGGCAGCATTTCATTGTAGTACTTAACTTAGCATTAATGGAGCAAGGCCAACAATGGACAACGGCTAAAGGAGGACTGGGCAATAAAATGTTCAAATGTTTTTTAAGCTTAAGGGACATAACTGCAGGGTCATCAGTCCCTAAACTTACAAACTACTTATAAACAACCTTATACTAAAGACAGCACAAACATCCATGCCCGAGGGGGGATTCGAACGCCTGTAGGGGAACGGCCTCGAGCATCGTAGCATAGCGCCTCAATGCGCTCTGCCGCTCCGCCGCGGCGATTGGCTAATAGCCGATGCTGTTATCGATGTATCGATAATTAAAATCTATAGATGGCTTTGTTGACTGCCTATAGTGCGTAACCCTTTTTCGGTGTATGACTGATAACAATATCATTCAGTTTCACTACACGGTAGCTAGATCGCGTCTTATTTCATTTAGTCCTTTCCTTTAGTCCACCATCGAGCATAAGTTTGAGTAGTATTTTATTGTTCAGGTGATAGGAAGGGGGGGGGAGGTCTGGACCCCCAAGGCCCCTTCCCCCCTTTGGCTACGTCCTTGCGTAATATCTGAATAATGGCCCAAATTTTTACGAGATATCCGTTTCTGGGGTTGATATCTAGCTCATGCATTTTTTCTGAAGAAAAAACGAGGTCGAGTTGAAGATGTTCCCTTGTTAGTCCGCCACTGGATTATCGCAGTGCACTTTCTCCTTTAGGCAACGGCTGGAATACAATACACTTCCTTTGCCAGTCACATGTCGTGTTGTGCCATTCTATGCTTTTCTGGTTCTGATGACGAAATTCACATAGTGCAACAAAAATGTTCAAATGTTTGTAATCCTGTGGGACCAAACTACGTTGTTCATCAGTCCCTAGTCTTGCAAACTACTTAAACTAAGTTAAACTAATCTAAGCACGACACACACATCCATGCCCGAGGGTGGATTCGAACCTCCGACGCGGGAGGCCTCGCGATCCGTAACGTGGCGCTCCAGACCGCTCGGCTATTCCCGCGCGGCCATAGTGCAATATTTGGCGTATAAATAATGACACTTCCTCCTGTCAGAGAACTTATCTAGATTTTATCGTCTCAGTCAGCAACACACCCAAATCGATATACGCTATGAACACTTGAGATTAGAACGCTTTTAGCACAAGATCGGTGCGCTTTATACGTTGATGTATAATATCTGAAAAGAAGTGCAGCAAAAGTGGCGTGTGGTGTCGTATCTCCAAGCTCAGTTAGCGAAGGTAATTATTTTAGTCGGCGTGCACTGCTATCCTGGGAGAGAAGACTGGCTTACAGTACACGCGCCGGTCTTCTTGTGCTCTCACGAGCAGACCTCGGATGTTTCGCAACCTGCAGAAACTCCGTTCGGTGGAAGAGGGATCAGAACAAGTGATAAAGTGTATCAGTAGTTTTCGACCGTTCCTGAGAAATCGACAGTGAAAGTTTTCGACTTACTTCTGATGCAGTGGCGGATACAGAATTTTTGGCCCACTTTAGGTTACGGTAGTAACACTAAAAGTGGGCCTTTGCGGTAGTTTTTTGACAGCTCGAAATTTAAATGAAAATAATGGCTTAACCATTCATCTGACACGAAAATTGAATAACCGAATTTGTAGAGCAGAAAATTCTCTACAACATATCTCCTATCGTTCCAGAGATATTTCCCACTTTTTAAGACGAACCGTTCAAACCGATCAGCACCAAATTTTACAGACATAATTGCAGGCCGCCTGAGACCAGAACCTCCCGTTACCAAATTTTTCGTACAAAAAATACGGTAGTAATATCAAAAAAGCAGTTTGTAATATAATTGTAATTGCAAACAAACCGTTCATCTGACGCGAAAATTGAATAACCGAATTTGCAGAGGAGTAAATTCCCCACAACTTTGCTCTCTTACGTTTTCTTCATATCTCGTACCGTTTGAGAGATATTTGCAGAAATAACGGCGATTTGACACCGTCCTTTGATTTTACGAAAACCAGCCGTCGAAGATGTCAACGTGACATTCCACGCACAGAACTCTCTCTGGCATACGCCATCTTGCGTTGCGTATTTGATGATTTTATTATTGTAACTTACACGTTGTTATTTCAAAGCAACGACGCACTGAAGAATTAACAAAAACACGTCGTTCTTCGTACGATAAATGATAGTCTAGAGCCTATAAATGCCATATTAGCATCAGCTAACAACTGTCATCAATAGTACGAAAATAAAGGACGAATTTCATAACTGTTCGCCTTAGTGTAGTGGGCAGCGTGTTGAATTGTGATGCACATGGACTTTGGTTCGGGACCCACCACTATTAAAATTTATTTTTCCTTTTTTTCTAAATGGGTTACGTGTTGCGTGCATAGATATTATCACAATAGTAGAGTCGTAATGATATCACTATAATTTTTTATTATTTACATTATTACTTTTGTCCGAAATGTTTGCAAAAAATTATAAAACTACAAATTTAAAGTGGACCGTAAAACACGTCAGTGCGATTTTTTACTGGGGGGAGGAGGGGGAGGGGCGCAAGGCTGCGGAGGGTAAACATGTCGTGAAAGGCGTTGTGAGATTAATTTTAAAATATACATACACACACACGTATATTAGAAATAAATTTTATTACAGTCCTTATCGCATAACTGACATAGGAAACACCCAAAATATGGCATAACTGTAGACTGGGATACCATCCGTCTGCTTTGACCCATGACGTCCTCAAGATTTCGGAAAACCAGTATACGGGATATCTTAATACTTCCGTAATGTAGATACAAATAATCTGTAGTTATTATAGATGACAGTATGTACCATCGATCACAGGTTTCAGCCCAAAAATTCGGGCCATCGACGATCACAAACGAAAGAAAAAAAAAAAAAAAAAAAAAAAAAAAAAAAAAAAAGAAAAAAAAAAAGAAAGAAAGAAAAAAAAAATCTCGGTTAACCTACACCTAACCATCAGAGAGAAGCTACAGATCACTTTTTAAACACAAAATATTAATCTCTTTTGTTTGTAAACAAACTATCGTCTTTAACTCAACCATCACATAATCACTCACGCCTTCTACAAACACGCGCGCACCTAAAAAGACTACCGCGTTGCGATGACGTCACGGGTGAAAGCTGACGGGCGGTATCCCCGTCTACAGGTGAGCCCAAAATATGCTACAAAGCCACAGCTGCTTCTTAGAAAAAACTTCTTGACATACTTCCATCAAACTATTAGTACTATTAATGCAATATTAGTTTTTTGTGCTTTATGATTTCATGTTCAAGTGCACATGATTACAAAAAATAGTGAAAAGTATCAAAATTTACCACAAAATAAAGAAAATCCAGAGACTGAATGCCATGTGTTCAGCTGTGGCACATTTGCCTCATCCTTCATCATCATAAACTTCAAAATGTTTGTAAATCTATCGGACCAAACTGCGTAGTCAACAGTCCGTAGCTTACAAACTACTTAAACTAAGGTAAACTAACTTAAGGACACACACACACCCATGACCAAGGGAGGACTCGAATCTCCGACGGCGTGCAACTGCGCTCATCATAAAGGATGAAACACTTGCCCACAGCTGAATTTAATTCGATTCGTAACTGTTTCTCAGCTTGGGTATACGCGAATCCCTATACAGAGGAAGCCATGCGAAATTGGCGCTGGTTTCTCCACATATTTACAACTATCGAATAATTAGACTATAAGATTGAATCAAACTGACCACTTGAAAAGTCAAACAATTGTACAATAAGATCGAAAAATAATAACTGGAAAACGAAAGTGTAGCTTCAAATAAAACTGTTTATAATGCGTGGCAGCATTATTTCTTAGTGTCTAGGAAGAGAATCCAGAGTGATAAACTGTTTACCGAAAACACCTCAACGCGCCAGCCTGAACGCAAACCTAGAAATTCACGATTTTTTTCACATAGTTAAATCATTTAACTTTATTTACGTTTGAATAAAACGTACACAAAATTTTATTTACTTCCTAAGAAATCGCAGAACAATAAATGGCTTTTACTCAGTTTTATCGTAAGAAGCAATTAAAAGGAAGCATGACACAAAATGTTAATTTACGTTATGTTAGTTACAGGGATTTTGCTTTTTTAAACTCACAGTAAAAGTTAATTATTCTTATTCTGAGAGTCTTTCCCTCCCTCCCTTCCTCCCTCCCTCCCTCCCTCTCTCTCTCTCCCTCTCTCTCTTCCCCCCCTCTCTCTCCCTTCTTCCTCTCTCTCTTTCTTTGTCTGTGCCCCCCCCCCCCCTTCCTCCCAAACCTGCCCTTATTCAGATGCCCCGAAATTTCGTTCAGTTTGTGATAAGAGCGACGTTACAGTTTCGCGCTCCATGTTTGAAACTCGATTGTTGTTGTTATTTTTTATTCTTATTTTTCTGTCTACCCAAACCCGTAGAAGGTTACTACACGAATATTTGTACTTTGTTGTGGTGTTAGGAAATGCAACAGTGTTATATTGACTGTAATAATTATCTTTCACAATAAGTGTCATAGTAAATTCAAACTTCGAGTAACAAACAGGAATTTAGCAAGGTTGGGATTATTTTTATCTCAAAACAGTATAAACAGATCAAAGTAAAACAATGTAAACATTACAGATCGGAAACTTTCGGCAACATACATAACGGTAGACAACAAAATTTTCCCTTTTTTCCAAAACTGACTTGCATACAAATTCTGTCACATTCTCAATATGGGGTGTGACCAACTCAGGCACGAAAAAAAGGCCTAACTACGTCGGGGCATTCTACTAATGACGTCATCTCATATTGAGTCAATAACGACCAGTCTTTCTGAGAGCTGTTCGCAAGTTTGGATACTGGTTGGGGGATGTTCACGTGATGCAATCCTTCCCCCTAGTGCATCCCAGATATTCTCTATGGGCCTCAAATCGGTAGAACGTGCAGGCGATACAATAAATGTAATTTCTTGAGTTACCAATATAATAGTTTTTTCTATAATAATACTACTATTATACTAAAACCAATATTTTCTTATACTTCACCTTGTTGCCTCGGTTGTTCAGTGGTAAATGTTGTTTTAATAGCTCGCCTGCCTTTAAATCATTATGACAACATTAGGACGACGGATTCTTGGACGTCTTGTAACAGTAATGTCACACGTTTCATTTTATGTATATTTATTTATATTATTGGTGAATCACATAAACAGAAGTAACACATCTTTAAGATAGCTTGTTACTGACTGCTTTCTACATAATGACTACATTACAACTGACTTAATACTCACTCCAAGACTGCTTGCTGATTACATTATGATGTTATATTAAATAATTTGTTCATGAAACATAAATAAATCGTTCACAAGGAAAAGCTGAGAAAAATAATGACAAATGTAATAATAAGATTTTCTCATCAAAACAAAACAATAAAAGGTCGTAAGTAAATAACAATTAGCGCAGTATTAATATATGTTTACATTATTTAAAATGATTAATTTAAAGTATCTATGCAACCTTATGGTCAACAATATATTACATTACAGTCAATACATTATAGAATACATCAGGTAGTGTTAGTTATTAATTTCATTAACAAGCACATTATTCTTCAGCCTTGAACTTACGACTTTCAATAATTAATTAATTAAGTTTGTTAAAAGACCCAAGTAATGAAAGTGAGTAAAGCAATGTGACCAGCTAGAAGCGCCATAAGATACTTATATAATATAAATATGGAATATTAGGTTACAATACCACGACCAAATATGGTATCGTACTTTGCATTTATCCAAACAAACGACACTTTCCAGGCCAAATACATTACACCAAGAAAACAATCACCACCAGTGCTCTCTGAGGTCGAACATTATCGCCCATCGATACGACATCTCGCTCTACAGCACATCGCAACAGTTGTTTGTAAGTTCCAAAGATCTCACCGCCATACCTGAGAGCGGTTAAACTTCGCCCATTCACCCGTACAATCAACATAATCCGTGCCCACAACGTTAAGGATCTTCCATGATATCGGCCCCTTTACACAATGTTTCGGTCCCCAAGTCGTTTTCCCATTCGCTCCAGATGCGAATCCGTCTATGATCACTCTCGACACCAGAGATCATTTGTGAGAGGTAGATGGCCCGCTGTTCAAGCGTCCAAGTGGCATTTTGAAGATTTCACTTCAAAATGTTCAATTGTTTGTAAACGTAAAGGTCCTAACTGCTGAGGTCATCCGTTCCTACACTTACAAATTACTTAAACTGACTTAGGCTAAGAAAAACACACACTTATACCCGCGGGAGGATTCTACATCTACATCTACATGTGATACTCTGCAAATCACATTTAAGTGCCTGGTAGAGGGTTCGTCGAACCACCGTTATACTATTTTACCTCCCATTCCATTCTCGAATAGCGCGCGGGAAGAATGAACACCTGAATCTCTCCGTTCGTGCTCTCTTTTCTCGTATTTTATTCTGATAGTCATTTCTACCTATGTAAGTGGGAGTCAACAATATATTTTCGCATTCGGAGGAGAATGTTGGCGATTGGAGTTTCGTAAGTAGCCCACGCCGCAGCGATAAGCGCCGTTGTTGTAATGATTCCCATCCCAGATCCTGTATCATTTCCGTAACGCTATCTCCCCTGTATCGTGGCAATATGAAACGAGCTGCCCTTCTTTGGACTCTTTCGATTTCCTCCGTCAAACCCACCTGATAAGGAACCCACACTGGGCAGCAATACTCCAAAAAAGGACGGACAAGCGTAGTTTATGCAGTTTCTTTAGTACTTCTGTTGCATCTTTTAAGGGTTCTGCCAATAAATCGCAATCTCTGGTTCGCATTTCCCACGACATTATCTACTTGTTCTTTCCAATTTAAGTCAGAAGTAATTGCAATTCCTAGGTATTTTGTAGAGTTTACGGCCTTCACATTTGCTTGATTTATCATGTAAACAAAGTTTAATGGAGTTCTTTTCGTACTCATGTGGACTTCATACTTCTCATTATTTAGAGTCAATTGCCAATTCTTACAGCATACTGATATCTTATTCAAATCGTTCTGCAGTTGGTTTTGATCTTCAGATGATTTTACTAGACGGCAAATGACGGAGTCATCTGCAAACAACCTAAGAGAGCTTTTGTGTCCCAGCCTCGTCGCCGCTTTTGTGTCTCGTTTCCGTCGTAGGTGTCGGTGGCCAAGTAGGAAGACCGACACAGGATTAAAGGTAGCACGCTTGTGCAGGTACGGAGGGGAGCAGCCAGTGGGACAGCAGAAACTAGAAACACTAGAGTAAATTAGAACGAGATATATATTGCACAGAATTTATACAATACTTAACTTTTACATAGCTCAGTACTGCAGAATGCTGATACATAGTTGAGCTAGAGGCCTGCCTAGTGCCTGTCCGATAGCCAAGTCTTCACTGGTGCCTATCTGATTCCGAAGCGTTAACTGGTTCCTATCTCAGTCCCAAGAGAACGATGTCGTTCAGTGGTGGCCACGAGCGGAGTTGTAGCAGAGGGCGCTCGTGGCTGACCTCGTAAGAACGCCGCGCCGTGCGTGCATGGCGGCGCGCAGCAAAAGTAGGTGGCGCGCACTTTGGACTTGTGCGACACCACAAGAGCTACTTAGATTTTCCCCTGAATTGTTTATGTAAATAAGGAACAGCAGAGGACCAACAACACTACCCCGTGGAACGCCCGAAATCACTTTTAGTCGATTTCTTACCATCGATTACTACAAACTGTGTCCTCTGAGAGAGGAAATCCCCTATCCAATCGCAAATTTGGGGCGCTATACCGTAACCACGCAATTTGATTAAAAGCCGTTTGTGAGGTACGGTGTCAAAAGCCTTCTGGAAATCAAGAAATACGGAATCAATTTGCGAACTCTTGTCGATAGCACACATCACTTCGTGTGAGTAAAGACCTAGTTGTGTTTCGCATGAACGATATTTTCTAAATCCGTGTTGACCTTGGGTCAATAGATCATTCTGTTCGAGGTAATTCATAATATTTGAATACAGGATATGTTCCAGAACCCTGTTGCAGATTGACGTTAATGAAATAGGCCTGTAGGTTAGTGGGTTACTCCTACTGCCTTTCTTGAATATAGGTGTGACCTGTGCAACTTTCCAATCTTTTGGTACAGATCCTTCAAAAAATATTCAAATGTTTGTAAATCTATCGGACCAAACTGCGTGGTCATCAGTCCGTAGCTAACAAACTACTTAAGCCTAGGTAAACTAACCTAAGGACAAACACACACACCCATGCCCCAGGGAGGACTCGAACCTCCACGGCGAGCAACCGTGCGCTCCGCGGCGAGACGCTTTAGACCGCTCGGCTATTCCACCGCGGCTACAGATCCTTCTTTGAGAGAGCGGTTGTATATGGCTGTTAAGTAAGGGGCTATCGCTTCAGCATAATCAGATAGAAATCTAATGGGTATACGCTCCCAAGATCTCGCCGCCATACCTGAGAGCCCATTCACCCGTACAATCAACATAATGCATGCCCACAACGTTAAGGATCCTCCTTGATATCGGCCCCTATACACAATGTTTCAGTCCCCAAGTCGTGTTCCCCGTTCGCTCCAGATGCGAATCCGTCGAGAATCATTCTCTAGACCAGAGATCATTTGTGAGAGGCAGATGGCCCGCTGTTCAAGCGTCCAAGTGGCATTTTGAAGATTTCACTTCAAAACGTTCAAATGTTTGTAAACGTAAAGGACCAAACTGCTGAGGTCATCTACAAACTACTTAAACTAATTTACGCTAAGAAAAACACACACTCCTATACCCGCGGGAGGATTCGAACCTCCGAGGGGCAGCGGCCGCGCAAATCGTGACATGGCGCCTTAGACCGCGCGGGGATTTCCGCGTGGCAAGACTTCCCTTCTGTGAAGAAGCGTCAGGGTAATACATACGACAGATCTCTGACACTAAAGGCCACTCTGCCGAAGCCGTCTGTACACTGTCTGCATACAGCTGTTCCTGTGGATGGTGCGAGGTCAGATGCTACTTCAAGGCGGTACTAACGAGCCCTTATAGCCAAATAATGGAATAATGGAAATCTCTTTCTGATGTCACGGATTCAGGGATTCAGTTTCGATCTCACAAAATTTCGCCACATCCGAGAAACACCAGAAACCATCGGGCGTCACGGTAAAAGTCTAGTTTATGAGTTCCGGACTGGTGTTTGGCGTGTAGATGTTGGCAACGGTGCGAAGGCAGCCAATCAGGAGTCGAGCTCGCACGGCCAATAGGATTGTTTGTTTCATGTCTATTGAATTTGGCGTCAGTTTTGAAATTGCTGCAGGCCCGAAACAGAAGATTTCGTTATGAATTTCAGTGATCCCGTGATTAAAGATTATAGGGTTTGTTAAATATCGAGGTAGTTTTCGAGGGCAGTGTTTCACGAGGACAGCTGATTTATTGACCGGACAAGGGTACATCGAGAACCTGTTAATTATAGAGCAGGAACAGCATTAATTAATTTCCACAAATTTGTCACTAATTCTGAGGGCAGTGTTTCACGAGGATAGCTGATTTATTGACCAGACAAGGGTACATCCAGAACCTGTCAACCATACAGCAGGAACAGCATTAATAAATTTCCGCAAATTTGTCAGGAATTCCGAGGGCAGTGTTACATTGAGACTGAAAGTGCAGTAGGCGAACATTCGTGACGAGAAAACCTGTAAAATTCACGTCCAGCATCAGCAGGTATGTGATAGCATCCCTTGTCTATTACTATTATTTGTTTACAAACCATAAACACTAAAGCTGTTTCTTATTGGCCACGCGAACGCGACTCCTGATCGGCTGCTTTCACTTGCCTCATTCATCGCGCCCTTACCAAAGTCTACACGCCGAGCACTAGTCGCGGACTAATAAACTGGACTTTTACCGGCGTCACTGGTTTGAGACTGTCCTACTTACATTCATGGGCGGATTCAGGGAGGGGGGGGGAGGCACGTGTGTCCCCCGACGAAAAATGAGAGAGAGAGAGAGAGAAGGCAGCGCAGGTGACTCCCGTTTATAATAAAGGCCAATATCGTTGACATCAGTTTCATGTACGATTTTGGAGCATATTCTCAGTTCGAATATAGTAAATTTCCTTGAAACGGAAAAGCTTCTGTCTATGAATCAGCACGGGTTTAGGAAACATCGTGAAACTCAGCTTGCCCTTTTCTCACATGACATCTTGCAAGTCATGGATGAAGGGCAACAGGCGGATTGTGTTTTTCTGACTTCAAAAAGGCGTTCGACGCGGTGCCACACTGCAGACTGCTAACGAAGATACGAGCTTATGGAATAGATTCACAGATTTGTGACTGGCTGGAAAACTTCCTAAGTAATAGAACGTAGTACGTTGTTTTCGACCGCGAGTGTTCATCAGAGACGAGTGTATCGTCAGGCGTGCCCCAGGGGAGTGTGATAGGACCGCTATTATTTTCTGTCTATATAAATGATGTGATGGTCAGACTAACTCGAAATTTGCGGCTGTTTGCTGATGATGCTGTGGTGTATGGGAGGGTGTCGTCTTTAACTGACTGTAATAGCATACATAATGACTTAGACGAAATTTCTAGTTGGTGCGAAGAATGGCAGCTAGCTCTCAATGTAGAAAAATGTAAGGTGATGCGCATGAGTAGGAAAACCAATCCCATAATGTTCGAATACAGCATTGGTAGTGAGCTTCTTGATGCTGTCGCGTCGTTCAGATATCTAGGCGTAACATTGCAGAGTAATATGAAATGGAACGAACATGTAAGGACAGTTGTGAGTAAGGCGGACAGCCGACTTCGGTTTATTGGGAGAATTTTGGGAAGATGTACTTCATCTGTAAAGGAGACCGCGTATAAAACGCTTGTACGACCACGTCTTGAGTATTGCTCAAGTATTTGGGACCCCCAGCAGATCAGTTTAAAGGGTCTGTTACTGGTAGGTTCGGCCAATGCGCGAGTGTCACGGAAATACTCCGGCAACTCAATTGGGGATCGCTCGAGGAAAGACGACGTTCTTTTCGTGAATTTCTGTTGAGGAAATTTAGAGAGCCGGAATTTGAAGCTGAGTGTAGTACGATCTTGCTTCCGCCTACTTACATTTCGCGTGGTGATCACAAAGACAAGATAAGAGAAATTAGGGCTCGTACGGAGGCATATAAGCATTCTTTTTTTCTTCGTTCTATTTGGAAGTGGAATAGGAAAGGAAATGCCTAGTAGTGGTGCAGTGTACCCTCCGCCACGCACCTTACGGTGAATTGCGGAGTATGTATGTAGATGTATAGAGAGAGAGAGAGAGAAGAAAGAGAGAGTAGGAAGAAAGAGAGAGAGAAGGAAGAGAGTGAGAGAGAGATACGGTGAGGAAGAACGACAGGGAAAGAATCTCAGCATTACAATAATCAACTTTTACTTACAGTTTGTATGTAATTGTGAGTTTAAAAATGCAATATCCCTGTCATTAACACAACATAATTTGATTTTTCGTTATGCTTCCAACTACTTGCTTCTTGCTGTGTTTTTTTTTTTTTTTTTTTTTTTTTTTTTTTTTTTTGTCAGTAACGTACGATAAAGATGAATAAAAGTTGCTTATTGTTTCGTGATTGCTTGTTTTACTCATACGTAAATAAAGGATTTAACTATGTGAAACAACTGTGACTTTATAGGGCTCTGTTAAGGCTGGTGCATTCAGGTGTTTTCGGTAAACGGTTTATGTCTCTGGATTCTTTTCCTAGACACTAAGACAGTACTGTCACCTGTTATAAACAGTTATATTTGAAGCTACACGTTTTGATTTTCCAGTTATTGGAGCAAATTAGGAATTTCCATGGTATACAAAGGGTTTTCATAATTTTTTCTTGAAATCCAGTCAAGTGAAATTTTCAGAATGAATTGTTCACTCTGCAGGAGAGTGTGCGCTAATATGTAACTTCCTGGCAGATTAAAATTGCATACCAGGATAGCTCAGACAATAGAGCGCTTGCCCTCAAAGGTTGCAGGTTCGAATCCTGTTTCTGACAGACAGTTTTAATTTGACAGGAAGTTTAAAGTTTAATGTCAACAAATACCTCCCAGTCTCACTTCTGACAGTCTTATCCAAAATGATTGAAAAAGTAATGTGTTCTAGAGTAGCTTTACACATAGGTAATAATAAAGTTCTGACAAAATGTCAGTTTGGTTTTCAGAAAAGCTTTTCATTAGAAAATCCTATATATACTTTCACCAATGGCATATTAAATGCTCTGAATAACCGTACGTCACCCATTGGGATTTTTTGTGATATCCCCAAGGCTTTTCATTGTGTAAATTATAGCATTCTTCTAGATAAACTATTGTGGTATGAATATGACAGTGTACAAATGGTTTAAATAATACCTAACAGAAAGAGTGCAGAAAATTGACATAAGTAGTTTACATAATATACAAAAAACAGCTCATTCTTCAAACTGGGGAACAATCACAAATAGGGTGCCACAAGTTTCGGTCTTGGGCCCTTTGCTGTTCTTAATATATATTAATGACTTGACATTCTATATTCATGAATATGCAGAGCTGGTTCTTTTTGCTGATGATATCAGTATAGTCATCACACCTGACAGACAAGAACTGCCGGCCGCGGTGGCCGAGGGAACTGAGGCGCTTCAGTCACGGTCGCACGGCCACTACGGCCGGGGGGTTCGAATCCCCCCTCGGGCATGGATATTTGTGCCGTCCTAGTTCGTAAGTAGTTCATAAGTAGTTTGTAAGTTTAGGGACTGATGACCCCGTAGTTAAGTCCCATAAGCTGTACAAACATTTGAACATTTGATATGAGACAAGAACTAACTGAAGAAATTGTATACGACATCTTTCAGAAAATCATTAAGTGGTTCTCAGCAAATGGATTACCATTAAAACACACTACATACAGCACCATTCATAAATATAGACTTTGATCAAAAATCTGTAGCAAAGGTAGAATATTAAAAACTTTAAGGTGTATGCATTGTTGTGGGGTTGAACTGAAAAAAAAGGGAAAAACACCACACATTGATGATCTGCTGAATCGTTTGAGTTTAGCTACTTATGCTAATAGGGTAATTGCAAATTTTGGTGATAAACATTTCAATAAATTACCTTGCTGTGCCTATTTTCATCCTCTTCTTTCGTATGGCATCATTTTCTGGGGTAATTCATCAATGAGTAAAAAAGTATTAATTGCACAAGTAATTGCTGGAGCCCATACAAGATCATCCTGCAGAAACTTATTTGAAGAGCTAGGGATCTTCACAGTAGCTTCAAAGTATATATATTCACCTATCAAATTTGTTATTACCAATCCCACCGAATTCAAAATCAATAGCAGCGTACATAACTACAGCACTAGGAGAAAGAATGATCTTCACTATTCAAGGTTAAATCTAGCTTTGGCACAGAAAGTGGTGAATTATGCTGAAACAAAAGTCTTTGGTCAGCTACCAAAGAGTATCAAAAGTCTGACAGAGAGCCAACTAGCATTGAAAAATAAATTAAAAAAAAAAATCAGAATAGCAACTCCTTCTACACTATAGTTGAATTTTTAGATTATAAATTGGTAAATCTGAAAAAATTTAAATTAAAAAAATTGTGTCATGTAATATTTAGTACAAAGTAATAATTTTTAAATACACCTTTCATTAACCTGACACGTTCCACATCATTACGAAGTGTCGTATTCATTATCTATGGAACAAGTACTAATGTAATCTTTGTTGATCGCGAAAGCTTTCTTGAAAACTTATCTCGTTCTGCCTAGCAACTTTACGAAGCATGAAGAAGAAATTGATTCAGTACAACGCTAACACAGAAAATCTGATTTTAGATTTCGAGAGAATGTCATCCTTAGAGCGACATATTTACTGGCTATTTTTTTCTGACCCGTAATTGGGCGACCTTTAGATACGCTGTTTCTCCAATTTCTGCATTGTTTGGTAATTACACAGCTACTCCGGATACTATACTGTTTGTCCACGATAAGTTGACGATTCGTGTGATGGCTGTTGGCAGTAGCAGTAGGCGTGTACCATGGCTGCCGGGAGGCGAGGAGAAGTGAGCAGAAGACAGCGTCGCAGCGTTGAAAACGCTACCCGTAATCGTGTACTCGTGTGATGACAAACTGTGTTTTATAACAAATACTTTTATCGCGGATTAACTTGGATTAATTTGGAACTTTTACTCTCGAGTGCGTGTGATACTTGTTGTGCCTCTCATGAACAGTAGTTGAGGAAATATTTAGTTATTTACCGATTTATAAAGTAGGACCACCTCCGCGTTTCATGTCGGGAGAAAAGAAATTTCTGGCATACCTTGACTAAAAGAAGGGATAGATTGGTAGGACACATTCTTAGACATCAAGGAATTGTGAATTTAGCATTAGAGGGAAGTGTGTGGGGTAAAAATCGCAGAGGAAGACCAAGAGATGGATACAGTAAGCAGATTCAGACAGATGTAGGTTGCCGTTCTTATGTGGAGATGAAGAGGCTTGCTCAGGATAGGGTATTGTGGAGAGCTGCATCAAACCAGTCTCCGGACTGAAGACCACAACAACAACAAACTCCATTTATAAAGAATTACTTCGTGAGTGAATCACTTATTTATCTTAGAATCCATTTTGTTGGTCATTCAGAGGTTTAATTTATGTTTGTTAAATAGATTTTCCCGTCATCATATGCAGATTGATAGACTGGATAAACTACAGATTAATTATTGATCTTGGTTAAACAGATTGGGACGCTGTTTAGGGCATAGAAGCGGAAATACATATCTCACCCCTATGAACAGAGACAACGAGCCATTAACTTTTACTACCCTATCACCTGGTATGCAAGATGTATGAGGCAGGGGAAATACCCTCCGACTTCAAGAAGAATGTTGTAATTCCAAATCCAAAGAAGCAAGTGCAGACAAGTGTGAAAATTACAGAACTATCAGTTTATGGGTGCAAAATACTAACACGAATTATTTACAGACGAATGGAAAAACTTCGGGGAAGATCAGTTTGGATTTAGGAGAAATGTAGGAACACGGGAGGCAATACTCACATTACTACTTATCTTAGAAGATAGGTTAAGGAAAGACAAACCTACATTTTTAGCGTTTGTCGATTTGGAGACAGCTTTTGACAATGTCGACTGGAATACACTCTTACAAACTCTGAAGACATCAGGGGCGAAATATAGAGAGCGAAGAGTTATATTCAACCTATACCAAAACCAGACAGCGGTTATTAGAGTCGAAGGGCAAGAAAGGGACACAGAGTTTGGGAAGGGAGTAAGACAGGGTTGTAGCTTTTCCTCAATGTTGTTCAATCTGTACATTGAGCAGGCAGTGAAGGAATGGAAGGAGAAATTTGGAGAGGGCATTAAAGTGCAGGGAGAAGAAATAAAAACATTGCAGTTTGCCGATGACATAGTAATTCTGTCAGATACCGCAAAAGATCTGGAAGAGCAATTGAATGGGATGGACAATGTCTTGAAAGGAAGATATAAGATGAACATTAACAAGAGTAAAACGAAGGTAATGGAATGCAATGTCAGATAATTAGGCGATGCTGAAGGAATTAGATTAGGTAATGAGACAATAAAAGTAGTAGATGAATTTTGTTATTTGGGTAGCAAGATAACTTCTGATGGCCGAAGTAAAGAAGATCTAAAATGCAGAATGGCTTTGGGAAGAAAAGCTTTTCTAAAGAAGTGAAACTTGTTAACATCCAATATTAATTTAAATGTTAGGAAGTCATTTCTCAAAGCATTTGTCTGGAATGCAGCATTGTATGGGAGTGAAACGTGGACGATAGGGAGTTCAGATAAAAAGATGATAGAAGCTTTTGAAATGTGGTGCTACAGACGAATGATGAAAATTAGATGGGTAGATCACGTAACTAATGAGGATGCGCTTAACCGAATCGGGGAGAAAAGGAGTTTCGGCATATCGTGACTAAGAGAAGGGATAGATTGGTTGGACACATTCTGAGACATCAAGGAATTGTCAACTTAGCACTAGAAGGAAGCGTGTGGGGTAAAAATCGTAGAGGGAGACCGAGAGACGAATATAGTAAGCAGATTCAAAAGGATGTAGGTTGCCGAATGTATTCTCAGATGAAGAGACTTGCACAGGACAGGGTAGCGTGAAGAGTTGCATCAAACCAGTCTGCGGGCTGAAGACCACAACAACAACAACAACAACACTGAGTTATTATTGCCCAAGTCTTATTGGTGAGAACCGATAGGAAGTTCGCAAGGTCATCAGTCCCTAGACTTGCAAACTACTTAAACTGCCTTATTCTAAGAGCAATAGGCATGCCAGAGGGAGGACTCGACCCTCCGACGGGAGCTGTTTCACAAAGCGTGACATGGCGCCTCAGACCGTGCGGCTCATTCAGACCATTTACTCCATATCTCCTACCTGTGTACTCTCGGTGGTATTCAAGAAACTCGCTACACGACTGTACAAAAACTCGAGAGACTCGAACAATCCCTTCATACTACGCTTGGGCAACTACGATCATAACCATAGGTGGAAACATAAACGACCTAAAACACTTCTCCTCAGAGACTAATCACCTACGGTTAGAACACCAACTCGCAAACACGATGAATAAAGCGAACCCCTGCAGAACAGCAAACTGACTGGCATTGCCAGCTGAGATCACAGCCGACCATCAGGCAAGGCAGGGAAACCATATTCAACGCACTGAACACAAACAAACCTATACAGTACCACACATTTAGCCAGTTCTGTGACCGAACTGTCTAACTATCACGACAAACTTGGCTATGTTCACAGGTAATCTGCCGCAGCCGACTCAGGAGACTTCACAGGAGCTTAGCTGCAGCAGAACCTCGCATCAAGCGGACTGATTCTTTATGACAAACCTAGCAAAGTTAATGGTACCGAGATATAACCTTTACTAACATTACCAAACGTTGCATGATCTGTCGCAGATAGCATACCGCTACTGCCCTTAAAACCTACCCCACTGTCGCAGAGGGTTTTTTCCCTTGGCTCTTGCCTTGGAACTTTTTTTCATCTGCCCTTACCTACCTTTACCCTTCGTATACCTTTAGAGCAATACTATCTCCAGATGCACCGTATTAATGGGTGATCGTACCCACACGTACGGATAACATCGCGTTTCCCACAGCCCGTGATCCACCTTGGCAAACTAACCAAATACGGAAGTGACGGTAGAGCTTTTTTATGGTTACCACGTTGGTGTGGGCGTGAAGGGGCCCCATCCTTGTGTCCTACCTGTGTCCTCCTCGTTCTACCCTCTAACTAGCTCTTCCCTCCCTCCTCCTATTCTCCTTTCCTCCATCAACCGCCTCCTCCCTCCTCTCTATCCATCTCGTCCTCCTCCCTTTATTTTCTCTTTCCCTCGTTGTACCCTTTCAAAATGGAGAAATTAAAAAGGTTTGTTTGTATAGTCTATGGGACTTAACTACGGGGTCATCAGTCCCTAAACTTACAAACTACTTATGAACTACTTACGGACTAGGACGGCACAAATATCCATGCCCGAGGTGGGATTCGAACCCCCGACCGAAGTGGCCGTGCAGACCGTGACTGGAGCGACTTAGTCCCCTTGGCCACCGCGGCCGGCAAGAAATTAAAATTTTCGAACTTAATAAAATTGTGTGTTAACGACGGCAAATGACCAAAAAGTTAGCTACATTAAAGTAAGGGAACTAATATCGCCATTAAACAAGATTGTCAACAGACTTGGTTACCATGCTGTCAGTTGCGGCTGGTGCTTCAGATGACTGGGGGTTCCTATTTGAATGCGGATAGTGGCACTGCCCCCCCCCCCCCCCCCACTCGGCGTCCAAAGAAACAATTTTGGAGCCGTCCGCGGTGGCTGAGTGGTCTGCGGCGCGCCAGTCACAGTCTGCACGGCCGCTACAGTCGGGGGTTCGAATCCCCCCCCCCACGGGCATGGATGTTTCTGTCGTCTCTAGTATAAGGTAGTTAATAAATAGTTTGTAAGTTTAGGGACTGATGACCCCGCAATCAAGTCCCTTAAGCTTAACAAACATTTAGACAATTTGGCATACCTCTGCGAGTGGCGCCCGGAAAAGGCCTCCGGTTGCCCCCCCCCCCCCGTTTAGATATATTTTCGTTAAATGGTCAAAAGACTATCACGGCTGTTTTCGTTTGCTTCAACTCGAGCTGAGGCGTCGGCTTACCAAGCTTCTTTATTACACACTTTTGTTCCAAACGTAAAGCTGAGTAATTTGTTTCTAAACGATACATCTACATTTACATGGTATACTCTGCAAATCACATTTAAGTGCCTGGCAGAGGGTTCAGCGAACCACGTTTATACTATTTATCTCCCATTCGATTCTCGAATAGTGCGCGGAAAGAAAGAACACCCGAATCTCTCCGTTCGAGCTCTGATTTCTCGTATTTTATTCTGATGATCTTTTCTACCTATGTAAGTGGCAGTCAACAACATATTTTCGCATTCGAAGGAGAATGTTGGCGATTGGAGTTTCGGAAGTAGCCCACGCCGCAGCGATACGTCGAAGTGTCATAGTTTGTCTGAAGTTGACAGTCAGACGCCAGAATGATTTGGTTGTTATTTTTGCACTGTGTTTGCCAGAAACGACAAGCAACAGCTGAATCAAAAACAAATCATCTTTGGTTGACAGGTTGGCAGCCATGTCGCCGCCGTCTGTATCGCTGGCGTCTAAGCGCTCTGCTGCCAATGACGGCTCCGTTCCGGAGGTTGATAACAAGCCGCTACCCCCACTGCATGCAAGGAGAGGTACGTATTGCATCTTGCAAAAACAACTCCCCAACTTTTACCTGCTCAACACACGAACTACGAAACGTAGTAAAAACAGTCCTGTAGCCAGGGTATAATTTCGGGAGGGGTTTTCAGTGAATGGACATCATTACAATGTGTACTCTTAATAGAATTGCAAATGGCACCAATACTGTATACATTATATTTCATTCCAAAGAACTGTACGAGGGGCGTTTGAACAGTCCATGCAAACTGCGAGAGATGGTACCAACGGCGCGTATCGAGTTCAAGTTTAGTTAGTAGCATCTTTGGAAAGAATGCACACCAAGTTTCAGTCATATTGCTCTATTTCTTTGCGTTTGGCATTCCTGTGAATCAAGGAAGTCGAGTGATTGTCAATGAATGGACGAAAAAGAATTTCGTGTAGTGATTAAACATTACTTTATGAAAGGCAAATGCCTCAGGAGACTAATGAGAAGCTCGATGAACATTATGGTGACTCGGCAAGTTTGATTAGAACAGTTTATAAGTGATTTCAAAATTTTTGGAGTGGACAAATGGGCACAAGAAACGCTGAACGGTCTGGACGCCTTTGGAGGTTACGACTTCAGAAATCTATATCTATAATGTGAATGTCTGTTCGCTGTACGTTTATCACGTCTAAGAATTTTCTCAACCATTTCTACAAATTGGGCAAGGAACATTCATCAATACACCAGGCAATTATTCAATAACGTTTCCAGAAAACTTCTGCAGATTGAGTGAATCGATTTATGATGTAGTTAACAGCATCTTCCGTAACATAGAAGTTAATTACAAAAATCATGAGTGGTTGCGAGAGAGAGCGATTTTAGCACCACGTAATGACCAAGTTATCAACCCAGACACAGCTATTCAGAACACGTTACCGGGAATTATTACAACCTACAAATCGATTGACACAGTCGTTGATAAAGATCAAGCTGTGAACTACCCTGTGGAGTTCCTGAATTCGCTAGAACCATCAGGAATGCCATCACATAGATTGCTTTTGAAAGTAGGATCACCGATCATGATGCCGAGAAAGTTGAGGCCACCTCAACTGTGCAATGGAACTCGACTGATCGTCAAAAATTTACATCGAAACCTCATTGAAGCAGCGATTTTATCAGGAACATCAGCTGGAAAAGATGTTTTTATACCTCGCATTCCTTTAATCCCTTCAGATATGCCGTTTAAGTTCAAAAGAATTGAGTTTCCAGTTCGTCTAGCTTTTGCCATGACAATTAACAAAGCTCAAGGACAATCATTAAACGTCGCAGGAATCTATTTCCAGCCCTCATGTTTTTCACATGGTCAATTATACATCGCTTACTCAAGGGTGGGCAACCCAAAAAAATCTCTACATTTACGCTCCAAACAATACTACAAATAATGTAGTTTACCAGAATACTCTAAAATGAAATTAAAATGAATTTGGACATTACTCTCACCATACGTGTTGAGATATTGCAACATAGTCTATAAGAAATAATGTATGTATTATTTATTGTAAATTATTAAGCACTTCACCTTTTTTTAATTTGATTGTTGATTAAAAACGTTTGTTTCTAAAGAAGGTATTGTATTTCATTTCATCCTTAAAAACCAGTCTCATAGCACACTACTGAAAGATAGCTTATCAATCATAATCAACCAACACGCGAGCGGAGCCGTGGGTTTAAGCTAGTCATTGATAAAATCCGTGATAGATGACAGAGGAGTTAAGGTGCGTGAGGTTGCTAGTGCTGTGGGCATCTCGAATAAACGGAATATTTTGCATAAACATTTGGACATTAGAAAGCTATCTGCAAGATGGGTGTCACGATTGGCCACGCTTGACCAAAGACGGAATCAGGAAGGTTTGCAGCTATTCAGGAAGAAACCGCTGGACTTTAAACGTCGTTTCTTCTCTGTGGATGAAACATGGGTACATTACTATACTCCTGAGACGAAAGAACAATCTAAACAATGGGTTACCAAGGGAGAATCTGCACCAAAAAAGGCGAAGACCGGTCCTTCTGCCGGAAAGCTTATGGCGACGTTCTTTAGGGGTTCGCAAGGGATAATAAACCTCATCAACTATCTGGAACAGGGTAAAACTATTACAGGTGCAGATTAATCATCGTTATTGGACCGTTTGGAAACCGAGCTGCACGAAAAACGCCGGCGATTGGCCCACAAAAAAGTCCTTTTCCGTCACGACAATGCACCAGCATACACCTCAGCAGTTGTGGTCGCAAAATTATTGGAAATGGGAATCCAACTCATTTCACATCCCTCCTATTCTCCAAACTTGGCTCCCTCGGACTACTATTTGTTCCCCAATTTGAAGAAATGGCTGGCGGGACGAAGATTTCATTCAAACGAGGAGGTGATTGCAGAAACTGAAAGCTATTTTACAGGCGTGGACAGTTCCTATTATACGGAAGGGATCAACAATTTAGAACAGCGTTGGACGAAGTTTATAAGTCTAAAAGGAGACTATGTGGAAAAATGAAAATGGTTTTCCCCAAACACGTTAGTAGTTTTTATTTTTGCACGTATTTTTCAAACGCTCCTCGTATACTAGAGTTTCGCCATGGTATGAAACAAAATTACGAGGGTGAGTCAGTAAATTACTCACAAACAGGTGGACATGCCAATACCACAGAATAGGGAGTATACAGAAGGGAAAGCTGGGGGCGGCGCCTTTGATCTGTATGTTACCAAGCATTGCGCTCGACGCCATATTGAAAAGCAGTAAACGCGGAACTATAGCCACTTAGTACTTTCGCTGGAAATGGACTTTTTACGAACTGCAGCTAATCTCACCGACTTTTACGAAAGGAAACGGCTTTCATCTATTTTGCGCCATCTTCTTGCACGTAATTGTAATCCAACGAATAAAATAGCCCTAAATTTTAATGCAACTACGAAAATGTACATTGGAGTCGATGATAGTTTTATTTGGTGCTTATCTCTAGAAAAATCCCAAATAACGCGAAGTTATGTGTGGGAAATTAGTTATAAATAAGAAAGTGACTTTACAACTGCCAGGTTTTATTTGACACGAATAAATTCGCACAAAATATTGAGTGAGACTTAGCAGTTCAACGTGATTACACAAAACTAATGACGTCTGGGAATATATAAAAGTTGTGTTTGCTTTAGGAGTATCATTAATGTACTGATCGGAGAAGGGCATATAGAGGAATCTGTCAATCACAGAGCAGGAACAGCATAAAATAATTATTCCCCTTAATCAATTTGTTTGAGTATCCGAAGAACATTCGCTGCCAACATTAGCACGCTACGCCTCCAATGCCGTAAGTAAAATTTTACCTGCCTACTTACGCACTATTGTCATTCATTTTATATTATTCCCTACAACGTGAAACTTATAAAATGTAAATGCACTTCAACATTTCGATGCCGTTGAACTGCTGCAGCAACAGCGAGAGTTATCGTCGAGAGAAGAAGCAAGGCTACAGTACTTTTAATAATTATGCACACATTGCTCTCATTCGAAACTGATAACATTTAACTTTCACTGCACATATAGCGACGTTCACTTACTGCTCAGCATGTTTTGGGAAGGTGAGGAAACTTATATCCTTATCTGTATTCGAATTATTGCGGCAATTAGGTGCTGAACACCATCGGCCGCCTTTTCTTTTATTGCTGCTCGTAATAAAAACGGACAGCTCCAACTACTGACACACAGTTTTTCTTTTCACTGCACCAAATACTTGATTACTTCTATGCGATTGAGGCAGTTAAAATACACAATTAACAAATAAAGACGGCGCATTACCACGCTACAGAGTAGGGAGTGATCACGCGTTTACTGCTTTTCAAGATGGCCGTTCCGCGCATGCGCACTAAATTTCGGACGACAGACTGCAGCAGGAGTTTCCTTTCTGTATATTCCTTATTCTGTGCCAATACTGCACTCTGTGTAGGAGTATTTCTCTAGCACAACGACCCACCCGTCTTGTGGGTTGCAGATGATTAAGGAACCAAATAAAGCTACAGCTCAAGAGCGTCACTTATTGAGATGCAAACGCTAGCCCAAAAATTCCAAGCTCCAGGCTTTTAAAGCCTTCTCGAACGATGGGACAGGTGTTTAAATTTACAGGCGGTGTCAGCTAAAAACTAAAGCAAGGCAGTACTGGCGTGTCTATCTCAGTTTGCGACTTATTTACTGACTCACCCTCGTAGTAAACTTCAAAACAGGAACAAGGCAAATCATGTCATAAAGTTAGGCAAATGCAGATCGAATTACGGATGACAGTCAGAAAGGCAGTACGTGAAGCTTTCAATAACTTCTGATGTATTATCAGAGAAACACTCACTAATTCAGATTTTTGCAATACGTGAAAGCTGTCAGAGGTAAAAATAAGTGTACTCTCTGACTATACAAGAACCTTGATACGTCTACATGAGAACACGAAGAAATGTTACTGACATTGTAATTACCAACAGTGTTGTTGAAAAACAGCTTAAATCTCTAAAGCACCATGAAGCTCCTGAGTCCGGTAGGGTCATTGACAGTTTCTGTACAGAATCTCCGCCGTATATTCTTCTCCTCTTTACCATAATTTATCGTGGATATGTCGAGCATAGAATTGTTTCTAGTGGTCGGAAAACAGACAAATCACACTAATACGTAAGGAGCCCACAAATTAAAAGAAGCAAAAAAATGTTCAAATGTTTGTATAGCTTATGGGACTTCACTACGGGGTCATCAGTCCCTAAACTTACAAACTACTTATGAACTAGCTAACACTAAGGGCGGCACAAATATCCATGCCCGAAGGGGGATTCGAACCCCCGACCGTAGTGACCGTGCAGACCGTGACTGGAGCACCTCAGTCCCCTCGGCCACCGCGGCCAGCTTATTTCAATAGTAATCACCTTAACAATGTATTTAATCCACTGCGATACAAGAATGTCAGTTCCTCCAGCCGCAGCAGAATAGCTGTGCGCACTAGGCGCCCAGCTGCGGTGCGCGCGGCCGATCGCTGTCGGGGGTTCGAGTCCCCCCTCGGGCATGGGTGTCTGTGTTGTCCTTAGCATAAGTTACTTTAAGTTAGTGTAAGTAGTTTGTAAGTCTAGAGCAGTGCTTTCCAAACTTTCCCTCATGGTGACACCCTTTTATAGCTTATAGTTTTGCGCGATATCCTTTCACTAATATAAATACATATGATAAAATTTAGATGGGGCGGGGGGAGGGGGGGGGGGGGACGGAAATAAAGTATCGCTTAAATGTAGTTTGTAAACGAAACTGAAATCCTCGTACGTATTTCTTAATGGTGCTCTGCATCTGACGTTTCATAAACTGCCGAAGGCCTCTTTCTCACAATAAATTTATCCATTTCTACTGACGTCTGTAAACTGTATCACAGTGAACAAAGTAAACTAATGGCATGTCACGAACGAAACATGGAACATTAATCCATTATTGCCACTCGAGAAGCTTGTTAAGACATTGGCCACTAGAGTGCGACATTATATCACTATACCCGGGCCGCTGAAACATTGCACTTGACGTTTCGCATTACGGCGAGTTAAGTTGGCTACACTGCTTTAGCGACGTTGCAACACTAGCCTCTATACACACAGCAGACGAAACAGTTTTCAGTTGCATCTCGTAAACATAAGCTATTGAGCAATAAAAGTGCATATAATAATTCCTTCTTGAGCAGCAATTAATTAACGGCATATTAATGAAGACCAGAGCACAACAATGCATACGGTTTCAATAACGGAGTAAAGCAATATAGAAAATTAGCATTGGATCACGACAGATACGAAATAAACAATAATCAAGATAGTAACTTCTCTCTCTACGTTTTATAATCAGAATGCTTTTCACTCACCAATTTACGGCGACAGTGGAACAATTACATTCAGCTCGCCATCTTCACTGTTGTCGTCACTGCCAAAATCGTCCTCATCACCAAGACAAATCATTAACTGTTTATGATCCCTTCCATTGTTTGCGCTTCCCGAATCAGTTTTTCAACGTGCTCGACCCTTATTTTTTATTTTATTTTTTATTTATTTATTTATTTTCTTCAAGATGCAGCATCCACATTGGCAACAGCTTTGTGCATCACTGCTTGTTTCCACCTCTATTACTGTGAAAGACGTATTGTTCCTTAAGTAATTCTTCACGTCACGCCATACCAATTTTATAGAGTTAAAACGGCAGTGAAATGGGGAAGATTTATTTCATTGTGACGCTGCTCCTTTGCGATTTCGTCTACCGCATATGTGGGTGTAATAGGCTTATTTTGTTTCACGAGCAAATATAAAAGAAGTTTTGACATTGACATATCTGCAGCAATATTTCTTTCTTGTAACCACTGCACCATAACTTCTTTCCGATCGTTTGAAGCGAGAATGAACTTCTTGCTCAGAGCATAAGCTTCGAAGTTTTTATTCATACGAAATTGAGAACTTCCTCAGAAAACGTCACTAGACAAACGTCTTTTCGGTGACTTCATCCAATTACTTTCACTCGGAAAGTCAAGTTAAACCACTCACAGTAAAACAAATCGCAGCGAAAAAAGCAAACAACATAAACATGCGATAAACACGATACACAACTTTGTTTACGGTAGAACTGAACAAAGCCGGCAACGCGGGAATGTTTACGTCACGGCACGTGATCACTGGAAGTGTTTATCGCGCTGTGATTGGATCGTTCCTAGCGACTAGCGCGTCGCGCTTCTTGCTCTTCACTTGTTATTTGTAAACGTCAAGTGCAAAGTTTCAGCGGCCCGGGTATAGAGCCCTGTATTGGGAGAGTAGCGCCAACCTTTGATGTGAGGCTTGCCGACAACCGCCGGCTGCTATTGGTCAGTTGAGCGCGGGTGGGGCACGTCCGCCATTTTAGGCCTAAGCAATACATTAGCGTAAATGGCGTATTTTACTTAACTCGCTGTTATTTTAGCATTTAGAGGTGTTGGAAATCTGTAGACTCATTATGTATTAAATTAAGAGCTTAACGTGGCATATTCCATTTTTATATGGTGTTGGCAGTGAATTGTTAGACAGTCCGAGGTAGCAAGTTTTACGCTTTCCACAGGGCGAAAGAGATGCGAAAAGACGCGAATTGTCGGTACACCGCATTGGAAGAAAAGATGCATTTCCATACGAGAATGCAAAATTTTTTGAAGTAAGTAAATTTGTATTGAAATACGGAGTAAACTTCTAGGTTTATCTGTTCAAGTTTCTTGCGAGCGATGTTGGACGGACAAACATGTATGAGAAAAGATATTTTTAAAAGATATAAATACATGAAAATCTAACATAATGTGCCGTATTTGACGAATTTCGTATTTATACTTAGCCTGCATATTACGAAAGTTTGGTCGGTAAATAAAACCGCCCATTAAATAGATCTCCAAAGGTCGAATTTTAAGATGAAGTTTATTTTACTGAAGTACTCAGCAGTGCGATAACAATATGTAAAAACTGAAACCTTCCCTAAATGTTAGCTCAGTTAATGTTATGTGATAATATCACATGTAGGTTAGCACACAACACCTATCAACATTAGGCACTAGATTAATGGAAAGCAACATGTATTAATTACTTCTACTTTGATAAAAACCAATATATTAGATATAAAAACGTCAGTCCTTAGCTAATTTGAAAGCAGGAACGTCACTTATTGAGAAGCAGTGCATTTGGTACAGGGTTTAAATTTTAGCACAAAACAATTTTACAACTAGTTTGCTCAAAAATAAAGGTCTTGATCTCAGATTACCAATTTTTCCTTAATATTCGCTGTAGGTGTGATGAAACGATTAAAAACTTAAGTTCATTGTTTACTTAACGTATTGTCATACCCACGTCGATGTACAGACCGGTTCCCTCTATAATAAATGTTAATTTAACAGCGCCGTGCATAGCGCTGCTATTGCGAGATAGGCCTACAATGGCGGCGCTCGTCCGGTTGGCGGTACTCTCCCAATACAGGGCTCTATATATCACAGCACAAGAGAGACATCTAGTGCCATTAATCGAGATTAAATGAAACAAATACAATGAGACTATTAAGTGGACTTAGAAATCATTCGTATAATCGCAAATCCGGATAATTGAATCTATGCATAAAACCGTGATTTGTATTATTAACTCTAGATACGTTCTCATATTGTTACCTTTCTAGGATTAACACGTAATGTTAGGCGTTTATTCAAAACAACGGAACAGAAACAATATTGGTTTTTGACATTTTTAATCACACGTGGCACACGGCTTAGCGATTGGCAACGGCCTAACTCAATTAACGATGAATCATTCGCTGTCTAACTCACATAGTAATGAAACGCGTGGAACACAGATGGTGTGTGATGCGGTGGGTAGTTGCAGCGGGTAATGTTGTGCATGCTCGAATCAGACAACAAAGATATTTACTCGCAGTAGACAATCCGGATAATCGCCAATTCCTATAACTCAGGTGCGGATAATCGAGTGACCAATCATTCCTTCAATACGTGATCTGTGGTGCACTGAATGAAGAGAAGGATGATTAGCTGCATCCGAGTCTTCAGGGTAGTATGAAGAGAAGGATATTTTGCGTTATTTTATGACAAGTTTTTTTTGTTCAGAGTCTAAATTTGTTAGTCTCGCGACACCGTTGATACTACTACGCGACACCCCAGGGTGTCGCGACACCCAGTTTGGAAAGCTCTGATCTAGAGACTGATGAACAACGTAGTTAATGTCCCCTAGATTTACAAACATTTGATTCAGTTCCTCCATGCACAAATGTCTGCAGTTAGCTACAAGTGCATGATTTTTACCTAGGTGTGAACCTCTTCGTTCATAACTATCGTTGGCTAAGAATGTCTTTCTTCAGGGCTCCAAAAACATATAGGAATCACATGGGGAGAAACCGGACTTTATGGAACATGTGTAATGGATTCTCAGTCTTCGCAAAACGCAGGAGGGCTTTACCCTGTTACAGGAGGAAGCCATTATTTTTGTAAACTTTGTCAACATTTCGGGAGGGGTTTGAACTCCGGAACCCCACCCCCCTCCTCTCCCCCTTCTGGCTACGCCCACGGATCTTCTGGGATTATGCTCGTCAGATCACAAGACTCATTTCCTATTTCTTCACGTTTGACGTGGGTGAAAGAAGAGCAAAAATTGAGCCAAATTGCTTTTTAACACCCACTATCTTTGTATCCTACTATCTTAATATTGTGCCATCTATTAAAAAATAAACAAAAACACAAAAGATTTCAATAAAAATTCTAGGATTATGTACCAGAAGAAGCACTGTTATCTGTACTCCTCTAAGTCACATGCAACACATCTCCCGGAAGACGAAAACCGAATTTCATTAACCGTTTTTCGCTATCGTGTTTACAAGTTATAACCTGAAGCGGATTTCCTAGACCACTCAATATGGCGGCTGAAAAATAGCTGATTCATTTCCTGATATAAGTCAACACGATAGCTATTTTTCTTTACCTCAATACACAGATTCATTGCCCACTCTAATGTTAATATTATTCTTTCACTGAATAAAATGTAACTTTGTCCCTATTAGCAGACAATTCTAAACAAGAAAACACAATCTAACAAGACAAGAACGATTCAAAAACGGTGGTGTTTACATGGGCACGAAAATCGATTGTGGAACTGTAAAACCGCTTTATAGAAGTGCATTACCAGAATCGATTGTGGAGAGTTTACATCAACAACCAAAAGCGATTTGGGAGATAGGTTTACGAAATTCGTTTTGGGGGGCCCATGCAAACGAGATGAATTACGGAGTATAAAACACTAAAGTTGATTACCGGGACATATGTTTATTTTTTCCCACCATTATGAAAATAATCTAATCGATAGATTCTGCAACTGTATTGATTTAAAGAAGTTTTTGGTTTATGACGATCCCCATTTAATCTGAGCTACCGTCATAAATATTAATTTAATTTGAAACTTAGACACGAGTTCACTTTGAAGAATTTTAATTTCTATCACAGACTCATATTGTACAACAGCACCAGAACTAGTCAACAACCGCTCCATCCTTCCTCCAGGTGCTCCGTTCGTCTGCCTTATATAGAGTTAATTACAATTAACATTGGCACAACAATGACTTATAATTATTGGTATACAATTAAATCTTTCAAAATATAATAGTCTGATGAAATGTAAATTATAACTGGATAGAAACCGTAAGACAAAATAGTTTTATGTTACAAGAAATTGATAAATTACAGCATTATTTAACAGTATGATTGTATTAAATAATCGAACAATAGGATTGTATTAAATAATCGAACTTCTAGAACATACTATTATTACTTGAAATTTGTAAATAATGCTTGACAATCAATCGTCAATAATTGCGTAATTTACTAGATGTACTGAGATCTGGTCAGGCCATAAATACTACGAATTTTATTGGAATTTAATAAAGGGAATAAAAGGAAAGAGATTCTTAGACGTAGAAACAATGTGGTTGAAATAAGGTAGAAAAGAAGAAAACTGGTTTCCTGAGCTTCACTATAGGAAAAAAAGGTATCCTGTTCTTCAGTAGACCGTGGCTCATGTTGTTACATTACAGGTTGCAACTGAGACTAACAACAAATGCTTTTTTTAAATACAGTACTAGTTTTTTTCTTCAAGAAACAGGAATATTGTTCTGGCGACTCCATGTAAGTTCCTTTATGAATAGAATGCAGACACATTTTCGATGCTGTCCGTCTCCTCACTTTTCCATCACCTACTTCCCTCTCGTACTGTGTCGTGCTGTCTCTGTCTCTGTCCCACTCCTCCTTTCAGTCTTCCAGTCCAACTCTCCTCCCCGCTATCTATGCATCGTATGTAGCTTACGGAGTGTAAAACTCTGCTTGAAAATATAAGCATGTGCCTACTTTCACAGCGTTCAGTCAAAGGGCGCAGAAGTCTGTTAGGAGTTACCGTCTGCCGTGCACCGAACAGTGGGCTCTAGAAAGTATCTTATGTGTTAATTCAGCCGTTTTCAATTTTCATCCGGCCGTTTCAGTGTCCACCGGCGTGCTAGCGCGTTCGTTCGCCACACTCAAAAGTGTGAAGCCGTATGTAACAAACATACCAATTTTACGGTATTATCCGCCGGGCGCCATAATGTAGCGTATGAGAGGTAGCCTGTGTGGTAATCCAGCGCTTTTATGCACCAAGTCATGTGAATAATGACGCTTTCTTTTATCTGTGACTAGATGACCCCGTGAACTTAGTATCACTTACCTTGTAATATAAACCATATTAATTTAAATCGTATGTATTTTAGACCCAGTAGCTTTATAAAGGCATCCTCAGATAGTCTAAGTATCGGTGAATGTCAAATGTGCAAAATTTTATCGTAATCGTATGGATGGCATTGATATCCCAAAGAAAAGAGCTCTTTCAGTTTCCCACAAATTTTCCTATTTTCTGGCCAACTATTCCAAACTTTTGCTTCACTCAAACCTTACTCTCGCTTTGATCCTCCAATGTGCAAAATTTTATCGCAATCAGACGAATGATATTGATACGAAATTGAATAAAGCTCGTTCAGTTTCTAGAGAATTTTCAAATTTCCGGACAATTTTCCCAAATTTTTAGTTCATTAGAACTTTCATCTTTCGTTGAACGTCAAATGACCAAAGTTTTATCGCAATCGGATGAACGGTTCTCAACTTTAGTGTTCAGTACATTTAGAAACACATTGAAAAAAGAACTTGGTTCGAATTTTGCGACTTTCCTTCGTAACTGAAAACTATTCCAAGACCATAATGAACAAGACAAAATTACCCCTCTCCGTCGTGCGAAGTCATTTATAGTGCTGCGTTCAATCAAAAACACATTGAAAAACGCACTTTCAGTTGTTCTCAAATTTTCCAATTTACCGGTAGATTTTCCAAAAAATTTATTTCATACAAATCTTGTTCTGTTAAGCCGTACTCAATTAATACTCTTACAATCATGTGGCAATTGACTTTTATTCATAGAAAAAAATCGCTTTCGGATTTTCCTAAATTTTCCTACTTTCGGGGCGATTTTTCCAAATTTTTATTTGACGCGAACCTTCCTCTTGCTTTCAACATGAAATGTACAAAATTTTATCGCAATTGGACGAACGGTATTGATAGCTTACTGGAAAAAGCTGTTTCAGTTTTTCCCGATTTTACTCTTTTTCCGGACAACGTTTCCATATTTTATCACCGTTTTAACCTTCCCTGGACTTACACGAATATTTCAAGACTAAAATTAGGCAAATCGGTTCAGTCGTTCTTGAGTTTTAGCGAGACTAACGAATAGCAATTCATTTATATATATATATATATAGATTTGATCAATGTATTTACTGAGAGTGACAAACCTAGGCCACACGTCATTTTTATAGGAGAAACCTGTACAGGCCCTACCCTACTTTTAATGACTGTAAGCAAGAGATAGATAGAGAGAGAGATCAGATGATAGCTACATAATACTGTTTGCCAAAATCGGTAATAATTACCAATACAGCAAACAGTGTAATTAGTGCAGAATGTGGATTGAGGGTAAATGGGATAAAAATAATCAGAGTAGCACGAAAGGAAACAGTGAGAAAATTAATACAAAAATTAGTGATCACAATGTACTGCACTTGACTTAGAGGAATCCTGCTAGATTGTAAGAAAAATAACTCACGTAGGCCGAAGCAAAGAGGACGTAAAAGGTATCCTGATACAGGACAAGAAGGCATTCATGGCCAAGAGGAATCTTCTGGTCTCAAAAATTCGCTTTATGCGAGAAAGAAGTTTTCGAGAGTGTAGGTTCGGAGCACAGCTTTGTATGTAAGTTCTAACGGTAGGACGCTGTGAGTCTGTCATAGGACTTCGTTAACAGACGTTGCAAACCTGGATATCGTTTAAAGCACAAATACCCGCGTCAGAATCATTTAAATGTTGATGTTAAGAATAAGTTTTTAGACTGAAATGTGTGTTATAGCAGAAGATAATTCGTCTCGTATCATTGATTAGTTGCATCATAGCTTCCGTTAAGATGTCCTGTAATCTTTAACATTGCCCTGTGTCTTCAAAATTTCTGTGCGAAACAATAACAACAGGGTATATTTCTTCTTTTAAATTAGGCCTAATTCATTCCTACACATTTAACTGATTCATTTCATTCGTTGCACTATACAGATCTTACGCCATGGCTATACATGAACAGACCGAGTCCACACACACAAACTTCTTTTCAACAGCTCACATATCAAAACTGATCATGGAATGAATACTTACTGTATAAAAGTAAACATGGACAGCATTTTTTAAAATAACTCAGTGATTTTGAAAGTAACTTTATGCAACTTAGATTTACATTTTCATAACAAAGTATGAGAAAAGCAAGTAATAAATCTCCGATTATCTATAACAATCGATAACATAAAAATAAGAATAATTTTGTAAAATATCATAATGCTGTTTCAAAAGTAAAATCTAAGAAATATGTACCACTTGCTGAATAATTAATATTTATGTTTAGTATTTGAAGATAATGCTTACAATGATAGCAAAGCGTTTATGATTTTAAATCGAAACATATCGATTCCAGACCTCCAGCCCCTACTTACATCTGGGGTAGGTCATTTTAATTAATTCGGAGAAACTCTCTGAGCAGTTCTATTACAAAGTGAAACATGGACAGTGGAAAAAACTAGAACAGAAGACAATTAAAGCTTTTGAGATGTAGTGTTGTGTTACAGAAGAAATATTATGTGGACTGATAAGATAACGAATGAGGAAGTTCTCTGTAGAATCAGCGAAGAAAGGAACAGACGGATGACATTAATAAGTAAAAGGAACGGGATGACACGACATGTGTTAAGAAATTAGGGAATAACCTTCATGGTACTGGTGGGAGCTGTAGAGGAAAACAACTGTGGGGTGAGACAACAATTGGAATACATCCTGCAAATTACTGACAATGTAGGGTGCAAATATTACTCTTAAATGAAGAGGTTGATGCAAGTTCTTGCAGAATCTGTTTCCAGCCACAACAGTGTCAGAAATCTTTTGATTTACAGGATTCCCGATATTCATGGTGCACTTGTAAAATGGTCTCATGGGAACATACCCCAATCATCGCTACCTTGGAGATGCTATATAAATATATATAGGGTGATCAAAAAGGCAGAATAAATGTGAAAACTTTATAAATCACGGAAAACTGTAGACAGAGAGGTAAAAATTGACACACAAGGTTGCAATAACATGGAGTTTTATTAGATAAAAAAGTATTGCTAGACACGTGAAAGATCTCTTATGTGCGTCGTTTGGTGATGATCGTATGCTCAGCTGCCACTTTCGTCATGATTGGCCTCCCAGGTCCCCAACCTCAGTCCGTGCGATTATTGGCTATGGGGCTACCTGAAGTTGCAATTGCATCGTGATCGAACGATATCTCTAGGGATTCTGAAAGACAACATCTGATACCAATGCCTCACCATGACTCCGGACATGCTTTATAGTGCTGTTCACAACAATATTCCTCCACTACAGCTATTGTTGAGGAATTATGGTGAACATATTGAGCATTTCCTGTAAAGAACATAATCTTTGCTTTGTCTTAGATTGTTATGCTAATTATTGCTTTTCTGATCAGATGAAGCGCCATCTGTCGGACATTTTTTGAACTTGTTGTTGTTGTTATAATAAAACCCCATGTCATTCCAAGCATGTGAGTCAATTTTTACCTCTCTATCTACATTACTCCGTGATTTATTAAATTTTCAAATTTATACTGACTTTTTGATTACCTGGTATATAAAAACTGGGTCCTCTGTGTATCTGGCAGCCCCCACCTACATGTCTATATATTGAGGATTATCCTCGCTCATACTCTCTCGAATGCACTGTGCTCAGGCTCAGCTTGTTCAATTAGGGATGCTCGGAGCGGGCAGGTTGTACTCGGTCGAGGTGGGGAGGACAGAGACAGGCCCGTCTGGCGCGCTCGCCGCTCTGTTGTTGTGGACGACGCAGCAACTGTCTGTTCTCCTGGCTGGTGCTGCTTAAGATACACTGTATTGCCATCAGCTTATGAAACTGTATTCACGTCGATTTACAGTGAAGAGCCAAAGAATGGTACACCTGCCGAATATCAGATAGGGCCTACCCCCTCAAATACGCTGAAGTCCTGCTGCACGACGTGGCATGGACTTGACTAATGTCTGAAGTAGTGCTGGAGGGAACTGACACCATGCAGCCTGCATGGCTCTCCATAAATCTGTAAGAGTACGGAGGGTGGAGACCTCTTCTGAACAGCGCGTAGCAAGGCATCCCAGATATGTTCAACAATGTGAATGTCTGGGGAGTTTGGTGGCCATTGGTGGTGTTTAAACTCAGAAGAGTTTCCTGGAGACACTCTGTAGAATTCAGAACTTGTAGGCTGTCTCATTCTCCTGCTGGAATAGCCCAAGTCCGCCAGAATGCACAATGGACATGAATGGATGTAAATGATCAGCCAATATCTGCACATACGAGTCGCCTGTCAGAGTCGTATCTAGATGTATCAGGGGTGCCATATCACTCCAGTTGCAGACACCCCACACCATTATGGAGCCTCCACCAGCTTGAATAGTCCCCTTACATTATTACATTCCAAATCACTTTTGCATTCACGCAGTCCAATAACAAAAGTCACACTAAGTAATTACATTTTCACATGATTATGTTGTAGAACCACCTTCTGTATTTCTGTGTTGTAGCTGTTATACTTATCAATTATTATGTGATATAATGCATCCACGAACTCCATATCCTCAACTTCGATTTCATTTCCATATTCAGCACATTGCAAACTGATCCCTAATGTTTGGACCACATGCGTAGCACTATTTCTCTTCATGATATCACTGCACTGTACACACTTTACACAGTATCTCGTTTGTGAACACTCAAAGAGACAAATACGTATTTCAGCGGTACCACTAACACTACTGGAGCACTGGTTAATGCAGCTACACTATGACGCCATCTAGCGGTGGTAGCAGACAAGTGTGGCGTTTTACATGGAAATGACGCACACGATTGTTTTATTTATGATTGCTTGTTATTATAAGCACGGTTTTGTGTACTTCTGAGCGTTTGAAGTCGAAGTTGTCTCTTGTAAGTGTCACAAATAGACGCGTATTATCTTGCTCCCCCCCCCACCCCTGGGGCTCATGGTTCTTTTGTAAGAACGTGCGTGGCGAGCATGGGGCCCCGAGCTAATGTAATCTTCCTTCCGTCTTTACTTCCCGGATTGCAATTTCCTTTTCCCTTCCCCTCCTTTCCTATCCTCACTCCTTCCCCCTCGTCCCACTGTGGGGCTGATAACGTCAGTAGTTTAGTCCCCCTATCCCAACCAAACAACCCAACCCAACTCTATCGAGCTTCACTGTGGCTGTCAGCAAACTATGAAGGTATGGGAGGGCAAAAGGTTCCAACTCCTCAGAGATGTAATGCTGGCTGGATAGTGTACTGGCAGAATGTACTATCTGGGTGCAGTATTCTCTGCTCTTAATGGTATAGTAGTCCTGCTGTTAAAAACGAACGAAAATAGCTTAAAAACCATATGAGCTTTCCTATCCTCAATCCTTCCCCTCCCCACTGGGGACTGTTAATCTCAGTAGTGTAGTCACCCTATTCCAAACAAACAACCCAACCCAAACCTATCTTGCTTTAATGTGGCTGTCAGCAATCTCTGAAGGTATGGGAGGCAACAGGTTCCAACACCTCAGAGACGTAATGCTGGTTGGATAGTGCACTGGCAAAATGTACTAGCTGGGTGCAGTATTCTCTGCTCTGAATGGTATAGTAGTCTCGCTGTCAAAAACGAACGAAAATGGCTTAAAAACCATATGAGCTGCGACGTTTCTTAAAAAACGATCAAGTCCAAACATGTTCAAATGTTTGTCAAATCCCAAGGGATGAAACTGCTCAGGTCATCATGGCCGAGCGCTCTAGGGCGCCTTGCTGCAGAGCATATGGTTGCTTCCCGTAGGAAGTTTCCATCTTCCCTTGGGCATGTATGTGTGTGTGTTGTTCTTAGGTTAGTTTAAATTAGTGTAAGTAGTTGGTAAGCCTAGGAGCTGATAACCACAGTAGTTATGTCGCATAGATTCGAAATGTATCAGACTTGGTGAGTGGCAGTTGGGTGCTGTTGCTTGTCAGTAGTGAAAAGAAAGGCGTGAGCCATAGTGAGGTGTGTCGTGTGTCGCAGCGCTGCCGTGGTACCGGCGCGCGCTGCGGACGGCTGAGCTGAAGGGCGTGGTGGCGCTGGTGGTGCTGGCGCTGGGACTGCCGCTGCTGCTCTACTGGCTGGTGTACGCGCTCAAGCTGCCGCCGCCGGACACCGTCGGCACCTGCAGCCTCTCCGGCGCCTACAGGTCAGCCACACTGCCTTCCGCTCTCACTCTGTAATGCTTTCATCTGACCTGAGCTCTAATGTGCTGCTTTCAAATTAACGCACAGGCCAAAAAGTTAGGGGATCAGTTGAGATATCTAGATTCTGAAGTAACGTCATCGGCATCATCATCATCATCTTTTCCATCTTCAGATTCCCAGGTGTGGCTAACAAGCGCTCCCCATCTCATCCGATCTTGATATAACATTTGGTCTTGGACATCATTCCAGTTAAAACCGTTCTTCTCTATGTCTGATTTAACTGCCTCTATCCATCGTCTCCTTGGCCTTCATCGTGGTCTTCTTCCTCCCACTTCCATTCTGAAGTGTTTTTAGCTGTTCTTGTGCTATCCATTCTCATTAGATGGCCATAGCACTGCAGTCTTTGTTTCCCCAAGATGCTCGCAATAGGGACCCGATGTCAGCTGTTTCCCTGTGTACCTCATTTCTGATCTTGTCTCTCTTGGTACTTTGATTCAAAGTCCTGTTGCTTGGATTCTGCTGTTATCCTTTTTTAACAATGTACATGTTTCCATGCCATATATAAGGATTGGAGTGAAGTAAGTGCTATACAAAGTTAACTTTGCTGCCTGGGTACTTTATTGTCCCAGAGTAGATTCCGAACTTGCATGTAGAAGTTTGATGCTTTTTGTGTTCTGTTGAGGATAATGAACTAAAATGATTCAACGACTCTCTGTCAGTCCAATGAAGTGTAACCAAAACATTACGACTACGGAGATAGTGATAATAACAGAAAGTTACTGCACAGGGGTTGGTGTTAACTTGTATTTACTCTACCAAACGAATTACGCTAGCAATTGTGTTCAGATAGTGTAGTGAGCAGGTTGTGCAATGCAACAAAAACGTGCCTTACCCGTCATAGCATGGACGGCCATAGGAAGGTGGACAGACAAAGAACGAGGTGGCTGCGACCACTGGACAAAAGGAACCGTTAAAAGAAGGCAAGGCCAACGTCTACCAAGGGTAATGTCAACTATAGATGACCATTATTTCCAGTTAATAGACCATGGAGACAGGAGCCTGAATGCAACTCAGCTGCAACGCACCCTCTAGGCACCATTAGGACACACAATATCAACACAAATAGTTCGAAATAGTCTTCAGGAATGAGGCCTCTATCCATGGACACTGGGCGGAAGAACATCAGGATTGGAATCGGAATGGATGGCAAGGGGTTCTCTTCATAGATGAATTCAGATTTTGTGTTCAGCAGGACAATCGTCTTTCCTTCATCTGGAGAGAATGTGGAAATTCGAACAATCCTGCTTATGTACAAGAAACAGCACTATATCATGGTGGCAGCCGAATTTTGTGGACAGAAGCAAGTATCAGCCGATGTATGGACCTCTTTTTCGTTCAGAATGGCTCTTTGACTGCTCACAATATGCATGAAGCTGAGGGAATTAAACGAATGGAGTGGCCAGCTTGTTCACTGGGCTTAAACTCAATTGAGCATGTCTGCGATACACTTGGCAGGTGCATTGCAACCATACCAGTACCCCCTCCCCAAAGTTGTTGCAGTGGACATCCCATTCAAGGAAGAATGGCCAAATATCCCTCAAGAGCTGATTGATAACCTCATACTGTCCATGTCACTCAGGTGTGCAGCTGTATTGGCCTTCCAAGGCGATCACACACCATATTAGAGGGCAACAAGAGTAACGTTTTCAGAATTATGGTCCTCTCTGGAGGACACCACCTTGTCGAAGCACTGCCCTTGTGTGTGGAGAGGCTTGCGTATCCTTGGGGAGCTGAGGGCTATGCTGAAGGTATAGCGCCTACTGGCAGAAAGGCCGTAGCCAATAGATCAGACTAAGAACGTTCCACAACGTCCTGTTTTCCTTATTCACTCCCTGTCCTTTCCAAATTCCCTTCCCTAAACCAAGGTGTGATGTGATCCATGCCAAGGGGTGTGTGGCACATGGGAAGATGTGTCACAAATGGAGCCTTACGGATACTAGGCCACCTCCCTGAGTAAGTACTGTGGGATTTTCACGGTGTGAACCAAATATATCCCCAAATCTCGTTGGACCACGATGGACACGATGGAAAAATAAATAATTTAAAAGATACTGTTGGGCAAACTGAGACCTTAGACACCGGAATCTGGACAGATAGAATGCTCTCCCAGTTCTCAATCATGGCCTAGACCTGAGCAAGAAGTGGGAACTGTAACTGAGAGCTGTGGCGGAGTGACCGAGCGGATTGAGGCACCATGCTCTGATGAGTTGAGACCACTCCCTGTCGGGGGTTCGAATCCCCCATAAGGCATGGATGTTTGTGCTGTCTTTAATATTAGGTAGTTTATACCTAGTTTGTAAGTTTAGGGACTGATGACCCCACAGTTAAGTCCCATAAGCTTGACAAACATTTGAACATTTTGTAACTGAGAAGTTTGATCAGATCAGGATTAAGGCCTCATCTGGAGCCCAGAAGAGGAAACTTCTCAAGAAACAGAAGCAAAAGGAAGGAATAGATTCACATCCTAAACAGAAGTGGAGGGAATGCATCGAATTGACGCATGGTAAAGGGAATGGCAATTGAATCTCAATGTCAACAATTGTAATGTGCTGCAAATACATAGAAAGAAAGATCCTGTATCATTTAACTACACTATAGCAGGTCAGCAACTGGAAGCAGTTAATTCCATAAATTATCTGGGAGTAGGCATTAGGAGTGATTTAATATGGAACGACCATATAAAATCAATCGTCGGTAAAGCAGATGCCAGACTTAGATTCATTGGAAAAATCCTAAGGAAATGCAGTCTGAAAACAAAGGAAGCAGGTTACAGTACACTTGTTTTCCCACAGCTTGAATACTGCTCACCGGTGTGGGACCCGCACCAGGTGCGGTTGATAGAGGAAGTAGAGAAGATCCAATGGAGAGCAGCGCGCTTCGTTACAGGATCATTTGGTAATCGGGAAAGCGTTACGGAGATGATCGATAAACGCCAGTGGAAGACTCTGCAGGAGAGATGCTCTGTCGCTCAGTACGGGCTTTTGTCGAAGTTTCGAGAACATACCTGTACCGAGTAGTCTAGCAGTATATTGCTCCCTTCTACGTATATCTCGCAAAGAGATCATGAAGATAAAATCAGAGAGATTAGAGCCCACACAGAGGCATACCGACAATCTTTCTTTCACGAACAATACGTGACTGGAATAGGAGAGAGAACCGATAGTGGTACTCAAGGCACCCTCCGCCATACACCGTTGGGTGGCTTGCGGAGTGTGGATGTAGATGTAGATCCCAAGACAAAACTGTCTCAGGTCAAAAAGGATGTACAGAACCCATTGACGTCAAAGACACCTGGCAAGAGAGTAAGAGAGGAATCTAACAATCTCTTCTCTCTGGATAAGCGTGATCTAAAAAAGCCGAGGCAAGAAATAGGGAAAGAAATGGTCTTTAGGATGGCGGTATTCAAGAACGCTACCCACCGGTGAACATCACCTCACAACAGAAGAAGCTCGTACAGATGGTCCTCTTTGGAAAGATTGGGGGGGGGGGGGACGGATGCTGGTCCAGAACCCAAATTCAGGTGGGTCTATCTAGATCGCGGTGCCCTCATTTTGGTCTGTGAGAGGGATCATACAACGGAATGGCTTAAAGACACGGTGCCCACGATATTCCCATGGGAGTATGAGAAGCTGCTGCTCAAGACAGCAACTGAGTACCTAAATACCGCAAATTTATCAATATGGGTACCAAAGATCCTTAAGGCTGTTTTCCAAATGTCTATTCAAGAAAATAAGGGTCCAGATCCCAAAAGTCTCGACAGAGGATTGGAGTATAATTAAGCAAAAGATCGTAGCGAAAGGACGAACCTTGGTGAAGGAGGTCACAGAGAAGGCCTTGAAGGCAATGCGAGAGCAAGGCCTGAAACTGTTTTAAGGTTATCACAGGTTCTGGAGAAAATAAGGAAGGGTCCAGATCCCAAAAGTCTCGACAGAGGATTGGAGAATAATTAACCAAAAGATCGTAGCGGAATGACTAACCTTGGTGATGGAGATCACAGACAAGGCCTTGAAGGCAATGCGAGAACAAGGCCTGAAACTGTTTTTAGGGTTCTCAAAGGTCACCATCAGGGCTATCAAAGACCTTAAAGGCAATAATGGCAGCAAGATGGAGACCGTAAGCGCTGCAGATAAACCTGCAGCACAGTAAAGGGACCACTGCTGTCCCGAGACGTCGCTTGGAGAGACAGGAAGTGGACGTAGCCCTGATACAAGAACCCTATTCATAAAAAAGGGGTGTATCAGGACTTGGTAGTATGGGAGTGTTATTACCACTATCTCAGTTGCCGTAATGTTGTTGCCTCCACCCTGTAGAAGACATTGAACCATTTTAGTTCATTCTGATGATGACAATACTTCAGAACGTAGATATCTCACCTAATTCCGTAATTATTTTGATCATTGTATTCTGTTGCTCGGTTGCACAGTGGCAGAGTGCCAGAATACAAATCCAAAGGTCGCGTAATCGATCCCAGCCAGGTCCTCAGATTTTTATCTGACACTTTCCACTTCTTTCACCTCTGGCAAGGCTTCTGATGTGAAAAATATCGAGTAGCACCGTGGTTAGGAACCCACGTTAAACTGTAGGTCCCTCAATAAATGGCTGGATAAGTCAGTTCGAAGGTCGGAGGAAGGCAACTGCATACCACCTCCAAACAGGACCATGCCTAGTAAAGCACTGTGGTGTTCAAACCAATCTTCAGATTGTTGACTGCTTTACCTTCACCTTATTTGGAGAAACCTTAGGCAATGGCCTGTCTCGGCCCCATTAAATGCCTTTTTTGGAAGAAATGTGACATGTACGAACAAAGGTCGGCCATTTGCGTTTGCAGGGTGTGGTGCCTGCCCGGGGAGAACGTGACGCGCGGGCAGTGCGTGTCCGCGGGCTGCTGCTGGGAGCAGGGCGCCTGCTACCACTCGCTGCCGGCCGAGCACGGCTACCGCGCGGCCGCCTGGGCCGGCCACCAGGCGGCTCTGGCGTCGGCGCTGTCCGCGCAGGGCCTGCGCCTGCAGCCGCGCCGCCAGAGATCGCCCTTCGGCTCTGCCTCGCGACCGCTGCGCCTCTTCGTGCGCCCCAGAGACGCGCACTCACTCGCCATCTTACTCGCCCCCGACGACGCCGACGTAAGTGCCGTCGTACTTGCTCCTTATTGCCCGAGGACTGCACGATTCAGCTCTCCACGATTCACCCACTAACAGTGGCGGCTGGTGCCTAAAATGACTGTTGGTACACTATGTCTATGTCTACATCTACGTACACTAAGTGATCAAAATTATCTGGACACCCCCAAAAAACATTTTTTTTTCATATTAGGTGCATTGTGCTCCACCTACTGCCAGGTACTCCACAGCATAAAGGCCAGTTCACACTGTCCGTCACGTCAACGTCACATCACGGCACCGTCACGTCAAGTTGTATCACACTGTATCACACATACTAGTGCATCCGTTCAAACGATAGACGGCCGCCATTAACGCAACTTGTTATCAATCTATTAAAAGTTCGTTCATGGGTTAAAATATTCAAATGTTTGTATAGTCTATGGGACCTAACTACGGTGTCATCAGTCCCTAAACTTACAAACTACTTATGAACTAACTAAGACTAAGGACGGCCGAGGGGGGATTCGAACCCCCGATCGTAGTGGCCGTGCAGACCGTGACTGAAGCGCCTCAGTCCCCGCGGCCACTGCGGCCGGCATTTTGGATCTTCCTTGGTTTATGTGTTCCACTTGTGCTTCCTTGTTCGACATTTTTGGATTAGTTCCTTCCTTTGTGCTTTTCCTCCAACGACATGGTCGTTGGTCCCTTGCTGGGATGTTTTTTTTTTTCCTTTCTTCTATTTACCCCTGGAATAGGCTTTTCTTTTCCAATTGTCAGTGCGGCCTCTGATTGTCGGTATTCAGTTTCTCTTCTTTTGTGTTTCATACCGAGTGCAGAAATATTCGGTATTTTTCTTCATTTCCTTTCTTCCTCTGCGTGCTGCCCCTGTTACTGTTATGGGGAAGGTAACAGATGTTGTTACCTTTCTTTTCTTCTTTAGTAACTGAGTTTATTTACGTGGAAGGATTTGTTTTGTTTTCTTCAGTGTGTTTTGGACGAGTTGAAGGGGTGGTAGGAGACCCAAAAATTTTTTAAAAATATATTTAAAAAATAAAAAAGTACAGCGAAGCCATAACTGATCGCAAATGGCGATTTATTTCATGACTTTTATTTGTTTACAATTAGTCATATTGTATTTAATGATATAAATTTTCTTATAATGAGACTAATATTTGTTACTACTGTTCAAAGTTTATTATACTTTATACATATGTACTTGCATCTGCCTCTTCTCCATTACTATCTCACCTATCTGTGACTGATCAGGACAGAGTGAGAATTATTTGCACGGGTCAACTAGTTTTCTATATTTTGGTACGTTTCAGAATTACTCCGTAATTTACAGAAATGAGTGTGTGTATTATTATTATTATTTGGTTTCTTGTGTAATAAATGATACTAAAATGTAGAAAGAGCACCTCTTTCTCGGATTCGGAATTACAGCAACCGTGCGTCAGACGGTGGTGTGTGTGATTTCAGGTCCCGGTGTCGAACGTGTCGCTGTCGGCCTGCGCCCTGGACGTGGAGCTGGAGGGTCCAGTGCTGGGCTTCACGGTGCTCAGGCGGGACGACCAGTCCCCCATCCTAGCCTCCACCGACACGGCGCTCATCTACACAGACTCCTACACAGAGGTGCGTGGCCCACTCACCATTTAAGCTCAAGTTTATGTGTATCCATACTTGTGGATAGAAGTGGCACGTCGGCTGGTCAGTTCAGCTCTTGCAAAAATTTTTCCAACAGCCGTTCTTGTTATAATTTCATTTAGGCGACTAGTTTCGGTACATCAATTGTACCATCTTCAGGCCCCTACATAGATACAAAACATTAAACAGATTCAGCCATACGACTGCGCTGATATTTAACAAACAAGGTCATAATTATTCTATAAGAGCAACAAGTGCGCCTCGGTTGCACAGTGGTAGAGTGGCAGACTACAAATCCAAAGGTCACGGGTTCGATCCCCGCCAGGTTCAACGATTTTTATCTGTCACTTTCCACTTCTTTCCCCTCTGGCAGTAATGTTTATGTGAAAAATACCGAGTAGCACCATGATTTGGAACCCACGTTAAACTGTAGGTCCCCCTATAACTGGCTGGGTAAGTCAGTTCGAAGGTCGGAGGAAGGCAACGGCATACCACCTCCAAACAGGACCATGCCTAGTAAAGCACTGTGGTGTTCGAACCAATCTTCGGATTGTTGACTGCTTTACTTTCTTTACTTTGAAGAGAAACAAATCTTAAGTAAAAACAGGTAAATTATATAAAAGAAACAATTGCGTTGTACAATGGTGTCACTGGAGTAGCCGAGTGGTCTAAAGCGTCTCGCTGCGGAGAGCGCGGTTGCTCGCCGTGGAGGTCCGAGTCCTCCCCGGGGCATGGGTGTGTGTGTTTGTCCTTAGATTAGTTTACCTAGGTTTAAGTAGTTTGTAAGCTACGGACTGATGACCACGTAGTTTGGTCCGATAAATTTACAAACATTTGAAAATTTTTTGAACACTGTGATAGAACGTATCCACTGGTAATGAAAATAAAGTCCTGTACATTAATATCTAAGCGAGGATTTAATATTAAGTCACTCACTTAGAAACAACAATAACATCAACACCTAATTTAGTTTCAACCTCTGCCTATTTCAGCCCTGCGCTTTACTATATAACAAGACATGAGTTTTGCTTAGTAACAAAATGTTTGTAGATGAGTAGTTTTATTTTAGTCAATGCTTACAACAAATGGCTTTTACTATATTGAAGAGTAGTGTTTTAATTTAACTAAAAGGCGGTACTTGGTTTTGAATTGACCCATCTTCCCATTTTTATTACATATGAGTATCTCACATCTACAGGGTCCAGTATGTTTAGGTTCTGGTAGTTTTATGCTATTAAAATACATTGAATGCCCTTACTGCTCTACAGAGGTCGAGTATTTTATGTATTTGAAGATCATCGTAGTTCCCATTTTTAGAGTGACTTAATATTAAACTCTCATTTCGATATTACTGTACAGGACTTTATTTTCATTACCAGTGGATACATTCTGTTACAGTGACACCATTGTACAACGCAATTGTTTCTTTTATATGATTTATCTGTTTTTACTTAAGATTTGTTGCTCTTATAGAACAATTATAAACTTGTTTGTTAGATTGCAGTGCAGTGGTATGGCTGAATGTTTAATGTTTTGTATCTACGTAGGGGCCTGAAGATGGTACAATTGATTTACAGAAACTAGTCGTCTAAATAAAATTATAACAAGAACGGCTGTTGGAAAATTTTTTGCAAGAACATTTACGCTCAAGTCCAAGTCGTCATTTCTGAAGAATGCGCTGCAGGCTGAAGGTAGTATTTGAATGCGACTACTCACTGCTCAGTTACTTATATCGATACAGTTTGTTTGTTTGTTTGTTTTTTTTTTTTTTCAAAGAAATGTCAGTGATTGGTATACATTAGCCACTGGGGTTATGTCTCCACCATATCTTGAGGTCACAAGAAGGAACAGGTAGTTTATCACGAGAGCAGTGAAATAGTAACAGTTGTTATAAACATCAGGTGATCAAGAAGCAAGGCAGACTGCTCTTAGCTTACCCCTAACAAGCTGGCAGCACACCATGAACTCAAGCCTGGTGGGTCAGCCTATTCAACCGTTAGCAGGCGTCATTCCACGACAAACATGCGACTGTAAATAGAGTATTCTCGAGCTTAATTTGGATCTCCTCTTACAGAGATCACAAGTAGCTGAGAACCAGCGAGGAATTCCTGCGCCGTCCTGCAATTGGCTGGTGACTCGCCAGCCAGTCTTGCATCCACCAAGCAAACTATAGCCTCGTGGAAGACTCCGAAGAAGAAGCCTGCTATGAAAGAAGTCACCAAAGAGCAATCGAAGCTGTACCGAGGAACCACTCCACTGCTTCAGCGGACTCCTGTAACCACCTTCGAAGTAGCGACCATTGTAAATAGTGTAGAAGAAGTATAGTTGTAATAAATTAATTCTTCAAGAAGAAGATTGTGTTCACAATAGATTGCCGCAGCCGGAGTGGTTCCTCGGAAGGGCGTCGAACGGTCTTTAGTGATATCTTCCGTAGGGGGCTTCTTCTTCTTTGGAGTCTTACAAGAGGCTATCGTTTGCTTGGTGGATGCGAGACTGACAGGCGAGTCACCTGGCTGGTCCCTAAAAGGCGATCGCCAGCCAATAGCGAGCCGGCGCAGGAATACTTCGCTGGTTCTCAACTATGCTGAGACCTCTGTAAGAGGAGGCGCAAATTAGGGTCTAGAATATTCTGTTTATTTACAGTCGCGTGTTTGTCGCGGTATAACGCCTCCTAGTGACTGAATCTGCTGACCCGTCGAACTAGAGTTCATGGCGTGCTGCCAGCTTGTTAGGGGTAAGCTGACAGCACACATACAACTTTAAAAATATAGTGAAAGAGTGTCGAAAATATAATAAGTAAGTGGCTGTAACATTTTGTAATTCCTTAGATAAAGAAATTTAACCATCTGTTTCTAAGGAAATTGTAAATCCGTAGGTAATTTTGTTAGAATTGCCATAGGTATTATAAATACTGCTAAAAGAAAGTTTAAATCCTTATGTAATTTGGTGCTGCCTAAAACACATAGCTTTTACAGCGTAAAAAGTTGACATGACTACTTGGTTCTCGTCTTTTGAATCAGTTATTTACTGGAAAATGGGCTAATAACCCTAAACCTACGCCGTAATTAGTTAGTAAATGCTGTGAAACAAAACTTTCGTTTGGTTAATACAAAGGAAAAATTGTCAGCTTTCAACACACACTGCAAAAATGTTGGTGCGTCGTCATCTATTGCGCATTACATTCATTTAAGTTAAATACTTATTATATGACTTATTGTATTGGTGTGGTGCCTGTTCTTTTGGACGTCCGAAGGAACAGGCACCACACCAATACAATAAGTATTTAACGCGACGACGGCGTTGCTTTAGTTATTTCACCGCAGATGAGTTCATACGTCCGACCTCGCACGGGAATCCGTAAAGGCGAATGTAAGAGGGCATGAACGATAGAGGCGCTACAAACAAAGCATGCGACATGTGAAAGTTTGAGACGGACGGGAGGCGAGCACGGGTCGACACCTCGGTGCGGCGCGCGGCTTGTTTACGTCCTGGTGTTTGCGTCGCTGCAGGCATTGCGGCGGCGTGCTGTTCTTTCTTTCACACTTCTAGTTTTTGTTTCAAGTTCGTACTATGGAATACGATTACAGTGAAGAACGTGAAAATAATGTTCAGATTGTGAGGATACAGGGTTTTAGGTTAGTAACCTCTTTAGTACGTTTTGGTCGAACGATACTTATCGTTGGAGTGCAGCGAGAGCTGCTGGCAACAATGCTTAGGTTGGAATGTTCTTTGTTTGTTGGCCAGTGTGCGGCAGTCTCCCGCCGACCGCAGAGCGAGGCGGTAGCATGTCGGCAGTGAGTTCGGAACCTGCGTTTAGCGGTGGCTAAAGTTTTGCCCATCAGTCGTCTCGCATATGAGTTTCGGTTGTAATGGCGTAATGTTTCAGTGTGGACTTGTAGACATTCATCGTAGTGACACGCAGTTATTTAATCAGTGTATTTAAAGGGAAGAGTTTTTAACATTTGGCGTTCCATAATAAAGGAAGTTAACAAAGTTTACTGTTATGGATCAACCTAGTAATTGTCCGCATCCCATACCGTCAAATCATTGGAACAATTATTAAATGATTAAGCATAAAATAGAATGTAACGGCAACTTCGCCCATCGAGGATTAGGTGGACGCAGCGGAGGCGTTACAAGATCGCGTTTGCACGTGGTGTTGAAAAACCGTCGGCATACGAAATTCACCGCTTCATTATCGACTATTTACTGCTCACTTCGACGGAAGTGTTGTGTGTTCAATATGATACCATCGTTAATGCCGTTTTCTTGAAACTGAATTCCGCCGATCAATGTGATCGGCTCATGTCCTGGGATGATGGCAAGCGTCAATTTCGTTACCTCGATGGACAGGTTAGTACAGTGGAGATCACGCACGCTGGCTTTGGTTTTCGTATCGTTCGAGTTTTTAATCTGCCAATAGAAATACGCGACGACACGATTCACCGGTATTTAACTCCGTACGGTGAGGTTTCGTAACAGAGTTGCAGTCGTAGCTGACTCGCCAGCGTGAGGAGAGGAGCGTCGCGCCGTTGCTGCACTTAGGCTAAGGCCACACTTGCGTTTTTTGAAGCTGGACGCTGGGCGTCTAAAGAAACAGCTTTAAGAGACGCCAGGTGGTGACCACATTCGACCGCGTGTATACAGGCGTATATACAGGCGTCCTACCGACCAAAGATGCGAATGTGGCCACATTTGGCTCAGTAGCGTTTCAGACCTGCATGGGTGACATCACAGCATTGAGAAATGAATGTATTAAGTAAACAGTCTGCAACAATAATATGTGCTGCATTGTTACCGATTCGACGGAGACGACGTAGACAAAAAAGACGTATTTGGATTCATCCAATAATTGAAGACAGATCAGAGAGGGAATATTCACTCTGATACACAACAAACTTAAAGAAAACCCTGAAAATGTTTTTGAGTACTACAGGATGTCTATTACATCATACGAAACTCTGTTGTGCAATGTATCGAGTGCTATTACTGGAAGAAATACTCGACTATGTGATTGTATAAGGCCTGAAGAAAAACTATCAGTTACTCTGAGGTAAGTGTTTATTACTTATTTTATTATTTGTTTACATTGCATAAAATGACAGCTAGCCACCTGTCTCTTTTTTGTGGCCTGTTTTTATAATCCTCATTTTGAATGTCGTATAAAAATGGTCGAGCTTGAACTTCTCAGATAATACGTTCGGTGTCAAGTTCAATTTTTTTCATCTCACACATCGAAAAAAACTGTAATAACACTTGACTACACACACTACTGTGCACTGACAGACTGCACAGATAGTACTGAGTTCACGTGGGAACGCAATGTGAGAAGTGTCTTTTGACGCAGCGAATGGGCGCCGGCCCATCCGACTGGCACCAGACCTTGAGGATGCGCCTTCCCGTCTGACGCTGGCAGAAAAAGACGCTGTGTGTGGCCACTACCGGCCTTCTCCAGCCTGCCTATAACTGTGCCGTCTTCTGACGCTGAGCGTCCAGCTTCAAAAAACGCAAGTGTGGCCGTAGCCTTAGCCGCATAAACAGCGAGCAACTCTCGCCGGAGATGGCAAATCAAGCTGCGACAAGGAATCGACGGGCCGAAGTGGCGTTCTAGCGGCGTTAGTCCACCTCGCTGCCGAGGTGGTGGCCTTGGCAGGCGCGGGTAGAAGGCAGCGCCGACGGAGGGCACGGAAGTTTGTGCAGTGCTTCCGCTGCCAAAAGATTGGCCATGTGGCCGGTGACTGGAGTTTGTGACACTTGCGGGGAAAGGGAAAGTGTAGACACTTGCGGGGAGACCCGGACGCTGCAGGTAGTGAACAGGGTGTTACAGAAGTAGGGATACACCACCCCTACTCCACGCCCTCCAGTCGCTACCTGTGCCGTATTCAGGGAAAGGCCCACAGGACCGGCCGCGCAATTTGTGACACAAATTACATGTTTGATAATATTAATGCATAGAAGTACGAAGTGCGCCTCGGTTGCACAGTGGCAGAGTGCCAGACTACAAATCCAAAGGTCGCGGGTTCGATCCCCAGCAGGTCCTAGGATTTTAATCTGTCACTTTCCACTTCTTTCCCCTCTGGCAGTATTGCTCATGTGAAAAATACCGAGTAGCACCATGGTTCGGAACCCACGTTAAACTGTAGGTCCCCCTTTAACTGGCTGGGTAAGTCACTTTGAAGGTCGGAGGAAGGCAACGGCATACCACCTCCAAACAGTACCATGCCTAGTAAAGCACTGTGGTGTTCAAACCAATCTTCGGATTGTTGACTGCTTTACCTTTTTTTTTTTTTTTTTTTTTTTTTTTTTTTTTTTTTTTTTTTTTTTTTTATAAGTATGAAATCACGTCAAGACTACTTCCTGCAAAAATTTCGACAAAAAAAGTTGGCACTGAGTTCAGAAAAACAAAATTCTGGTATATTGGATTTTAACATTTTATCAAAAAATGAATGTCACTACAAGAGATATAGCCAATCAAATTTACGAGCACCATAACTTTTTCCCATCCTGAGTAAATGAGCTGCTTCTTGTAGTTTCAACACTGCAGTAGCCTTTTTCTTGAATGTTCTGAATATAAATCTTCACACAGACTTCTTGAGGAGGAGAGTGATACGGATATATGATTGTAAACCACTGCCTATTACCTTAGACTTTTTTGACTGTACTGAAAAGGAGTTCCGCGTATTCCGTAATTTATATTTATACAGTTAAAAGGCAATGTAATTTATAACCAACTATTGGCTGCCAATTTCGCTTCATTTTTCCTGGAAGTCTTGCAACTTCTTTCTCCCTGTTGGTTTATGCCAAGTTGGAATATGTAATTGTAATTCGAATACAGCCAAATCGTTTCAAGTATGTAAAATAGTCATTGACCTATTATTAACGTTTTTTAATTGAAGGTTTAAGGTTCCATCTCCTATTAAAAAGCATAGTAGCTATTTTTAAAGCGATGGAAGTTACGTGATAGTGGAGTTAACTACATAGCGGTCAATTATATCAACGTGTCTGTACAGGATGCCTAATATATTTATTGCTTGCGCGGGTGTCTTGATATGCTTAGTGTTCTGAATAATACGCTTTTTGGAGGTAAAAAGATGTAAAGCAGTTAACAATCCGAAAGTTTTGAACACCACAGTGCTTTACTAGCCATGGTCCTGTTTGGAGGTGGTATGCCATTGCCTTCCTCTGACCTTCGAACTGACTTACCCAGCCAGTTATAGGGGGACCTACAGTTTAACGTGGGTTCTGAACCACGGTGCTACTCGGTATTTTTCACATGTGCAATACTGCCAGAGGTGAAAGAAGTGGAAAGTGATAGATAAAAATCCTAGGACCTGGCGGGGATCGAACCCTCGACCTTTGAATTTGTAGTCTGGCACTCTACCCCAACTGTCTGCGTATAGTGTTATATGTATGAAAGAGTAAAGTGGTGCGAATTGTTTGCGAGTCGTGTAACTGAAGTGGGAGTTGGGTACCAGCACGATATTCACCTAGGGGGATGTGGAAAACCGCCTAAAAACCACATCCAAGCTGGCCGGCACTCCGACCCCCTTTGTTAATCCGCCGGGCGGATTCGAACCGGGCCCGTTACGCCTCCCCATCTCGGAAAGCGGTGCGTTAGACCGCACGGCTAACCGAGCGGGTTTTAGGAGGTATGACTGTGGAAAGTAATCGTCTTAATAACTCTCCAAACATTATCACTATTAAAATACCTTTTTGTTTTCAGGAGGAACACTCAACGAATTAATGTGTAGTTAGAACAAGTTACTATATTGCTCTTCAGCTTCCAAAGGGTTGTACAATTTCACTGAGTTTCGTGTTATGTTGACAGTGTAGAAACTTGACAACAGCAGTGCTAGACTTCTTGGTATGCCTTTACCCAGTAAAAGCCATTAGTCGCCCTAAGGGCCCCGGGTTCCCCGCAAGTGTCACTCCCCGCAAGTGTTCCAACCCCGGTGACTGCACGGCGACGTTTGCGTGTTTGCGCTGCGCGGGCGCACACGACACGCGCAACTGCACGCACCCGCGGGACGCCAACAAGCGGTGCGTCAACTGTGGCGGCCCCCACGCCGCCAACTTACGCCATTGCCCGTACATTGAAGAACGGCGCACGAAGCACAAGTCGGGACGTGCGGAGAAGTCGAGGACGGGCACTGCGGCCGTCCCGTCCCCTACGCCTCATGCACCACGTGGGAACGTTCGAGAGTCGGCTGGAGGCGACGCCGTAACGTCGGGTGCACAAGTTATTCTGCATCCTGCGGCCAATGACGCCCTGCTTCGTCTTGAGGCCGCGATGGCGGCAGAAAGGGAGCTGTATCTAGCCGCCCTCGACGCCGCGATGCGACGAATTGCGGACCTCGAGCGGGAGTTGAGTTTCGTCAAAGCGACCATTAGCCACATCCCGCCCCCGCATGCTGGGGTGACCTGCAGTTCTACTGATACTGCGGCTGAAACCGCTTCCCTTGACTCTGCCATGACGGGGGACGCGAAGATGGAGGTGGACGCGCCTCCGGTACGAACTGACGACAAGGCTAGCACTAGATATACCGAACTGAACAATCCGCCATTTTGAATCCCAATACGGCGACAGTGCTGTATGCCTTGTGTGGTGTAGCGAAGTGAATCAGCGAATATTTTCAATATTTTGTGATTTATTGTTTCACATTGTGAAATGGTTGGTTGTGTAGTTTCAAACTGCTCAAATAATAGCAGACTTGATTGCATTAAGTTTTATCGTTTACCTTCAAACATAGATCGGTGTAGAAGGTGGCTTGTAATTCCAGACACCAAGTATGGACGACGAAATCGAGCAACTATCTGTGTAACGATGAGAAACGTTTTTTAATTTGCATTAAAAATATTTTTGCCCGCAGAGGTTTTAATGAAAATATAGGCCTATACATGTAAGCAATCGTTTATTTTAATTTTGCTTCAAGTTGTTAACGTAACACGACATACAGTGTGTAAACTACTTTTCTTGATTTTATTTAGACTAAGCAGGTACTCTAAGGGCTGTTAATTGTATCTTAAGTGACTCATGAGTGCTGGTGGCTTCACCCAGCTAGCGGTTTTTAAATTATATTATTTCGCATTAGTTCAGTGTTTAATTTAAATGTGACTCTCAACATGGAAATATGTAGGCCTAAGCCAAGCTGTTAACAGAATGTCTGAAAATAATAGTAATTGATCTTCGCAAAGAATGGGAACGGGAGAAACGTCGTACGTAAAAGGCATTAAATTGAAATCTTAGCATACAACATGCACTTTATTTCAAAGTGCATGCTACTAGAGACTTTTTTTAAGTTGTTGTCTAACGGACCCAGACGTTCAAAGTTATTAAACGCATTTCTGACGTAAAATGTCCCCTGAAATAGGGTGTGTGTAAAATATGCGCACATTAGAGGGCAGGGTAAAATATAGGAAATATAGTATCGGAATTTGACATTATTCCGTAACTGTTTTGGAATACAACGCTTAGTTACCGTAAACGTATGTAAACGTACGATTTATAAACTAGAAATCCCGATAATTGTAGCGTATTTTAATTGTATTTGGTAAATATTTAGAACGGCAACATATGCCATAATATGGAATGTAAGTGAATACATCATGTCTCTAAATATCCATCTAATCACTAAGTTGCTTGCCTCTTACAGTCAAATGTAAGCCAATAAATTCACTATGATGTAATATTTTCTGCGTTACGAAAGCATATTTAATGGCCGTAAGAGCATATTAAAAAGCGTAAGTGTTCGGTATGTTTAAATGCGCGCCTTCAACGTGGGATTCAAAATGGCGGATTGTTCTGCTTGTACTATACAGTGCTCTAGCTGCGCCTGAGGGGGCGGCCGCCGCGCACGTGGAGGGAGAGGACGCGACCTACTTGGAGATGCCGACGAAACAGCGAGTTCATCGATTAATACGTGCCTAGTTTTGTGTCTCATTCTTCATTGTTACCAACTATTACGGATTGTCCGTATCTGTTATAGATTTATCACCTTATTTAAGGAGTTACGGGAAGTCGTAAACAATGAAGGAAATAAGACTTTTACGATCTGACTTTCAGAGAAGGTGCTGTTTACATTTCGCTAATAATAATGTTACTAAAAGTTTTATAGATCGTAATAATTTCCTTCCTGAGTACTTAGCAAAGCTGTAGAAAATGTCTCATAGCAATCCAGTACGTTGTGGATTTTTCCCATATAACCATCAAATACTTACCGAAATTTCTTGCAAACAAACAATTTCAATTCAACCTTTTGCTACAATGTTAAACAAGGCTTTTTCACATATTTATGTAATGTGAAATCACGTGAAATTCTATCCCTGGCGTACATGTTGTCAAAGCAGTCTGACTGATGATTACTCTGACGCATTCGTTACATGATCACTCAGTCACTAAAAACTTAAATGAAGGGCCCAAAAATTTGGCAACTCTTTACATCTAGGGTTACCAGACGTCCTCTTTTACTCGAACATGTCCTCTTTTTTAGCCCCTAAAAATGGTCCGGCCGGGTTTTTAACAAAATGGAGAAATGTCCTCCTTTTGGCCCACTTTAGGTTACGGTAGTAACACTAAAAGTGGGCCTTTGCGATCGTCTTTTGACAGCTCGAAATTTAAATAAAAATAACGGCTTAACCATTCACCTGACACGAAAACTGAATAACCGAATTTGTAGAGAAGAAAATTTTCTACAACTTCGCTATCTTGTGTGTGTGTGTGTGTGTGGTTTTTTTTTTTTTTTTTTTTTTTTTTTTTTTTTTTTTTTCCCCATGTCTTGTATCGTTTCAGAGATATTTGCAAAACTAACAGAGTTTGACACCCTCCACTGAATTAACGAAAATCAGCCGTTCGCAGATGTCACGTGAAATTCCTCGCCCAGAACTCTCTGTGGCATAAGCAATCTTGCGTTGCGTATTTGATAATGTTCATATTTTAACTTACATGTTGTCATTTCAAAGCAATGGCGCACTGAAGAATTAACAAAAACACGTACGATAAATGGTAATCTAGTGTTTACAAATGCCATATTACCATCAGTTACCAATGGCCATGAATAGTACACAATTAAAGAATGCAACTTTTAAGTGTTGGCTGTAGCGGGGTGGGCAATGCGGTAGACTGACGTTGAAGGTCAGGGGTTCAAAACCCGCCTCGCTTTAAAAAAATTTTCCTAAGAGGGTTTCAGACACACTTATTAATTAATTTTTTATTGTTTACATTATTATTTTGGTCCAAAATGTTTGCAAAAACTTATAAAACTACAAATCTAAAGTGGGCCGTAAAACACGTCAGTGCGATTTTTTGGGTTGTGCAACTGCTTCAAGTTAAAAGTGCGTAAGTACAACTCTCTGAACAGTCACAATCACTAACGTTTCTTGAACTTGAAACAATGTGATTTAAAAAAAAAAAAAAAAAACACGATTCTGTGCCGCCGCTGCTCTGAGGTCAAGCTACTTCGGAACAATTGAAATAAATGGCGTGGTAACTGTAGCGAAATACGAGCTTTGAGGCGGCCGATTAAAAACATACGTCTGCAACAATGCAAGACTGTGCAATACACATAGTGTAATGTGAAAGTGTAACTGCCACCCCCCCCCCCCCCCCCCTTTTCTCTGGTCGGAGTGTGTGTGACCCAAAACTAAGACGTTCAGTACGTCGTGGTGGGACTCGGAAATTTTTAGTGTTGTCTGTCAACCACACTTACGACTGTAAGATCAAATGTTAGTGCTGTATTTGTTATACATGAGTTAAAACCTTGTTCAAAACTTCCTACAAATAAGGTCAGATGCCACAGTAACCATTGCCGTTTCAACATTCGCCTGTTTAGGACTAAAGAGACGTAACTACATAAAAGTGTATTGAAAAAATCGATTTAAAGCTTTTGTCCTAAAAACTGAGTAATTTTTTTAATAATTAATTGCGAGCCCTTGCACGGCTAATGAATCTAGATGCTAATCATGTATATAGTCACGTCGGCCTGATCCGAAATGGGAGCATAGCTATAACAAGGAACGCTTAGATAATTTTTAGTTACTTTATTCGCGACGATTTTACAGTAAACAGTACTATGGTTTCCGTAAATGTTGCATCGCATAAAATTTGAGGTGAAAACAGGGGTAATCGGCAAAGTATCTTATAAGTATGGAAAAAATGTTAAGCATGTAAGACGATATTTACGAGTGATGAAGCGATGAAATATTAGGGCTTCACTGCTATGTAGTCCTGTAATTCGTTCTACATGCTTCTTAATTTGTAAGATGAACAAATTGCATAAGATTGAGTTGTCAATGCGAGAGAGAGAGAGAGAGAGAGAAGGTTCTTTTTATTAATCTAGAAATGTTCTCTTTTCTGAAGATGGACATCTGGTAAACCTATTTACATCTCAGGCAGTCAGTGGCTAGTCTTGTTATTCAGAACTTGTTTCAACTACTGCTTGAAAGATAAGATCTTGGCAATGCGTAGTCAATCAATGCTGGTCACTTGGTTGCATCTCAAGCAGTCGGTGCTAGAAGGTATATACAGAAGCAGATGTAAAAAGTTTTCATCTGACTTTACAGTATCTAGATTCTTGTAATCTCTTTCACTTACAGCACATAGCACAATTTGATGAAATCCAAACAATAAGACTGATGTTCCTATCCAACAAAGCAAGCATTGCTATTAATTTTTTACAGATAGCACTCACAGATATCTGGAACAGAACTCGATTTTATGCACAAAGAAACAATTACTCTGTGTATCCACAGATATCCACATTTGTGCAGATCTCTAACTATACCCATCAGCTCAAACAACTATGGTTAACTGTGAAAGTGAAATTTTATTGTGTAGACTGATGGTGGCAACAATGACCCCCCTGTGTATTGAACAGTGTGGACTAGTTATTGAACCTTTGGCAATAAATGCAAGTTCTCAACGTTAACACTTCTCAACAAATATCTGTAACGATCACCAATGTAGAGCAGATGTAGGTCAAGGATGTTCTAGGTTAAATAATAGAACTTGTAAATGAATCTAGACTTTATTACTTGGCAGAGGTACAAACATAAGCAGGCCTACTGGTATGATATGAAATATCAGAATTGGTTGGTTTCAAGAGCGTCCTGCAGCAGAGCTGCAGCACTGAGCACAGTTTCCTTACACCATATGAAATAAATTCAGCTAGTCACCATACTTGTAAATTAATATGTCAATAACTATGTTGTTTACAATGTCAGCAACAATAACAATGCTACAACACTGCACACAGCTGTCGGTGACCACTACAGGTGATGTGAAGTTTGTGGGCGGTGCACTACTGCCACGCAGCAGTGAGTCCTCGCGTTTGCTGTATGCGGGACCTGGCCGTCCAATGGCTCTGCCGTCAGCTTGGCTGCTGGACGAGACAGGTCGAGCTGCTGTGTTTATGCTTGAAGAACTTGATGGCCCTTTGGAGGTAAGTCACAACATATCAGCTTTGTGCCAGCCACCATCCACATGGCAGTGTACAGTACTGTTAAAAGTTCCAATCTCAGTATGTTTTATTACAAAACTGCTGTTAGCTGGTTGGTCTCAGTAAATGGGTAACTCTTCCTGATACTGCTAATGGAGAAAGCTTTTATCTGAAACATCCAGTCAGTTGAGGAGGAATGTGTTGTATATTACCAGCTGTGTTTTCAATACTTACTTAACATTATGATAAGCTGCCCAATGATACTAGCGTCCACAAAGCCTTCCATTTTTTTTGTATTTATTATTCATGAACCTCGAAAATAGAGGCATTTGCCTTATTCTTGAGCTCCAGATAGAAATCTATCAGTCTTTTCAGACTTTCACTCACTTCATTGTAATGGCATATTCTTCGGGGCTGGGGTATACGGGTGCAGCCAAGACTGGAGGGCATCTCTCTAGGGAAACTGGCCTCGGTATTCCAGGCCGAAATCACTGCCATCAGGATGCGTGTGGAGGAGAATTTGTGTAGGTGCTACAAAGACTGAAGCGTCTGTATTTATTCAGACAGCCAGGTAGCCCTGAGATCACTGGCAGCTCCTGCAACAAGGTCTAAAATTGTTGCAGAATGTCACAGGGTTCTGGTGGAGCTAGGGGAAAGCAATAGAATAAACCTATTGTGGGTCCCTGGCCACTCGGGAATCAGTGGTTACGAACATGCCGACAGATTAGCCAGGATGGGGGCAGAGTCTCCATTTATTGGACCGGAACCTGTCCTGACAATCACCAAGGCAATGAACAAATTGGAGCTACGTAACTGGCTCGGAAGACAGCACGTAGAATATTGGACCATAGTCTATCAACAAAAACATGGCAAGGTAATGATGCCAAAGCCATGTTTTAAAAGAAGCTCTGCAATCCTGGGCCTGAACAGGAGAGAGATTAGACTCATGGTCGGATTGCTGACAGGCCATGGGAATTTAAAAAAACACCTACATACAATGGGAATAACAGAAGAGGACCCTAAATGTAGGATCTGTGATGATGGTGATGAAACTGCATCACATCTAATCTTCGAATGGATTGCATTGGAGAGTAAAAGGCACAGAACATTTGGGACAACCAGGCCCAAAGAAATGGTGTCTAATAAAGAACTGGTAAAGGGACTCCTTGCACTCTTCAAGGGCATTGTTTGGCTTTACTAGATATACAGGGAGCGATACCGCACAATAAACTTAGTATCGGTGCGGGCTGTGGCGGGTTGGGCCAAGACTGTTTTGGCTTCCCTGAGAAAATCAATGGCATATTCTACTGGGGGAATGCACGAAACATTAAACAGTTAATACCTTGCATTGTCATATGCCATATATGGCAACTGCACATGTGACTGCACTGAATATTTTCCTGAGTATTCACATTTTATGTCTTAGTGTTATGGACCATTTCCTTGAATGCAGAGAGATGTGCAAGACTCAACAATGTTGTCAGTGTTGCATTCCAACATCTGATTGGGTATTATCAAAGTAACAATACCAATGACAGACACTGCAAGAAATGTGAGAAGTGCTTTGAGTAAGTTTCTTAATGAGCATTTGAAATTGATTGTTTTAGAAACATATTGCGTAATAGTTTTACAGATACACTGCTGAATATGATGTTTATAATATTTAGTAATTTGAATAAATAATGATTCGATTAATGATGGAAATTCTCCATAGAGATGATAAATTATACTTCAAAAGCATTAGATTGGCTGGCCAGTACTTACCTTTGTACTGTACCGCCGACAGCCACACAAAGAAAGAAAACAATTACGAAAAAACTATGTTCCTTCATCAGATAGGAGAGAAGGGAAGGAAAAAGGAATGGGAACAGAAGGGGACTGTAATTCACGACCTATGTCATGACGATGATGTTTAAGAATTGCGGAAGTCAGAGATACTGTATATTAGTACTGAGCCATGCCAAAGAGGATGTATATAACCAGAAAGGATAGTTCAAGCAGAAAAGAGAAATAAAGGTGAGTGAACCTAATGATGGGAGTGGAGGAGGGACATCAATGGTACAGGACACAGGTAAGTACATGAATAAATAATGACTTTCATTTTTTTGGGCATTACTGTTGCCATACCAAATAGCATTATTTTGAAAATATTTTTTTAAAATAATTATTCTTACACTGTGCTTCATTTATATTATTAATTTTTAGATGTAATTAGTTGAAAATAAATGAAAACCTGAAAAAATAATTCTGACACTAATTGGTTAATACTGTATTTATTCTATACTAAATGAGAACTGTGAAATTTTGTGTTTAAATGGAGTAATATTACTTGCATGATAAACATTAAAAGTGTGTTCATATGAAACTCACTTGAAAATTTATATTCATTCATGCAAACATTGTTTCAATTAATGTCAACATAAAAGTGTCTGGTTCACAGAACAAGTCAAATTTTATATTAACAATCAGAAGCAGTCTGCTTCTATTTGTAAATCTATCGGACCAAACTGTGTGGTCATCAGTCCGTAGCTTACAAACTGCTTAAACCTAGATAAACTAACCTAAGGACAACACACACACCCATGCCCCAGGGAGGACTCGAACCTCCACAGCGAGCAACTGCGCGCACTGCAAGGAGACACTTTAGACCATTCGGCTACTCCACCGTGGCTCTCTGAATATTATTTACAACTTGTTACATTAGGATATCTTCCCTCACTGCTAATTATAGGACTTAATTGCAGAAAAACTAAAGTATGGGATCATATCCCAGTTGGAACACAGAATTTCATTTAGTCTTTAACCATTAACCTCTAATTTTGCTATAAATGACACTTGATTTGGATTCTGTTAAACTGTAGGTGTCCTTTTCCCAGTTAAATAACTGGGCTCAATTAGACACACAAGTCATTTACAGTGTCCAACTGAGACATTTACACCAGACGTCAGTAGCTAGATGTCAATTAAAAGAACTCTTGAAGCTCTATTGGGAAAATAGCTGTTAATAGGGAGGTTGACAGCTTCAGATGATAAATGCATGATAATGTTACTAACTTCTGAACTGTACCATTTCTATTTTTCCTGGGAGCTTAAAATTGCACTCATGTCTCCAAGTGGACGTGACATGATCCACTACAGTGTCTGCTTTTTATGGTGCACTGGATGATTGCACTATCTGTCAGCAAGCTACTGCAATGCCCCCCTTCCACCCCCGTCTGGGGAGTGAGCAATTGTGATCCCTGGAGGTTGCTACGGTACTGAAGAGATGGCATTCACGTCCATTGAGATGTTTCAGTCTGGGGTATGTACCGATCCCTGAACTGGGACTTTGGTATAAGCTTGCAAGTGGCTGGTGCGAAGAGGATTCCATCATCCTACTATCAGAGCACCAGAGAAGACAGGCAATAAGTTGTTCAAGTCTGAGTCCATTGCAGCGTCCGGTGGCGGCGGTGTGAAGGGTAGAGGAGGTCTACTGTGGTGGCATGCTCATTCTGTGGTGTCAGATTGTTGAGCCTTCATTACTGCTACTGGAGGGGGAAGGGTTGGGACCTTGTGGGCATACAGCACGTGATGGGCACCAGTGAAGGGGATTCTGCTGCCGGCAGGACTGGGGGGTTGGGTGCCCACTCTGTTACAGAGTTGATTTGGATTATGTCTGACCTCCCAGTCTCCCATCCTTAAGATGTAGAACTGACAGCCATTCTGGTTCAATGATTACAGCAACCAAAACCACCTGGCTAGACTGTTGTACCCAATGGAAACCCTGGCACTCTTGAAGATGGATGAGCTCCTGGCCAGAGTAGATGCAGCAGAATCCATGGCTGGTGCCTGTGGAGGAGCTAAGCCAGGTTGTGGTCTACTGTGGGCATGGTCCAGTACACTGTCAGGAAAAATGCCAATGCCTCCTGAGTGGAGAATTCTTGCAGATACTTTTTCATCTGAGCCTTAGATGTGCGCACTATGCACTCCACCTACGTTATCAGATATGAGGATTACTGGCAGGCCTTTAACCGAAAATATTTTCGAGAGGGTATGGATGGTGACCTCTGTGGTAGCTAAGGAGCATGAAACCACATGCGGGAAGTGTGACTATACATCCATTACTATGAGCCATAACCCATTTAAAAATACACCTGCAAAATCAATGTGGATGCGTTCCCAGGCTGGAGTTGTGGGAGGCCATGTCAATACATGTCTCTGAGCCAAGGTATTGGTGCAGGAAGCACCCCAGTGTTCCTAATGTAACAGCTTGAGGACTTTATGCTACAAAGTTGTGGCAATGACCACGTGGGGAGCTAAGTCATGTGTCTCTGGCACTAGTGAATGTGAATAACCCTATCCTTCTGTTCCCTTTTTCTTCCCTCCTCCCCTATTTCATGCAGGAAAACATTTCCGATAGCTGGTGTCATTATTTATGTTCATCTCCATTTGTAATTTTTTTACAGAACTAAGGTAAGTCCTGGTCCACCACTATATCTCTTTTGAATAATCTTTTGAAAATATTGTTGACTAAAGTCACCATCCCATAAATTTTGGCTGGCCACACACACACACACACACACACACACACACACACACACACACACACACACACAAGCGGTCTAACAAGTAAACCACATGGATACCAGATTTTAGAATTGTTTGATATTTATGCTATTTGAAGTTTAGAATTTAAATAACAATCAGCCAAAGCCATTTGACATAACTCTAAGAAATTCTCGAGTAAATTGACTTTGAAGTTTTGACAGTACATGTAAGTACCAATAATAAAAACAGTTGCAGCCCAGGTCGGTGTAGCTCAGGTGGTAGCATTCTGCCCTCACAAGCATGGAGTCAGTGGTTCGAATCCTGCTGTGATAGATATTTTTTGTTTTGTTTTCAAATTCAGTTATATAAAATATTTTGGGATCTTTAATTTGACGTGTTGTGTCAGTTTTTGTTTATGTGTATGAAGACGACCTGAACACTTTCTCATCACCTAAAATGATGATTGATGACTTTCCAAAAACAGCGTCGTAACTGTTCACAAACTGAACAATCAAAGATAACCGTAGTCAACTAATTGTGAAGACAGTACTGTAAAATATGTAACTTACTTGTGGGTGTTTTTTTTTTCCTTTAAAATTGAAGCTATCACCATTACGAATAAACAAAAATATGTGCATTTTTCTTAAAAATTACCATTAGATATTAAAATTGTGTAAGTATTTGAACACAATGGAGGGAAAATTAAAAATATAAAATAAATAAATCTGCCATGTCAGGATTTGAATCACTCACACAAAGGTTGTAAGGGCAGAATGCTAGTACCTGAGCTACATTGACAGATGCTGCAACTTAATTATTGGTATTTACGTAGTGATGGGAACAATTGAATGAAAACAATCGATTCATTTGGTTGTTGGAAAAAAATCGATCATTCGGTTGTAGTTTCTCGTATCGGTTTAATTATTCATTCATTCTTCTGAGTGAAACCAGTCAGTGGGACCAACCGAATGAAACAACCGATTCAGTCAGTTGGACTATTCATTCGTTCTTTCGAGTGAAACCAGTCGGTAGGATCAACCGAAAGAAAAAATCGACACAGTCGGTTGGACTACTCATTCCTTCTTTTGAGTGAAATCAGTTGGTCGGAGCAACCGAATAAAAAAATCGATACATTCGGTTGGACCACTCATTCCTTTTCTTTTGAGTTAAATCAGTCGATGGGACCAACCGAATGAAAAAATTGACACAGTACGTTGGACTCTTCATTAGTTCTTTTGAGTGAAACAAGTCAGTGGGAGCAACCCGAATGAAACAGTCAGTCGGTCGTAGTTTTACTATGTTGGATTAATATTCATTTATTTTTTTCGAATGAAAGTAGTCTGTGGGAACAACCGAATGAAAACATGCGACATTTTTGCAATTTTGTACATTGACTGAATTACTCATTCTTTCTTTTCAAGTGAAAACAGGCAGTAGGTTTTTCTGTTGGTTGAACCATGTAATCATTATCCCAACTGAAACGACTCATTAGTGTTTTAGCTTACAGAACTATCCATTTATTTGTATGAATGAAACTGGCATGCACATCAGATAACTACAGCAGTGCTACATTATACCGCCATGGAAAAGGGGTAAGCCAAAGTTAAAATTCATATTACTATGTTCGTTTAATTATATACTAAATGAAGTAACTTTTCGTTTTATAATATACAGTACATGAGAGGGGGTGCTGCCTTGCTTGCTTTTTCACTGCTGACAGCGGCAGCAGGCGCGCGCCAAACTCCACAGAAGAGAGTCTGGCGGGCGGGTTGTGCCATCGCCGATTGTTGTCGGTTTCTTACTGTCTCACTAAAGAAGCACGGAAACTACAGGGCGTTCCAAAATGATCTCTACAAGTTTAATCTCGCATACTGTATCTCCGAAGTGGGAACATGTAGAAACGTGCAGTTTGGGGCCTACTGTTCATACATATCTAACTTTGAGCATATTTGCTAGATCCAAATTCAAAGATCACTAAAACATTAGGTATTCTCCAAAAAAAAAAAAAAAAAAAAAAAACCATTCATTAAAGTATTTTGTATAAAAATATTTCTTACAAAAATATTTTTGTTAATTCCATCTAATTTGAAGGATTATGAGAAGACATACAACATTTATCAATGCTGTAAATTTTCTTCACCGCGTCTGTATTCGTCAACAGTGTATGAAAACATTCATCTCAACTTTCATAATTATTCACTCTTGTCACAGATATTTCTGTGGTTATCGGTGAAACGGTGTGGAGGTTTATTACACCCCTCCGCCATGTACCATACAAAATCTTTGATGAACTGAGAACTGCCACTTGTTTTGAGAATCAAGTGGGCAAAAATTCATCAAGATCAGAATGAAACTCTATATTGGCGTCAAAGTCTGGAATACCTTCTCTCATGCATCAAACTAAAGTAGATGTAGTCGGTGACCATTCTCTTTCTTTGAAGGTGAAGAGTGAAATATATCATTAAAGTTTGAATACAAACGGAATTTGTCGAAGTTAGTAGCTTAAGTACCCTACGCCATGCACCTACGAAATTTAACGTTCACAGTCACCTTCGCCTTGTTTTAAAGGTCAAGTGTGCAAAATTTCATCAAGCAGCCGAATTGTGGTTTTTGTCGGAGTCAGTATGTAAAGTACCCTCCGCCATGCACCGAATGAAATTTGATGTAGACAGTGACTATCCTCTTGCTTTGAAGATCAAGTGTGCAAAATTACATCAACATTGGAACAAAACTGTAGATTTGCATGCAATAGAAACACACACACGGACACTGCTATACTTATAAAATTTGTCTCTAAGAAAATTTTTTCATGCTAAGTCACGATTCACTTATACCCGAAAAGGCTGAAGGAGTATGCAAATAAAGTCACACAAAGTCGGTGAATTAATAAAAACAGCCATATAACTGCAGAAACCGACAAAGACTTTCTCCAGCCGGTTGTATCGCATCAAGTGAAACCACTCAATGCCGAGAACATTCATATAAAGGACAGAGACTTGTTTCATTCGGTGGTCGCGCATCTACTGGAACCACTCAAACCCACTGAATGAATGAAAACATTCATATAATGGCTGCAACTGACAGAGACTGGTTTCATTCAGGTTGTTAAAAACAGTCGGTTGTCCCATCACTATACTTACATGTACTTGCAAAACTTCAAAGTCGATTTTCTCAAGAATGTTTGATTCTTGCTTCGAATGGCTTTAGGTGATTAGAGTTCTGAACTTCATATATCATAAATATCAAAAAATTTTCAAATCCAATACCCGTAGGAACTTGGTCATAGGTAACATATGATTGTGTATTGCAACAAACAATGACCTACTCATAAATTTGTATGTAACATTTATGACTTTCATAACATATATATCTCAAAAACTGCAACAATACAAACACAATACAAATCAAAAATGTCATGTTACCATAGTGTAACACTGCACAGTTACATCATTGGTAAAAGCTGAAGGACTAAATCACAACTTTCTGTTATGCGCTATATTCCACGGCATCCAATGCCATCCATGCATCAGAAAATAACATAACGTGGATAGTATCTTAGTCCTTTTAAGAGATTATAACCTGCATATTAGACTGAGCATATTTCCACAGAAAGCTTCTGTACTGTATTATGAACTGCCAGGCAAGAACTTCATATTTAAGAAATGGCCAATCTTTACCTAATGGAGGCCATTGTGTAAAGAAGGTTCTATACTTGTACCTCAACATCCCAAATTATTGAATTTGTGTTATTCTTTATTTATTTACCTCTTAAAATGAGAAAAAATTGTATTTGTTGCCCAGTAACAGTTATGCATTATGATGACCTTACTCATTTTATTGTAAATGATATCACATATGAATACAAAACAAGATCCAGACACTGTCTGCACCTAACTAGAAGAAATAGGACTAAAACACAAAATAGTCTAATATAAAACTGTGTGCCATAATAGGTTTCAATCCCAGTTTTGAATCTTGGTCTGGCTCAGAGTTTTAATATGTCAGAAAGTTTCATATCAACACACACTCCACTGCAGAGTGAAAATATTATTATAGTTTAATATACCTTAGAATAAAATTGTTTAACAAGCTGCCGCAAAGAATAAAAAAATATAACCATTCATAAAAGGCTAAAAGTATATGTATTAAATAATTGTTACTACACAGTAGATGAATATTTAAAGTAACTGTAGATAGTAACTAAATTTTGATGAACTTGTGGTATGTAAGCTAATAACTTAGTAGGAAACATAATAATAAAATGGAACACCCAAGGATAGAAATGTATGTGTTAAACAATAACTGCTGTATTGTAAATGAAGACTGAAAGTTATTGTATATAGTACTTAATGTTCAACAAACATTATAAAAATCTATGGCACAACAGAAAAAAGAAACATGTGTGAGATATGTTAATTTATCCACTGCCACTCATAAAGTTTCAATACACCATATAATTGACTTCTAGTTCTGTGTTGATAAGAACTTATGGGAATTTGGAAGGGTCGTAGCCCCATACAAAGTCCACATTAATTAAACAACTACACTTTATTGTGTTCAGTTCGAGTTACAGAGGCAGACTGGTAAAAACATGGCGGAGCCGAGAAGAATGTCTCCCAAGGAGCTTAATCAAAGATATTCAGTTCTTGTGAAGGTCAATAGGTGCTATCACCGCCACAAGCTAATACCATGGATACAGTTGAGGAAGCAAAGGAATAGTACAACAATTGTACATGTCATGATTTTTGTTTGTGGTGATTGAGTTACAATGGTATCCAACAAACAATGTTGTGTACGTTATGTACCTAACTGATATGTTTGTTTACCTATTTGCCAATGGATTCCACATTTTGTGCACCTGTGTTGTTCCCTGTAGTGATGTGATGTCTAAACGAATCGCAAGCATTGCTACAATACAAAACATGTGGTTCCTGTACGTCAGTTCCTTCATGACAGTTGATGTGTGCACTAGTATGGCTCCACAAGTGGAGATATCCATTAAAAAAAAGTGTTGCTATTATAACACCTAGCCAAGCAGGTTTATCTATTTGCCAAATCGCGAAACAGTGTAGTGTGTTTATAGGTGGAGTGCAATACACCCTCCACTGTCAGAAGACAACAGGTAGCAATAAGGACATACCACGACCAGGATGATCTCATAAAACAACTAAAGATTATGATAAATATATTACCAGTAAGAGAAATAGGTTCCAAACAGGACCCCAAATTCATGCAGAATTGGTAGAAATGAACATCTGTTGCAACAGTAAAAAGGAGACTGATTGAAGCTATGTTGAAAGTATGTGTCATACCAAGAAAACCCATACTAATGCGCATAAATAAACAAAATATAAGATAATTTTATTGTCATTAGACCATTACAGCAATATACAAAATACAGCATAATTTTTCCATTGGTACATAAAAATATTAGTAACTTACTACATGCTACTTACAATTCCATGTTACAGTCAGAAAACTCTTTTAATTCATAAAAGTCATTATAAGAAGCCATTTATTTAATGCTTTCTTAAATGCATCCTCTGGTAGGTTTTGTACCTTCCGTGGAAGCCGATTAAATAGTATATGTCCTACCAGCTCATAACTGGTGGTTGTCTTTGTTAATCTATGGTACGATGCATGTATAGATGTTTTTTTTTTTCTTTTTTCTTTTTTTTTTTTTTTTTTGGATATATAGATTTATATTGGTCATTATTTTACACTCTGGAAACAAAGGCTTACAATGAGAACAATACTGAGAACATGTGATGACTCTGATTGCCTTCTTCTGCAGGAGTAATACATCTTTAACATGGCTTGAGTTTCCCCAGAGAATAAGATCATATGAAATGATACTTTGAAAAAAAGCAAAGTATGATGTTTTAACATATGCTGCTGGTATACGTTTTATAAGACATCTTAATATATAATTTACCCTAGACAATTTAACACTAATGTATTTTATGTGTTGCCCCCAGGACAATTTGTCGGTCAAATATACCCCCAAGAACTTTACATAACTGGGATCATTTAAAGGGTTTTTGTCCTTCAGACTAAATACCATTTGTTGAGTTTTGTTTTCATTCAGGAGAAACCCATTTGACTCAAACCAATAAGAAGCTTGGGCTAGTGTATTGTCAACACAACAACAGTTTGTTGAGGTCATTGTTATAATTTAGGAGGGTAGTGTCTTTTGCAAACAGCACTGTATTGGAGGTTATAGAGGAGAGTAGGTTGTCGATCATTACCAAGAACAAAAATGGTCCTAACACAGATCCCTGCAGAACCCCGATATTAGTTTGTTTCTTGGTAGACTTTTTTGTGCCAGTTGACACCACTTGCCTAAGGGTTTGGAGATAAGCCATCAATAGTTTTAGGCTGTTGTCTCTGATTCCATAAAAGGGGAGTTTCTGTAAAAGTGTGTCACGTCTTACACAATCAATACTCAGGTCACAGAAAGCCTGAGCAAAGCCTTTCTCCTCAAACACTTGAAGTACATATTTCACTATTGTGTCTATTGCATCAGCTGTTGACGATTTTTTTCCTAAATCCATACTGTGCAGCTTTAAATATTCCAAGTTTTTCAAAATGAGTGGACAACTGATGGTAAATAATGTATTATTTTTGACAGGGCTGGAACTATTGATATTGGTCTGAAACTTGCAGGGTTTTCTTTGTCACCCTTTTTGTACATAGGGACCACCCTAGATAATTTCAATTCCTCAGGAAAGTATTCCTCTAATATACATTTATTTATGCAGTGGGCCAATGGATGAACAATGGAATAATTTATTTTCTTCAGGAAATTACAAGAATTGTCATAAGTATCAATACTATCAGAAGACTTGAAGTTCCCTACTATTTTTAATACAGTAGTAGGTGTAACTTCAGAGAAACGGAGAGTGTTGTTGTAAGGCGTTCCATTGTAATTTTTTTCTAGGTATTCTATCGGACTTTAATCAGGTTTACTGATGCTGTTGTTTACTTCCTCTACAATGTTAATGAAATAGACATTGAAGTCTTGTGGAGAAATATTGATTTTGAATGCATGCATGATTCTTTGGCAATAATGTTTATGATATTCCACATGGCTCTGCATTTATTGTTAGAACTTTCAATGCACTGGGAATTGTGTCCTTTTTTTGCCTCAATCACTGCTTTTTTTATAGTTATTTCGCCACATTACATATAAGGGTTTGGCATTTTCAGACCTATTATTTTTTTATATGTCTAATAGCATCATTACATGACCTTTCACATCACTCAGTGTTTTGGTGTACCAAGAATTTTTCTTTTTGGATACCTTCTTTTTACCACCCCCGTCTGTTACTCTACATCTTCTAATGGGAATACTATCATTAAATATTTGCAGAAATGAGGTAAAAACATTCAAAATTTGTATTAACCACCTGATTATTTGATAGACAATGATTACTGTCATTTCTCTGGCAAAACCAATCTCTATCTGCAAGGGCTTTCTTGAACCTCTCTATTTTGACATCACTCATCAGACTTGAATGGGCTACAAAACATTATAATTGGACATTGGAAGAGCGAATCAAAGTTCAAGATTTTTGGAACCAGAAGAAGAATATTTGTTCACTGATTTGTAGGGGAAAGGGTAGCCCAACAGTGTGTCTAACTACAGTTAAACATGGTGGACGTTCTATTACAGTTTGGGGATGTTTTGTTAGAATAGAGCTGGCAATATTGTGAAAATAGAAGAATGTATTGATCAGAAGCAGTACCACTGCATATTTCAGTATCATGCAGTACGAAGTGGATTGCCCTTCATAAGGAAAGGGTTCACCTTACAACAGGATAACAACCCCAAAACATCAGCTGGCATACTGTACGAACTACATTGCATCTAAAGAAAAACAGAAAGTACTGAGAGATATGATATGGCCATCCCAAAGCCCCAAATGTAATCCCATTGAAATGATGAGTTGAAGTGGACAGACATATCAGGGAAGTTAATATGTTCAGCAAGGAACAACATCTCTAAATATTGTTAAGGATGTGTGGAATCATATAGATTCATGTTACCTACAAAAACTGCTTTGAGCTTGTGAGCAGTCATTAAATCCAAAGGATGATACTTTGATGAAAGTAAAAGACAATGATTGTGATTGTATTACATGTGTGTAAGGTTAGAAATAACGTTTGATTTGTGTTACAAATCTGAAATACCAGGGTGTATTGAAATTAATGTGTGGTACTGTAAGTAATAGTGTCCAAACTTTTGAAGACACCCATGCAGTGTATATTGTTTTATAGTTAAATAAATAAATAATTGTAATAAAGTATGGTATCATGTAAAGTAACTGAGTGACAGTTGAAAACTAAACATTAACCTAATGCAGGCATGGCACACATTCGGCAGCTCAGTGCTGACCCTGCGTGGAGCAGTGGGTGACACCTGGGCACTGCGGATTGTGGCGGGCCCTACGCCAGCAGACGCCGTACAGCAGCTGCGGGCCAGCCTGCCTTCAACGGCGACTGCTACACCTCCAACACTGCCGCCACTCTGGTCGCTTGGCTTGCACTTCTGCCCACATGCCTCTGACTTACAGGAGGCTCTGGACTTGATGTATTCTATGGAGGTGCGTGTCCTTAGCAGCACATTTTAGTTCAGTAGTTATTATTCTTGATACATGAGTGATATTTTGTAATTAAATGACACAGAAAAGCAGAGTCTCAAGATCCACAATATACTTACTACAGTTGAATAGCTTTCTCATGCAAGTCGTGGTCCAAAGCTCGTACATGAATAGAAAATGAAACATTCTAAAACTCCTACATTTACAGGGTGATTCAGAAGGAACTAGTATGTGAAAATAAACCATACATGTCCTATGAATGTGTATCCAATTTTTGATACTTACAGAACTGGAGCAGGTTCACTGAATATTACTTACCAATATTCTGTGAAGGTGCTGTGTTATACAGAATAATGGTGGGATTGGTGACTGATCCGTCCTACAAGAGGTATGGAGGTTCTCCAACAGATATAATATTGTGACAAAATGTTTGATAAACTCTAGGATATACCCTGGTTCAGGGAGTTTGTTGATCAGGGAAACATCTCTCCTGGTACAGCAACATGGGCACTGCCATTACAGTACCCATACACAAACAACATATCTGCATATTCTGAATGGGTGGATACATCTGGCATGTTAGTATTCATGAACGCAATGGACTTTCTCAGTTAAACAATACTCAAGCACAATATGTACCTACATAACCTTACAAGTGCTCACTGATCAAACTTACAATTGCACTCTGGGTATGTCTGAAACCATTGCCTCAGTGCAAAGTCAGAGTGCTGTTATCTGTTGGAGTACACCCACACCTCCTGTAGGATGAGACATCTGTCCTACTGTTATTCACTCCAACACAGCATCTATACACATCATTTTGGTAAGTAATATATCAATCTCTAATAGTAACCAATTTCAGTCTGATGATCATATTGAGGCATCATAATATTATTAATAAGAAACTATATGCAATATCATTGTTGGAACATTAAAAAGCCACCCTACATCACTGCCATCAGTAATAATACACAATCTACAGTAAATACTTATTTACACATTTAATCAGCCTTATAATAATAATAATCATCATCATTGACCTGCTCGGTTAGCCTTGTGGTCTAACGCACCACTTTCAGAGATGGACAGGCATACCAGCCCCAGTTCAAATCGGCCTGGCGGATTAACGAAAGGGGTTGTAGTGCTGGCCAGCCTGGATATGGTTTTTAGGTGGTTTTCCATATCCCCCTAGGTGAAAACTTGGCTGGTCCCCAAGACCCGCCTCAGTTACACCATTCGCAAACATTTTGTAACACTTTACACTTTCACACATATAACACTATACACCTACTAACATGCCAAATTCAATTAACAAAGCCAACCCTGCATGTGCAGGAAGATGACTCAAGAGAAAGAAGAAGAAGATGATAATAATAATAATCAGGTTCCTTCATTTCATGTGGAGGAGGCACTTGACATAAAGATACTGGCAGTTTAAAAAAAAAAAAAAAAAAAAAAAAAAAAACCGGTTGTGATGTAAGACCAGAATTTCTGACTCTCTGACTCTACTCTTACCTATTGGTCTATCTTGTAGAGATTGATGCTAGGTATCGATGAACCTCTTTTTGAATTAATGATGCTACTTCCTCCTGGCTGATTTGACATTCAGTTGTTGTTGCTTTTTAAGCTTATGGGACTTAACTACGGGGCCATCAGTCCCTAAACTTACAAACTACTTATCAACTACCTTATACTAAGGACAGCACAAATATCCATGCCCGACGGAGGATTCGAACCCCCGACCGTAGTGGCCGTGCGGACCGTGACTGGAGCACCTCAGTCTCCTCGGCCACCGCGGCCGGCTTGACATTCAGTCTTGTTGTTTACAACCATCTGGATTTGACATGAACAGTCATTGTAAACCTTGGAATCTCTTCTATCTTCTCTAGCTATTTGCAGTATTAGAGATTCGAGGTTCTTATTCCGATGGTTCTTCAATACCTCCTTCTGCCCATGCATTCCACTGATATGCTAGTCACACAATCTGTCATTAATTAACTAGCACCCTGACGTATATCCTCTGGTGTGATCTTCATTAGATGCAAAACTTTGTTGGCCTCTGTTGTATTCATGTATACCGTATTATATTACACAATCCAAATAGACTTGGAATACTGCAGCCATCCAAAATGGATCAGAGATATCATAGGCAACTTTATTTGGAAGATAACACACACTACAAAATTGACATGATTAAAAATACAGTCCCATGTGAAGTGAGGAAAATTATGAAAGGAGTATTACCATTTCTGTGTATAACTCCTGCTACATGGATTGGCATTGAATCAAAGAGGCTATGGATTTTTTGTTACGGGGCATAGCAGTCCATGCTACATCCACATATTCTCGATGTTGATCTGGTGTAGGAATGGGTGGTGTACCCTGCACCAGTCATTTTACATTCATCCTGGATGTTTTCCATAGGCAAGAATAGAGAGGTCAAGGCAATGCAGTCTGATAAGTGACAAAGAAGTCTCGAATATTGTATGCCACATGTAGTAACATACCCGTGTTGCAATGTGGCTGTCCTCAAGCTGCCTCTTCTCCTGATCTCTTGCCTATCAAAAATGTCTGGTTGATGGTTGTTGACAACTGGCCCAGGATACATCACTCGCTGCTACACTCTATCAACTATAGCAACATGTGAAAGCAGCATGGACTGATAAACCCTAACAACACATCCAGATCCTCTTTAATTCAATACCAGGGCATGTTGCAGCTAGAAAATTAAATACTGATTTCATCTTCCTCACTTCTCCGACAGCTGTATTTTAAATCTTGTGATCTTTGTTCAAAGTGGTATCTTTGTAATAAATTTGGTTGTGATATCTTTGACCCTTCTTGGTGTTGCATTTTGGATCATGAGCAGTGTACGTACAACTGTCATAACCTTACCCTGGTACCAGAAACTGTTCATTATTTGTTCTTCAGCTGTGCAGATATTCTGTTGGTTATTATCAAGTAGCTTCTTAATTTTCTTTGAAAATTGACCCAGCTCTTGAACTTCACTTGTTGTTCTCAAAGCACTTCCATGTGTGCTGTCCAGATGAAAGCTGATATTTACAAGATTCCCATTATATCATCCCAACTGTTGTTATTTAAGGACAAGGTCAGCCCAACTTTAACCAGATCCTGATAGCTTCTCCAGAAAACATTACTGGTTGCTTGATGTGCATATGACTATCTGCTGATTTTCTCTCCACTGGTAATGAATATATACCTTCAGATAGTTGTACTACTGTATTTGGGTTATCCTAATATATTTAAGAGATCTTTCTTTTCCATTGTTATTGCAGGGTTTTCCTTGGGACTCAACATGCCTCTGGGATTCAGTGTTGGGGCTCTCTTTGGGCAATTCCACTGCACATCCTTTACAGGACATTGCCTCTGCTCTGGAATCACCTTTACTAACAGGCAGAAAGGTGGTGATATCAATACCATCTGCAGCATGTATTGACTGTGGTGTTCCAGAAACTGGTCTGGTTCATTCAGAGAATGGCTCACTAATTTATAGTGGACTGTACATGGGAGAAGAAGTAGTATATCCAGACTGGACAATGGAGAATGCTAGGCAGTGGTTCAGGTATGAATCCATTAGTTTCTGTGGTGAAATTCAAGAAGCAATGACAACTGAGTTCTGAAACAACAATTGTCATTTTGAATCTGCTGATTGCAAGGACACTTTAATAAAAAGTTTGTCACAGACATTTGATAATGATCAAAGGTCACACTGGATATTTTCCTGTTTATATGTAATGCTATTTTCACACACACACACAAACACAGACACAGACACACACACACACACACACACACACACACAGAGAGAGAGAGAGAGAGAGAGAGAGAGAGAGAGAGAGAGAGAGAGCAGTTCAGTACTCATCTGGTTAGACTGGTGCATTGTACTGCTCACTTCAGTGACACGGGGAGCCACGTTAGCCCCCCCCCCCCCACAAGCTTAAATATGGTGTCTCATGTACTGTCTAAAATGGGTGTGACTTTTAGGTAGTTGCCACTTCCATCTCAGTAAATACTGAGCTATTTCTGGCAGCCTGAATCGGGTACATAATATGCAAACAGTGACAAATGTCACAATTGACCATGTGATGACCAGTAGACATAGATAGGGAGGGAAGGGGTATTGGAGGAGGTACTGGTAGTAGCTTTAGAATACCTTTGTGTGTTCTGACCTCATGAAAATTATAGCTTAATACCAGTATGGTTGGATCTCTGTAAAAATTTGAGACATACCTTACCAGTTCGTACTTAGCGTTGGCTGGATAAAGAGTACTGGAATGTATGAAAGAAAGGGCATCAACATACATACCCTGCAAATCACACTGAAGTACACGGCAAAGGGTTCATCAAACCATTTTTATGATACTTCTCTACTGTTCCATCTTCTAATAGTGCGTGGGAAAAAGGAACGCCTAAAGCTATCTGTGTTTGATTTGATTTCTCTTATTATGATGATTAGGCCTCCCTATGTAGGTGGATGCTAATAAAATATGTTCACATTTGGAAGAGAAAGTTGGTGAAAGAAATTTCAGAACTAAATCTCACTGCAGTGAGTAACACCTTTCTTTTAATGATTTCCACCCTAAGTCATGCATCATTTCCATGACACACTCTCTCTTATATATAAACTGTGGTGGTGTGTCCACATTGATCTAGATGAATGTGTATCTTTGGGCCAATATCTTTAGAGCCAGTTTCTCTAAGCTCCATCAGCCATGTAGTCAGCATGGATCTGACTCGTAGCCGGTAACAATAAAGTGCATTTCTAGATCATATAGGTGGTTTATCTGGGGCTCAAACCCTGACGATTCCCATACTGGTGACCCCGATGTGATTTGAACATGCAACCTTCTAATGTGGAATTCGTATATAGGCAACAACTCGCCTTATTGGATGAGCTTGTTGCAACGCCCCGCCCCCCTCGCTCGAGGATCTCCCTTCCCTGGTTAGACCGAGTCTTATTGTATGAGCTTGTTGCCCCGTCCCCAACCCCCTCGCTCGAGGATCTCCCTTCCCTGGTTAGACCGAGTCCGCCTCATCTGTGCTGCAGCCTCCCCTCCCCCTCCTGCCAGCCACTCTCCTTCGCCTGTAAAGGTACCTTTGGACCTGCAGCCCTGTGAGTTCATTCTTCTTGTATGATGACACCATCCACCCACCCTTACAGCCCCCTTACTTTGGTCCTTATCCTGTCCTCTTTCATGCAGCGAACACCTATGCCATCCTTCTCAATGGCAAACCTTCCGCCATCTCCATTAATCACCTAAAACTCGCACACCTTGATCCTGCTTTCCCTCCCAAGGTCGAGGCTTCCTCCTCTTCCTTCTCCTTGTTCGAGGCCCCCCTCCCTCTCCCTACTGCACTTCCCCCTCCCCGAGCCTTCACCTTCAGTTCACGCACATTCTTCTGTCGTTGACTCCTCTCCCTCCTCTCTGGCCTCTCCCTCCTCTCTGGCCTCCCCCTTTAGAGGTTTCTCTTGTCGCCTCCCCTCCCCCCCCCCCCCCACCAATTACTCCTATCAATTCTCTGTTCTTGTTCTCCTGCCACTCACAACTGAGCTGTCAGTCATGGTATGCCACTATAACATATTCATTATGTGCATGTCGTCTACTTAAGGTGAGCTTATCAAATGTTTCCAACTGGCCCGTGATTCCGCTCCTTCCGAGGCTCAGGCCTTCCTACTCCTGTCAAGCACTGTACTAGTCATAGTTCCAGTCTGTTGCTCCCGCTTGAGCCAACAACTCTCGGGACAAGCTCCACTGCCTCCTACATTGCAGAATCTCATTGTTTGAGGCCCTACTGCACGTCGGCTAACTGCCCCCCCCTCCCTCCTGTACTACCAGATGGGACAATAGAGCTCACCATGTGTGCCCTCTGTGTGTGCATCCCCCCCTCCCATCCCCCACAGCTATCAGTACTCCATACTGCGGAGGGGAGGGGGGGGGGCGGCTGGGGCTGTGTGGTGGCACTAGCCACAGGGTGTGCATCAGACATTCAAAAGTGCCATGATCCCCCTTGAAAATTTCCTCCGCAGTTGGGGACGAAGTGTTGGGTTTACATAATAAATCCACAAGACCACGGCATAATAGCCCAGAAATTATTAGTAATTTTGAGTGTGTTTTATCCCACAGCACACTCTTCATTTTCATGTAATACTTCACTTAATTTGATGCTACCACCGTAACTGTACATAGTAACAGTAATGAAAATAAATTCATGCCTTTATTACATCAAACTGTAATATATGTGAAATTATTTTCTTCTGCGAATAGTTTGTTTAATATAGGGTTACAAATGTCTGTGATCTGCAAGAACACTTTAGTGAGGTGAAAGAATTATTAAATCTAATTGAGTGAAATGAGAGTGTAGCAACAATGTGTGGAAACTATCTTCACTACAATGATATGAAGTTGTTGTTTCGACACCTTTGCTGAAAGAAACGGATGAATACTTGATCTGAAGATCAATCGTACAAAATTTCAACAGGATCATATGAAAATTGTTGATTTTGTCGAAGTCCATAAGTAAAGTAGCCTCCACCATGCACCACATGGATTTTTATGTTGGCAGTGATGTCCCTCTTGTTTTGAAGATGTGTGCAACAACTCATCAAGATCAGAATAAAACAGTAGATGTGTATGAATTACAAACGTATAGACGCACCGGCATAGACAAGCGAGTATGGATATGACATCAGAGTAACCGCAGAGCTCATGTCTTGTGACTACGAGCCCGTGAGTACGATGGGACGGCTCCACCAGCGTATTTAGGCTCCTTGTACTCACGCAATTACAATGGGGTTGAAGGGAGGCGTTTATAGTGTGCTCCAGAGGTACCAAAGCATTTACCTGAGGTGTTCCATTGCCTCTACATCCCAGGAAGCAGCCTGAAGCATGTTGACTGTGAGAGTGGCCAATTCCCCAAAACTCCATCTACATCATCATTTTATTGGTTGTTTGTTCTTGTCCTGGTCTATTGTCTTGTCCACAGTCTGTCTGTTACACTTCACGTGACTGCCATTAGTTTGGGCTGCTCTTCCACAGGAATTACTCTCATATGGAGGCGTCATTAATTTCTCCCTTTCTTCCCAAGCTCCAGTGTATTCACCAATATTTGGATAATTTAACAGTATAATTTATTTGAGACCTAAGAAACTACTTTTTTAGTATTTATTGAGAAGAGTCAACAAAGGCAACATTGAACCTCTAGCTTTCAAACTTGTTACTTTCAGGAGGTAAAACATGAAGTACACTCCCTAGCTATTGTAACTAACACCTGCTTCCTCAGTAAGCAGACAGGGATAGGTTGTGAAACATTAAAAGAAGGGTAGCCAGGATGAGAGACACCCACCTGAAGTGAACTGTAACAGAGGCTGCTGATATTTGATTCACCTGAAGTGAGTTCAATACTAACTAGAGGGATAGTTCTTACATTGCTGAAGCTAGAAGAAGAAGTTAGAAATAGGACATTATGCAGTAAATGCTTCATAAATACTCATACTATGTAGGATCTTATGAGGGCTATGAAATCTCTGATTTTTGTTCATTTATTCTAGTACATTTTCGCAAAAATTGCCAATTTTAGCATGTGTCTATGAGTTGTTATCAGTACAGTATCAGTCTATCTGTAGGTATTGTGACTGGTTTGATGTTGAACATCAAAATAGTATTTCCTCCCAACATCCTCAAATATTTGTTGAAATAAGGAGTCTTCCTATTCTTTCTGTTTCATCAGCAAAAGTAGTTTTCCGTAGTGTATACAGGCACAAATGGCCTTGAAGCATAAACTTGATTAACAATGGAAATTCTCCTCAGAGATGATAAATTATTTTTCAAAAGTGATAGATTAGCTAGCCAGTACTCACCTTTGTGCCATACCACTGATAGTGCTACAAATGAAGAAAAAAATAAAACTGGCAAAAAAGGACAAGCTTTCAGAACACAGTTCCTTCTTCAGGTGGGAGAGAATGGAAGAAAAAAGGATGGGAACGGAAAGGAGTGGTAAATCATATCCTAGGTCATGAAGATGGTGTTTAAGGAGTGTAGAAGTCAGAGATACTGTATATTAGTACTGAGCCAAGCCAAAGAGGATGTATAATGAAAGAGGAAAGACCAAGCAGTAAAGAGAAGAAAAGATGAGTGAACCGAATGATGCTGAGCAGTGGAGGGGGGGGGGGGGTTGTACATGTGTGTGGGTGTGGGTGTGTGTGTTTGTTTACCTATCCTTTTCTCTTCAAAGGTAAGTCTTTCCTCTCCCGTGATTGGAATGACTCCTTACCCGCTCCTTTAAACCCAAATCCTTTCCTTTTCCCTCTCCTTCCCTACTCTGCCTGAAAAAGCAACAAATGATTGCGAAAGCTTGCTTTTTTGTGTGTTTGTTTTATTTATCTTTGCTGTCACATACCTGTGCTCCTTCGCCTGGAAAGTAAACTTCATCTACTTTTTATATATATTTTTCCTGCTAGGAATTTTTCCTCTATAATATATATGATGGGAAAAATATGTATAAGAATAAACATCATTTGACTTACCCAAAGCACAGGCTCGCTGACAGAAACAAAAAACACAAATAAATCCACCCCCCCCCCAAAAAAATAAATAAATAAAAAAAAAAATACACACACAAACATTCAGGTCTTTGCCACCGCTGGCAGCTTCTTCAGGAAAAAAGAGGAAGGAAGGAGAGGAGAAAGGAAAGGATACGGGTTTTAAGGAAGTGGAAAAGGAGTCATTCCTATATATATTCAAACTGACGAAACAAATATTATAGAAGGAGACTTTCTTGGTGGGAAACACATGTATAAAAATAAAGATTGTTTAACTTGTGTGTATTTATTTTGCCTTCCTTTTTTCCCCCTAAGTTAAGTCCTTACACTCCCGGGATTGGAATGACCCCTCATCCACTCCCTTAAAAACTGCATCCTTTCCTTTCTCCCCTCCATCCTTCCTCCTTTCCTGACAAAGCAAACAACAGTTGTGAGAGCTTGAATGTTTTTGTGTGTGTGTGTGTGTGTGTGTGTGTGTGTGTGTCTATCGGCGAGCCTGTGCTTTGGGTAAGTCAAACAATCTTTATTTTTATACATATATATGTGTGTGTGTCTGTGTTTTCTCTTATATCTTTCCCTGTTAATCAAAATCATTTAGGCAACCCCCCCCCCTCCACCCCTCAGCATCATTCGCTTCACTCATCTTTTCTTCTCTTTACTGCTTCGTCTTTCCTCTTTCGTTATATATCCTCTCTGGCTTGGCTCAGTACTAATATACAGTATCTCTGACTTCCATACTCCTTCAACACCATCCTCATGACCTAGGTCGTGATTACCTTCCCCTTCTGTTCGCATCCTTTTTTCTTCCCTTCTCTTCCACCTGAAGAAGGAACTAACTGTATTCCAAAAGCATGTCCTTTTTCGATCATTTTCTTTTTTTCTTCATTTGTGTCACTATCGGCAGTAGAGCACAAAGGTAAATACTGGCCAGCCAATCTTGAAGCAAAAACAATTGTGTTAATTAAATGAGTTATCTTGAATTGAATGTCTATCCTTTTATCTTCCCTTCTCTTCCACCTGAAGAAGGAACTGTATTCCAAAAGCATGTCCTTTTTCGATCATGAGTTATCTTGAATTGAATATCTATCATTTTCTATTTCCACTTTAATTTTAAAAAGTTACTTTCTGATCAAGATAAGGAACATAAATTAGAATAGTTTATTATGCCCTTATCCTTTGTGCCTCAGACTTTCTCAAGCATCATAAATGTTTTCTACAACCTGCATCCATTCTCTTCTGTTATATATTATTCTCAGATTTCTGTCACTTCTTCGTTTGGTTTTGGCAGCCAAAGACCAAAAGCATCATGTAACATTTTCTCTGTACCACAATACACTGATGTTACAATTTTTATGTTACATGAAAATTTGTGCCTTTGGGCGTGACATGAAAATTTGTAACTATGGGGGTGATAGATACCACATTATGCTATATCTTTTAGATGTATATAATTATTTTTAACAATATGGCCAGTACAAAAGGAACATGATAAAATAACATTAATATTGCATATTTGAAGAATATAGAAACCATTCATATTGTTTGCTTTTCTGTATGCTGAATTCTGGAAATTCATTCCCCTAAATGTTCCTTCATCTGGATCTCAAAAGGCACAAATTGTTTGAAGAGGAAAGCAAATTAACTTGGAGATGCCTGGTACTACTCTTTTACTTTCCAGGCTGCCTCTTTGAATTTACAGGCTGCTGACTGTGATTAATGCAGGTTATTTATTTACCCTCGACATAATCAATTTTCCTTTTATGTCATTTTTTAGTGTACGATGCTTCATGTTTATCTTATTAGTACAATATTTACTGTGTTTTTTATTTTATTATTATAATATTTTTGTACAAAATTAATTTGCTTGTTTGGTTGAACAGAAAGAATATGTTTCCTTTTCTGATCCAGGTCAGCAGTATTACAACAACTACAGCCACTGACTGATGCTGGCTTACTTGGAGGTGTTGTCTTACATGACAACTGGCCACTGGATGAAACTGAACACCCTTATGAAGACGTTGATTACCATCCAGGAGGTTTGCCATTGTCTGAAGGAACTCTCTGGTGGCAAGCAAAGCATTCTGAAGGAAAATTACCTCACTATAAAATGCATTCAACTTTGCCAGGTGAGTATCTCTCTCTCTCTCTCTCTCTCTCTCTCTCTCTCTCTCTCTCTCTCTCTCTCACACACACACACACACACACCATTCATCACAAATTTACTCTCCACAAGTTTCATTCACTACTGCAATGGGTATAGGAAGTAGTTTATTTGATTAGGTAACAAAATACAGTGAGTGATTATTTCAGTAAAAGAGGGCCAGTATTTGCAAAGTGACAAAATTTGTTACTATTGGTATACATATTTGTTGAACATAAATGAATGGACTAATTACCAAGCACTCTGTTATCAATAACTGCTGTGGAAGGGTGGAGCTCCATATGTCTTTGCTGTCCAAGCTGAACATAGACCACAACTGTGTGTGTGCTATAGTAGACCAGCTCTCTGGAACTATTCTGAGATCACAATCTTGTATAAATCCTATTGTTTCTCTGGGGAGGGGATAATGTGCCTTCCACAAACTGAAAGACAGTATGAAACATAACCTAATCTGCTTATTAGTAGTCTCATTTTCTATAGTCTTTACTCGTGCTGCTACTATTAAATGGTTGGATAGACCTTTGTTAAAGGACACATGGTTCATTGCATCACATAGTTTTCAATGTTTCCACATTTATGAAACCTGGTTTTACTTTTATTATGATAAGTTTTTTAGCAATATACATCTACATTCACACCCTGCAAGCCACCTCACAGGGTACTTTGTGTGATACTGTCACTTCCTTCTTTTCACATTCCATTCTTGTATGGTCTGTATGAAAAAAAGACTGTGATATACCTCTGTGTAAGCTCTAATCTCTCTCATTTTATCCATGTGGTTTTTTTCACAAGATATACATTGGAGGAAGAAATGTATTGGTTGACTCTTTAAGAAATAACACTCTGGGAACTTTAACAGAAGCCAGTATTATGATAAAGAACGTCTATCTTGTTGTGTCTGTTAATTGAGTTTGTTGATCATCTCTGTGATACTTTGAGACTTATTAAGCGAACCTTTAATGAAGTGTGCTACTCTGCTTTGAGTCTCCTCCAACTCCTACATCCATCCTACCTGGTACAAACCCCACACTGATGAGCAGTATTCAGGTATTGGTTGAATGAATGTTTTGTAAGCTACTTTTTTTGTTTATAGACTACACTTCCTGAGGCTTCTTCCAGTGAATCTCAGTCTGGCATCTGCCTTTAATTAAATCTATGTGTTTGTTCCACTTCAGATCGTTCCTTAGCCCCACTCCTAGATATTTTACAGAAGTAGCTGCTTTGTGATTGTTGTGGAAATATGCAGTAATACAGTACAGGATCTTTCTGTCTACCTATGCACATTGCATTATATTTGTTGAACGTTTAGGGTCAATTACCAGTCCCTGCATGAAGTGTCAAAATGCTGTACATCATAATACATTTTGCTGCGATTTACCAGCATTGCTACTTCTCAGTATATTGCAGCAGCATCTGCAAAAAGCATCATTGAACTTGTGATGTTGTCCTCTTGGTCATTTACGTATATTGTGAGAAGTGATTATTATATAAAACTCCCTTAGTGCAAACCAGAAGCCTTTTTAAGTTCAGAAGACTTATTTGCATTGAAAACGACTTGTGTGTTCTGTTTGCTTGAAACTCTTCAGTCCAATCACACAGATAGTGTGATATTCCATATGTTTGTAGTTTGTTTATTATGCAATTGTGTTAATGACTTCCAAAAGTCAATTAACATGGCATCTGCCAGGATACCAGTATCTTATGCTTTATGGGTTTCATGGATGAATAATCACTTCTCACAATATACGTAAATGACCAAGAGGACAACATCACAAGTTCAATGATGCTTTTTGCAGATGCTGCTGCAATATACTGAGAAGTAGCAATGCTGGTAAATCGCAGCAAAATGTATTATGATGTACAGCATTTTGACACTTCATGCAGGGACTGGTAATTGACCCTAAACGTTCAACAAATATAATGCAATGTGCATAGGTAGACAGAAAGATCCTGTACTGTATTACTGCATATTTCCACAACAATCACAAAGCAGCTACTTCTGTAAAATATCTGGGAGTGGGGCTAAGGAACGATCTGAAGTGGAACAAACACATAGATTTAATTAAAGTGTGAGAAGTGATTATTATATAAAACTCCCTTAGTGCAAACCAGAAGCCTTTTTAAGTTCAGAAGACTTATTTGCATTGAAAACGACTTGTGTGTTCTGTTTGCTTGAAACTCTTCAGTCCAATCACACAGATAGTGTGATATTCCATATGTTTGTAGTTTGTTTATTATGCAATTGTGTTAATGACTTCCAAAAGTCAATTAACATGGCATCTGCCAGGATACCAGTATCTTATGCTTTATGGGTTTCATCCATGAAACCCATAAAGCATAAGATACTGGTATCCTGGCAGATGCCATGTTAATTGACTTTTGGAAGTCATTAACACAATTGCATAATAAACAAACTACAAACATATGGAATATCACACTATCTGTGTGATTGGACTGAAGAGTTTCAAGCAAACAGAACACACAAGTCGTTTTCAATGCAAATAAGTCTTCTGAACTTAAAAAGGCTTCTGGTTTGCACTAAGGGAGTTTTATATAATAATCACTTCTCACACTTTAATTAAATCTATGTGTTTGTTCCACTTCAGATCGTTCCTTAGCCCCACTCCCAGATATTTTACAGAAGTAGCTGCTTTGTGATTGTTGTGGAAATATGCAGTAATACAGTACAGGATCTTTCTGTCTACCTATGCACATTGCATTATATTTGTTGAACGTTTAGGGTCAATTACCAGTCCCTGCATGAAGTGTCAAAATGCTGTACATCATAATACATTTTGCTGCGATTTACCAGCATTGCTACTTCTCAGTATATTGCAGCAGCATCTGCAAAAAGCATCATTGAACTTGTGATGTTGTCCTCTTGGTCATTTACGTATATTGTGAGAAGTGATTATTATATAAAACTCCCTTAGTGCAAACCAGAAGCCTTTTTAAGTTCAGAAGACTTATTTGCATTGAAAACGACTTGTGTGTTCTGTTTGCTTGAAACTCTTCAGTCCAATCACACAGATAGTGTGATATTCCATATGTTTGTAGTTTGTTTATTATGCAATTGTGTTAATGACTTCCAAAAGTCAATTAACATGGCATCTGCCAGGATACCAGTATCTTATGCTTTATGGGTTTCATGGATGAAACCCATAAAGCATAAGATACTGGTATCCTGGCAGATGCCATGTTAATTGACTTTTGGAAGTCATTAACACAATTGCATAACAAACAAACTACAAACATATGGAATATCACACTATCTGTGTGATTGGACTGAAGAGTTTCAAGCAAACAGAACACACAAGTCGTTTTCAATGCAATGGATGAATAGCACAAGCTGGGTTTCACACCATCATTGCTTTTTGAATGTACATTATTTCCTACTGAGGAAATTTTGAGAATCCAGATATGTCTACAAGAGACCTATGTCAGAGATACAGATCTATAAGTTTACTCATCTGTTTGATGGCCCTTTTTGAAAATGGGAATGAATTGTACTTTTTGTACCTGGTGTAAAATCAAAGATTTCTGTTGCTTTCCTATCCCTCTGTCATGTATTTCAGTATTTGCCATTTTATCATTCCTGTGATTGTTTAGCGGGAGACCTAAAGTGCAGTCTTTCTCTGTAATAAAAGAGATTTAGTATTTTGTTTAGCTATGGAAATACTCTGAGATGTGAAAATAATGTTCAAAAGAGATAGAGTGGCTGGCCATTACTTACCATAGTTTGGTACCACTGATAAAACAAACAAAAAAGAGACATTTAGTTTCATTGCCATTTGTCTTTTTTGTGTGTTTTATTAGCAGTTCCAAACTATACTAAGTACTGGCTAGCTAATCTATCTCTTTGAACAGTATTTCTACATTGAGTATGTTGCTGTTTGTTTGTCTTCCTCTGTTTTCACAGGATTACAGCCACAGGACAGTTTCATTCAGTTATTTGTCCCTAAATTTCTTCTTAAACATTTGAGTCTCCCAGACTAGTAAATAAAAATCTCCACCTGATATTAATACATAACTAGGAAATTTACATGAAATATTTTGCAAATTATCTCTTATATGATCTGCCATTACTGCTGCTGAGTCAGGAGTTCTGTAGAAATATTGAGTGACCATGATCAGTCCATTTTTAATCTTGATCTTCCGCCAAATTATTTTGGATTTAGGGCATGTACTAATCTCTGTTATCTAGATATCACCTCTATCTCCAGTGGTCAACCTGGCCTTGTGATATATGTTCCAACCTGAGGTTAGTATTTCATTGCTATTACCACCTTGTGGTTTCTACCAACACTACCATATAATAATGCAGAAATGATGGCAGAAAATCACTTTATTCATGTACTGCAATCAACAGAGACGTTTACGTTTTAGCTTAAAGATAAGCACTGGTTTTCTTTCTGCTGAGGCAGTGATCATGTACCTTGACCAAAGAGGTTACTTTTGGCTCCCGTGTGTAATATCGATTCATGGTACACGACGCCACAGAGGCCCCCTCTTGGAGAGTGGAGAATGGGGGAGGTGTTGGTGTTGATGCTGTCAGTTTGTTGTCACGTGTTGCTAACCCGTAGTCCGGTGGCGGGTGTAGAGTGCGTGTTGTAGTGAGGCCACACAGAGTGGTGCAGTCGCCCAGGGGTGCGTGGCCATGGCGGCACGACCTGTTGAGGGCTGTCAGTGCAGGCTGTACGGTGGGGAGGTTGTGCACTTCTGGTGCGTGCAATGACACAGGGAGGCTGGAGCGTCATGGGTACCATCCCAGTGGAGAGGTGAAAGGTGGGGAAGATGATATGTAGTCCTCCAACCAGCGTGGATGACGGAGGGGCCGTCCAGCGCAGGAGATCAGAAACGCAGATGGTGGGGAAGGGGGAGGAAGGAGGGGGATTGACAGATGTAGGACACCTGACATGCTTAAAGATGCCACAATCTTTGAAGAGTCGGCGGAAGAGGGTAAGGTGAGGTGTTTGATTAAGATGATGTAGTGGAGGTGTCATCAGAACAGGGCTGCAGGTATAGGACAAACAATGTTTTGTCACACTGCTGGATGGTCATGTCGTCCTGTGGACAGGTGGAGAAGTCTGAGGCGTATGTGACATAGGCATCTGCATCGGGGGCGTAGAAATCGGCGATGTGCATTATCATTGGTGTGGCGCAGGACTGGGAGGTGTTGAAGTTGTGGGTCAGAGAAAAACCTGCGAATGCTGGCATGTTGTACGGCGCAATATGTGGTCGTGTCCATTGCACCAGAGCTGGGAGTAGTTGTGGTGTACGTGGCAGATGGAGTGCCCGGCTGTGAAGGTGTGGAGGTGGGGTTGACCGAAGACATGACGGTAACGACCTCTTGCCAACAGGTTGCTCCACTGTCTGTTGAACTGCGTGCTGCTTGGAACATCCGATCGCCGGAAAGTGAGGTGGAAGTGGCGTGTCCGGTTGTTGAACTCCACAATTCGGTGAATCAGAAATCAACTGGCGGTGGCACATCACTTGGTACACCCTGTCAACATATGCCAGACGAGCATCGAGTGGCTGTGTCGACAGTGCCAGGGTGGCTAACGTCATTGTGTAACTCGAAGATAGATTGCACCAACGCAAACCATGTTATAGGATTAGATTTGTCCAGTGGTGTCAGTTTCAGGAAACGTGACTAGTGTGGAGTTGTGTCCAACTGACGTCCTGCCAAGGGATGCCGATCACGAAGACTGGACGACATTAATGGTTCGTACAGCCACCGGAACACAGTGTCACGCAACGTGGCAGATGTTGCAGCATCGATGCCAAGTGTCGAGTGTCGGTTGTACTTTGGTGTGCGTGCGGTGTCGCGCGACACGGCAGGCGGCATCACGGTAGTGATGCCGGTTGTCGAGTGCAGATTGTACAGTTTCCCGCGTGCTGGACCGAACTGCAGATTGCATGCGGGTAAGCGCAGTGCAGGTTCTGCGGCAGAGGATGTCATGACGGAGATTCTGGGCATCATATGCGGATCGGAAAACGGCTGCACGAACAACTGTGGCGGCGGGATGCCAGGTACAACATGCACACTGAACTGTTTGTCACAGGCACAGACAGACCAATATGGCATCTCCTTTGTAGGAATCGAAGTACTTGCATTAAAACACTGTGTGAAATGCTCATGTCTTTGGCTGCTTACTGGTTTCCTGTTGGAATGAAGCAAAATGGCGGTGCGAGCATACGGTGTCGAAGTCCATGCCAGTTGTTGGAAAACACTGTGTGGCACGGTTGAAAGAGGTGAGCACTCGGAATCGTTCATTAATCGTGCTGGAATTTAATGAGCGGTTCGTCCTGTGCCAAAAATTGTGAAGGCAATGCACTGTGGAAAGCCATTGTTAGGCCGTAATGGTATTGTTGTCGGATTTCAGTTCCACAGCAAAAAAAAAAAAAAAACAAAAAAAAAAAAAAAAAAAAAACGAAATTTTCACACATGACATGGTTCATGAATGATGTTGGGATCACCACTGTGGTTCCTGCCAACACTACCATATAATAACGCAGAAATGATTGCAGAAAATCACCTTATTCTCATACAACTACCAACAGAGACGTTGACACTTTAGCTTACAGAGAAGCACTGGTTGTCTATCTGCTGAGGTAGCAATCGTATACCTTGACCAAAGAGGTTACTTTTGGCTCCCGTGTGTAGTATTGATTCACGGGACACCACAACCTGATTTTCACTCAGTTTTCTGTCTGTTGTAGTATGTAGATATTGTAGCAAGAACAGTTTTGGAATCTTTCCATTGAGACTCCTCAGTTACCTAACACTGTATTAACATTTCCTTTTTCCGTCCTCTTGTCCAAAATACAGCCTTTGCTGGATTCAGGGGGCATCTTTGCAGGCCTTTGGAGGGATTTCTTTATCCTCTAAAACTCACATGAACACACCACACATGTTCTGTTACCCTATTGTTGCTTTCTGAATGAAGTGAACACCTGAACTATTGAGGAAGACGCCACATTGCTCTACTCAAAAGCAGAGATGAAGAAATTAGCATTCAAAATCACCATAGAACTGTCTGAGACTTTGGTTCAACATTCCACTTCGCTCCAAACTAGAAGGCTGCTATTGGTTCTGGGAAAAGTGCTCCGGACCAATAGCTCTGTTTCACCCCATTAGCAAAAGAGACTTGCTGCCTTCAACAAATCAGCTTGCTATCTATGGGAACCAAGGATGGCCTCTGAACCCAGGTGGCAGGCACATTGGTGCTGATGTGTAAATTGTCTTGAACCCCTAGAATCGTGGTGATGCAACACTTCTTTTGATGTGTGACCAAGTGATCATCTTTATGGTGAATTGCACCTTACCCTCATTATATTATTGACTTTCCAATCTAAACTTTCCATTATTAGTAATATATGTGTCATTTATAAAACAAGATTAAAATAAGAAAAAATGTATTAACGTCATAACTATTACAAGAATGAGTAGATAATTACAAGTTGCAATGTTATATATGTTTTAATGAGCAATGGTGAGAATTTGAAGAGTTATTCCAGGTCCAGTAGAAGCACTAATGGCAATGCAGCAGTGCTACCATGGTAAGGTGGAAACATTTAAGTGCATGCTGCATTTGACAGTACTCAGTTTCCAGTGTTTAGTTCTGACAACAGTGATAATTGTGACTAGTTTGTCAGCAATTACAAAAATATTAATACATGGTTGTATGTTCAGGATCAATACTGAAATACTTCTCTGGCACCCATATCCTCTAAAGTTAATCCCACTGCATTCATCGTGATCTTGTTGAGCTTAGATGGTTTTTATTTTTAACCAAATACTTTTCGGTTAAACATCCCATCACCATTGTGGTCATTAAAGACCAAGCACAGTCCTAGATTAGGAGATCAATGGTACTCTTTTCAAAGGAATGATCTTGACATTTGCCTGGAGCAATTTAGAGAAATAATTGAAAAACTAGATCTGGATGGCCAGATGAAGATTTGAACTATCATCTTCTTGAATGCAAGTTCAGTATGACAACTACTATGCTACTTCATTCATTTATACTTATTTGAGTAATTTCCAATTGATAATGGAGGATAGGTAACAACTCACCGTAAAGAGGCTCGCTGAGAGACATGAAAATAGATAATGTCAATCACACAACTAAAGTTTTTGGCCATGGCCTTCGTCAGAAAAAGAAACACATACATTCACGCAATCACTCAGACAACTATACACAACTATCATGTCCGGCCATTCCAGCAACACAAGCTAGACTGTGAATAAGGTGGGGAGTGGAGGAGGAAGGGTGCTGGGTAAAGGTGGAAATCGAAAGTTCCGCATTGCAAGATGGATTTTGAAGACTCTGATAGGTTGGAATTTGAATTGTGGCAATGAATACAGTGAAGGGAAGGGGTGGGAAAGGAAAAAAGGAAAGTGTGGGGAGGGAGTGGGGGAATTTGAAATGATAAGAATAATAAAAAGAGGAAGAAATAAATGAAAAATAAAGTTAGGAAAAAATAAGGTTAGGAAAAAAAGAAAATAATAAAGTTAGGAAAAAGGAAAATAATAAAGTTAGGAAAAAAGGAAAATGATAAAGTTAGGATAAAGGGAAAAATAAAGTTAGGAGAAAGGGGAAAGAAAAATTAGCAAAAAGGGAAAAATAAATTTAGGAAAAAGGGAAAAATAAAGTTAGGAAAAATAGGAAAAAATAAAAAATAATTAAAAATGAAAGTAATAAATTTATAAATTAAGGGGTGCTGTAAGTGGTGATACACAGTTATAAGGAAGACATGGATACAGGATAATGGGTGGGGAAGGAAGAGGGAGGTGGGGGAGATGTTAGGCATAGGGTGCAGGGATGGAAAGTTATCTTAGATTGTGGCCAGGATGGTTGCAGGACCATAGAATGTGTTGAAGAGACAACTCCCACCTGCACAGTTCAGAAGAGCTGGTGGTGGAGGGGAGGACCATTTGCACAGTGTTTTATATTGGTATGACAACAAACCAGTTGTCCATTAGAATGAATGGCCACCGCCAAACTGTGGCAAAAAATCAAGATAGACCACCCTGTGGCACAGCATGCAGCTGAGCACAGAACAACCTGATTTTCATTCAGCTTTCTGCCCATTGTACTATGTAGATATTGTGGCCACTTATAAGCAAGAACAGTTTTGGAATCTTCCCATTGATACTCCTCAGTTACCTAATACTGCATTAACATTTCCTTTGTCCATTCTCTTGTCCCAAATACTGCCTTTGCTGGATTCAGGGGGCAACTTTTCAGGCCTTTGGAGGGATTTCTTTATCCTCCAAAACCCACATGAACAAACCACACATGTTCTATTACCCTAAAAGTTGCTTTCTGAATGAACACCTGAACTATTGAGGATTTTAATGGATGCTTCACTACCTGAGCCATCTGGATCCTCCTCTTCACCACCAACTCTTCTGAACTGTGCAGATGCATAGGCGGATCCAAAGGGGCGGGGGGGGGGCAAGGGTCGTTCTCACCCCCCCCCCTCCAGCAGTTCTTTTTGTTTTGTTTAGAATGCTTAGCTATTGTGTAACCACTGCACTGAGTCTTCAAAACTGTGAGACTCTTGTTTAATTGGGGATATAGTAAATAGAGGTGGCCAGTACTCGAGTCTTTCTACTGAGCCAGAGTTTAGCTGACAATGAGAATTCTTTCATCCCCCCCCCCCCCCAGCTGGCTGTCCTGGATCTGCCCCTGCGCAGATGGGAGTTGTCCCTTCAACACATTCTATGGTCCCACAACCATCCTGGCCTCAACCTAAGAAACTTCCCATCCCTGCAACCTATGCCTAACATCTTCCACCCTCCGTCCCCCTCTTCCTTCACCACCCATTATCCTGTATCCATGTCTTCCTTACAACTGTGTATCAACACTTACAGTACCCCTTAATTTATAAATTTATTACTTTCATTTTTACTTATTTTTTATTTTTTCCTATTTTTCCTGATTTTATTTTTTCCTTTTTCCTAACTTTAGTTTTTCCTTTTTTCCTAACTTTATTTTTCGTTTATTTCTTCCTCGTTATATTATCCTTATAATTTCAAATCCACTCACTCTCTTCCCACATCTCCCTTTTATCCTTTTCCGCCCCTTCCCTTCACTGTATTCATTGCCGCAATTCAAATTCCCGCCTATCAGAGCCTTCAAAGTCCATCATGCAATGTGGAACTTTCCTTTACCTAGCATCCTTCCCCCTCCACTCTCCACCTCACTCACAGTCTTGCTTGTGTTGCTGGAGTGGCCGGAAATGATAGTTGTGTGTCTATAGTTGTCTGAGTGATTGCATGAATGTATGTGTTTCTTTTTCTGATGAAGGTCAAGGCTGAAAATTTAAGTTGTGTGAATGTGATTATCTATTTTCATGTCTGTCAGCAGCTCAACGAGCCTCTTTACGGTGAGTTGTTACCTATCCTCCATTATTGATATTCCTATCGGATTTTCTATTGTTATAATTTTCAATTAATCTAGATACAAGCAAGTGGTCTAATTAATGCAAGTTGGCAATGTTATGTACAATAAATATTAATATAGCTCTACTGGAAACAGTTTCTGTTATTGTCTTATATTGCAGTGCTTGAAGCTTCTACATTTCTCGATTTGCCGCTGGTACTTAGTGATGCTGCTGTTCCTGGTGTCTTTGGTTCAACTCTACCATACAAAACAAATGAAGACAAGAATGAAACAATACTTTGGTCAGAACTTCATGCAGCAATTGAAGATGCACTAATGGCAGGCCTTGGAGGTGTTCCATTCTCTGCTCCACCACTGTGTGCAGGTACTGCTGAACTTCCAGTTGATGGAGAATTGTGCATGCGATGGGTTCAGGCTGCTTCTCTTCTGCCAGTTGTCGTAGTAAACAGGTGCGTTAAAGTGTAATATTACGTGCCCATAATCAGAACAAATGTTTATCAACAGCTCCAAATGATAATAATTTCCTCGTATGTTTTCCTAGAGTTACCTATTATCATTTTCCCCTGCATGTGTAGTAGTAGTAGTGGCTAGTGGTCATACTAGGTTTTTTTTTAAGAGATATCAGACACATCAAGCTATATAAATATATGTAAGTACATTACAAATACAATTGTTCTGCAGCTATATCACAATGGCATTTAACCCTACTTGTATCAACCAGGTTCTGGTACTGTGATCCAGTGGGGATGTTCTGGAAAACCTTTACTGAAGTCAAACTGTATTGTCCAAATAACATTTAAAGATCATGTTTTTCAAACAACTAACAGGGATGCAGCTGAGTGATACTTCTACCACCAACATACATTTTGTGTAAGGTGAGAAGAGATAAAGTAAGAGAAATTGGGACTCCTAAGGAGGCACATAGACAATTGTTTTTCCCTCAATCTATTTGGGAGTGGCACAGAAAATAAATTGACTAGTGGTGGAAGAGGTAACCTACACTAAGCACCCTGTAATGACTTGCAGCTATTTATATTGATCTAGTTGTATAAATGTTTGACAGGGGCAAAGATGTCACTTATGCTCATTCCTGTAAATTTTCTGAATATTTTATACACCAGAATTACCTCTAACTTCCCTTTATAGATCATGTTTTATCTTAAAATACTCATCAGATATATTGATCTCAGGGGTTGTCCTAACATTATCCACAACATCTCATATTACATTCGCTGATTGTGTAAAATAAACTTTTTGTTACAAAGTTAGTGACTGTGAGATCATAGGTGTAATTTTATTTTTCAATGTTCTGAAGTTGACACAAGCAGAAATTTACCACATAAATGGTGAATTCTAGGTGGGTGTTATTTCTCATCACATATAATATGAAGTTCAGGTGAAGAATGAAATGCTTGTGATCGTAAAATACTTCTTCTTGAGGCTCAAAGAATGCTATGATGAAAAACATTTTCAAAGTGATATCATGTAGCTGTGAAGAACTGGCATAATGGATTTGTGACAGCCATCTACAGCACAGGAATTATAAAGCTCATGGACAGTATGAGTAATGATTTAACAAGAGATAATATTATGCAAAAAATAAAATAATCTTTATTTTTGTAAATGATATATTTTTGTAAGTTTAATATATTTATAAACTTATATAATTTATATTATTTCAAGAATTTATTAAAGCCAAATAATTGTTACTTCCTGGATTACTCTTAGACACCATAGCTCATTTACTGCTTCTTTTTGTGGTAGATAGTGCAGCAAAGGATGTTTAATAAATATGTTGAAGTTTTTTGGTGGTGATCTGTATACAGAAACAGGCAAAAGGGAATACCAATGCCCATAAAATAAGAGTGACAGAAAGTGCAAAATGACAACAGAAATATTCAAATGAGAAATGCAGGGTGTAGATGCACCTTTACAAAGAACAAAAGATCAAATGGCAAGCCATTAGGTCCATTAAATAATTAAGGAAAAGCTGAGAGATGTAAAAAATTTATGAAGGGTTGAACAAGATAATGAAATAGAAAGTAAGGGAAAAGTACTAGACAAAACATGTTGAGATATATGATGCTGCAGGAAAATTTTGACAGAGCACTGAAAGATCAAAGTGAAAACAATGCATTCAGAAGATGAAAGTGCGAATAATACTATGCCATCAGTTTAATAATTCAGAATTGAAAAATATAGATACAAATTATTTACCAAAGAATGGGAAAAGTTGTAGTAGTTCTTGTTGGGGAAGTTCAGTTTGAATTTAGAAAATTTGTGGAGACACACAAGCCAATACTGACCTAAAATCTTATCTTGGAAGATAGGTTAAAGAAAGCAATGCTACACTTATAGCAGTTGTAGATTTAGAGAGAGCTTTTGCTAATGTTAACTGGAATACAGTCTTTGAAATAATGAAGGTAGTCAATTACTGGTTGTTAACAACTTGCACAGATACCAGTCTGCAAATTCAGTAATAAAATTAAAAGAAAGGGAAGGACTGAGAATGGAGTGAGAGAGGATTGTTGTCTTTCCCCATGTAGTTCAGTTTGAACACCAATCAAGAAAGAAATATGGAGAGGGATTCAAAACTGAGGCAGTGGAAATAAAAATATTGAGGTTTACCAATGACAGTGTTATTATATCAGACACCGAAGGACTTGAAAGAGCAGTTAAATTTGATTGATAATCGAAATGAGTTTAAAAACTGAATATCAATGAAAGGATAACAAGTGTCATGGAATGTAGTTGATTTAAATCCAGTGACGCTGAATGAATTTAAGGAAACGAGAAACTATGAATAGTAGATGAGTTTTGATATTTGGGCTGTAAAATAATTGCTTATGGCTGAAGTATAGAAGATGCAGGGTGCAGACTGATTATAACAAGAAATGCACTCCTAAAATAGAGGAGTTTATTAACATTGAACACAAATTTATGTATTAGTAAGTCTGTTCTGAAGGTATACATGTTTTAGTCAAAAGAAAATACAAGCTCTTGATCAGTGGTGGCGTGTCACTTGTTCAGTGAACCCCAAGAAGAAAGCTCATTGTGGAAAAAAAGTAAATAAATAAATTAAATAAAATGTGTTTTTAAACAATCATTCTTTGTTTCATTCTTCTATCAGATCATTTTATATGCACCTCCAAAGTATTTTTATCGCATGAGAAACATTTTACATCATGGAGAGAGCACATATACCAGTAATAGTGTGACCACCAATATAGGCGGCAGTGGCCACATATTGCAATGCGCATGCGCAGCTGAGGTTCAAATTCAATTCTGAATCCCCTGGGGGCAGCATATGGGAATTCCCAAGGCAAGGAGGGGCAAGAGGAAATGCTTCTTTTAGCATTGTCGTTTAAGCTGGTAGAGACACCAGCTCCTGGCTACTCGAGCTCCGGAGGATAAGCATGAATGGTCCTGAAGCAAAGACAATAGAGCTTCTGTGCACCTCACCTAGCGCATAGGCAAATCCTCCATGAAGGCAATATCTGATCTTCATTTTGTTTTTGTTGCATTGAATATTTATCAAAAACAGGTCATTTTTGGTAAAATGTCTTGTAAGTTTCAATTAAAGAAACATCAGCTGTAAAAGCCTTCAGAAGATCCAATCATGAATAATAAAAAATAAATTACTTTTGAAAACATTACAGATTAATTATTAATTCACATAACAAGACAGTCTGGATCGCAATTTCTTATTTACCTGGTAACCGGTTACAGTCACTTACATGGCCAACATTGTGGTTGTAGTCTGTTGATGGTCATGTAAGTGACCGAAACTGGTTACCAGAGAAATAAAGGAATTGTGATCTAGATGGTCTTGTTACATGAATTAATAATACCATATATACTCAAGTAATCCGTGCATATTTTATTCCACATTTATGATCGGTAACCTGGGATGTGCAGATTACTCAAATTTAGGTTTGTACTAGCTTATACCCGCGGCTCCGCTCGCGTGTTGGCTGATTATGATAAGCTATCTTTCAGTAATATGCTATGCAACTGGTTATGAAGGATGAAATGAAATACAATACCTTTTTTTGGAAACAAACATTTTTAATCAACATTCAAATAAAAAATAAAATTATATAAAGTGCTTAATGATTTTCAATAAATAATACATACATTATTCTTTATAGCCTGTGTTGCAATATCTCAACATGTATGGTGAGAGTAATGTCCACATTCATTTTAGGGCATTCTAGTAAACTAAGTTATTTGTAGTATTGTTTGGAGGATAAATGTAGAGACTTTTTGGGTTGCTCACCCTTGAGCAAGCAAAGTATAATTGATCATGTGAAAAACATGAGGGCTGTAAATGCATTCCTGCGATGTTTAAGGATTGTCCTTGAGCTTTGTTAATTGTCATGGCAAAAGCTAATCTGGTAGAGAAGCATATTGCCAGAGCCACTTCCTCATCCCCCCAAATTCAGAACCTTCAACAGAAGAATCCCAGAAGTGCCCCTCTTGTCACCGGATACTTTCTGGAACCGGAGCGGACTCTGAATGTGGCTCTCCAGCAAGGATACGACTTCCTTAAATCGTGCCCCGAAATGAGATCCGTCCTGCATGACATCCTTCCCACTCCACTGAGAGTGTCTTTTCGCCATCCAACTAACCTCCGTAATCTCCTAGTCCAGCCCTATGAAATCCCCAAACCACCTTCCCTACCTTCTGGCTCCTACCCTTGTAACCGCACCCATTGTAAAACCTGCCCTATGCACCCTTCCACCACCACTTACTCCAGTCCCGTAACCCGGAAAGTGTACACGATCAAGGGCAGAGCCACTTGCGATAGTACCCACGTGACTTACCAACTGACATGCCTGCACTGTGAAGCGTACTATGTGGGAATGACCAGCAACAAACTGTCCATTCGCATGAACGGTCACAGGCAGACAGTGTTTGTTGGTAACGAGGCTCACCCTGTGGCTAAACACACCTTGGTGCATGGCCAGCAAATCTTGGCACAGTGCTACACCGTCCGGGTCATCTGGATACTTCCCACCGACACCAATACTTCAGAACTCCGGAGATTAGAACTAGCCCTTCAGCATATTCTCTCTTCCCTTTGCCCACCTGGTCTTAACCTCCGCTAAATTTAAATTCCCGCCCGCCATCTTTAGCATCTTTGTCTCGGTTCTGTGGACAGAGCCTCTGCCTCTAGTGGCATCTCTGTCTAACTTCTTAACTTCTTTGGTTTCTATAGTATGTCTGCCTAGGTGTGTTTGCGTCTGTGTAAATGTATGGGTGTGTGTATATTTGTTTACAGTCCTTTTCTTCCCCCAAAGTAAGTCTTTCCTCTCCCGGAATTGGAATGGCTCCTTACCGCCTTCCTTAAAACCCTCATCATTTCCTTTTCCCTCTCCTTCCTTTCTGCCTGAAGAAGCAACTGGGTTGTGAAAGCTTGCATTTGTGTGTGTGTGTGTGTGTGTGTGTGTGTGTGTATTCATTTATTTATTTGTGATGCTGTTACACCTGTGCTCCTTCGCCTGGTGAGTAATCTTCGAAAAAAATAGATGAAGTACACTTACCAGGCGAAGGGGCACAGGCAGTATATATGACATTTGTAAAAAGCCTTTTTACAAATGTCTGTCTAGGTGTGTTTGCGTTTCGATATGTCTGAGTGTGTGTGTATTTGTTTACCTTCCTTTTTTCCCCTAAGGTAAGTCCTTCCACTCCTGGGATTGGAATGACTCCTTTTCCACTTCCTTAAAACCCATATCCTTCCCTTTTTCCTCCCCTTTTTTCCTCTTTTTCCTGAAGAAGCTGCCAGTGGTGGCGAAAGCTTGTATGTGTGTTTGTGTGTGATTTTATTTGTTTCTATCGACGAGCCAGTCCTTTTGGTAAGTCATCTCTCATATATAAACTTCTTTGGTTTCTATAGTATGTCTGCCTAGATGTACGCCTAGGCAGACATACTGTAGAAAGCCTTGCCTAGGTGTACTTGTGTCTGTGTGAATGTGTGGGTGTGTGTGCATTTGTTTACCCTCCATTTTTTCCCCCAAGGTAAGTCTTTCCTCTCCCGGGATTGGAATGGCTCCTTACCTCCTTCCTTAAAACCCTCATCATTTCCTTTTCCCTCTCCTTCCCTTCTGCCTGAAGAAGCAACTGGGTTGCGAAAGCTTGCGTTTGTGTGTGTGTGTGTATTCATTTATTTATTTGTGATGCTGTTACACCTGTGCTCCTTCGCCTGGTGAGTAATCTTCGTATATATATAAAACAGATGACTTAGCAAAAGGACCGGCTCGTCGAAAGATCTTTCGGCTAGCCGGTCCTTTTGGTAAGTCATCTGTTTTCTATTTTTTGTATTTGTTTATCCCACCAGGAAAGTTTCCCTCTATAATTTTCGTTTCATAATATTATATTTATTCATCATTTCTTTTCCCTCTCCTTTCCTTCTAACTGACGAAGCAGCTAGGTTGCGAAAGCTAGCGTTTGTGTGTGTGTGTGTGTGTGTGTGTGTGTGTGTGTGCGTGTCTGTGTGTTTATTTGTTACTATCACTGCCTATGCTCCTTCGCCTGGTAAGTAGACTTCATCTATTTTTTACATATATTTTTCCTGTTAGGAATTTTTCATATATATACAAGGAAGAAAGGGAAGGTAAACAAATACACACACACACACACCCATACATTTACACAGATGCAAACACACCTAGGCAGACATACTATAGAAACCAAAGAAGTTAAGAAGTTAGACAGAGATGCCACTAGAGGCATAGGCTCTGTCCACAGAACTGAGACAAAGATGCTAAAGATGGCAGGAGGGAATTTAAATTTAGCGTAGGTTAAGACCAGGTGGGCAACGGGAAGAGAGAATATGCTGAAGGGCTAGTTCCAATCTCCAGAGTTCTGAAGGATTGGTGTTGGTGGGAAGTATCCAGATGACCCGGATGGTGTAGCACTGTGCCAAGATGTGCTGGCCCTGCACCAAGGCGTGTTTAACCACAGGGTGATCCTCGTTACCAACAAACAGTCTGCCTGTGACCGTTCATGCGAATGGACAGTTTGTTGCTGGTCATTCCCACATAGTACGCTTCACAGTGCAGGCATGTCAGTTGGTAAATCACGTGGGTACTATCGCAAGTGGCTCTGCCCTTGATCGTGTACACTTTTCGGGTTACGGGACTGGAGTAAGTGGTGGTGGAAGGGTGCATAGGGCAGGTTTTACACCGGGGGCGGTTACAAGGGTAGGAGCCAGAAGGTAGAAAAGAACCCCAGAAGTGTCCCTCTTGTCACCGGATACTTTCCGGGACTGGAGCGAATTCTGAATGTGGCTCTCCAGCAAGGATACGACTTCCTTAAATCCTGCCCCGAAATGAGATCCAGCCTTCATGACATCCTTCCCACTCCACCGAAAGTGTCTTTACACCACCCACCTAACCTCCGTAACCTCCTAGTCCATCCCTATGTAATCCTCAAACCACCTTCCCTGCCTTCTGGCAGGACTACAGTGATTTCTTGCCACTGGGTTTAAACGTTAATTACGGTGCAACATTGCAGCTATGATCAAACACAAGCAATTAGCAACAGCGATGCTGGCGCTCAGAGCAGTTACATTTTTGCATTGCAGCGATCAGAAGACAAGCAACTTTTTAAATCAAATGTACGGTGAGATACTACATTTGATGAAAGATACCTGTATGACAAAGTTCCCTATTATACTATCAAATATCTTTGATATAAATACATGACAATGCTTTGATAAAGACATATTACCATGTAATATCAGTCTCAGCTCCATTTATTTATTTAATGTTCAAATTCTATAAGCGTTCATTTCAGTGTGTGTTACTGTAAGTATGTATTCACAGTAATATGTTACGAATGAAATATTTTTCAGTTTATATGAGAACTTTTTTTCTGTACGTCAAAATTTGGGAGTGTGCGGATAACTCGAGGGCGCAGATTACTCGAATATATTCGGCAATAAAGTCACCATTTTCACCTAACAAGAGTAGTCATGTGGTTAGCAGCATTGCGCTGTGGTGTCAAAGGTAGTGGATTAGAGTCTGACTGCAAGCAATTTTTTAAAACCCAATCTTTTTTTAGCAGATATGGGAACAACAATGACTTTTGTATTGTTACTTGTCACATATCTTTGGACATTTTTGTGAATGTGCCACAATTTTGAAGGTTAATGATATTTATACTCTTCATTGTAACAAATATTTAACTGTTTGAAAAGAAGTGGGGGAGAGCAGCCCTTGCGCATGTGTAAAGTTAGGAGAGGGCACCACTATCAAGTTTCGGCCCCGGTTTAGAAATATCCTAGATCCAGCATTGAAAGAAGTGAACCCCCAGTCATCTGAAGCCCCAACCGTCTCTGCTCTTGATATAATGTGCTAAAAGGAATGCTGAATATCATATGGGTACTGTACTGAATGAAATCAGGGAAAATAGAAATTAATGGCACAAGTTGACTAATAGAACAGATCAGTTGATAAGAAACACCAAAAGGCACAAAGACAACATCATCTGCATACATGGATGGAAGAGAGAGAGAGAGAGAGAGAGAGAGAGAGAGAGAGAGAGAGAGAGAGAGAGAGAGAGAGAGAGAATGTTGGTTGCAGTACTTGTCAGAGATGAAAAAGATTGCAGAGCATACCATGGTATGGAGAGCTGCATTAAGCCAGATAAGGCTGAATTATTATTTATTTGGATTTTATCAAAAACTTTTATTAACACGTTGACTGCCACGGCCAAAATGAGTAAACTGCTCCCAGAAGCCATCTTAAGCAGTTCATACAGTTTGATTCGTCATCTCATTTGAAGTCCATCTGTATCATCGAAACTTTAAAAATAACATTTTTGGCGGGAAAATGGGGCGTGCGAATTATCTCGTAGTTGGCGTATGGAATAGAAAGTTCAGCTCAGACACCAGCTACGATATAACTCGTTGTCAACAATCGGAGACGAGCTTGAGTATTTCGAAGTACATTTGACAATACAAAACGTCATTGTTGTAACCGTGTCAGTATTTATTCAGTCTTCATTGTAAATACTTCACTGCTTGCTCTACACATAATAGAAATTTATCTTCAGAATGCTCAGCGTTTCTATAATCAGACAGCAGGAACGAGTATCAAGTCTCTAGCTTTTACAGAAAAATTTATTCAGGCATTGATTGGGGATAGGATGCCAGACACCCATAAGAAAAGCAAGAGGGAGGGCAGCTTTCATTATTTAGAAGCAATACCACCCACAGAGAAAACACTGCGGCCAACAAAGCTGTGCAGAGTGTGCACACAACAAAAGAAACTCCGTGAATCGCGATAGTTTTGTCCCGTTTGTGAAGAAAAACCGGCTCTTTGCGTAGAAGAGTGCTTAAAGACACAACATAAATGAAGAAAAAACTTTGTTTTCATTGCCATTAGCGAGACAAAGTATACATTTTACGTTTAAAGCTAAAATATTTGTATGATCATTTGTAGGAACTTTTCTGTTACTTTACTCAAACTGTGAAATTAAAAATCCTGTTCCACCACGCCTAGATGATTTACTTCACCTGTCCCCGACGCCCAAGACCTGTAAATCGCACGTATTTGCTACAAATGTTCTCGTATCTGACTTTATGTAGAAACTCGTTTCCTACGAGTTAACTCGTATTGGGCGCCTGTGGCCAGTTCGGCACATACGAGATAACTCATAGTTGGCAGTCAATGTGTTAATCATTTAATTATACTAGAAGTTACACATACATCATAGTTTTACACTCTTTATTTAGATAGATTTTGAAAAAATGGCCCATCCTTCTGGAAGGACATCAGCCAAATTGATATTCACTTGACACAAAGTCATAAATGAAGCATCAGGTCAGTTCTGTCTTATTATTTTGTATGGAACAATATGAAACAAGAAACATGAAGTGGTACACTACATTTAAGGCACTGTATTGTAGATTTTTTTTAACAATGGCGACAATGGAGTTGTTTCTTATTTCCTGAAACAGGATACAGGCAAATCTGCAATGTAATGTTCCAGCTTGTCATGTCTGGAAACAATTTTTGTCATTTTAGATCGTCTTCCTCTTTTCATTGCGACATGGCAGTTTGACTCTAGAACTGTGGTATCGATTCTTCGATGAAATGCCATGTGGTCCAATTTTCCACCATCTTCCCTGTAGAGCTACCATGCATTGTGCTCAGAAACATCGACAAAATTAGCAACAATTGGGAAGTACCATTACTTTCCAATGATAGACACTCTATAGAGAGAAACATTTTGGTCAGCTCTATCAGTTCCTCCCATTAACTTCTTGTAGCGGTAAATGAGTCTTGGACTGATAGTATCAAAGTTGGTTGCCACTGTCACTACATTATTATCATTCCACTAATATATTGGCTGAACTGTCAGATCTGAAGTCAAATGTCCCTCTGAGTTTCTTTTTCATGTCTTCTCTTTCTCCAAATTACAATCTTTACCAATTCTGTTGGTCCGAATGTTTCTTAGATGCAAGTCACACAGAAGATGACAGTAAATAAATTGCCAAAATGGGTATTGGTATTTATGAAGCAGCAGTAACAAATTTTTGATTCACATTTCTGATATACCAGTTACAAAAAATGAAAAATCTACATCCTGAATGATGATAAATGAACTTAAGAGCTTTTTATTAACCAAGGTAGTTTAATTATGTTGCTGAGATATTGTATAAACACGTCTAATTATGTTTCAAGAAAAGAGAAATTTCAGATAGCACTGTGTCTGATTTTGTATGCATAAAGCTGATGTCTTTCCAAAAGGAAGTGCTAGAACAGACAGTCACTGAGGTTATAGTCTGCATGCAAATACCCATATCGTCCTTTACTACATTAGTATGACATTCTGAGAGACTGTGTGTACAATTATATCACTAATATATTGCCGCGAGAGACCATGTACACCGACTGCCGGCGTAGTGCAGGGGATAGCATCACCGACAGCAGTGCTGAAGGTCACCGGTTCAATCCCGCCCACCGGCAAAAATTTATTTCTTTGTAATTAACAATTCCAGAATGTTCTATATCTTTCTTATGATCACTTGTAAATTCTACTTGTTTCTTATGTTAACTGTTCTTGTAATTTCTGGTACATTCTGTGCATAAATAGCAGAGCACTCTGCCCAAGAGTCAGTTAGTGCTGCGTGTATATTCGGGTGGATTCACTCCTCAGCAGGGGAAAAGTCAGACAAAATGGCCCACAGTAAGACATCACATCAATACTGGGGATCATCCACCAATTAGCCAGCATTCATACAGAGTGTCGCCAGCTGAAAGATGGATAATTCGGGAGGAAGTGGAGAAGATGTTTCATGATGACATTATTCAACCTTCGGAGAATCCTTGGTCATCTTCGGTGGTCCTTGTAAAAAACAAGGATGGCAAATGGCGATTCTGTGTTGACTATTGGTGGCTGAACAAAATCACAAAGAAAGATGTCTACCCACTGCCGCGCTTTGACGACACCTTAGACAGCTTGAAAGGAGCTACACACTTCTAAACTATGGACATGCAGACAGGTTACTGGCAAATCAAGGTTGACGAAGCTGACAGCGAGAAGACGGCTTTTATTACACCTGAAGTGTCTTTCCTATTTAGATGACATTGTCGTTTTCTCAAAAACATTTGAAGAACATCTGAGTCACCTGTCAACTGTGTTGAAGTGTGTTCAGGCTGTAGGACACCCTCTCAATCCAAAGAAGTGCCTCTTCATTGCCAAAGAGATAAAAATCCTGGGGCACCTAGTCAACAGAGATGGTGTCCGTCCTGATCCAGATAAAGTAAGGGCAGTCACAGAATTTCCAACTCCTCAGCACATTCGTGATGTGAGAAGTTTTCTCGGGCTGGGCTCATACTACCGACGTTTCATAAAAGGATTTTGTAACAAGGCATGTCCATTACAAGAACTTCAACAGGGAGTCGCCAAGTTTTACTTGGATGAGACAAAAGAAAGAGCTTTCCGGGCACTTAAGGAGGCTCTAACTTTCGCACCATTGCTAGCCTTGTACGACGAGAATGCGGAAACGGAACATCACACAGACGCCAGTGATTATGGGATTGGTGCAGTGCTTGTACAAGTTCAGGAAGGTTCTGAAAAAGTGATAGCCTATGCATCAAGAGTACTTTCAAAGTCCGAGATAAACTACTCTACAACTGAAAAAGAATGTCTCACAGTTATCTGGGCTATCAACAAGTTCTGGCCGTATTTATTCGGCAAACCATTCACTGTTGTGACAGACCACCATTCTTTGTGTTGGCTGACTAGCTTGAAGGATCCATCAGGTCGACTAGCAAGATGGGCACTAAGACTCCAAGAATACGATGTCACAGTGGTATTCAAGAATGGGTGCAAACACAAGGATGCCAACTGCATTTTGAGAAATCCATTAGTGGAACACAAGAGAATGAATGAAATTTCAGCCCTCACTGAATTAGATGACGTTACAGCTGAACCGAGGGAAGATCCAGCACTATTAAAAACAATAGAGGCCTCGGAGAAAGGAGAACCGACCAATGGAGAGTTCCAACTTATAAATGGAACATTGTATAAGAGCAGCTATGATCCACTGGGCCCCAAATGGCTACTGGTTGTTCCAGCTCATCTCCAGCCAGCTATTCTCAAATATTTCCATGATGCTCCAATATCCGGTCATCTGGGATTCATGAAGACCCTAGACAGAATCAGTCGCAGGTATTACTGGAAAGGTCTCTACCGATCTGTCAAGCACTATGTAAGTCACTGTAAAGAGTGCCAGTGACAGAAGCAAGTGCTGCAGTTACCTCCAGAGTATCTCGTACTGATTCTGCCAGCAGCAGCTCCATTCCACTGAGTTGGAATCGATCTCTTAGGGAGGTCCCGAAGTCGACAACCGGTAACCGATGGATAATTGTCTGCACTGACTAACTCACATGCTACACTGTCACCAAACATGTGCTGACTGCAGAAGCTCCAGAGATTGCAAAATTCCTTGTAGAAGACATTATTTTGAAGCATGGAGCACCACGTGTCATGATATCTGATCATGGAAAAGTAATCCAGTCAAAACTAGTATCAGAGGTAATGTCACGGTGTGACATTGTCCACAGAATAACAACTGCATACCATCCTCTGACAAATGGTCTTACAGAACATTTTAACAAGACATTAGCTGATATGCTGTAGTTGTACGCCGATGTTGAGCAGAAGGATTGGAATACAATTCTGCCAGTCGTGACATTGGCTTACAATACCGCAAGACAAGACACCACAGGCTTCAGGCTGGTTTTCCTGCTCCATGGCTGTGAAGCTGAGATGACAATGGATACGCTGTTCCCGTTCCAACCGGACGACACTCAGGATGACTATGTTAAACAGCTCATCACCAGGGTCGAAGAAGCAAGACAGCTGGTTCGCGTACGAACACTGGACGCCCAGGAGAAGGACTGTCAGCTGTATAACGACAAGCACCGACCTGTTGTGTACAGCCCAGGAGATCTGGTATGGATTTTTACCCCTGTACGGAAGGTTGGACTGTCAGAAAAGTTATTGAAGCGATACTTTGGTCCATATCATGTGATACGCCGCCTGTCAGACGTCACATACAATGTTAAGGATTATGAGCCATCGTCGAAACGACAAAAACAAAGAGACATTGTTCACGTCCTGTGCATGAAGCCTTACTACGATACTGAAGAGCAGGTAGACGACAATGGCTTCTTGTTCAAGGACTCTAAGGATGGTAATGTTACTGATGAATCCACGACAGGAATGCCTGTCGTCGATAATCGTGGAGAAGGGAAGGATTCTCTTGAACTGTCATACAGAGGGCCCATGACAAGGTCAAGATCCAGGACATTGCAGCTGGCTCCACAGGGAACATAACAGCAGGTCGCTGTTTTTCCAGGAGAGGCAGCAATGCTGCGAGAGACTGTGTACATCTACTGCCGGCGTTGCACAGGGGATAGCGTCACTGACTGTGGTACTGAAGGTTGCCGGTTCAATCCTGCCAACTGGCAAAAATTTATTTCTTTGTAATTAACAATTCCAGAATGTTCTACATCATTCTTATGTTCACTTGTAAATTCTACTTGTTTCTTATGTTAACTGTTCTTCTAATTTCTGGTAAATTCTGTCTGTGTATAAATAGCAGAGCACTCTGCCCGAGAGGCAGTTATTGCTGTGTGTATGTTTGTAATAAACCAGCTTTCAGTGCTGTGTTCAGTTGCCTTCGAAGTCAAGCCTGCTTCCATTTCAATGCGACAATATTTGAGCACAGAGACGTTATACTTACCCATCAACTAGGAGGTCAGGCAGAAAATCCATTTTCAGCAAATGAATTTTTCTCGTGCATGCACAATAACTGTGGCTCAACAATGAAAGCTAAATATTGGTTTAAACAATGGAAAGGTTCAGTTGGATGAAGTGTATACTACTTCCATCTGTTGGAAGGTAGAATAAACTAGTAGTATGAGTAGTTTTAAGTTTCTCTGTAAAAATCCTTCCTGAAGTACAACAACCTTATCTGCGTTAAACTAGTTTTTAGAATGAAGACCACAAAAACAACAACACACATTTGCAAGTAGTTCTCATTATGTATCTAACTACGTATTTGAACAGTTTCATAATATGTACCTATATACTATTTGAGTAAGAGATCAGTACAGAATATACTTAAAACTTACCTTCTATTAGTAGCAAATATAGCATGTATTTTGGTGGTAGGGGAGGGGCCAATATTAATGTAAATATAAGTTAAGTGATTTTAAGTAGACACCACGTCATATTTTGTATCAGTTTTGTGCTCTTATTCAGATGATAATTTGTCCCTTTTCCCTTTTATTTTACTGAGGTCATGCAGTCCAGTGACTAGTTTGGTGTAGCTCTTTCATTCCTTTTCCGCAGTCTATATTCACCTACTATTTTTCCTTCCATTCCTTTTTTTTTTTTTTTTTTTTTTTTTCGAATTCCAGTCCCCCATCACAATTAAGTTTTCCTCTACCTAACACCATAATTGGGCTCAGAATTGAGTGATCCTGTATCATTTGCTTCCTGTATTATTTGCTTCATCATCATCATCCTCAGAACTCAAAGTGTTTTTGCCATCAGATGAAAAATTCAGGTCTCCAATGGAATCATGAGAAAGGCCTGGTGCACCATCTTCAGAAAGACTACTTAGCTTTTCATCACTCTCTGCATTGGGGACACTTCTGTTAGCCATTTTGTTTCAAATCTTGTAATGAAATCCATGTGTTAATTTTCTAACCAACATAAACTCAACAGTCCCAGATTTATGTATCACAACTTTCACAAGATATATTGATGAAATTGGGTGTGCCAGGTTCAAGTCCACTACACAATAACAAACCCAGTAATACACCATTTAGCACATCTAGAGGTAAAGCAATGTTAGTCTACAGCTTATCGAGGGTCTAATCCAGAGTGTGAGTTAGAGGAGAAGTCCAAAGCCATTCCAGTAGTGTTCCGCAATAGTCAAAGGTGGACAGTGTCCAAGAAGCGATGCGAGAAGAAATGCCATCTGGAGGATCATGTCCGGCTTATATTGCTACCAAATGGTCCCAGAGTTGGCACAGACAGTGCTGTAACTTGGACACGCTCTATGCCGCACAGGCTGAGCTCTCTATAGGAGCAAGGTAGAGTGTCAACTGCTGAGTTGAATTCCTGGCAATTGTACATGTCTGTCATGATATATGTATGGCCATTTAACGATTTATGCTGCCCGGGGAACTGATGTGTGCATTTGGCTGCCTATGTGGCAGGCTGTATGTGATGCACAATTGCTTCCTGGGACCAAGTGCCCATCGGTGGGCAGTTTTAATAAATACATAAAAAAGAAAAGTTATATCACCCATGACCAAAATATATTGGTTTAAGTGAAAAAAGTGTGCGGTAACACATACCCAATAATTGATTGTAGCCCAGTGTTAATAATGGAAACTCCAGGTTGGAATTCAACAATATATTAAGGACAGTTTACAACTTACCACAAAGATGTAATGATGAGCTGCAACAGGTACATAAAAAAGACCCACACATACAACACTTAAGCTGTCAGTCATGATCTTCTTCAGAATAAAAAACAAAGATTCAGAGTGCAGCAACCAGAGATGATGGTTGTGTAACTGTGAATTATGCTTGTGTGATTGCGTGAATGTTCTATTTTCTGAAGAAGGCCGCTGAAGTGTTGTATGTGTGTGTCTCTTATATGTGCCTGTACAGCTTGCCGTTATGTCTTTACAATGAGTTGTAAACTGTCCTTATTGTACAGTTATATCTCAGTTTTGTGTAAAATGTAGAATAATCTATGTTTCTCTGCTTTAAGAAGAAGGGTGAAGATTTTATTAACATAATAAGCAGAAAATACAAGCATTATGATAGTGATATAAACTGTTCCCTTCTTGTTATGATGATCCAGTCTCTGGCTTCAGTCATAAATTCAGTATTATTGGCTTCTGGTGTCTGAAAAGTTGAAATTGTCCTTCAGACTAGTGTGAATTTTTACCTTCAAGCAAATCTCAAAACTGAAACTTCCTGGTAGATTAAAACTGTGTGCCAGAACCGGGATTCAAATCTGGGTCACTTTCCTTTCATGCAAGCTGTACGGTTCATCCTCACATCTTTACTTCCGTTAGTACCTAGCCACCTAATTTTCAAACTTTAGAGAAGTTCTCCTGCGAACCTTGCAGGACTAGTACTCCTGAAAGAAACAATATGGTGGAGGCATAGCTTAGCCACAGTCTAGGGTATGTTTTCAGAATGATATTTTCACTCTCCAGTGGAATGTGTGCTGATATGCAACTTCCCAGCAGATTAAAACTGTGTGCTGGAACCGGGATTTTAACCAGGGACCTCTGCCTTTTAAGGGCAAGTACTTTTCACACTGAACTACTCACGCACACTTCACAGTCCGTCTTCACAGATTTACTTTTCATGTGTAAGGATAGCTGTCGGTAGAGCGCTTGTCCACTAAAGGCAAAGGTCCCAGGTTTGAATCCTGGTTCTGGCACACAGTATTAATCTGCCAGGAAGTTTAATATCAGCAAAAATTCCACTGTAGGGTGAAAAATATCATTCTGGAAACGTCCCCTAGGCTGTGGCTAAGCCATGTACCCCGCCATATCTTTTCTTCCATGAATACTAGTCCTGCAAAGTTTGCAGGAGAATGTCTGTGAAGTTTGGAGAGTAGGGGGTTAGGTACTGGTAGAAGTAAAACTGTGTAGATGGACTGTGAAGCTTGCTGGGGTAGGTAGCTCAGTCTGTAGGACAGTTGCCTGTGAAAGACAAAGGTTCCAGGATCGAATCTTGGTTCAGGCACACAGTTTTAATCTGGCAGGAAGTTGCATATCAGCACAGACTCTGCTGCAGAATGAAAATATCATTCTGAATTGTCACATCTTGATATAAGTACAGATTTTACACATTCTCTCTCATATGTTGACCAGTTCCTTTGCAAGTATGACAATTTATGGCTAAAGAACATTAGTGGGCTGCTATTTATATCATTCAACTGCTGCGAAACATTCTCATTTGCAGTTTATGTGATTTTTTGCTAGGGCTGTGAGACTATTCATGCTAAAGAAATGTCAGATCACTTTGGTTTCTCAAGTTGTTGTTGTTGTGGTCTTCAGTCCGCAGACTGGTTTGATGCAGCTCTCCATGCTACCCTGTTCTGTGCAAGTTCTCAAGTAGTCCACACAAATAGAACCTAATGAGCCTCTTGTTGCCATGTTTAGTATATGTTAGTCATTCATTATCATTTATTATAATTACCACAGTCAATGCAATCACTGTGAATCTTAATTTTGATGTTATTGTATTATTTTATTTCAGGGATCTCCTGAATGCAACTCTTTGGAATAATAATTCACTTTCAATAATGAGAAGTGCAATAGAAATGCGATATCGACTAATGCCATATCTGTATTCCTGCTTGGCTGATTCAGTAGAAAGTGGACTACCTCTTGTTCGACCATCTTGGTTTCATGATCCCGATGTGGATATCCTACAGGCAAGTTACGTAGTATGTATGTATGTCTGAAGGACATTTGTGTTGGTTGCATTGTTAAACACTGACACTGTGTGTTGTATTTAAGCCAAAGCAAGGCATACAATATTGTAATAATGTCTCTCCATGCACAGGAATTACATAATGGAATGTTTGAGTGCTCATGGGTAGTGAGCAGTGTGTGGCATATAGAAGTTTCGTTCGGACTGGGAGGCATGCACATGTAGCAAAATGATTAATGCAACCACTTACAAAAAGTGGTATGTCTAGGTTTGAATCCCAGTACAGCACATATTTTCATATGTCACCAATAAATTGTACAGCCAATGGTGATTCATATTTGCAATTCTGTAGATTCACAGATTATTTTTCCTTATTCAGGAAACCTCAACAAACATATATTACACCTCATATATACAAGGCAATTATTAAAATTGTCAAATTTGAAGTCTACAGAACATGTATAAGATGATAGGCTACTTGCTTTAGAAAGCTAAGATTTTGTCAATATTAAGTACAGGGTGTCTCACGAAAGAGTGTTGCCAGGCATCCGCGGATCGTGCGGTACAGTTCCTGGCCACCGATACTGCGTCTGTCGGCCACAGCATCACCCGATTCTCAGACTCTATTGTATCACGGGCGTTTACACTGAGTTAAAGTTTAAAAAACATTGCCATCTGAGTAACCTAAGCTTACCTTTATTTACAGTAGATGTTCAAAATGATGCCCCTCTATGGAAAGAGCGGCCTGACATCTCTTGAACACATTTGCGAACATTCCACAAATTTCGGCAGCGAAAATTTAGGAAATGACTATTCGAATCCTGTCTTCCAACTCTTCGAGTGTATGTGGATTGCTTGCATACACCTTTTCTTTTAACATTCCCCAAAGATAAAAGTCAAAGGGATTTAGATCTGGAGAATGAGGAGGCCACTCAACTATCCTACCATCAACTTCGTATTGCTGCCATAGAAGCATTGCCAATGTGTGGTCTTGCATTGTCCTGCATAAAATAACTGTACAGCTTTTCATTGGTGAAAGTTCTTGAAAAAATGGACACAGGATATTGTTCACATACCTGTCAGAATTTATTGTTTTGTGAAAAAAGATTGGCCCAATTATTCGCCTCGCACTAATTGCACACCACACTCCAGTTTTCATGTCATGAAGAGGTTGTTGATGTAACTCATGTGGATTTTCTGAGCTCCAACGTCAATTGTTCTGCGAATTTACGTAGCCTGACAAATGCAGCCATGCTTCTTCAAAAAAAAAAAAAAAAAAAAAAAAAAAAAAAAAAAAAAAAAAAAAGGATCTCAGGATCAACTTCCCCATCGTGAACAGACTGCAACAGCCAGTTACAGTAACGATGTCGAACAACAGTATCTGAGTTTGTGAGTTGATGCACTACCATAATTTTGTATGGCTTTAAATTCAGTTTGTGTACTGCTCTGTGAGCAGATGCTCTTGAAACACACTGTCACACAGTACAAAACACAAGAGCATGGTGTTTCTACCTGATGACAATAGGGCCAGACTCGATGCTGTTACCAAGTGTCCTAGAACATGCATAGCTGTGACCGGCAGGCGCAGCGGCAGTAGCTGGCAAATGCACCACGCAGCAACTCACGGACCTCTCCCAGGCGTCTTTTTTGGTTTTGCCTGACATCACAGTTTTGGAAGTGTTCTGTTCTGATAAGTACTTCAACTGCTGGTCAGCGTATCTCCATATACACTGGTAAACACAATTAGGGGGTCAGTTGAGATATCTAGGTTCTGAAGTATTGTATAAAACATAGAGATGGTTTACTTACCAGGTGAAAAAGCACAGGTTGTTGTTGTTATGGTCTTCAGTCCGGAGACTGGTTTGATGCAGCTCTCCACCCTACTCTATCCTGAGCAAGCCTTTTCATCTCCTCATAAGAACGGCAACCCACATCCACTTGAATCTGCTTACTATACGCGTCTCTTGGTCTCCCTCTGCGATTTTTACCCCACACACTTCCCTCCAATGCTAAATTTACGATTCCCCGATGTCTAAGAAAGTGTCCTACCAAGCGATCCCTTCTTTTAGTCAGGGTATGCCAAAAATTCCTTTTCTCTCCAATTCTGTTCAGTACCTCTTCGTTAGTTATGCAATCTACCCACCTAATCTTCAGCATTCTTCTGTAGCACCACATTTCAAAAGCCTCTATTCTCTTCCTGTCCGCACTGCTTATCGTCCATGTTTCACTTCCGTACAAGGCAACACTCCACACAAATGCCTTCAGGAAAGACTTCTTTACCCTTAAATTAATATTCGATGTTAGCAAATTTCTCTTTTTCAAAAATGCTTTTCTTCCCATTGCCATTCTGCATTTTATATCCATTGTACTGCGACCATCGCATGTTATTTTACTACCCAAGTAACAAAACTCATCTACCACCTTCATTGTTTCGTTACCTAATCTAATTCCTTCAGCATCGCCAGATTTTCTAAGACCGCATTCCATTATTTTTGTTTTGCTCTTGTTAATGTTCATTTTATACGCTCTCTTAAACACACTGTCTATTCCATTCAACTGCTCTTCCAGGTCCTTTGCTGTCTCTGACAGGATTACAATGTCATCAGCAAAACGCAATGTTTTTATTTCTTCCCCCTGAACTTTAATCCCTATTCCAAATTTTTCCTTGCTTTCCTTCACCGCCTGTTCGATGTACAAATTGAATAACATCGGAGAAAGGCTACAACCCTGTCTTACTCCCTTCCCAACTGATGCTTCCGTTTCATGCCCTTCGAGTCTAATAACTGCGGTCTGGCTTTTGTACAAATTGTAAATAACTCTCCTTTCCCTATATTTTACCCCTGCTGACTTCAGAATTTGAAAGAGTGTATTCCAGTCAACATTGTCAAATGCTTTCTCCAAATCTACAAAAGCTAAAAATGTAGGTTTGCCTTTCCTTAATCTATTTTCTAAGATAAGACGTAAAGTGAGTATTGCCTCCCGGGTTCCAACATTCCTCCTGAATCCAAACGTAGATAAAAACACACACAAATGTTGAGCTTTCGAAACCCTAGATTACTTCTTCAGAAAAAGTGCAAGGAAGGAGAGGGATAAGGAAAGGAAGAGGGTTTTAACCCTTATAGTGCCGAATACGATCTAATCGGATCGCGTGGTACGCGCAAAAAGTGCCAGGTACGATGTACTACCATTTTCACGCACCTTTCTTTCAGACTTATGCACAGATCGTGGTATATCGATCTCGTAAGGACAAACAAAGTTTGAACGATAGTCGTCAAGTACTTCATTTCGATTGTCCAAGCCAATTAATCGATATTTTCGAGTTCCAAACACAAGGTTATTTTTCGTTCATTCCGAAGGTAACATGGTGCCGCCAAGCAAGAAGTCTCGCTTGAGTTCGATGTATACCGTGGAAAGTAGTGAAAGTGAAGATGATTTTGTGGGTTTTTCAGACAGTGGATCAATCTGTGAGTGGTCTAGTGGTGTTTACTCATCATGTGATTCGTCAATAGCCGATTCTGCAGCCAGCAGCGATGAAGATGACACTGAAGAATTGACAGCAGCCAGCAACACATTTGCTGAAATTGGAACTGATGTTTTTCGACAATCCTGCTCCTCACAGCTTCACGTTTTTGGAATCACCAGGCCCCAAACATGTACCAAAAAATGCTTCACCAATTGATTTTTTTTCCCCAATGCAATTATTGGCGACAATGGCAGCGAAAACAAACATATTTGCTCGTCAATTTCGTGAAACAAACGCAAATTTATCAGTAAACTCTCATGTGAGAAAGTGGTATCCTACCTCAGTGCCAGAAATGAGGGCTTTCGAGGCAGTAATTCTAAATATGGGACTTGTAAAGAAACCTACAATTTTTAGATACTGGAAGAAAATATGGCAACTCCATGGTTTTCAACAATGTTTTCCACTTGACAGACAATACGAAATTGTACCCTCCTGGGCATCCAGCATATGATCCCACTGAAAAGTTGGATGTTATGGTGAACATTGCCAATAATGTGTTTCGTCACCATTATCCACCTCATCAACAGCTGAGTGTTGATGAAAGTCTTGTTGGCTCTAAAGCCCATTCTCAGGTCATCCAGTATCTGCCTAATAAACACCACCACGGATGGGGTGTAAAGTTCTGGATGCTATGTGATTCTGTGCTGAACTACTGCCTTGGATTTTATGTATACCATGGAGCAAGATGTGAAGCTGACAGAGTGGAGGTAAAAGAGCGTGGATTAGGGTATGTAGTCATTACAAAATTACCTGCTCTTGGAAATTATATGAACAAGGGGTACCACATTTTCTGTGACAATTTTTTCACATCAGTTCCAGTAGTGGAAAAACTTTATTCCATGGGAACCTTACTCACTGGCACAATACGGAGGAACAGAAAATTTCTCCCACTTAATCTTCTTTCAAAGTTTGACATTGGGCAGGTCAAATTCTTTAGAAAGGCCTTTGTGCTTCTCTGTGGCTACAGGGAAAAGAAGTCACAGAAAAATCCAGTTTGATTGATCAGTTCCTCCTCTACTGCAGCAGTGTCAGAGAGAAGTATTCGCAACCGACAACCTTCGAAGAAACCCAATGTCATATTTGAATATAATAAATAAATGGGAGGGATTGTTTCCTCAGATATGATGACATACTGTTATCTGGATGAAAGGAAGACTTTTAAATTATGGAAGAAAGTGGTTTTTAGCATTATTGGCAGAATGTTTCTCAATGCTTACATTCTTCATAAAGAAAGTCTACCTTTGTCCCAGAAACCACTCACAGGTCTGAAATTCAATAGCACCATCATTTGCACGTTGTCTCAAGAGTGGTTCAAGATAAAGAACTTACCACCCACTACATCAAGTGCAAGTGCAGCACCCCCCCACAGTGTATGGTGTAGAAATACTGCCAGGGAAGAAGGAGCGATCCTGTGTTGTGTGCTCTACAAAGGATACGAGGCGATGATCGAGAACAATCTGTGTCCTCTGTAAGAAGGGATTACATCACAAATGTGTTGCTCAACATTTGTTTATCAATAAATGATCCTAAAACTTAATTGGTAGTATGTTATTTTCTGTTGGAACTAGTGACAAAATTGTAGATGTTCTGCCCTTTTTTCGCATAAGTTTTTTCAGGGTGAATTATTTTCTAAAATATGTCACAGAAACATACAAACAAATATTATATCACTCACAATACTATGTAGATTGATAAGATGAACACAAATTTTAAGTTCAGTTATACTACATGTGTGTGATTCGAAGTGCGGCAGTCGGAGGTGATGGTTGTATGACTGTGTTGTGTGCCTGTGTGATTGCGTGAGTGTTCTATTTTCTGAAGAAGGCCATGGCCGATAGCTGAATGTGTTGTATGTGTGTGTCTTTTGTATGTGCCTGTCGTAGCTCGTCGCCACGTCTTTGTGGTGAGTTGTAAACTGTCCTCACTATATTATTACATGTGTCTAAATATGACTTAAAAATTTTTAATTTTTTCCGCACAAAAACTGTAATACAATTTTTTTTCTTTAGAAGTATCAGGCCTAATAGTGTACTCTGTTCATATTCTTGTAGCTGAAGGTACTAGCTATAAAAGAAAAAAAAAATATGGTCCTATGATAAACGGTTCAGATTTTATGGTAAGTTTAACAAACTTCTGCAATTCACTACAAAATCGCCTGGCAGTTTTCAGCTGATACCTTGAAAATCGTATGGCACTAAAAGGGTTAAGGGGGTGGGTGAGGAGTCATTCCAGTCCTGGGAGACTGAAATATTGCCATTGACAGAATGAACTAAAATGGTTCAACGTCTTTCTGTCAGTGCTACGGAGTGATACAGCAACATTACAACAACTGAGATAGTTGCAGTAACAGAGAGTTGCTGCAGATGTGGTTGGTGTTGACTTGTGTTTACTCTAGCAAACAAATCATACAAGCAGTTGGGTTCAGATAGCATAGCGAGCAGGTAGTGCAATCCAACAACATGACGTATCTGAAGCTAGGAAGGTTGGAAGTGGGGAAGACACAGAGGGAGGTGGCTGCAGCTATTGGAATGTCCCAAAGTGTAACTTCCAGGACCTGCAAATGATTTTAGATAACAGGAACAGTTAAAAGAAGGCAAGGCCAAAGTCTTTCATAGGTAACATCAGCAAGAGATGGCCTCTATGTAAGAAGGCCTTTGGTGTGTGTCCCATTAAACTGTTTAACCTGCCGAAACTGGGTGGAGGAACATCAGGATTGGAGTTGTAACAAATAGTGCCAAGTTCTGTTCACAGATGAGTCAAGATTTTGTGATCATCCAGACAATCATCATTCACTCATCTGCAGAGAACATAGAACTTGGAACAATCCTCTTATGTGCAGGAAATATCACCATATTGTGACGGTGTGAATGGTGTGGGCAGGAGTCAGAATTGGCAGAAATATGGACTTCTATATCTTTCATAACAGCACTTGCTTTGACTGCTCAGAGATAGTAAAGAGACCCTTCAACCTTTTGTTGTGCCCTACGCTGGTGCCATAGGACATGGGTTCCGTCTGGTGGTCAATAACACTCGTCCTGACAGAAATGCATTGGTGGACAACATGCTTGAAGCTAAGAGAATTGCATGAATGGTGTGGCCAGCTTGGACTTAAACCTGATTTGAGCCTATCTGGGATGCACTTGGCAGAGGAATTGCAGCCAGACCAACACCTCTCGAAACTGTTTCAGAGCTGGATATTGCACTCATGGAAGAATGGCCACTTGACCACACTCTCAACTTCAGAGCACACCTGGACAGCCTGCAAAATCAAAATAAGAAATAACATACTCCAAAAACTGACGGGAAATGGCTGGGGCATAAATACGGTAACCCTAAGGACATCAGCACTTGCTCTTGTCTATCCAGCAGCAGAATACTGAAGCCCTACATGGTTAAATAGTGGCCATACAAGAACAGTAGATTCTCAACTGAATAACACTATGAGGCTGATATCAGGAACCACCAAGTCAACACCAACCCAGTGGCTCCCTGTTCTGTCCAAATGTCATACTCCACACTTATGAAGACAGCTAGCACTAAAAAAAAGAGTGGCAGAAATGCCTAGGCAACCATCAACTCCCTATCCATCAAGACCTCGCAATCTCAATTAAGGTCTCGTAAACCATCATGGAAGTTGGGAGATAGTTTAGTTAGAGACAATTTTAACATTGATGATGCTTGGCACTGAGAATGGTCTATCTCCAACCCAGACCCAAATAATCTAATCAAAGATCCGACACAATGCCCGGCTGGGTTTGAGATACCAAGAAGATACTGGACGTCACTAAACTGGTTCCATATAGGGCATGGAAATTGCCACTACTGGAGGCATAAATGGGATGTGATTGATAGACCTGACTGCACACAACAAACAGACACTTCAGTGCATCGTCACTGGATGTCCTTTAAGGAAATTCAAAGGCACCTTCCAAGACCTTCATTCGCTTAAGGGAGAAACTGTCACTTGGCTGAAAGGACTGGACGTACATCCCTGAGCAGTGCAGTGATGCCAATTACATGATCACCTTACCAAATCATAGAAATTATTATTTCATTTCATGTGACTTAAATTATATATATTATCAGTATTTTATCTTTAACCTGTATGTATTGTACATAAATATTTGATCTTAAATTTTTACCAGATGTAACCTGATGCTATATTTAAAGCCATATGAAATAATAATAATAATACTGTCCATGCCACACAAGTGTGCAGCTGTACTGGCTGTCTGAGGTGGTCACATACAATATTAGATGGCAACAAGAAAGACTTTTTCTATTATGGTAACCATATGGTGCCTGACTCTAAGTAAATGCCATCTAAACTTCAATTAAATAGTTGATACAGCAAAATATTGTACTGTATCACACACAAATTACAATTGTAACCAATAGCAGAATAAAATACATAACCATATGTATATTGTGTATCATACCTTACTCGATCCCTTAATTGTTTTGAGCAGTGTTTCCCCATCATAAAGTATTATGTTAAAATTAGGTGTATTAAAACATGAGAATACCTCAGTAGAACCTTGCATCAAAATTTCATGGTATTTGGACAAGAATGTTCAGAGATTTGTGGTTAGGAACATCTACATTAACAAAGGTAAATGATTGTTTCTTTAAAATCTGAAATCTCCAAAATATTTTCACAAATTGCATTGAAATTTTGACACAGTGTTGCCTTCAATGTCACACATATTCTTTTTAGTATTGATTACATTGAATCATATTTCATAGAACATAGCAAGCAATGAGATCATTTTCAGGTATATGCTAAATTTGAAAATTCAAAGAGTAAATAGTATCTTAACACAGTAATTATTGTTCTGTATTTCACATTATAAGAGCTCACTTAAAAATGGCTTTGATATTTTTATTTTTTTTTTATTTTTGCCAGTAACATACCTGTGACCATGAGAAAACATCTAATTAATACAGTGGGCAATCTTCATTATCAAATAACTAAAAATAATTAAATAAATGCACATTTGATCTTCAAAACAAGATGAACAGCACCGTCTATATAATAAATTGTACTGTGCATGGCAGAGGGAACTTTACAACAGGCTTCTAATCTAGAGTTTTATTCAAATCATCATTGAAATTTTCACACTTAGGCTTCAAAACAAGAAAAACATGGTTGTCTACATAAGATTTTGTTTGGTGCATGGTGAAGGTGAAGGGTACCTTACTCCAGACTTTGGCTCTGTTTCACTGACTGCCATAAAATTTTGGTCAGATATGTGTAATTTTTCATATATGTAATATTTTAAGGGATGTATGAGAGTGGCAGAGAATGGGGGAAGGTAATGAGAGAGACAGGAGGATGGCTGAGTGGATGTAAAAGGGGAGGATGTGGAGGAGGAGCCAGAGGTAGATAGGGAGGAGGACGAATAAATAAATGGATATAAAGAAAGGGAGGGAGAATACAGCCGCAGAGAGGAGGAGATTAATAGGGTGTGGGATAAGGGATGTATAGGGAATGGGGTAAAAGTATGGATGCAGATAGGGGGAAGGAGCAGAAGATTGACAAAGTGAGGGGGAGGAGAAGAGAGACAGAAGAAGGGGGAGGACAAGAGGGGAAAAGAGAGGGAAGGAGCTTAGTGTGTATATTCAGTTCCTATACATATTAGCAAATGCAAAACATTGCTGGGTTTGCTGTTTTTTCATAAATAATAAAGGCCAGACATATGCTTTGAGACAAAAGTGAAAGAATAATCAACTTTGTGCTGCCCTTGTGTGATAAAACTGAAAGCCTGAGAGCAGATTCATATTTGATGAGAGAATATAGTAAACTCAGTGAGGGAGTCATTAAGTATTTTGTCTCTTGCTTTACATACTTTTGCATTGATTACATGCCAATATATTGACGATGAACAGGTATACCAACACAGATGTTTGTAAATTATTCATCTATATACTACCACATCATCCTGCAATATAGTCATAATGATCAGAGTGCGCAGCCTGCAATTATTTTGTCTCGAATGTAACATCCTTGTTTATTGTACCATTGCAGAAGATGGGCAGGAGTGATCAATTTTGGGTGGGGCAGGCTCTTCTAGCAGCACCAGTGGTTAAACCATCTACCTACACAGTATCTGTTCGTCTGCCACAAGCAAACTTTTTCCACCTTCTTGGAGATGGTACAAGAATTACAGGCAATGACTCAGTTGTACCGATTCAGAGCCTACATGGAGAAACTGTGCTCCTGCTAAGAGAGGGTCATGTGATACCTATGCAGGTAAATAACAAGTAATTTTTTTTACATTCTATCCTCATTATGTTGTTGAATTTCAATCTGGACTTTCCATTCTTAGATTTTGTCTAATTATTTCCTTCTAGCAGTAAAAACAAAAAGCAGTCCTTCTCCAGTGTATGGATGCTGTTTATTTTTTTGTTTTTTCCCTTCTTTGTCTGGCATGGAATTGAACTATTGGTAATTTCTGTGTGTCGACATTCTTATGACTTTTTTGTGTTTAAATGTACAATAGTATTGTCTGCAAAGATTTCTGTGTTTTGCTATAAACAGTAATTATTTTATGATTTATGGCATTAATTGTACACTTAAAAGGGTTTTTATTGTAAATGGACAATAATGAAGAAAGATACTTGACTCATCTCATGTATCATATAATAATAACCTTTATTTCTGATTTTATGTACTTTTTAATTGTTTGAATCCCTCGTACAGGTAACTAAATTTATGTATCTCACACTACTGTAAGTGCAACAATAAACATTATTGTACATGGCTTTCATACTCAGCATTTTCTGTAGACAGCTGGCAGCACAGCAGAGGAGACTAGACGGACTAATCTCGCCCTGGTTGCTGCCCTAAGCTGCAGCAACGACACCACTTGGAACTGCTCAGCAGAGGGAAAAATGAGGGTGTTGGAGTCATCAGCTGACCCATGGATATATTTTTTGGTATGAACATTTTTAAAAATATTTAATTGTTCAGTTTTAACAGGATTACAGTGAATTTACAAAGTTTCTGCAACAGTTTCATAACATTTGTTGATAATGGAAATATAATATTCCATGTGTATACTACCAATCACCATATTTTTTATTTCAGAATTGACTGAAAATTTTAGTTTATTCATTTGTCAATAAACTAATAATGAATAATAACATCCAGGGATGTGGAATGGGTCAAGGCACAAATTATCACGCAAAAGCATCCCGTAACTTCCCTAAAATATAACAACAAATTATAACTTCTCTAAAATATAACAACAACAAATTATGCTTAACCCAGATAATACTGAAATTTTTTTTTTAATTTTTGGTTTATGCTTTAATATTTTATTATCATTAGTTACTACAAACACATAAATTAGTTTTCTGCAGCAATTACGCTTATGGTCTAATTACAACAGGCCTTCCTTCCAGAAGGATGGCAGGGTAATATGACTACATTTTCAACAGTATTACAACAGCCTAAGATCTAGCATGATACATGAAGAGCTAAATCACACTCCTGGCAATTAGTCGTGGATTTCTTCTTCCACATTCTGCATTGCAGTTGAATTTTCTTGTTTGTTTTGACATCTACTGGTAAGTCACCAACATAATGTTCCTTCCCATCATAATGTGAATCAATTCCTCTGCTTTGGACTTTCTTCAAGTATGGCAGTGGAAATGCGGTGCCTAAATGCGAGGTAATCGATTGGTCCCTCATTGCACCTGCATCAAAACATTGTTCAAAGTTTTCTAAAGGACTCCCGCATGGTTGGTTAGGTACAGTATACATTAGGGGCCATTCTACTGTTGATTCAGGCATGCTGTCTTTTGTCCAGTTATAACTTTTTTGTGTCATAGAACTGCCCTTTGAAACAGAATCCCTTTTATATATTTTGAGGAAGCAGGTGCAGCAGCGTGAGATCTTTGTTGATTACTATCAATGTTATCCATGATATTACTGCACATTGAAGATACACCAGGTTCTCATCTTTCTGAAAAAATTGTTTCAATCAGCAAATCTTGAGTCAAAGCTCGAATTTGTGGGACAGTAATAAATATGTTAACTGACTTCCAGGTAAATTGTCTATACAAGAATTATCCTCAGCACCTGAATCTTCATCGGTAATGTCATTTGTGGCATTCAGAGAAGGAGTTAGGGTAACAGCTACACCATTATTTGAAAAATCATCATTGCCGTCCAGAATTTCATACAGTTCATTTAGTTTTATCCTCCTGCAAATAAGTACGAGAGATGCCACATATCCTATGATCCTTCTGGAAGTATGTTGACAAATAAGACACTAAACACTACCTATGAAATTTATTGTAGGTAATATTTTTAGGAGTGTATACAAGGTTAAATATTTAAGATGCTATTAACATAATGTCAATAATTAACATGTATTATGAAGTTTACTCACCCATACAAAACAAAGTCGGTCAGTTCATCCATTGCTGCAGAAGAGTGATTTTTGAAGCACAACACAGACGATTGTGGCACCAATATTACTCTGTTTAGCTGAACTGAGTCAACAATAGTCTTCAAACTTATGTTTCATTGTTGCAAAAATGTTCTGGAACACCAACAACAGTAGTTGCATAAACTCATATTCATATGCATGCGGCCCTTCTGGAAGGCTCATAGGGTCAACTGGCTTAATAACAGTATTATGAAAAGGACAGAGTGCTATTCACCAAACAGAGAAGATGTGGAGACATAGGCAGGCACAACATAAAGTTTGCTAAAGATTTATGCTTTTGACCAGGAGGCCTTAATCTGAAAGACACTGAAGAGCAAAAGGAACTGGTACACCTGCCTAATATGTGTAGAGTTCCCACAAGCATGCAGAAGTGGCACAACACGATGTGACATGCGCAAACCAATATCTTAAGTAGTGCTGGGGGGAACTGAGACCAGGCTTCTCACTTGGCGTCCATAAATCCATTAAAGTATAAGGGGGGGGGGGGATCTCTTCTGAATAGCACATTGCAAGGCATCCCAGATATTATGAATAATGTTCATGTATGGGGAGTTAGGTAAGCAGGGGTTTAAACTCAGAAGAGTGTTCCTGGAGCCACTTTGTGGCATTTCTGGATGCGTGGAGTGTCAAAGTGGCTTGCTAGAATTGCCCAAGTCCATCAAAATACACAATGGGCATGAATGAATGCAGGTGATCAACCAGGATTCATATGTATGTGTCACCTGTCATTCATATCTAGACAGATCAAGGATCCCACATTACCTCAACTGCACATGCCCCACACCATTAAAGAGCTACACCAGCTTCAACAGTCCCCTATTGACATGCGGGGCTCGTGGATTCATGAGGTTGTCTCCATACCCGTACACGTCCACCCGCTTGGTACAATTGGAAACGAGATTTGTCAGACCAGGAAACATGTTTCCAGTCATCAACAGTCCAACGTCAGTAATGACGGGCCCAGGTGAGGTGTAAAGCTTTATGTAGGACTTTTATTGTTGTTGTTATGGCCTTCTGTCTGGAGACTGGTTTTAATGCAGGTCTCCATCCTATTCTGCCCTGTGAAAGCCTTTCATCTCCACGTAAGAATGACAACCCACATCCATTTGAACCTTCTTACTATACTCCTCTCTTGGTCTCTGTGATTTTTACTTTACACACTTCCCTCCAATGCTAAATCAATTATTCCTTTGAATAAAAAAAGTCTTGCATAATATTTCTTCTTTTTTCTTTTGTTTTAGGTAACTGCAGAGAGACAGGGTGATACTGGGACCATTGCAGTAACACTGACAAATATGAAAGGAAATCAGGGCTCTAGTTGTGCAAATGATGTACCTATCATAGGCACCATTCGTGTACTGGGCTTGTCAGAGAATGAGAAACCACTGTTTTTGAGAAAAGAACTGAAAATTAATCGCTGCACAATTGAAGAGGACAGTCTCACACTTTCATCTACTTTCAGTATTTCCTCATTTGTACAGTAAAGTACGGTGATTATATTGAGACAGGAATTGTAAAACATTCTATAGTGCAGAGGAGTCAGAATTAGACAAAAAATCATATTAAAACATTTGTGACATTATGATAATGCTCAATGTAAATGAAATCATTTAAGTATAAGAAAGTACTATTATAGCATGATGGATAGTCTGCTAAACTGAATGTCATATCCTAAATATTTAAAACATCTTTTACTGTATTTTTAATGAGAACAAAAATTAGCTTTACAAGATAGAAAATACAGCTATTGTGAAAACACTTAATGTAACACAATAGTATTACAGTTACACTTGTTCTACATCAAAAGATAAATGATAGCTAGCTCCACCGTGTGGCAAGAGATTCCATTGTATAAAATCAATGTTGCTTTATTTCGTGGTAACATTGACTTGATATTACAAGAAACTGAATATGTTTAGAAATTGTGATATCTGTTAGTTTAATAAGAACAAATTATTATTGACACTTTTGAGCAGATTAAAACTCTCTGTGATTGATTGAACTGCTCTACCAACTAAGCTACCCTTATAGCATTAATTCTGTCTGTAGGTAACAAAAGTATTATTATTAAGCCAAGTAAAGAACCATGAACTAAGAAAATAGTGAATGAAAGGTAAACGTTAATAACTGATTTTGCTTAAAAGAACCCACTTTAAACATTTGATTAACAATAATTTCATAGTTTTGTTGTTTCAGCAATATAAAAACTTTAATTAATTGAACCAAAAGTCAGTATCATCCAGTGTAAACAATTCTAAATTCTTAGCTAATGTATATACTAGGAAAAACCATGTGGTAAACCTACATCATCCAGTTCAGTTACCAGTTTTTTTTTTTTTTTTTTTTTTTTTTTTTTTTTTTTTTTTTTTTTTTTTTTTTTTTTTTTTTTGTGTGTGTAAAGGAAGGAAGATTAGGGTTTACCATCCCATCATCATCATGGTCATTAAATATGGTACACCCCTTATCAGGAATGACTAATCCAGTAGAGTTCTGGCATGTTCATTTTCTTGCTGCTAGTGAAACCCACTGACAGTATAAAATTATCTCATTCATTTTGGCTATCTAACTACTTGTAATTGACTCAATTGTAAACTGCCATGCACCTTTGTGATATTTCCATTTAGTTGTCAAAATTTTGATGATCATTCAAGTTTCAAGTTTCCAAAAGGAAAAATATAGATTGTTAACCATTATCAATAGACTTTCAAGTTTCCATTTATATCAAAGATAATAAAGAAAGTCATCTACTATTGAAAAAGACTTTTACTGATAAAAATAACTTAACTAATCATCAGTCTGGATAACACAAAAATTGTTCTAATAATGGACACCTATGCCAGCTATGTAAGCCGCAACCAGTACAGAAGTCTTGAATTGTCTCATTCGGGGTCTGAGGACCTACGAAGCGAGCGGTTCCCAGTCCAGTCCATGCGAACAGCACAAAGTACAGTCACGAAGCACACACTAATTCATAAACAGTGAAGAAAACCATACTGGATAGAAGCAGCCGCAGCTGGGCCCAGCAGCTGTCTGTAATGGCTGGGCGGCCGGCAGGGTGCAGCACAATAGCCCAGCCAATGCTGCACAATGGCCAATCCTGGTAAAAGGCGGCATGCCATTCAAACTTTACCACATTCCTCCCCATTCAGGGTGTAATCTCCAGGGGTGCGGAATGCAGCCATGCTACATCCATGGGGGATGCATTGTCCATATCAGGCTGCCAGCTTCGGGCCAGCACTAACCCATAAGGATGATAGTGTCCTGATCTTACTTGCCGGGAGTAGCTGGTACATCTTTGAATTTTGCTCCCTATCACCGGGAATGAGGGTGCACCATCTGATCCCAGCACTGGAGATAAAAAAGAAGCAGTTGCAGTACTCACAGGTGGGTTTACATCCATTGTGGATGTCATGGTGTCCATGACTTCGGCAGTGGTGACACCTCCCCCCTCCCCCCCCCCCCCCACCGTCGGGTGCCAAAGGCGCAGACAAGGGTGCAGGAGACGGTATTGCCCATGTCCCGAGGGTGTGACCGTGGAACCGGTGCCGGTGCAAGAGAAGGCACATGTACAGCTGACGGTGTTCGGGTGGACACGGCGCTCAGTGCAGGAGCCGGCCCAACCGAAGATGTCGATAGAACAGGTCCTGGAGGTGGCGATTGCGGATCTGTCGGGAGTCGCGGCCATAACTGATCCCAGTGATGACGAGGAGTGCCCACAAGTAGTATCCACAGTGCAGAGGTGGCGGTCAAGAAATTGTCTTCATCTTACCCGGCAGCCAATGAGGATGACGGCCAAAACCTCGCACCCAAACAATAGAACCCTGAACATAGCAACCTGGTGTGGTCGTGCCGGAGCAATCGATGGCTGGGGCAACAACAAATGGAAGAGAGTGCGAGGTTGCCTGCCATGAAGCAATTCCTCTAACACCATCCTCATGGCCTAGATCGTGAATTACCTTTCCCATTCCTTTTTGCTTCTTTTTCTCCCTCCTCTCCACCTGAAGAAGGAACACAGTTCCGAAAGCTTGTTTAATTTTGTCCTTTTTTCTGTGTGTAACTATCGGTGGTACAGCAAAAAGGTAGCCAATCTATCTCTTTCGAAAAATAATCTATCATCTCTGTGGAGAATTACCATCATTAATCCAATTTGAAGGATTCCATCAGGTCGACTTGCAAGATGGGCACTAAGACTCCATGAGTACGATGTCACAGTGGTATTAAAAAACGGGCGCAAATACAAGGTTGCCAACTGCCTTCCAAGGAATCCATTAGCCGATCACAAAAGCACGGATGAAATTTCAGCTCTCACTGAGTTAGGTGACATTACAGCTGAACAGAGGGAAGATCCAGCATTATTACAAAACATAGAGGCCTTGGGGAAAGGAGAACTGACAAAGTAGTGTTTCAACTTATAAATGGGGCTTTGTATCATTGTATAAGAGCAACTACGATCCACTGCGCCCCAAATGGCTACTGGTTGTTCCAGCTCATCTACGGCCAGCTACTCTCGAGTATTTCCACGATTCTCCAATATCTGGTCATCTGGGATTCATGAAGACCCTAGACAGAATCAGACGCAGGTATTACTGGCAAGGTTTCTACGGATCTGTCAAGCACTAAGTAAGTCACTGTAAGAAGTGCCAGCGACAGAAGCATGTGCCACAATTACCTCCAGGTCATCTGGTACCAATTCCACCTGCAGCAGCTCCATTCCACCGGATTGGAATAGACCTTTTAGGTAGGTTCCCGAAGTCAACAACCAGTAACCGATGGATCAGAGTCTGCACTGACTACCTCACCTGCTACGCTGTCACCAAACCTGGGCAGACTGCAGAAGCTCCAGAGATCACAAAATTCCTAGTAGAAGACATTATTTTGAAGCATGGTGTACTACATGTGATATCTTATCGAGGAAAGGTATTCATGTAAAAACAAGTATCAGAGGTAGTGTTACGTTGCGACATTGTCCACAGAATAACTGCCTACCATCTTCATACAAATGGTCTTACAGAATGTTTTATCAAGACAGTAGCAGATATGCTGTCGATGTTGAGCAGAAGGACCGGAATGCGATACTGCCAGTCACGACATTTGCTTATAATACAGCAAAGCAAGACACCACAGGCTTCTCACAATTTTTCCTGTTCCATGGTTATGAAACTGAGACAATGGATACACTGTTCCCGTTCCAACCAGACGACACTGAGGATGATTATGTGAAATAGCTCATCACCAGGGTCGAAGAAGCAAGACAGCTGGCTCGCGTACGGACACTGAACACCGAGGGAAAGGACCGCCAGCGGTAGAACGACAAGCACTGACTTTTTATGTGCAGCCCAGGAGATCGGTATGGATTTTTACCCCTGTACAGAAAGTAGGGCTATCAGAAAAGTTACTGAAGCAATACTTTGGACCGTATCGTGTCACACCGCCTGTCAGGCATCACATAAGTCAAGGATTATGAGCCATTCTCAAAACGACAAAAAATGAAAAGACATTGTGTATGTCCTCCGAATGAAGACTTACCATGATCCCAAAGAACAAATAGACAGAAATGGCCTTTTGTTCAAGGACTCTGAAGACCGCTGTGATAATGATAAAACCATGACAGGAGGGTCTGGTGCTGGTCATCGACATCGTAAGAAAGGCGTGCAGGCAGAATGGAAGCATTCTCCGGAACTACCATACAGAGAATCCGTAACAAGCTCCAGGACACTGCAGCTGGCTCCAAAGGGAACCTAACAGCGGGTCGCTGTTCTTTCAGGAAGGGGAGCAATGCCACAAGTCTTCCGACGGCACACATGGGGCAGATCACAGTGCTTGCAGTCCCCAGTTCAAATCCCCATGGGCAGAAAAAAATTTGTATTTACTATTCCTAGAATGTTTTACATGATTCTTATGTTTGATGTCCTTGTAAGTTCCAAAAAATTCTTCCTATGTATAAATAGTGGAGCATTCCAAGCAGAAGGCAGTCTATACTGAGTGTACGCTTGTGTTAGCAATAAATGAGTTCTAAGTGTAAATTGTTGTGCTCTATTAATGAGCAACCTTCGAATTCCAGACTACCTGTAGTTTGCAGCATGACAAAGTAACCAGCAGTGATCTAGTTTTTCGGTTACTGATTAAATTCAAAGCTTTTCTGTTATGTGCTGAAACATCATTTAACTCTATGCCCTGGTGGAAATAAACACAAAAAGTTACTCTTAATATTTTATGGGATAATAAAGAAGTTTGGCATTAAAGGCACCCCCCCTCCCCAAATTAAATGGATCTAATAACAAAAAACATCAAGTTATCAAATGATGTAATAACAATAAAAAAACACTCTCAAGATTAGACAGACATAAAATAAGGACTTTGTGCATTTTGTATCTTCACATATATATAACTTGCTGAAGCTTAGAATCATTTAAGCTTACAAAAAGTCTTAACAATTCCATAAAAATAGTTACAAGAAGTAGCCTGCAGCGGATGCTTCTGTCTATTAATTCATAACTGGTTCATTGTACACGGCAAAGGCTTTGTTTCATGACAGGATTTATGCAATGTTATGTGTAAAAAATGAATGAATACTCTGGAATCCACCTTTCACTGGAACTTGTTGAAACATTGTGGCAAAATGAGTCTTATCACCTCATTGATGTGAGTAATGCACTGTTTACTGTATCACCCAACAAGATTGCCGATACTTTGTGCAACAGAACAACAAATAATAGCTGTTTCTGTGGTGTCCTTAAGTATTGACTCCACCAACAACTCAGTCACTCTCCGAGATGGTAGCTTAAGCAGTGTGAGCTGTGGCCAATCTGCATCCAGCAGCTGTCTGTCTGCAGGAGCACAGCTGAAGTGCCCTCATTGCAGATTGATAAGCACGGACTGGCCAGCTCGTCACCCAGTCTTCCCTGTGTCGTAGGACACCTTTTTGCCACACACACTACTTCCTTGCTATCATGTTCGCTGCGGCTGACGCTTATAAGTGTTTCCGCAATCAACACGCCAGAGCTACGATGCTTATAAGCAGCGCGCTAGCTGAGTACTCAGTTTAGTTAGTTTGGCTGTGCACTCGTGTTAGTAGAGGCCACCAGAAAACATCACGTTAACATTTCCTGTCTGCAGTAGTGTGTTTTCGTCTTTAGTGGTTTGCTATAAAAACATCGCCTATACACCTTGCTAATTTGTTATAAAGGATTAGGTTTCCATAGCACCACATTGCAGATGAGATGTTTCTTTTTCTCCGTTTGATAAACCTTTTGGGGTTTTCAGTAAAATTCTTTCTCAATGTAGTGGATTTATTGCTTGTTTGAATTTCATTTTCTTCCCAGTTTGCAATAAAATCAATAAATCAGATGTGTTATTAGAATTGTTTGCAATAAATGCATATGACGCTTATAAGTCAGAGCGCTTGTAGCATTTATCACATAATCAGCATGCAGCTTAGCACCACCTTTTTTGCAGACATTATATTCACTTTCAATATTACAAGTTTCATAGGGGTCCGATTTCAGCTCTCGGCACACATTCTTACAGGCATCTGCCTAGAGCGTTAGCGGCCCGCACTGGCGATCGCAGCGAATGTGTTAAATAATTAAAATTACTTTGTGACTGGCAAATTGCAGTGGCACAAGATGTTGCCATTGTAAGATGCTGCATGTTACTACAAAACTAGCATCACAGTGAGCATGTGGCACTCTAGGCAGAACTACAATTGGCCTCTACCACTCAACTTGTGGAAATGTCAATTGTAAAGTAATTTTAATTGGAGTACGGGTGATGTTAATTGTTGTATGTCACCTATTTTGGATTGAACTTTGTTCTGAAGAATGCTATTTGCTCTCTAGGTTCTATTGTGGCCCACCACGTACCTGGACATGGCACTGAATAAAAATAATATCACAATGTTAGTTTTAATGTGTTGCAGGCTGGCTCGTGCTCATCACTTGCTCCCGGGGTGATACAATAATTCAAAAATTAATGCAACCTATATTTTGTGTTGTCTGTTAGAGACCAAGTCAAAGATGTGAAAGTAGTACTATTTTTTCAATCCTTCCACAAACATTCCGTTGATTTAGTTGCTGTGTGACATAGCAACAGCAATGGCAGCAGCATAGTGTTCTACTTGATGTCTCGCATTAAGTACATGTTTAAAAACAGAAGAATCATTGAAGCCTTCACTGCTACGATTGAAAACCATCAATGACTGCTAAAGATGCATAGATACAATACAACAGATAGTAGTGGAAAAAATGAGCATGAAAAGACTTTTTTTTTTTTTTTTGAGCCTACTCGTATGCCACCATTCATAAATTACAGCATCTCAATGAATTCATCCATGGTGAGCAATTAAATACAAATAAGAGGTTATTTTCCTGGCTGAACATTAGCTATAATGACGTAGACAACAAGTTATGCAAGCTTGATTATAACAATGTGTTTCAGATCCATCTGATAGGTGCCAAGACAATAAAAACATCTTTGAAGTCTGTTGAGATATTCTGGAACAATATAAGGCTGAAGTTAATACTATTATCACCAGAGATATTTGGTTTCAGCTGTCACTAGAGGCCGAAATCCGAGATTGCCTTTAATATTTAAACCTACCACACCTTTACCGAGCATGGTGTACCCTTTCTTTCACTGTTGGTTCTCTTTGAATTGCAACACAGCTGTTGTCAGTATGAGGTATACTGTCATGTTAGATGCATGAAAGTTGATTTAACATAATTTGTTGAAAGGGGAGGACAACACAACGTTGACAGCAATTTACATACTTCGTCCTAAGTTCATCATTTCAGCTGGAATAATTATCACTGGTAATAAAATTATAAATACAGCCTGCTCATACAGTACAACAGTGTGCTAGTTAGTTAGACAGGGGGGTTAGCCACACCCAAATCAAATCTGTGCATCTTAACAACCGTGGGTTGGCATGCCAGGAAGTAGTGTACTATTTTCTGGCCAGATCCAAATTCTTTTAGATAAATGCTAGTCTTGTCCCCGAATTTCACCTCATAAAATACATTGCATAAACAGTACAATACACACACTGCAAACAGTTTACATATATATTGGATTAATCACAGTATCTCTGACTTTCACAATCCTCAAGCACCATCATCACGACCTAGGTTGTGAATTACCTTCCTCTTCCTTCTTTCTTCCCTCCTCTCTTACCTGAAGAGCAAACCCTGTTCCGAAAGCTTGTTATATTTTCATCTTTTTCTTTCTGTGTTTGACTATCGCTGGTACAGCAAAAAGGTAAGAAGTACTGCCCAGTCAGTCTATCTCTAAAACACACAATTTCTATCCCTTAGGTTACTTTGATAATGTGATATTTACAAGGAGGACATCTGTCAGTAAAGCTAAACATTATAACTCTCGAGAAATGAAAGTAAGTTTGGACTTTCGTGTATTAAATGTGTAGTTTTCTCAGCAATGCGAGAGTAAGAGCTTGAAATCTAAAATGCCATGAAGTTGAATCTGCAGTCTGTTACAATTTTTTGTTTTTATTTTATGCAATTATGCATTTCATGCAGTTAGCACATCATCAGACTACAAAAATAGGAAAATGTTTTATTTATTTGACTGGAATTTACTTGGATGGAGAGAGGGGTGTATGAAGCATTTGAAGTGGTGGCCTCTCCATCTGAGTAAGTTCCAATTTGTTATTTATTTTATTTTTCAAAATTGCTCACCTTATCCTTATTAGATTTGCTGATTGCTAGGTACACAGACTTGAAATAAAACATTTGCTGGTTGTTCCAGTCTGATAATATGCTGTGTGAAATGTGGAATTGGATAAAATAAAACAAAAAATTGCAAAAGAGACTGGTGATAGATGATTCATTCACCACTGTTGATGCACCAGCCGCCACAACCACCACGAAATGGAAGAAAATGTGAAAAGTTGACCTTAACTATTATACTTTCCCAGTCATTAATAGTACAACTACAGTTGTATTGGTTAAGGGCATGTGGTCATTGTTAAGAGGTGAATGAAAATGTAAGCTTTGTACTAATCAAATAATCAAGTGTCAAACCGTAAATTCGGATAATGATTACCAGCAGAGAGGTTTAAGTTGGGTTGGGTTGTTTGGTTGGGATAGGAGGACTACACTACTGAGGTTACCAGTCCCCCGGTGGGAAGAGGAAGGAGTGAGAACGGGAAAGGAGGGGAGGTGGAAAGGAAATGCAGTCCGGGAAGTAAAGAAGGAAGGAAGACTGCATCAGCTTGGGGCCTCATGCTCGCCACGCACATACTCACGAAAGAACCGTGAGCCCCCGGGGGTGGGGGTTAAGTGACAGTATGTGAATTCTCCAACAAAACAGTAGTTCAATACAACACTCCTCTGACAAAATGGTGTACATAGTCTTCTGGAATAGCGTAGATATGGCAACTTTATGTCTCTGAGCCTTAGGAAACTGTCATTTCTGAACACTAAAGGATATAACTGAAAAGGCTAGAAGCGCACAACAGTTTGCAACCAAGGGCCTCATTGGCTAAATTGACTGGAATGTCTTACCGCATACCATCCTGATCTGAGTACATTCAGAATTCCATTTGTTTGCGTTTTGAAAAGTGGTCTACATTGCCAACATTTATGAAAGATCTTGGTTAGCCTTAGTGGTTTCAAACTTTTGTTAATTTTTGGTTAATATGCATAATGAATGGTATTGATTGACAAAATGTCAGTATGGTGCTGAAATATTGCTTCATTTACTGTTTTACTGTGCTTTCTCCATACATAATAGTTTTCACAGAAACAAAAGCAAGGTATTAATTTCAGTGTGACACTTTTATAGATGTATCTCACTACCATTTAACAGTCAGTTTGCTAGAGACACTATATTTTGTATGTGCAACCAATCAGTTACTGAAATACGTAAGTATGAGATGGAAATTGTAACAGTGGAACTGAAATGAGAGAGTCAAGGTAAAGTTCACCAAATTTAGTGTGAAATACAGTAAATACTTACTGCAATTTGAAGACAAGAAGAACAGATATAAAAGTACAGGTAGAATAATAAATAACAAGAAAATCACTACAAAAACATTCGTTTTTATTATTCACAAAATGCCCAAAACTTGGGGTAAAAGTTCACTTTTATGGGCAAAGTTCTAAAGAAGGCACTTCAATCCAAAGGCAGAACAAAATTTTCTTAATCACCAGGTACATATATCTTACAATAATAATCTTAAAATCCTACATATACCTGAGTTACCAGTAAACATAAATAAACTGGCTGTAAAAAATGTTACCAACCAACAAGAATATAATCCTCAACATCTGTATATTGAGAGTTTGGTTTGTGTGAAGGACGAGGTTAGAGAATCTCTTTTCTATTTATATACAATTCCAATATACAATTCCAATGGCAAACTGTCAAACAATTGAAAAAAGAAAAGTTGCAATGATTCAAGGTGGCAAAAGGACGGTATTACAAACGTGTGGTCTGAAAATATACAGAAATAATAAGTTTAAAAAATGAATAAAAAACAAAAAGAAAAACCATAGAAGTATCAGAATGAGAAAAGGCTTCTATGACTACAATGCAAGCCACTTTTCAGAATGTTTCTGCTCTAACAATTTCAATTATTCGAAGTTTTAAGTCTCTTGCTCAATGACAATCTTCGCAACTGAAAAGAATATTTCTTTTTATTTTAGCAGAGTAAAGGACTGCATGTTATACTACACTGTATTCAAATTGTGATTGCATGTATGTCACTTTCACTTTAGAAATAAGAAATCCTTTTATTTTCTGACTACACTGTATGAAGTGGAGTATTCTCTCTGCGTACTTCATTTCCATTCTGTGGTGTAGGGATATGCCCTCTTCTGTTCTCCACAGTTGCCTTTAAAATGAAGCCCAAATTAATTTTATAAGGTCAGAGCATATGAGAGGTAAAGGTCTAAAAGCTGAAAGTGATTTTCCTGTGACATACACTATTAAAGACAGTATCTACAATGAGTGTATGGTGATCAATGTACTAGAGGGAAAAATGGAAGGTAACTTCAAGCCAATTGTGGACTGGTGACAAAAATTCAAATAGATGACGTAAAATGAGAGCTAGTTGCAACACAAGCTTTTCTGAAAATTAATTTATGTTTACTTCACTGTGAGAATTTGTGACAACTATCCAGTAATTAGTTTTGAGTGCTGACTTTCACAATCAGGAAAACTTCAAAAGAAAAGCATGTAAGTAAAATTTCTAATTTCATGATTTATATAAATGTTAAAACCAACAACAAAAAGTCTCAGTGTATTCACAAAGTAATTTGATCTGCCATCTTCTTATATATTTTTTGGTGCATTGTCATTTAAATTCCTACATGAGCATGCTACCTATAAACCTAGAAAGAGATGTAGCTTCAATTAGGAGCTTATTAAGCACTACAGTACACTATATAAAATACATTCAGTAACAGTCGAATAAAAAACTTTAATAAACAATACAATTTTGGTACCTGTACAACTACACAATATGGACTACATAATAACAATGTATAGAAATAAGAAGTCAGTTTATAAAATCTAGTATTGTGTACAATGGACGGAAACATTAATGGAGTAGGCATCTGAATCAAAAGCCATAGATTTTTCACATGATGTTTAAAATACATTAACAATAACAGAACCTGCAATTGTTACCTTGTTTGATTTTTTTTCTGAATGTACACAACAACACACTAGCTTGATTTCAAATACTGTAAAATGGTCATTCCACCAAAATGTCAAACTTATAAATAATGTTCCAAAATTTCAACAGTATGGTCAAAGAGAATATCAAAAGCTGGTATCAAATCCACTATTTGTAATAGTGGAAACCTAATAAAAATTAATTGCAATATATTTTGCAATGAGATGTAAAACATCAAATCTTTGTACACTGAATGTAGTACTTTTTAATGTAATCAATTTATGTTAATTTACGAAATGTCCCTAAAATTCAAGCATAATAAGGAAACATATTCCGCACTACTCAATTTGGATCATTTTCTGATTTAATGGTAAATACAAACTCTTTTGCAGAAAAATCATATACAGTATGTAGAAAATGTGGCTCTGCTCTTATCTAGTCCCTGTACAAAGCATGTGGCTTAAATTTCCTTTAACCCAGATAGCGCAGAATTACTTTGGTTTAATTTTTTCTCAGAAACTATTAATTACCTTCATATGATTGCACAAGATCATAAGTGATTTTTCACACTCACACCATTAGTTTGGCAATACTGCCCTTCTTTCTGGAATGACGTCAAAATGAGTATTTTATAAATTTAATCTGATGAATCATTATTATTAAAACAACATTTAAAATGAAATATATACATATAACTGTCTCAAAAAAAAGGAGGAAGTTCAAGAAATATAAACCCAACTATGAGGAAGTCTTCAGTATCTTCTGTATAAACCTCAACTTTGCAGCTGTATCCAACCACTTTGCAATCAACAATACAAGCTAAAATGGACCTGCAATGGGAGCAGGCGAGTCAAAGAAATAAAATATGACACTGTGCATGAATTCTTACAGACAAGAACGAAAATGTAAGCTGCCATTCTCGTCCTTCTGAAAGGACGTCAGCGCTATCTGGGTTAACTAAATAATGATTTCCATAATAATAAACTTTGGACATGCTGTTGTTAATATTTAAAAGGATAAGAAAATGCCACAAAATACATTGACCTTTAGTACAAAAAAACATTTTAAAAAATCAGAAACATGCCCACTGGTGTTTCATATCAAAAGACGACACTAATTTACTGATACATAACTGATGCAAATTTAATTCTACTCTACTCTTTAAAACTGGTTAAATTTTCATTCATAAATCTGCCCCTTTTGAAGGATTGATCTTATTTTCAAAGTGACATAATTTTTATTTTCTTCTATGTGACTCTGCAAACAAGACTATCATCTTCCATTCACATCTAAAGGATTAATGTCACCGCCTCTATTCAAAGAACTTTCTATATGAAAGATAACTCTTGTTCTTTTCAAATTGTGTAAATAAATGATACATAGTTCTGGCAGCAGTGCAATAATACACAATAATAAATCTGCATCAGTTTCTCTGCATTCATTAACCCATACCTACATTTCTGAAACTTTTTTATGCAATGCAAAACACCACCCATACATCCCAACATGTACAACATTTTGTTAAAAAGACAATAAATACAATCTTGTTTGTATCAAAAAGTATTTAAAATGGACGGATAAATACAAAATATTAATAACAATTACATTATTCATTACGTAACTGTCAAACATTTACAACTACCACTTTTCACACAAATATCTTACTTATTCATAGTGATTTTCTGGTCATTCGTTTTGGGGCACAATATACACCCGCACAACAAGGAATGCACTTTCAACACTCATAAGTCTCTCTCTTACATGTTTACATCAGACTTAACAGTTATGTTTTACAGGAATGTTATGATATGCTTTAATGTTTTATTTTACAATATACTGTATTAATATGGACCACTTAATATGTTGATATATTGTGTGTCATCTTTCCTTGAATATCTGATATTCATTTTATCTGATGAACTGTATGTTTCAAATCAGCTCCAAAGATGATATTGTAATATTCACTTTAGCATTCAATAATCAGAGCACATATGTATATAATTCAGTCATGCAACATGGAACAGAGCTAGCTGTAAAAGATTCATACACGCAGAAGAATATACATCTAAAAAATATTCTTACATAATACAAAAATGCCTTTAGAAAGGCATTAGTATATAGTATGTCAATGAAACAGCCAAATGATTAAAGAGCTAAGCAATAGGATTGCAGTGCATGAAGATGTAACTGCAGGGGCCCCGTTGCATCTGTTGTCAAAGTAACAGAAACACCATGTAGTTTCATCGTAGTAGTTCCTGTAAAAACAACTATATTTACTACATTTTGTCCCACAACATTGTATCACATATGCTTCAATCACTTCAATTTTTGCTACAACTGAAAAGTGCTGCACTGTGTAAAGTATTGTGGTAACTTTGAATTGTACTATAATCAGTTACAGTCAAATGCAATTGGTATTCTTCATATTAGAGGTACATGCATAAATTACCAGCAGACACACATGTGATTACCTTTTGATATCTTATTTTTCCATGATGAAATTAAAATGTGCGTAAAGCTACAACACTAAAATGCTGTGGTCATCAGATTCTAGACTTACAAACTACTTTAACTTATGCTAAGAACAAAACACACACACACACACACACACACACACACACACACACACACACACAAACACACACACACGTGTGCGCACTCATGTCCAAGAGTGGACGCAAACCTCTGACAGTGAGCAGCAAGGCGCCTCAGAGCACATGGCCATTATAAAATTAACTAAATTCAGTTTCTAAGAAAGTAATTGGACAAGGAATTTCAGAAAACTAAGCCGTTTAAGCAAGTGTCAACAAGTGAAGACAGTGTACCACTCGGATTTATATAATAACAAATTAGTACGCACCAAATTCTAAATGTACTACTATTCAGTAAGTTGTCAAGAAACCCTGTATGCTGCAGAATATTTAGCTATGAATTAAAAGGTAATTACTAAAGTACTGGAAATAACAAAATAAAGAATGCTAATGGAAAATTGTGGGTCTGGTTAAAAAGCAAATGTAATACAGAAGACATCAGAGTAGTAAACTGTATCCACTTACTGAAAAAATTAGACATGATTAGAAAAAGAGGAATAACTTTCTACGGTTACATAAAAAGGATGCATCCCAACATACAGAAAAGAAGACTGTTCACTTAAATTAAAGATTAGTAGCACCACGAACAAAGAAACTGGAAGGGATGGGTATAAACTCCAAATATTGAGGAATGACTGTGACTCAGAAAGAAATGAAAAATCAAAGAGGAAGACTTGAGTCACTTTGCCAGAACAGAGGAACATTGAGAGAAATTTATAATAAAAGAAACGACAAACAGTTGAAATAATCACAATCTATAATGGGTTATACATACATGTAGAAAAACAAAACATCTTCAAAATTTCAACAGTAAATCTTCAAGGGCATAAAAATATTGTATGAGACTACTGACAATGAAAAATAAAAATATAAAAAACAAGTAGCCTCTCTCATCCCCATCCCCCCTTACACACACACACACACACACACACACACACACACACACACACACACACAAACAAACAAACAAACAAACAAGAAATTAGTGTAGGCTATCTTCAGCAGATACATCATAGGAAATTTTCACCAAACATTTAAAATCAGCATCACACTGAAAAGAAATAATACGTTGAAAAAGTGATTCAGAACAAAGATAGCATCTCTCAATGAATATGGTGGATTAAATGTTTTCTCAAATACTTCTTTTGCGTGAATATCTTGTGAAAACAAATGAGAGAGAAGTATTAGAAGGTTTGGAAAGCAGTGTATATTAATTGTAATAGATAAGGAAAACACACAAAAATTAAGTTCAGTACATATGCACAAGCAACCATGCACAGGGGTTAAGGGGGGAGGTCTGTCCCCCCCACCCCACCCTACCAGCTCTAAGGGGAGGGAAAAATATAGTTTAGACAGGTGAATTCCTTTTAAGAAAATTATTTGAAAGTCATTATTTCAGAAACAGAAATAACTTTTTAGAAGAACTGAACGTAGAACTTTATATGGGTAAATAAAAGTCAACGATCATCTTCCAAATATTGAAATATTACATACCTCACACCTCGTCTGCCACCCCCCCCCCCCCCTGCACTCTGAAAATGTCACAAGGATAAAACAACTCCTATTCATGAAAAAGTATTTTAAAAAATATGCAAATTCTTTGTGTGTAATCTGCATGTGGAACGTTACCATAAAACAGAATGCATAAATACAAACAAACTCACAACACTTTCACAAGTAATGTACTTTCAAGTGAGCAATCTAAACACAATAAATAATAGCACAATATAATAAGGATGGCTTGCAACTCACTGCAAAGATGACTATCACACACACAACTTAGCTTTATGCCACATCTGTTGTCAAAGGACACAAATTCATACAATATCACACAGCTCATTAACATACAACTGTCAAACTGTCATCTCCAGCTACTGCAATGCTCTGCAGTGCGAACAACTCCAGGGGGGGGGGGGAGGAGGGGAGAAGGAACAGGAAGGATGCAAGGTGAGGGTGGAGTAAATATAGTGCTGCCTTACAGAGCAGATATGTAGTAGACTGGCAGAAAGAGATGAAGCTTAGAAATGCAGTGAGGGTGGAGGGAAGCAAAATGGGAAGAAGTAGATGGGGGGGGGGAGATTTGTAACACAGACAGTGGTCAAAAAACAAGAAATAGGGGAGGTGTAGGATGAGAGGGGACTGAATGGCGCTCTTATCTTGCTTGTCATTGCGTGAGAAGGACTGGAAAGGGTATGGAGAGACAGTGTAGGAAATCTGTTTTTGGACCAAGTCTGGGGGATACTGCCTGTCATTTAAGAATGTTGTGAGACCTTCAACCTTTTGAGCAAGGGAGTTCTTGTCACCACAAATATGCCATCAATGGGTGGCCAGCATGTATGGGAGGGATTTTTTGATGAAGGAATGGCAACTGTAAAAATATGGGTACTGTTGGTGTCTGGTGTGTTTAATGTGGATGGAGCCACCAGTGAGGTGGAGGCAATGTCCAAGATGATGCCACTTTGGCTTGAGGAAGACTATGTGAAGCAGGGAGAGAAGGAGAGAGTGTAGGAGTAATGGGTGTGTCGAAATCATGAAAAAATAATAAATGATCCTGAATGAGACCATATGTTTGTGGTTTGGGAGGCTGGGAAAGTTTCCTCCAGACAGCTCATAAAACAGGTTGGCATAGAATGGTCCTAATCAGATGACCATGGCTGTGCCATGAATTTCAGTGCATACCTTTCTTTCTAAGGAAAAGCCATTGTTTCTTAGGAAAAAAGTTAGTGAGGGAATGAGGTATTGGGTTCAGATTCTGAGGAACATTAGGAGAGGTAGTGTTTGAGAGCAGCAAGGCCATGGGCATGACATGTTGTTGTTGTGGTCTTCAGTCCGGAGACTGGTTTGATGCAGCTCTCCACAATACCCTATCCTGAGCAAGCCTATTCATCTCCACATAAGAACGACAACCTACATCTGTCTGAATCTGCTTACTGTATCCATCTCTTGGTCTTCCCCTGCGATTTTTTCCCCACACACTTCCTTCCAACGCTAAATTAACAATTCCTTGATGTCTAAGAATGTGTCCTACCAATCTATCCCTTATTTTAGTCAAGGTATGCCAGAAATTCCTTTTCTCCCCAATTCTGTTCAGTACCTCCTCATTAGTTACGCGATCCACCCACCTAATCTTCAGCATTCTTCTGTAGCACCATATTTCAAAAGCCTCAATCCTCTTCCTGTTCGCACTGTTTATCGTCCATGTCTCACTCCCATACAAGGCAACACTCCATACAAATGCCATCAGAAAGGACTTCCTTAGGCCTAAATCAATATTCGATGTTAACAAATTTCTCTTTTTCAAAAACGCTTTTCTACCCATTGCCATTCTGCATTTTATATCCTCTGTACTGCGACCATAATTTGTTATTTTACTGCCCAAGTAACAAAACTCATCTACCTCCTTTATTGCTTCGTTTCCCAATCTAATTCCTTCAGCATCACCTGATTTTCTTACACTGCACTCCATTACCCTAGTTTTGCTCTTGTTAATGTTCATCTTATATGCACCTTTCAGCACACTGTCCATCCCATTCAATTGCTCCTCCAGGTCCCTTGCTGTATCTGACAGAATCACTATGTCATCGGAAAAACGCAATGTTTTTAATTGGTGCTCTTAACTACATGACATATGTTTGTGCATATGGAGGTGGCATCAAGTAAAGATTCAGGAGGTAAAGGGGTGGGGATAGAGGAAAGTCGGTAAAGGAAATGGTTTGTATTCTTGATGTGGGAGGAAAGATTTTGAGCAACTGGTTGGAGGTGTTGGTCAGTAAAGGCCTTAGTGGGGGCACAGTAACCAGCCACTACTGAGGAATCTAGAGTTATTTAGTTTATGGATTTTGGTGAGCATATAGAAGGTGGGTGAGAGATCTGTTGTTGTGGTGAGAAGGGAGTTGGGTCCAGGAGACAGCTTCTGGGAGGGCCCATAGAATTTTAGCAGAAATTGCAGGTCATTTTGGACTTTTGAGTCATTTTGGCACAACTTGTAGTTGGAGGAGTCCAAAAGTCTGCAGACACCTTATGCAAGGTACCCAATGTGATTTATCACAATGATGGTGGAACCTTTGTACATTAGTGTGAATGTCCACCACCAAACTCAAACGGTGGGCAAACACAACAGAGACCACCCAGTGGCATTATGGCTGCTTCACAAGCCAGGCCATCTGAATTGTTTCCCCCACTACCAGTTTTTCTGAAGCACACAGACGTGCAATCCATTACACAGGCTGCTGTACATAACAATTTACTGTGGCCAAAAGAGTACAGACAAAATTTGAGATGTTTTATATTTTCTAGCGGCCTGAGAAACTAATAAATCTCTCAAGTAAGAAAGAGAAAATGTAGTCGCATATACCATCTGACAAGTGAAGCTGCTTACCGTTTGACATCAAGTTCTTTTATGGAGTTATTGACGTAATTTGCCAAGCGAACATCTACTGTAGCAGGACGACAGCCTTCATAATGATCAGCAGGGATGTCAGTTCGAAAACTTCGCAGTGAGCTAAGGCAATCTCTTGTGATTACAGTCTCAACTGTGAAAGCAGAAATAAACATTACTGACATTTTGCATAAAAAAATAGTTACATAGACAGAAGTGAAAACAATGAGGCCTACAATTAAATTAAAAAAATGTTTCTTCATCTAAAAAAGGTCTTATTTGCTACAGATTACTATAAAAGCAGTGTAAAACACAAACTTTTTCTCTCTAATTTATGTAGGATGAGAGCAGATTGTTATCCAGAAAGTAAAATTAGAATGTAAATTATTCCTTCCTACTCAGCAGCACCTCTTTTTCTGAATTGCGTTACATACATAACACAAGTTCATATATCTTAAGTGTACCATTGTTGTACAATGGGGTGACAAAAAGATTACCCAGCTGAAATAATTTAAAAGTCCAAAAACATAGAATTGTGCATGCTTTAGTTCCGAAGTGCAAGTGTTGTCAACTCTACAGGTCTTCAGAGCTTCAGCTTGCTGTTTACATCGTCAAGAGCAATATGATAGTTAGGATACAGTATATGTCGAGATTCATAGCAGCTTAACTCTCATATCATTTATTTTGGAAAACATTATTCGAGCACATAGAAGAGACTGGGGTATAAGAAATCCACTTGGTTAGATTTAGAATTTATGCCAATGAGAAAGTAAAGGTAGTTCATTGGTAGAGTATCGGCCTTCCTGGTTAAGTGGTGTGCACTGAATTGGATATCACCAAAACCTTTACTTTTTAAATTTAATTTTATTTTTTTATCATGGTGCAAATATTTCTTCTTTAGTTACTTTTTGTTATTAAATTATACTGGTTTTACTTTTTTCAGTATTGTGAATGTATGCCTCCAGATTCTGCTCCAGCTACTGCCAGGACTGGATGTTAACAAGTATTCTCCATTTGGCTGGGCAACCCGACCACTTTTCTTCCTCCACTTGCTGCCAGGTCACACCTCTTCTTTCTACGGATGTTCTCACTCCCATTTTCCACCACGTACGTGGGAGCTCTCTAGGTCTTTTTCCATCCAAATTTTTCAGTATTATCTTTAGTAAATAACTAATTACTAATTACTAATTTGACCACCCATAACAAAAAGTAAACATCCTTGGAGGGTGTTATTCATCTGACCTCTCATAAGAATAATCTTCCTTGGAGGTTGATATTTGTATTACCTCCCATTAAAATTAAAATAAATTGACTCCAGTGGAATTCGAATGCATGCCTGTTGTGTTTGTGACTCGTCAACCTGTCCACTAACCCAATGAAACATATGAGAGAAGTGGTTTGTTGTTGTAAATGTACCCACATGGAATTATTACACCTCAATCGTTTCTATATGCCCAGATAATGTTTTCCAAAATAAATCATATTCGAGTTAGAGTGCACTGAATCTCGACACATACTGTATCTGAACCATTGTATTGCTTCTATTTGACAATATGAACTGCAAGCTGAAGCTGCACAGACTGCAGGAGTTGGCAACACTCGCACTTATGAGCTTGGGCCTGCACAATGCTCTGTTCTTGTACTTTAAAATTTTCGGGCTGGATAATCTTTTTGTCCCCCACTGTACATGCAAAATGTCCAATAAGTGTGAATCTAACATTGTTCACAACATATCAATAATGAAGGATAGGTAACAACTCACTGTAAAGAGGCTCGCTGAGCTGCTGACAGACACGAAAATAGATAACCACATTCATCAACTTAAATTTTTTGGCCATCCCGTTTGTCAGAAAAAGAATCGCTCAGACACACAACTATAATGTCTGGCCCCTCCAGAGACACAAGTTAGACTAGCTAGAGAGTAACTCATTTTTTGACTCCTGTCTTCTTTAATGCTTAGCCCAATTTCACTTTCTTCTTCTTATTTTGTTTTTGGCATGTGTGCAGAAATATCTTTCTAGTTTTGTCAAACACACAAAATCTTTCCCTCAAAAGAAAACTTACTACCATATTAATAAATTGCAGCACATAAACAAAACATAGGACTGAACATACCGACCAATCGACAACAATTTCCATCAAGGAATATGCTGCAGTATGAAAGAATTCACAGGACATTGTTAAATGTCTATGTAGAAAAGGAAGATGGCAGTATTTCATACAAGATACTGATATATATGGAGATGGTGTAAAATCAATTATCATCAATATTTGGATTTCATTGGCATAACTTGAACTGAATTTCTGCTGTTCAAATTATGTGATTCAACACAATTTTGTCAATTATTTTGCATAACAGTAAACAGATCTGTGTTTTCAACAAAAGTCATAAAATTTCATACTTTGCGAAAATCTGGTGTCTCTAAGCATGAGGTTTTGATTTATTATGTTTTTTCTACTAACTACACTTGTAACAGATTTTGCAGACTGTCTGCACATACACCACTGAATGTACCTACAAAAATATATCAAAGTACGACATAGTTCATGAGATAAGAGATGAAAGAAGAATGAAATGTATGAAAAATCTGCCCCATAAGCATGACGATGTAATTTATTACATCTAGCAATTCCTTAGCAGACATTTCCTCACATTGCACTCCACAATACTGGAATATTATATATTATTGTAGGACACAGAGTTCAAGGGATATGACATCACAAGGATTTAGTTGCATGAAAACAAACATGAGTTGTTTGCCACCCAGCACCTACTTTTAATACTGACTTGTGCATTTGTACATGAGTAAGCTTATTGACTGAATATTGGGGTCTAATAATAATCCACAGACTGCTGTAAGTTTGTGTACATTGAGTGAATTACTTATTGACTAATTTGACATTGTTATGATGCAGTAAGTGTATTTGAAATATGTGATTCATTCAGTCACATTCCATCTAATCTCATAAATAAAACATTTATTACAGTTTTATTTTGTGTTATTTCTTTGTAACACAAAGATTCATAAATGTATTCGAGATATTTCAATCACACGCAATAAAAGTCTTTAGTTGAAGACATCTTTTGCTGCAAGGCCTGTGGCAGAACAATGTCAGCCTACCAGGTCCACTAGTTACAAAATAATGTAAAACATACATAATAATTACTAACCTCCTTTTCTTTCTATTAACTTTACACATACATCATTAGGTTCTGGGCAAATTTCACCCCAGTACCATAACCAGTTAAATTTGTCACCACATCCAGGGTGAGTAGAAACACAACGATAGCAATAAAGTTTAAAGGGATTCCAACCTCCATTACCTGCAAACAGAATAAAAATTCAGTAACAATTTAAAATTATGATTTATGATTTTACAGCTTTAAGGAAGGAAAGAAGGAAGATAAGGTTTACATGTGCCATCAATAATTAGATATATTTATCACAAACTTGGATTGTAGTATGAAATCGGCTGCACCCCAAATGAACCTTCCCCACATTTCTCAAGAGATCTAGGGAAACCCCAATGAAACCTAAATTGGGATGACCAGATGTCTGTGGTTCTGACCTACTGTCTTCTCAAACACAAGTTCCATATCACCAACCTCAACCAAGATGTATGTGATAACTGGATTTGTGTGATATGAAACGGTGAGAGTATACATACATATTTGGGAAAGAGGGTTATTTCATGCACTTTTGGGGTGTCCACAAATGCAACACTGACAAATCATGACCATGGGGGAAACTAGTGTAGCACCATACAACCTTAAGGCTTGCCCATGGGAAATGGAGAGGCTTATAAGTAACATAAGAATGCAAGGCATCATCATTCTGCTAATGGCCTTGAAAACAGGACACATAAGTGAGAGAATTTTGTGGCACCCTTTTGTATCTAGGTTAAGAAAATAACTCTCAAATGAGGATGAATCACTAATATCAATGTCAAATAATGGAAATACCTTAAAGGATTCAAAAATATTTTGGAAAGGATAGGTTGCTATTCACCACAGAGACATCCGATGAGCCGCAGAAAGGCATACACATCAGAATAAACAAAAAATGAAGCTTTTGGCTGTTAAGTCTTCATCTGCCACAGAGAACACACAAACATACCAACACTCACACAAACTTAACCGCCGTCTCAGGCTCAATAGCCATGTGCGTTCTCTGTGGCAAATGAAAGCTTAACAGCCGAAAGCTTCATTTTTGTTTATTCTATTGTGTGTACCTTTCTGCAGCTTATCGGATATCTCTGTGGTGAGTAGCGACCTATCCTTTCCAAAATATTATTGCAATATCAATGTCATATATGCAGAATGTGATGGTAATCAGTGGATAAACACAAGATATTTAACCTGTAATTGAAAAATGTCATGATTATTCCTCTGTTAGCAAAATATTAGTCCCCTATTCACATCTCGCATAGAAAATTGCCAAGAGGGAGGAGACTATTAGAAAATGTGAAATAACCAACAAAAGAGTAACGTTCTATGAATAGGGCTGTGAAATGCTAGAAATGCAAACACGATAAGGAAGTCAGAAAATCTGTGAAGGGAAATGTAGGAGCCCAACAAGACTTATAAGGGAGGGAAAGGAGAAGCTGGAGGTCAGTGAAGTGAAATGGCAAGATGATAACATATCAATGCAGAAAAAATTGGATTGTACGATTCTGTTATGTCAGAGAGCTTTAGATACTTTGAACTGTTAAATGGTAAGCTTATTTATTCTTTTCACATATTGACATTACAAACAGTAGATGAAAAGATAAAGTATAGGAGGACATTTAACATATAAGCTACAGGGTTATAACAACTTTTCCATAGTGAAATTACCTGATTTACAGACACTGTTTAGCATTTTCTCTGGCAAATTTTGATAATGTAAATAAACATGTAAGTTGACAAAACATTTAGGGACCAATGCCTTTGCTGAATTTATGATTTTATGGGCAAGTAAACAAGTAATTTTCTTAGTAAAAGCTGTTTTTAGTAAAAGATTTGTGTGTTTACTAACAACTCAATTTTTAATTAACAGGAGGTTTTTCCTCTTCTCCCACACAGCATTTATGAACTTCCCAGGCAATATAATGTGTAAGGCCAGACAAAAACAAAAAAGGAATATGTTGTTTGAAGACATTAGTCGTGTGTGATTGTTTATGTGTGTGTTTTATATTTCTGAAGAAGGCCGTAAGAGCCAGAAGTTAGATAAACTTATCTTTTTTGTGCACTATTCCGCAAATCATCATTACATCTCTGTGGTGAGTAGCAACCTATGCTTTTGAAAATATTGTTGAATCCTTCCTGGAATTTCCTATGTTTGTTTAGCATAAGATTATTAAAAAATAAGAACAGCAGCACTGGGGTATGTGTAGTGATATTTCTGCCAAACAATACTCAACATTTTGTCACACCAACAGTTAAAATTAATCAGTGAAAACCAGTCAAAATTCCTTTGGGAGAGAATCAATCTCCTTGTGAATTCCAATAACTGGTATCACCATAAACAAAATATTTTGTTCTACCTTATCAGAGATCGGGCCAGCCATAAAAGCAGCCATGATATTTACAAAGTCCATTGCAATCATTGCACAGCTTTTTACATTGGTATTACTACCGACCACATTTTGATCACCATGAATGGCCACTGTCACTGTGGCAAAATGTAGGACCAATTATCCTCTAGCACAGCATGCAACTGAACATAACAAACTTAATTTCAATGATTGTTTTACTACTCAGGTCACCTGGATGCTGGCCTCCATCATCAGCTCTTCTGAACTGCACAGATGGGATTTATCCTTATCCTGGCCTCAGCATACGGTAATACATCATCTCTACACCCAAAAATCCCCCCTCTTCATCCAATACCCACGCCTTAGAAAATGTAAGGTCATGTTAATGAGTTATTAAGCATGCAGAAAAGTCAAAACAACCTACAAGCAAAAGCATCAACATTAGGAGTGGAAGAGGAATACTAAAGGTAAATGCAGATAAGAGGAAAGATAAATGGAATCAAGTTGCTGACAAGAATAATATACAGAAGAATGGGAAAGGAAACCAAGGGTCTGTTTGACAATAAGTTTGGATTTAAGAAAGGTATAGGCACCAGAGAGGCAGATAATGAAAGCAAGAAAAATTGGGACACATTGTAGGATTTGTCAACAAACAAAAAGTGTTCAACACTCAAGATTTTTGAATTTCTAATAAAAATAAGTGTAAGATATACTTAATGATGGGTAATTTGTGTAAGAATAAGGCAGCATGGAACACTGTGTAAAGTTCTCCGATTAACAATGATGTTTTATAGGGAAGCAGTCTTTTCTTCAACTGTTCAATCTGTACATCAATGAGGTATTGATGGAAATACAAGATATGTTGAGGAGTGGTATGAACAGTTAATATGCACCTACTAGGAATAGTTGGCTGGTTGGTTGGTGGGAGTAAGGGATCAGGTCAGCAGTCCCTTTAGCTCAGAAAAATACATTCAGAAGAAGACAGGGCAATAAAGAATGTGGTCCAGCTAAGAATATTCTGCTAGTGAAAGGCATAGAAAAAATAAAAAGCAATTAATATTAGTTATACCAGCAAGTCTAAAACCAACATAAAACAGGAAACTTCGCAGTTCAGTGCACATCCCCACAGCACTATAAGCGACTGTAAACATTCAACCCCTAATTCATATGTGATGAGCATGTGCTAGTCAACAGATCATGTTCCTAGAGCAGAGGCTAAAGATGGAAGAGATGAACCCATGTTACATACAAGCTAAAAAGTGTAAATGGGTGGCTGGGAGGGGTGCTCCAAACCCTTCATGTCCAAAGATCAGAGAAAAAATCTTATAACTAAGAATAAAAACCGCTTTCATGAAGATAACTCAGGACCCAGACGACCATCCAGTGATAATCTCACAAAACTACAGGCAATGCGTCTGGAAGTCCATATTTGACACAGAGGGCCAAAAGGAGGGGATCTTCCACAAAGATATAAGACACTGACTGTAGGGCTCCACAATCACAATGCGCAGTGGGCTCAATGCACAAAATAAAACTATGGGTAAGCCTGGAATGTCCAATATGGAGATGATTAAGGACAGTGGGTTCCCTCCGGTAAGAGTGAAAGGAACATCTCCAAGCAGCAGTGGTTTCTTTAATTGAGCGGAGTTTATTAGATGAGACAGTTGGTGTTACATTTTTGTACGAGCAGAGATTTTATCTACACCTGCACATCTGTATCTGGGAGCGTCAAGGGAAATGGGTAGCGAGTAATTGCTGCTCTAGCCAATTGGTCACCCTGTTCATTTCCTAGGATAACCACATGGCTGGGGACCCAGAGAAAGGCTACAGAGCAGGCAGCATGACAAAGGTCATCAAGGAGATCGATGATAGAAGTGACCAAAGGATGGGATGAGTAGATTTGATGAATGGCCAGCAGGGTGCACATTAGTCAGTGCAGATTAAAACACTGTCCAGGGTGGCCTGTTTAATCAAATAAAGGGCTCTGCCAGTAACCACCAGGACAGGACACACTACATGTTTCAGGCAGATAATGGCATTCCATACTGGCAGGAGATGTAAAAGTGTATCCCCTAAGATTGGTAGTTTTCAAGCCATCAGTGTAAAAGATGGTGTCACCCTGAAAATCAAAGTACTAGTGTGACAAATGCCGAAAGATTATGGGGGCGACTGAAGCTTTTGGACCTTGGAAAAGACCTATCTAAATTTGTGAACGGGGCACCATCCAAGGGTGTGTGTATTGTACAAGATGGAGAATACAGTCCAGGAAAGGAAGACGGAAGTCCCTGCTTAGGTAAGTGAGCAGCAATGTGATGGGAAATCCCATTTGAGGGTGGGTATGAGGAGGTCAAGACCCATTCCATGCAAAAAGAACATGATATGTGAGATAAGTAGTTAACGGCAATGGTGTAGAACACCAAAAGCTGGTGCTGCCTAATCTGAAGACGGAAGATTCCTGCTTAGGCAGGGAGACTGTCAATAGGGCTGTTCCAGAAGGCACCCACAGTCAAAATCTGGTACCCAGAATCCAATCAGGACAAAGTCAAAAGGAGGTCCAAGAAACGGTGCTGTGCCACAACCTGCAGCCAATGATTACCTGGTAGAGTTCTGGATCAGGGTGAACGTAGTATGAGGACAAAAATGCATAACACTCTATTTGGAAGGAGAGAATTAAAAACCATAGGAAAGAGCTCATAAGGAAGCTCGCTGAATGGCACCTTGGAGTTGGCATTCAGCAGACGCTACCGAGTGACAAGATATACCATATGCAGAAATCGTCGACATACAGCACAGGAGTGACCAGTGGCCCAATAGAGCTCACCAGCCGATTGTTGGTGACTAGGAAGTGTGTAACAACAATGAACCATGTAGAACACTGTTCTCCTGGATCCATGAGTGCCCTGAATGAATAGCCAACTCTTAACATGGAACAGGTGGTGGAATAAAAACTGACTAAGTATCAGCAGGAAGCCTCATAAGCCCCAATTATTAAGGGAACATAAAAGTATGACAATGCCAAGTGGTGTTGCACACCTTATGTAGACCAAAGAAGACTGCAATAAGATGTTGATGTTTAAAGAAGGCCTGTCTGATAGCCATTTCTAGTCGAAGTAGATGGTCGATTGTAGAATGTTCGAATACAGAATTAGTAGTGTGCTACTTTACAGAGTTGGATCAAATATCTAGGCATAAAGCTGCACAGTAATATGAAATGGAACAAGCATATAATGACAGTTGTGAGGAAGGCAGATTGTTGATTTCGGTTTATTGGGGGGGGATTTTGAAAAGAAGTGATTTGTATGCAAAGGAGACCACATATAAAACATTTTGAGTATTGCTCAAGTGCTTGGGATCCCCAACAGATCAGTTTATAGGATGATATAGAGGCAAATCAGCAGTGGGAGGCTAGGTTTGTTATGGGTAGGTTCAAATAATACACAACTGTTACTGAAATGCTGCGAGAACTCAAATGGGAATCACTGGAGGAAAGGCAACGTTCTTTTCGAGAAACACTGTTTAAGTAATTTAGAGGACCGGAATTTGAAACAGATTGCAGAATGATTCTACTGCCGCCCAAGTTACATTTCGTTAAAGACCACAAAGATAGGATCAGAGATTACGGCTCCTATAGTTGCAAACACAAATTTGTTTTTTCCTTGTTCTATATGGGAGTGGAACAGAAAAGCAAGTGACTAATAATGGTACTGGGTAACCTCCACCACACACGTTTGAGCGGATTATGGAATATGTATGTAGATCATTCCTCCCAGAACCCATAATAAGGTGAAAAAAATCCCCACGATTCAAGAAACCAGCATAATCTGCAATTTAAAGGGTACATTTTTCAGGTTAATCAGCCAGAAAGTGTCAAGTGATGGTGGATCCTTGCCAGACTGAGAAGAGGAAACCTCTTGGAGCCAAATATGGTTAAATATCTGGATGAGATATTGCTGTTGTGGAGGACTGAGGTGTTGGAGGAACTGGGTATGAACGGTATTAGGGCCAGGTGCTGAATTGAGTGAAGAGGAAAGGTCCAGAAGTAGTTCCCATTCAGTAAAGGGTTCATTTTAAGTTTCCTCTTGGTTAGAGGTAAAACATAAGTTGGAGGCTTTGGCCTGTTGTTCCTTGAGAATAAAGGCCACTGGATAGGAAATCATTGTGGACACCTTCAAGAAATGAAGCCTCTACAGATCGGTCTGTACAGACACCACCTGGTTCAAATGTTCAAACGTTTGTTAAGCTTATGGGACTTAACTACGGGGTCATCAGTCCTTAAACTTACAAACTACTTATCAACTACCTTATACTAAAGACGGCACAAATATCCATGCCCGAAGGGGGATTCGAACCCCCGACCGTAGTGGCCGTGCAGACTGTGACTACACCACCTGGTACAGCAAGGCTAGGGATTATGGATGGCCACTGGCAACCTTAGATGGAGTGGAGCATAGCCCACTCTTGTAACAAGGGAACAGAATAAGGAAGATACAAAAAGCTCTCAGCACATCCCTTTACTCGTTTCGGTTATGAGTGGGCATTTGCAAGGAGGTGTTTAAAGTTAATAAAATCAGCGAGGGATGGGTGGCGTTTAAGATGTTGCAAGGCTCAATGTTGCTCACGAATGGCTGCGGCAATAGTTGTGTTCTAGCACAGAACTGGCTGGCAGCTAGAAGGACCCGTAAATCAGAGGACAGCAACACTAGCGGTTCAAGTAATAGCATCAGACATATCACAGATGATATCATCAATACTGCCTGACAGTGAGTGTGTGAAAACAACCTGGGATGTATACAGAGGCCAATTTGCAAGACAAAAAAACCCAAAGTCATAATGCAGTGACCAGTGAAATGAAGAGAAGACAGGAGGAGAAGTGAGTGAAAGATCTATCGTGGAGAAAGTGCCATGAGCGGCACTGAAATGGTCTATGAGGCAGCCGTGGCTAGATGTATGAGCACATCCCCACAAAGGATCATGGGCATTGAAGTTGCTAAGAATGAGGAATGGTGGGGGGGGGGGGGGGCGGCAAGTTGCTGAAGGAGAGCAGTTAGGGCAGCAGATGTAGATGGCCTGTCATGGGTGGAGTGTAGATTATAAATTGTTAACAGTGTGTCCAAGTGAACCCGGACAGCAACTGTCCCACAGGTGATTTAAGGCAGAACACATCTGTCCAGGGAACACCAGTAGGAGGGGCCCTTGAGCGAAGACACCTTCACCATCAAGTGCCAGAGGTGGGGATCACTTCTAAAGGTATAGGATGTAACAGAGGCAAAGGTACATATGCCATATGCACATGATGCACCACTTGACAGCGAGAGGACATGTACTCAAACTGCTAACACCAAAAACACCACATGGGAGGCAGGATGTACAGCTTTACATTCCATTGGTAGATCATTACTATGACCACCTCTGGGAGAAGAGGGCTTCTCTGAATGTAGCAAACAGGCTCACCTGTAGACGGGGATACCGCCCATCAGCTTTGACCCATGACATCACAACACAGTAATTTTGAGGTGTGTGTGCGTGTTTGTAGAAGGCGTGAGTGATTATGTAGTGGTTGAGTTAAATACGATCGTTTGTTTACAAACTAAACAGACCTGTAGCTCCTCTCCGATGGTTAGGTGTAGGTTAACCGAGAGATTCCCCCTCCCCCCCCCCCTGCATGTGAGTGCGGTTGACGCGAACTTTTGGGCTAAGACGTATGATCAATGGTACATTCTGTTATCTTTAATAGCTACAGATTATTTGTATCTACAATACAGATGTATTAACATATCCCATATACTGGTTTTCCGACATCTTGATGACATCATGGGTCAAAGAAGACGGGTGTATCCCAGTCTAAAGTTATGCCCGCAAACAAAATGAACACTCCTCTGTTCCAGATTGGCCCAGAGTCCCACATCAGTTTGAAGGAGGAGGCTGTGATGAAAAATAACTCCCTGAACCATATTTAGGGCTGGTGAGGGGTTTTAGACACCAGAAAGTCTCCAAGGTGTTCACTGGTGCACAAAGCTGCAAATAAGGCGGCAGAAACAATTTCGATAAGTAGGGAACCAGACCAAAATTACCCATCAAATCAACTTTGCCACACTTGTTCGATGAAATATAATAGCTTGGTAGCAGAGAATGGCAGTCTGGGTGCAGACCAGGTAGTGCAAAAAGGGCTTCACCCCAAACCAACTAGCTTGGCCTTCCTCCCAAGAGGTATCCACGAAGGGGACGGTTCTCTTCTGTAAGGTAGCTGTACTGAATGAGCTACTCCTTCTGTAGAATGATCATTTTGTACCCTCACGCTTTTCATGTGTGGAATGTCTGCCTGATACCATCCACTTTGATTAGCAACTCTCTCCACAGGCACTACAGAGCCACAGCAAAGGCCACATGGTAAAATGACCATTGCTGCAGTCCTGATACCTCAGACAATGGCAAACTACTCCTTGACCCGCATGATGAGGTAACAGCTCAGGAACCAGTACCTGACTATGCAGGGGCTCAGGCAGAACAGCCCCCCTCCAAATGGACTGGCTACAAGTCCTAGTGAGGGTGGGGGGCTACGTACGGCAAGGAGGGTAGGCAGGGATGGGAATTCTTTCCAAAATGGGTCACACTAACGGAAATTTAGTAATGAAGGTCAAACCCCAAGGGAGACCTAACTAAACTAAAAAAGAAAAAGGAGGGCAGCAAAGTAAGTAAAATCACTAAGATCCTCATCAGAACCATGGAAAGAGCTGGGACATCTTAATGGGAAACTCCTAGAGAGGGGCACGTGAGTGGGCAGGAGTTAGGACTGGAAGGAGGGGAAGTAAGAGAAGTACTGCAGCCTGGAAATAGGAAGAAAGGCTGCAATGGCATTGGGACCTGACCGTACAACACATGTGGCCTCAAAAGACCTTGGGGGCCTCAGGGGGGGGGGGGATACTAGGGACAGAGAGCAAATCAAAGGAAGATAAAAGTAATGATGAGCAGCAGAAATGATATTAGCAATAAACTTAGCATGAAAATTTGTGATAAAAATAGCTGAACTGAAGGAATTCTGCCAACTTTGAAGTAAAATCACATATCAGAAGAAGTAAGGACGTAAAAAGACTAGCTAGAACAGGAAAAAAGTGTGTTCCTGGCAATGGAAGTATCAAACAGCAGCCTTAATTCGAAGAATGTATGTGTAGCCCACAGAATTTTAAGGAAATGAAGAGAATTAGTGTTTCAGATGTAGAGCTTTTAAAAATGTTGAAAATTGGTTGTACAGGAGATAAGAGATGAGGATATTCTCTGCAGGACCAACGAGGAATAGACATGTATGAAACATTAGGCTACAGGAAGAAGAGAGAAGGCGATAGAATATGTATTAAGCATCAATAAATGAATTCATTCATAGGTAACAATTCACCACAAAGAGGCTCACTAAGCTGCTGACAGGCACGGAAATAGATACGGGAATCATTTACACACAACTTAAATTTTCAGTCATGACCTTCACCGAAACAGAAACACACACATTGTACAATCAGACAGACAATTCTGTGGCTTGGTTCCAAAAGGGCCAATGTCAGTATTTATCAAAACTGGTTTTATTGGTGTAGACCATAGTTTCACATGGTCTTCATAATGTTAAAACGGCCAATGCCCAAGCCACATACGATGAGAGATACTGGGATTTTAAGATGTGTGCCCCAAATATACTGTTAATATTTTTCAGAAAATTACAGAAAATATTCAGAAGCTTGTACCGTAAAACTAAGATTTTTGACATTGGCCCTTTTAGAACCAAGCCACAGAATTATCCATATACACAACCACCATGTCTAGCCACTCCAACAACACAAGCATCTAGACTGTGAGTGAGACGAACATGTTCAAGCTTCAGGCTTGTACAGCTTAGGTGTGTAAGAGTATTAGCAGAAAAAGACAAGGTTTTTTGGTACAAAATGCATGGAAATTACTGAAATGTAAATAGATGTTCTGACTTGTAACTACTTTAGTCAATGTATTTAAAAATCAAATGTCTGTAAAGCCTTGGGGCACAATTGCAGTGGTTATCAGTCCCAAGACTTATAACCCACTTCAACTAACTTATGATATGGACAACACACCCATGCCTGAGGGAGGATTCGAACTCTGACAGGTGCAGGGCCAATGCATTAATGCTCAAGACTATAGGCTAAAAAATTATAATAAAAAATAAAAACTATATAACACCAATAAATGTGTTACTTTAATTGTATATACCAAATTGTTACCAGCGTGTAATATGTTAATGACACAGGCAAAACCTCTGAGAATAAGGTATAGCTTACGGCACTTGTATAAAATTCTGTCTTAATTTTGTAACACACAATATATTTGCATAACAATAAAATGTCGAAACTTTGAAATTCTATTGGACTATCTAGGTGGCTGTCGTGCAGATGCATAAAACATAGCGCCAAATGTTAACACCACGCCCATACAGAAGGCTGTTCAATTAACTTACCGACGGAGATTACTGCAGCTAAAACGGCGTAAAATATATATGCCTTATTCATTTTTGTTGCCAGCATATCTCGGCGATACGATTTTGGAGTAATATCTACCTGTACCTCTTCTTTCACTACTACATAACATAAACAAAACACATCCCCCACCCTCTTGTTGTGACTCAACGACAAAAGCAACAAGCGTCTTCCAGAGATATTGCAAACCCAACAGCGAAATATTTTAAACTATGAATTTCAATAACCACCGAATAGGCAAACGTCAAGACGAAAATATGAGAAAGTAAGAAGAGTAAGCAAACGTAGACTTTAGGCTGCACTTCAGTCAGTTACCACAACCTTTTTTGGCATTCGCTGTAGTTATCTTCGCCAATATTCGAAATTTAAGTCTTCGGCGTCGCAGCGATTAGGAGCCTTGCCACCACATTTCAACATAGACTGTGTTACCATCGATTCGATTAGTTTTTGTATACAGTCTGCAATGTCCGAGTTTAATGATTTAACCAACGCAAGTGCAAATCCTGGTTTGAGTTCCATATTTTACAAACAAAAAATGACTGTGCGTGATATTGTTGCAGTGCTTCGCTACACACAGTTAAAAAATCTGTATATGCACCCTTTTCCTATATTTCTTTCTATTTAAGAAGCCTTCATTATACTATGAAACACCACGACAGTTTCAATGATTTTTGTTATGCGCCATGACAGCATAGCTCCAAGCGGCTGGCGAGGCACATTTCTGAATACGATATCGGGTGAGAGTGAATAGTGTCGTTTAACTTGATTTTAACATACTTTTTACAATGGGAAAGGTATGTAGTGCCATAAAAATAGGCAATAACCAGAAAATAACTCCGCATTTGTCTTTATGGAGTTTCCTAAGAACCATTGGAGAGTATGAAACAGTACTTTGCAGGACAGTTTATTTATGATTATCTCCAAATCTATGACGTTTTAATCAAGAATTTCATTTTCTATTAAGATCACAAATTGCTAAGAAACAACAGAAGACCCAACTATCTACAGAAAGACGGGCTCACCTTGATTGTCCGATACGAGATCACTGGACCGATATCACCCGTCGGTTTTGACGGGTCTGTCTCGCGGCAGTACGCACTTGGCTGTTCGGACGTTTAAGCCCTTTTCAAACGATGAACGAAGGTGAACAAGATAGATAATAGTCTATTGAAGCGCTTCAAGCGTACTAGCCCTGAACTATAAACTCAAGCAAGATCTTGTGGCAGCGTGTTTAGACGATAAACGTAATCGAACAGTAATACCCGATGTTGAAAGTGAGGTTATAAAAGCCGATTTGTTATGTAGGAAGTGATAGTTTAATACTGGAATTGAGGAAACAACGCTAAATGTTATTGACGGCCAAAGAAAACCTTGCAATCGATGTTTTTGGTCAACTTAGTGTGGTAAATTTCTGGGAAGTGAAACAACATTTCAAAACATTCACATCTATTTTCAAGCGAAAAAAAAAAAAAAAAAAAATAAACTTATGAACACATCAAGCAATATTTATAAGAGCGTAAATAGACCTTCTTTACTTTATCTACTAAGATTTGCCCAATGACATTGTTAATAACGTCATGGACAACTGAATTTTTGTATTTCTTTTGGACTGACTTTTTCATTTAAAATTCTATTTAATGAAAATTGCATCATCAAATTACAATATTATTCAATTAAACAATTGGCTTCAGTCTTTTCTGTTACGATATTGCAAATCATAAACAATTTTTCGGTTTCAGATGTACGACCTCGCTTTTCGGTGGACAATAATTGAGATAAATATTTAAGTCGTCATGAAACATTTGCAATTTACCGCTAAACCAAGCTATAATAATAAACTAAAGATTAACAAGACAAGTTTGCGTGCAAACCGTGTAATTGTCCACTGTTGTTGTTATGGTCTTCAGTCTGGAGACTGGTTTGATGCAGCTCTCCACCCTACTCTATCCTGAGCAAGCCTTTTCATCTCCTCATAAGAACGGCAACCCACATCCACTTGAATCTGCTTACTATACGCGTCTCTTGGCCTCCCTCTGCGATTTTTACCCCACACGCTTCCCTCCAATGCTAAATTTACGATTCCTCGATGTCTAAGAATGTGTCCTACCAAGCGATCCCTTCTTTTAGTTAGGGTATGCCAAAAATTCCTTTTCTCGCCAATTCTGTTCAGTACCTCTTCATTAGTTATGTGATCTACCCACCTAATCTTCAGCATTCTTCTGTAGCACCACATTTCAAAAGCCTCTATTCTCTTCCTGTCCGCACTGCTTATCATCCATGTTTCACTCCCATACAAGGCAACACTCCACACAAATGCCTTCAGAAAAGACTTAATTACACTTAAATTAATATTCGATGTTAGCAAATTTCTCTTTTTCAAAAATGCTTTTCTTCCCATTGCCATTCTGCATTTTATATCCTCTGTACTGTGACCATCACATGTTATTTTACTACCTAAGTAACAAAACTCCTCATCTACCACCTTCATTGTTTCGTTACCTAATCTAATTCCTTCAGCATCGCCTGATTTTCTAAGACCGCATTCCATTATTTTTGTTTTGCTCTTGTTAATGTTCATTTTGTACGCTCTCTTCAACACACTGTCCATTCCATTCAACTGCTCTTCCAGGTCGTTCGCTGTCTCTGACAGAATTACAATGTCATCAGCAAAACGCAATGTTTTTATTTCTTCCCCCTGAACTTCAATCCCTATTCCAAAATTTTCCTTGCTTTCCTTCATCGCCTGCTCAATGTACAAATTGAATAACATCGAAGAAAGGCTACAACCCTGTCTTACTCCCTTCCCAACTGATGCTTCCCTTTCATGCCCTTCGAGTCTAATAACTGCGGTCTGGCTTTTGTACAAGTTGTAGATAACTCTCCTTTCCCTGTATTTTACCCCTGCTGACTTCAGAATTTGAAAGAGTGTAGTCCAGTCAACATTGTCAAACGCTTTCTCCAAATCTACAAAGGCTAAAAATGTAGATTTGCCTTTCCTTAATCTATCTTCTAAGATAAGACGTAAGGTAAGTATTGCCTCCCGGGTTCCTACGTTCCTCCTGAATCCAAACTGATCTTCCCCTAGGTCAGCTTCTACCAGCTTTTCCATTCTCCTGTAGATAATTCGTGTTAATATTTTGCAACCATGACTTATCAAACTGATGGTTCTGTAATTTTCACACCTGTCTGCACCTGATTTCCTTGGAATGGGGATTATTACATTTTTCTTAAAGTCTGAGGGCATTTCGCCTTTCTCATATATCCTACACACCAGTTCAAATAGTCTTGTCATGGCTGGCTCTCCCAGAGACTTTAGTAGCTCTGAGGGTATATCATCTACTCCTGGGGCCTTGTTCCGGCCTAGGTCTTTCAAGGCTCTGTCAAATTCATCTCTGAGTATAGTATCTCCTATTTCATCTTGATCTACTTCCTCTTCCCTTCCTACAACATCATCTCTAAGTTCATTTCCTTTGTAGAGCTGCTCTATGTACTCTATCCACCTTTCAGCCTTTCCTTCTTTGCTGAGAACTGGTTTCCCATCTGAGTTCTTGATATTTGTAGAATTGCTTTTCTTGTCCCCAAATGTCTCTCTGATTTTCCTGTAGGCGGTATCTACTTTTCCCCTTCTTATACATTCTACAGATTTGCATTTGGCTTCTAGCCGCTCCTGCTTAGCCATTTTGCACTTCCTATCAATCTCATTTCTTAGTCGTCTGTACTCCATTTTGCCTGTTTCATTTACTGCATTTTTATATTTTCTCCTTTCATCAATTAAATTTAGTATCTCCTGTGTTATCCAAGGATTTTTTGCAGGTCTTGTCTTTCTACCTATTTTGTCCTCCTCTGCCTTCACTATTTCATCTCTCAATGCTACCCATTCCTCTTCTACTGTTTTATTTCCCCCTGTTTCTGTCAATTGTTGCCTAAATCTCCCTCTGAAATTCACCAGAGCTTCACATTCCTTCAATTTATCTAGGCCCCATCTCCTTATTTTCCTACCTTTCTGCAGTTTTTTCAGTTTCAGCCTACAGTTCATGACTAACAAGTTATGGTCAGAGTCTATATCTGCCCCTGGGTATGTCTTGCAGTTTATAACCTGATTCCAGAATCTATATTTTACCATTATAAAATCTATCTGATACCTTCCAGTGTGTCCTGGTCTCTTCCAAGTATACAACCTTCTTTTGTGATTCTTAAACCACGTGTTTGTTATGATTAAATTATGTTCCGTGCAAAATTCTACCAGGCGACTTCCTCTTTCATTCCTTCTGCCCAGTCCATATTCACCTACTATTTTTCCTTCTCTTCCTTTTCCTACTACCGAATTCCAGTCTCCCATAACAATTAAGTTTTCCTCTCCCTTAACGGTCTGAATAATTTCCTTTAGCTCCTCATATATTTCTTCTATATCCTCATCATCGGCAGAGCTAGTTGGCATATAAACCTGTACTACTGTTGTCGGTGTTGGCTTCGTATCTATCTTGACAATGATAATGCGATCACTGTGCTGCTTGTAGTAGTTTACCCGCATTCCTATTTTCTTATTCATTATCAGTCCTACTCCTGTGATACCTCCAACTGATTTTGTATTTATAATCCTGTACTCACCTGACCAGAAATCCTGTTCATCCTGCCACCGAACTTCACTAATCCCCACTATATCCAACTTCAACCTATCCATTTCTCTTTTTAAATTTTCTAATTTTCCTACCCCATTAAGGGATCTAACATTCCACGCTCCGATCCGTAGAATGCCAGTGTTGTCTTTCCTGATGATAACATCCTCCTGAGTAGTCCCCGCCCAGAGATCCGAATGGGGGACTATTTTACCTCCGGAATATTTTACCCGAGAGGATGCCATCATCATATTTTCATACAGTAGAGCTGCATGTCCTCGGGAAAAGTAACGGCTGTAGTTTCCCCTTGCTTTCAGCCGTTCGCAGTAGCTGTGTGGCAAAGCCACATTGGCTGATGTTACAAGGCCTGCTCAGTCAATCATCCAGACTGTTGCCCCTGTAACTACTGAAAAGGCTGCTGCCCCTCTTCAGGAACCACACGTTTGTCTGTCCTCTCCACAGATATCCCTCCGTTGTGGTTGCACCTACGGTACGGCTATCTGCATCGTTGAGGCACGCAAGCCACCCCACCTCGGCAATGTCTGTGGTTCATGGGGAAATACAGCATGAAATTCGCGTGACGAAAATAGGTTAACTTCCGATGTCAGCAGACGACCGTTCAATCAAAACAATCTTGAGAAAGCTTAACGTGACGTTGACGTTAGGTGACGGTCTGGTGACGGACAGTGTGAATGCCGTCATTAGGAATACATTTTGTAATACAATCTGATCATAAACTTCGACATAACGTAAAATATACGTAAATACGAAGGAAAATGGCGGACTAACTGGAGCTGGGACTGCAGCAGACAGCTGCTAGCTCGCGCATGCGCAGTGAACCCACTAGTACCGGATTTTTGAACTCGTCCTATTGCTTTATCGCCATAATTATCGCGCTTCGATACTAGCGCGATCATACTAGTGCAGCCGTTCAAACGACTGACTGCCGCCATTAACGCAACTTGTTAGCAATCTATTACAAGTTCGTTGATCGTTTAAGCTTATGTCACATGACTGTCCCATAAGTAAACACAAGGCTGCAGTCATGGTGGTTAGAATATTAGGCTGCAGTCCTGCTACTAACGGAATTTGTTGTTGAAACTATTGAATTCAGTTTAATGTGAGCTGTGTAATTCCCCCCTCATATTGTAGCCGGTCATCTACAATAAACAAAACGGGGTAAAAGTTAAGCAATAAGCTGTCATTGCAATTTTCTTAGTTTCTATTACATGAGGATGCCAAAAATACTCTATGGAAACGTGTTTGTCTTCTTTTTCCCTGAAATGTGATTAAAATAAAAAAGGTAAATCAGTCAACAATCCGGAGATTGGCTTGAACATCACAGTGCTTCACTAGGCATGGTCCTATTTGTAGTCTGGCACTCTACCACTGTGCAACCGAGGCGAAGGAAATGTAATTCGTTTCAAAATAAATGTGTCGAAAACATTGACACTGTACTACACTTTAGATCAGCTTACCACCACGACTTATTACACATGCACATTTGTTGGCTTCGGCAACTCAAAATAGCTGTCACTGTTCAACATAACCTACACTATGGATGACTCAATACATTCACGATTTCAGGTGTAGGATGTGCACTGTCACATTTGGCCAAAACAGGCAATATCCTTAAATGATTAAGAAGTACTCGATTAACTTTTTCCAGTTATGCCTACAATGGGAAAATTCGTACATGTAGTTATTGAACTTAATTAAGTATAGCAATTTATCTTCTGAATATACAATCGGGCATAACTGAAGAGTGGGATACAATCCGTCTGCTTTGACCCATGACGTCTTCAACATGTCGGAAAACTGTAATACAGGATATCTTAATACATCTGGATTGTAGGCTAGATAATAAATAATCTGTAGTTATCCTCGTAAATTATAGACTCTCGTAAATAATTTTGCTGCATGTGTGTGTTGTGTTGTGTGTGTGTTTGTGTGTGTGTGTGTGTGTGTGCGCGCGCGCGCGCGTGCACATTAAGTATTTTGACATAATAATCATGACAGTTGAACACTGAGAATATCAGACTACTTCGTTTTTTAACAGATAATCCGTAGCGTGACATAATCATCCAATTTTTCGTATTTAGTTCTCAATGCACTGAAGTAAAAACATAACAAATTCCAATACTTTATTTATCATCTTTTATTCACTCATACCAAAGCTATCTACAATAATATCAGTATTTCATGGTCCGGTACAGTTTCATGTCAAGTAAATAGATGTCACAGAATTACAAGGTAGGACGTTACTGGAATGGAGCGTAGTAGGTTAACATTTTATTTGATGGCGTTTTAAGGAACTGCATCTTCATAATGCAATTCCTTTTCCATTTTTCGACACACGAATGTACTCAGATAAATGAAATAACGCATATTGAACTCGGGACTGCATTCCTCACACTTTTGGACGTTTTGTGTGAATCACTCGAGTTCACCAAAAGACAGCAACAAAGAAATAACAAAAAACACCAACAACGCAATAAATAAGCAGTAACGAAGTTAAAAGGGAGCGCTCAGTGTGCCAGAAAAGATCAGAATGAAATAGGAAGACATCTTGAAACAAATTGACTGGTCACATGACGTAAACTTCCGACAGCTAAACGTCCGAACATCCAAGTGCGTACTGCCACGAGACAGACCCCAGCTTTGAGAAATTGCATCATGTATTACGTCATTTTCTCATAGATGTGTTTCTATTTGTTTATTAAGGGCACTGGACACAAAAGCGGCGCCATTTGACTTACGTCACGGAAAATGATAGTGTTAATTGCAAATAACTGGGTGACTCCACTCAACTGTCGCCACTAGATAAAGTTCAGGTCATTTGAAATTTGTGACACCATTTCTCAGAATCAAAACAAACCGTCGCCGTGCTTATTTGAAGGCTATTGCCGTATTTGGCGTTTTCGTGTATTTATGTCTACGTTTTTCAAACAATGTGCATTTTAATTGCTTATCAAATTGAAGATCTTTGCAAAATATATGCTTTTAAGTATGTTTTGTTGGGTAACAGTGATAGTTAGACGTCGGAATGCAGGACAAAGTTTTCATGAGCATACTATAGTTAATTTGCGTATTTTATGATGTTCTTATAGAGTGTATGCTTAATATTTGTATGTGACTAAACAGGTGTTATTAAGTGATTACTGAAGGGAGAGTTGTAGGTACACAACAGACTACTTAATTCTACAAATGCGGAAAATAAGTGTGGTACTGGTAGTGTATTCTCATTCTGGAATTGGCATTTTCATCTCTCATAAACACTTGCCACATCGATTTTAGAAAGGAAGTGACAAGATTCAGGTTGTAATTTCTTATCGAGTGTATCTGTTAATTAAGGGAATGAACTGTGTTACAGTAACTGTCAGTGCAGTTGTACAAAGGATAACCTCAAAAATCTATATAGAATAGAATAGAATCTTTATTAGCCTTTCAATATGTTCTCCATACAATTGGCTTCGTCGGTGTGCTTAACACATAACACAAGATATGATAAAAAAAATACATCTTATTATATCATACAGTGTTAATACAGTAATACAAGTATTAATAATACATTACAATTTTCACAATATTTTATTTATTTATTCATTTACTTTTATATTTTTATGTGGACAGTGCTGTCACACACATACAGGCATACTTCATGATTCACGTAATGAAGGCTTATTGCAAATAATATGTATGTCGCTGTTTAGGAACTCGTCAGTTGAGTAATATGGCATACATTTGAACCACTCTTCTATGGTATGCTTAAAATTATTCAGTGGCAGATCTCTTACTGACTTGGGGAGTTTATTGTAGAATTTCATACTACTAACTGATGACTCTTATGTTTCAATGTCAGCCTTGAGTATGGAAGGTCTATGTTACTCTTATGCTGTGTATTGTGGGAATGCATTTCAGCTCTAAAACGAAATTTTTTAATGTTTTCTTTGGCATATACCAGGCAGCTGTAGATGTACATACTGGGAAGTGTCATTATTTTCAGATCTTTGAAATGATTTCTACAGCTTTGTCTAGGCCTAAAATGCATCTAATTGCCTTTTTCTGCCATTTGAAGATGATTTTAGAGCCCACAGAGTTACCACATAATAGTATTCCATATTGGAGTTGTGAGTGGAAAAAAGCAAAGTATGCTGAGATCAGTAAGGTTTTACTGACTACATATTTTAGCTTGTGTAGCAGAAAGAGAGTACGGGCAAGCTTGCTGCACAAGTTATCTGTATGCCTATCCCATGTGAGTTTTGGATCTACGTACAGTCCCAATAATCTGAAATGTTTTGTTTCTTGCTCAGAAGTTTTCAAGGTGAAGAACATTTTTTCAGTTTTTGTTGTGTTTATAGTTAGAAAGTTTGCCTTGCACCAGTCACTATTCATTTCAGTTACTACTTCATTATATTCTGCAACATCCTGTAGATTATCTCCATTTGTAATCAGTGTCATGTCATCAGCATACAATACCTTGTTACATGGCATGTGATTTGAGAAGTCATTAATATATACAATGAACAGGAAAGGTCCTAGCATGGACCCTTGTGGAATTCCTCTCTTTATTTTCAAAGGTACTGACATTTGGTTGTTTACTTTTACTAATTGTACCCTGTTGGTTAGGTATGATTTAAATAGCTGTAACGGTTTATCTATTATACCATAATGTTCTAACTTTTTTTATCATTATATCATGTGTCACAGAGTCAAAGGCTTTACTTAAATGTAACAGAGTTGCACAAGTGAGTTTACTCTTCTCGTACCCATCATATATGTCACTAAGGAGACACTCAACTGCTTTTATTGTTGACAGTTGAGATCTAAAGCCATACTGGCTATTACACAGGACTTTGTTGCTTTCAAAATAATGGTAAATTTGCATATGGATGGTATTTTCCAAAACTTTAGATATAATGGGAACTATTGATATGGGTCTGTAGTTTTTTGGCAATGTTTTGTCGCCTTTCTTATGGATCGGGAGAGTAACTGTCATTTTTAGGCAATCTGGGAATATACCTTCATCGAGTAAGCGATTTGCTAGGTATGTTAGTGGCCTAATGATTACAGGGTCTATGCCTTTCATAATGCTATTGCTAACCCCATAGTAATCCTCTGTTTTTGAATTTTTTAGTTTATTTATGGATTTGATTATGTTCGCTGAGGAGATTTTTGACCAAGAGAATTTTGTTCTTGTTTGTTCTTGTTGCATGAGTAAAGAGAGGGCAGCTGAGCTATTTTGAGAATTGTTTTCACTGTAAGGGGAATTAAAGCTGGCACAGTTTATAAAGTATTCATTGAGGGTATTGCAATCTATAGGGACTGTGGTTTGCCCCTTACCTACATGAATTTCATTTTTTATGATGTTCCAGGCTGCTTTAGAGCTGTTTTTTGAGCCAATTATAAATTCATTATTTGCTTTAAGTTTAGCTGAATTTATTTCATATTTGTATAACTTCTTAAGGGACACATACTGTTTTCTGGCTTCCTGACTTCTATCACACTTATTTTTAAGCAACAGCAGCAATATTCTCATTTGTCTGAGCTTTGGAGTGTACCATTTCTTAGAGTGTTGGGGTTTTTGCTTGTTGCTGGGAGTGCATCTTTTGGTGATGAGTGGGCAGTGTTTGTCTATTGCATTTTTAATTATAGTTAAAAATGTTGAGAAGCATTCATCAAAATTTTGTATGTTGTGCAGTGTATTTGACCAAACTACTATTTCCAACTCGTCGTATTTAACTCTGGGCAAGAGTTGGTAACTATATTAGGTTTCAAATAAGCGTCCATTACATTGTAAATAGCATCCAGAACATTACATCAGAACACTGAACTTGTTTTGATAACAAGACATCAAGTTTGAAGAGATGATAGGTAATGGTCAGGTGTCAAATATCACAGTGACACTTATTGTATCACTTGATCAAGTACTGCATTTGTAATTTTGATATCAGACTTTATTACAGAGCTTGATAAGCAGATCCTAATCGAAATTTACTTTTTTTATTCGTAATTGGTTCAGTAATAGAGGTTTGTTTTCATGTGCTATTTGGTTTACATCTGTCTTTAATATATGAGTGTTGTTTATACACAAAATACATTTCCAAACAGCAACATTTACACTTTATTTCCCTCTTATTGTAGTCTTATATCAATCCTAATACGATAACCTAAATGACACCAATGTCTGTAGGAAAAATCTCAGCTGACGCCATGTTGGCAACCATGCAACCAGGATTCTGGTAGGAGCGAGTGGAAACGACTGTGACAGCACCACTTCCATAGAAGCCATAATGCCACATGTTATGGCACCGTTTTTGTGGCCAGTGTCAACGTACCTTCACTAGGCACTGATTATATTGCAAATATGTCAGAGGTAATATTTATTAGAATGCATTTCTTTATTTACGCGGATTGTGTTGACAAGGAGGTTAGTGCTAAGTCACTTAATTTAATTTGTGTCAAATTTAATTTGCCAGTCTAGTTCTTCATTTTCGTTAGTACTTCTGTTTGAAGAGGTTTATTCCCACGTATTTGGCAGATTTCGTTTGTACTATTGTTTTAATAGTTTATTCTATCGTATTTGATAAATGCCGTTGTGTATAGTCTTCGTCTGTGACTGGTGTAGTTCTTCATTTTTAGTTAGTACTTCTGTTTTAGAGGTTTATTCCCACGTACTTGGCAGATTAGCATTCAGTCGGTTAGCAGTCAGTTCAGTGCCAGCTGTTGTCGTTGCCCCATCACCCAGAGCGCTAAATATCACAATTTAATTGCGTGAAATTTCGTTGCCAGTCAAATTCTTAATTTTCGTCAGTGTTTCTGTTTTTAAGAGGTTTTTTCTCACCTACCTGACAGATTTCGTTTGTGCTACTGCTTTAAGAGTTTATTATCGCGTATTTTGATAAGTACCGTGTGTATAGTTTTCGTCTGCTGCAAGCTACGTGTCATATTATTTCGTGTTTTGCTTTGAGAAAGCTTATATTCTTGCGTGTTTGATAATGGTGTATTCTGAAGATATTCTTGTTTATTTTGAAAACTGCCGGACTTTGGGCCACAGGTCTTAATTGTCGAATTTGAGTGCGCAGTTTGGACACAAAATATGATGGTTCAATGTGGTCACCTGGCATTAGATTAGATTAGTTGTTTGTGCCATATTTCAGTGTAGAGGAGATCATTGTGGGCGTTAAATATGTCAAATATTTTATTTATTTATTTGTACAAGCTGATAATACAATAAGACCCATACAGGTACATAAATAATATAATTATACTAATAGTGTGACTAGGCTACAGATACATGCATCATTTGGTTCTATTTAAGAATTCGTCAGTGGAGGAGAAGGAGTTGACCAGTAGAAAGTCTTTTAGGCTTCTCTTAAACTGATCTTTATTTGTATGGTTGTTGGTAAATTATTGAAAATATGTGTTTCTGAGTAGTGGATCCCTTTTTGAATTTAAGTAACTGCTTTTAATTCCTTGTGCAGATCATTTTGGTTCCTAGTATTATAGGTATGAACTGAGCTGTTTGTTGGGAAAAGGGATATTATTTATGGCAAATTTCATTAAGGAATAAATATACTGACAGGAAGTAGTTAATATACCTCGATCTTTGAAGAGGCTTCTGCAGGAAGTCCGTGAATTTACACCACAAATAATACGTTTACACACTTTTGGACTCTGAAACTGTTTGCTTGACATGAAGAGTTACCCCAAAATATTATACCATATGACACCATGTTAAAGAAAATAAATCGTAATTTTGTGCTCTTTTCCCACTACAGTGACACACAGTTTTCGGTTCGTGAAATCTCTTTCCTTTTTGTATACTTCTGGGAAATATAGTGTCTTAGTTTAGCTTGTTTTTGCTTCGTTAATAAAGGGGTAACGTTATCAAAAGTGTTGTGCTCTATTCGCTGCATAAAATATATCCTAGTTTAAACCACAACAGGTTATGGGCCCAGATTTGAACGCTTCAGGTTATAAGATTTATTGCTAGACTATTTTTCAGTTTACTAGGATATTCATGAGAAAGCATGATTTGTGGATAATGGCCGGAACGACACATCACTCAAATGAGGACACCAGTCATGCAAATATTCGCAAGTTATCAAGTGACAAATATGGAAATGGCAAATTCAACTCTATTTGAAGGAAAATTGTCTTTATTCGATTGTGGATGGTACATGTCAGTGTCCGTCATTAGCAGAACCATCTGACAAATATCGGCGTTGGCATTGGGTGAATGCAGACGCAGCTCTTATCACTGGAACCACACTAGATGAGGAACCTGCTATTCATGTCCGAAAGAAAACTGATGCAAAAGAAATTTGGGATATGCTTACACCAGTATTTGAACAATCTTCACTGCAACAGCTATATAAGCTCTTGATTGTTTCTTTGAAACTAGAAAAGATGATGTCTCGTCTGTTACAAATCACATGTCGCAACTTGTGAATATTTTTCATGACTTATGCAATGAGTTGAAGAAAAGTAATCCAACTCACTGGACTCTATTCAGAAGGATGGTGGTTCAAATCCACTTCCGGCCATCCAGATTTAGGTTTTCCGTGATTTCCCTAAATCACACCAGGCAAATGCAGGGATGGTTCCTTTGAAAGGACACGGCCAATTTCTTTCCCTCATCCTTACCCAAAAATCCGAATGTTAGCTCCGTCTGTAATGACCACGCTGTCGACGGGACGTTAAACCCTAAGATTACTTCCTTCCTTCCAAAAGTAATCCAAATGCAACTTTGCCTCTTTCGCTGCTTCATCATCATATTTTCAAAACATTAGGACCTGAATACCAGTTTCGTAGGTCGACATGGTATCATGTTCCTGGATCTGAGCAGATGACAAAGCTACTTACTGAGAATTTGCGTTCGATTGAGAATTCGCTAGCTACACAGACAGCTGGTGCTTTCAACGCAAAATTGGATGAGCAGAAGCAGAAGAAATTCACATCAGAAAGAAGTAAACCAAAGAAGAAAGAGAGTCGCACATGTCTGTATTGCAAGAAAGTTGGACATATTATCACAAAACTGTCGAAAGCGCATGGCGGCAGAAGAAGTAAAGGCGACAGCAAGTAACAATAAGGTAAAGCAGTCAACAATTCGAAGATTGGTTTGAACACCACAGTGCTTTTCTAGGCATAGTCCTGTTTGGAGGTGGTATGCCATTGCCTTCCTCCGACCTTCAAATTGACTTACCCAGCCAGTTATAGGGGGACCTACAGTTTAACGTGGGTTCCAAACCACAGTGCTACTCAGTATTTTTCACATGAGCACTACTGCCAGAGGTGAAAGAAGTGAAAATTGACAGATAAAAATCCTAGGACTTGGCAGGGATCGAACACACGACCTTTCGATTTGTAGTCTGGCACTCTACTACTGTGTAACCGAGGCACGCTCAAGTAACAATAATAGTTTAATTTCGAATTCAAAAGTGAACAGCAAACCAAATACATCTTTCGCCACTGGATTGTTGTTTGAAGCTAATTTTGATAGTGAAGATTCCTGGATGTCAGACTCTGGTACAACACACCACATTTCACCATATAAACGGTATTTCTCTACGTTTGAAAACTTTCTGATTCCACAATGTGTACAGACAGCTGGCAATGAAGTTATTTTTGCACACGGGTCTGGTACTATTCACACTGAACTATTAGTAAATAAAAACTGGACACCTGTATTGATCGAAAGTTTTTGGTATGTGCCTGATGCCAGACACCAACTTTTTTCTGTATGTCAGACTGCACAATGTGGATATAATGTGACTTATGATAATAGAAAGGTTAAGGCCAATTCACACTGTCTTTCACGTCACGTCACCGTCCGTCAGAACATTCCGCAATGTATTTCTAATGGCGGCATTCACACTGTCCTCACCGGACCGTCACGTCACGTCAACGTCCGTCAAGCTTTCTCGAGAAGAATGTTTTGACGGAACGGCCGTCTGCTAACATTGGAAGTTAACCTATTTTCATCACGCGAATTACGTGTTGCAGTCGACAATTACACTGTTTATATGCAAATGTGTCTTATTCATCTTTGTGTTGTTGTTGTACCTCGTTTTAGGGGTAAATCTCAAATGTTTCATGCCGACTTAATTAGTTTTGTCAATTGAGTGTCGCCCTAAAATCGAGGTTGGATATCTTAAACCAAAAAATGGTTTATGTTACGTAACATTGTAACAGAAACGACTGAAGCAAACTGTTTATTTGAATAAGATTGTAATTTGATTACACATTTTTCATTAAATAACACTTTAAATGAAAATGCCAGTTCTAATGAAAGACAAAAATTCAGTTGTTTACGACGATATTAACAATGTCAGCGAGCAAATCGTAATGGTTACAGTAAAGTGTACAGGCGCTATTTATGCTCTTACAAGTATGGTTTGATGTCTTCATATTTTTTTTATTTTTTCGCTTGAAAATAGATGTAGATGTTTTGAAATGTTGTTTCAGTTCCCAGTAAGTTGGCGAAAAACATACACTGTAAAGTTTTCTTTGGCCATTAATAACATTTAGCGTTGTTGTTCCCCCTTTCTAGTATTAAACTATGACTTTCTACATAACAGATCGCCACTGATAACCTCACTTTCAACATCGCGTTTTGAGGTGAACGAATTGACATGACGGACACGGACGGACAGTGTGAATACAACTTGACGTGACGGTTCAGTGACGTGATGGACAGTGTGAATTGGCCTTTATCATTCGGCGACTTAGTAAAACAGTTGCTACAGGGAGACTAGTTGGTTCAGTGTATATTACGAGTTTGTTCTTCAGATTCAGAAGTAATGATTAACTTATCAACTTCAGAAGAACAACTACGGTGTTGGCAAGAGAGACTAAGCCATCAAGATAAACGGCATGTAAGAGATGTGCTCTTTCGTTCCGGTATTTCAGTTAAGTGATCTGATTCTACATCTTTTGTGATGGATGTGTTCTTGGGAAATCCCACCGCAAACCACTTAGACATCGCAAAGATCGTCCACAAACTGTCGGTGAATTGATAAATGCTGATCTTAATGGCCCCATGTCTGTTGACTCTATAAATGGTTTTCGTTACTACGTGATTTTCAAAGATGATTTTTCTCGTTTCGTTCGGATATATTCAATGCGAAATAAATCTGAAGTAGCTGTCAATTTGAAAACAGTTTTGAAGGAATGTGATGTTGTTGGTCATAAGGTAAAAGTGTTTCAGTCTGATGGTGGAGGAGAGTTTAATTGCAAAACTGTAGCTCAATTGCTATGAGACCGCGCTATTGAGTTTCGGTTAACTTATCCTGATACTCCTGAGCAGAATGGTGTTGCTGAAGAAGCGAATCGACACATAGTCGAATCAGCTCGCTCAATATTATCATCTAGCAAGTTACCTAAACTATTTTGGGCTCATGCTTGTGACACAGCTGTTTTCCTACTCAATCGAAATCAAGTGTTGAAGGTAAAACACCTTTCGAATTGTGGACTGGCAAAGTGTTTAACAGTTTTAGCTATTTACGCATTTTTGGGTCAAAATGCTATGTGTATTTGCCAAAGAAATTTCGTTCTAATTTTGATGACAAAGCTGTATGCGGTCATTTCATTTGATATGTGAATGACAAAGATGGTTACGAGGTTTGGAACCCATCAAAACCACTCAACAAAACATCATTGTTATGGACTTTAGGAACCCAAAGCACACTCATGTACTTTTGATGATTGCACAACACAAAACTTTATGCCTTATCTGAGCCCATCTACACAAACATTGCACTGTCGATAGCTGAGAACATATTGTCGCGTTGCAATGGAAGCAGGCTTGACTTCGAAGGCAACTAAACACAGCACTTATACTAAAAGCACGTTTATTACGAACTCAACATACACGCAGCACTGACTGCGTCTCAGGCAGAGTGCTCTGCTATTTATACACAGACAGAATTTACCAGAAATTAGAAGAACAGTTAACATAAGAAACAAGTAGAATTTACAAGTGAACATAAAAACGATGTAGAACCTTCTGGAATTGTTAATTACAAAGAAATAAATTTTTGCCGGTGGGCAGGATTGAACCGGCGATCTTCTGCTCCACAGTCCTTGACGCTATCTTCTGCGCCACGCCGGCAGTTCGTGTTTCTAGTCTCTTGCGGCAATATTGTCTGTTCTGACAAGTCTTGTTTCCAACAGTATCAAGCAGATGGAAATGTGCGGGTATAGAGACAACGTCATGAATCCATTTACATCTATATAAAATACTCTGCTAATCACGTTTAAGTGCATGGCAGATCGTTCAACAAACAGCCTTAATGATATTTCTCTACCGTTCCATTCTCTAATAGTGTGCAGGAAAAAGGAAGACTTTTCAATCTGATTTCTCTTATTTTATTATGATGATCATATGTCCTATGTAGCTGGGTGCCAACAAAATATGTTCACATTTGTAGGAAAAAAAGAAATTTCACAAATAAATCTCTGCAACGAGTAACACCTTTCTTTTAATGATTTCCACCCCAATTCATGTGTCATTTCTGTGCTCTCTCTCCTATATCATGCTAATACAAAACGAGCTGCCCTTCTCTGAACATCTCTATATCAGCTGTTGCATCTCCAAAGTGTTTTACCTTTTAAACATAGCCTTTGGTTCGGCTTTCCTATTACATTTTCTGTGTGTTCTCTCCAATTAAAGTTGTTCATAATTCTAGTTCCGAGGTATTTAATTGAATTTACAGCATGTAGATTTGATTGATTTATCATATAAATGTAGTTTAACGGTTTTCTTTTAGTGCTCATACGGATAACTTCACACATATAATTATCTAAGGACGATTGCTAATTCTTGTACCACACAGATATCCTATGTAAATTATTTTGTAGTAGCTTTTGATCTTCTGGTGACTTTACTTACTGATAAATGACTGCATCCTCCGCAAAGAGTCTGAAGGAGACCACATGGGTATCACATTTTACAGTTTCTTTATATCTATGCTACGTGAATTACATAGCTTAAATAACAATCAGCCAAAGCCATTCCACACAACTATGAAAAATTCTCGAAAAAATCGTGCTGGAAGATTTGCAGGTACACATAAGTAGTACCAATAATTGAAATAGTTCCAGTATTTGTTGATGTAGCTCAGGTGGTAGCGTTCTGGCCTTGCAGCCATAGAGTCGATGGTTGGAATCCCGCTGTGGCACATATTTTTATCACTGTTTTCGAATTTAGTTACATAAAACTTTTTGAGAGCTCTAATCACACTTGTTGTGTGCTTTTGTTTATGTGTATGTAGACAAGCTGCACACCTTGTCGTCACCTAAACTATGGGTGAGTAGGTTAGCTGCTTGGAAAGCCAAGATAATTGTTTTTCCTGACCAATTCCAGATCCACAAGGGATCCGTGGAAGTTACATTAACACATATGCTCTCTTTTTGTAAGTATATATTGTGTATTTTGTTCTGACATGATCTATGTCCAAGAGGATGTAGCGGTACAGAATTTTTTTGGAGTGCATCATGACTTATGGACGATAGAAAAAACGAGAGTATATCCCATACAACTTAGGTTGACGAAATTGTTTTGTTTATGTGAATGGTATATTTATACCTAGTGATTTTTTATTGTTGCATGTTTTCACGTGAACGCACTGGAGCAGCGGGACTTGACCACAGTAAGATGGCGTATGCTTCCCTGGACATATTAACAGCGTTGAAGGAGAGAATAAACAGGTCTCCCGCAGTGCATAGAAGCGTGTTACTAAAAAGAAACTTTATGTTAAGAAAAAAAATGAATGTGTCTGTAGGTCAAGGTTTGCTACAAACGTATTGTCGATTATTATTAAGAAAAAGTAAATCAGCCATCTAATGTGAATAACATGATGAATTGATGCATTCTGGAGAGCCGAACGGCGAATTAACGGAAAAGGCAGCCACCTTAAGATGATGTATCAAGGGTAAAGTGCCGTAATTTAATGTTTGTCGAATTCTTGTTGCATACTGGGATGCACCAGTTAGTAATTTATGCGGTATCTTATGTGGTTTTATTCGACGAGTAATTAATTAATCAGTAATAGACCATAATCCTTCGTCTTATTTTTACGAGAATTTACTCATAAATCAAGGAACTACCAGGTCATGAAAGTTATATTTCATGCATATGGTTGAATTTCTTTTGTTATCAGTTTGATGGTCCACAGAGTAACTTCTTTTAGCCAGGTGTATAATTACGATATATTCGTAATGAAATTTAATAGTTACCCTGTATAATACTGTGGTAAGTTGATTTTATTAAAATTTTTAGACATAGCAGATAGTCCGATTTTTTTGAAGTTGGGAGTCAGTGTGGATGATAGATACTGTCGGAGGCAGCGTGTTGTCCGAAGTATCATGAGTGTGACAGAGTTGCACTCATATTTATTATTGAGAAGTTGGATCTATACTGCTTATGTTCCATATTTGAAAAGAAGGTGTGGAAATAGTATGATTCACCGGCTAAGAGCAGGAAGAGCAATTAAATGTAAAGTTACTTTCATGACGGATAAAAAGCTTTTCTTATTAAAGTGAAAAGTTGTTTTTGTTTATTAGAAGCCGCATAAGGTCTACAGAACAAAATAACAATTTAATAATTATTCTATTTGAAGTAATTACAGTACTCCATTAGGGTAGTGGCTAAAGTAAAACTTTACCTATTGACGACTACATTAATTTTTCTTTCCTAGGCTGTTATTAAAGATCAACAGGCAGACTCTTATGGGTTGTGGAAAACCAGACCTTTTGAATGATTAATTTTGCCCACACCTGAAAAATGGCCCTCGCCTTTATTTTGTAATTTTAATCATGAGAGGTGTCCGGAAAGTGGTGGTGGCACTGTAGGTTATTTTCTGTTTTGTTGTAAAAAGATAGCATAACCAGTGAGGATAGGTATTTGCAAATTTAGAGTCTGGCCAGGGTTTGAATTGAAAAATATAAGACTTTTCTTTTCGATAAATTGATCCCTGTGGTCGAATTTAAAGTAAACTTGTGGTGTACCTTATTGTAGTAGTTGCAAATAGTTGACCTACGATCGTTCATGTTGCCTGGGAGTATCATTAGCGAGCATAATTGTAAAATGAATATTCCCTTGTCTATATTAAAAATGTATTATTATTTGTTACTGCGACCGAGCAGCATTACTGACCGACTGCAGCAACAATGAAGTGTGTCGAATTGCAGAATTTTTCTACTTAAATAGCATATATTACTCTTTGAAGATAACGACTAAATGAACTATGTTCGAGTGATTAGTCATGATCTTTTTTTTTGGACACACACTACGACTGAAATCCTTCGAACTGAGTTCTTCTGAACCATTGATTTTCTTTAATGTCAGATGCGTTGTTTTTTTTTATTTGGGGTGTCGTAGTAATTTATATCTCTGTGATCACTGACGATATACAATATCGGGAGTGGCGACACAGGGCTGACAACTTCTTCAATTAAACCGGGTGATAAGTAAAATTTTACACATTCTAAAAAGGGGTATGGATAGTGTGGTCATCCGGCATTTGTGAGTAGTAACATTTTCTCTCGATTGTTTCAGTGGAACAGAGATATTTGTAGTAGTTGAGAGATTAGTACCACAGAGGGCTGCTGATATAAACTTAACCACCTGATAACCTGTATTAGTCTTCGATCTGGACTGCTAAAAGGATTCCCTCAGTTCGGATCTACTGGAACGAGAAGTACATCTAATCTACTAACTATGGAGATGACTTACCAAAAACAGTGTCCTAGCTCTTCACAAACTGAACAATTAAAGACTACAGTCCTCAACTAATAGTGAACCCAATACTGTAAAAAATGTAACTATGTTTTTTTTATTGAAACCTTCATTATTAACAACATTTTATAAAATATAGAAAATTATAAATACATACAAATAAGTTCGTTTTCTTAAAAATTACCATTAAATATTAAAATTGTATAAGTATTCAACCACCATAAAATAAAATTCTTCCAGAGTAGAATTCGAACCACTGACCCTATGGCTGAAGGGTCAGAACGCTACCACCCGATCTACGATGACAGATATAGTAACTCTTTATAATTCGTACTTACATATGCTTTCAAAAATGTTTGAGAGTTGTGTTGAATGGCTCTGGCTGATTGTTGTTTAATTTCTGAACTTCACCTAGCATAAATGTAAAGAAATTCTAAAATCCGACACCCATGTGGTCTCCTTGTAAGACTATCCATTTGGTCTCCTCCTAAATCGTTTATAAAGATAAGGAACAGTAGGGGCTGTATAACACTTCCTGTGGAAACACCAAGTATCACTTTGCTTTTACTCAATAACTTTCTACTAATTACTGCGTACTTTGTCATTTCAGATAGGAAATCTTGAATACAATTGCACAGCTTTAGTGACATTCCACACACACCCAATTTGATTAGAAGCCGATTGTGAGGTACAGTGTCAAAAACCGTCCCAAAAGACAAATAAATAAATAAATAAAAAATAAATTAATTAAAAATGTCACTGAATTGAACGCAAATAACATTCTTGACCACAGGGGAACACATGAATGAATATCTCTGGTGACCTCATATTAAGAAACTATGATCTAAATCTAAATCAACATCCACATTAATAGGTGAGAAGGTGGCAAGATTTGAGAAAAAACTTAATAAGTGTAAACTGTAAGAAATGTCTAAGTTTGGGGCACCCTATAATATCAATCTCAGATCTATTATCAAAAGTAAAAGTACTGGATGAGGGCAACAACATTCATACTACTATGTGAGGAGGAGGTAAAACTGATTAAAACATATGTGTATAATCTGTAAAAGTAGGTCGAAGTATGCGTTACACTAAAAGCACGAAAAAATAATAAATAAAATAAAAACTCAATATAACAAGCTCCTTTTTGTGAAAACTCCCACTCTTGTTTAGTGAATAAAAGTGCATATGTATTGTTTAACTCTGAGTCTCTTTTCTAATTTTAAAATAAATAACATAATTTTCTCAAATATTATGAACTACCTTGAAGAGAACGATTTTTGAACTGTAGTCAGCACGAATTCAGACAGTATCGATTCCATATTTCTAGATTTTCGGACTGCTTTTGACACTGTACCTCATTCTTATTTTATTGAGTTTGCTTTCGAGATCATTTGCAAAGATTTTCTGTTTGATATGAATTTATCTCTGCTCAAAAGTTTTGTAAACAAATCTGCCAATTGTTTTTCAGAACAAACTTAACAAGTTTTGATCATATTGTTCTCCACATTTTCACATAAGTAATGATATTTAATGTCAATGTGCTTGGTACGTTTGTGATGTTCTGTATTTTTAATCAAACGATTAGCACTTTGATTATCAGAACACAGAGTAGTTGGTTGTTACAACAGGAAACCAAGCTCATTGAGAAAACCACAGAACCAAACAACTTAGCAGCAGCATCTGACACTGCTATGTATTCTGCCTCCATAGTTGATCTAGTACATATTTCTGATGACGTGAACACCATGACATAGGTCCACCTGCTAACAAGCTCACATACCCTGTTGTTGAACCACGAGCGTCATAGTCACCAGCGAAATCTGCACCAGACTAAGCCACCAATTCAATACAGTCAGTTTTATACCGTATGGTCAGGTCTCAGGTCTTTAGTTCCTTGTAGATACTTTATTATCCTTTTTGCGGAATGTCAATGATCAACACCTGGATTATTTAGAAACCTACTCACCATGCTCACAGTGAACATGATATCTGGCCTTGAAACAGTCACTGCAAACATTAAGCTACCAACTACGTGTCTATATGGCTTCTTGTCGATCTCTTTTACTTCATGCTCGTTTGCAGGAGATTGTCCATTGTGCAACACGATTCCAGAAACAAAAGGAGTAGAGTTCGGTTTAGAATCTTCCATGTTAAACTCTTAAAGCAGACAACTGGTGTATCCTTCCTGACATATGGCGAGATAAGGACAATACTAAGATTTATCTATCATTGAAGATCTATATATGAATAACGATCTGAAACATGGTTACAATAAGTTCTGAGATTTATATCATAGGGTACCCCTTACATAGACTTTCTTTTTCAGATTACACACATATGTTTCAATCACTTTTACCTCCTCCTCACATAGTAGTATGAATGTTGTTGCCCTCATACTATAGGGTGCCCCATAGTTAGACATTTCTTACAGACTAAAATATAAAAAAAATAATATTATGTTACCAATTCCTATGCTACTATAAACTATGTGACTAGACATTTGAACCCCCTCTTCTTTGTTTAGCCTCTGCCGAACATCTGAAGTTTTAGTCGTTTTAATATAATCCAAGCCTTATCTAATATCAACATATACTTCTATCTTTGTGTATTAGGTTAAGGGGGAAAAAGGAAAAAAAATAAATAAAAAAATTGTAAACAATTGTTTATATTGACTCTAGTTGTTCGACACACAGGACCTGAAGATGACAGCATTGACTGTCGAAACTGGTTGCTAAATAAATGTACTGAGCACAGCTGATGGTATTATTTTTCATTACAAGATATGCAGCTGAAGTCCCTGGACCATAATTAATGTAGACTTCTCTTGCAGAACTGTTCTATTCAATTTCCAATCCACAAAAGTATTTTCCATCGCTCACAGTAATTTCAAACGTTGTACCCAGTGTTATTAAAACGTTTTCCAATATTTTTAGAGACTTGCTAATGAACAAGCCATCGTCCACATAAAGTTCTAGATAGACATCAACAACATCTTGTTAAGTATGGAAAACACAGTTGTCTGCATTCATTTGCTTGAATACAATCATTGTTAGACACTGTATAAATTTTCGATTCCAACAATGTTGTAATTGTTTGAGTCCATATAGACTTTTCTTTAATTTGCGAACAAAACTGGAGTCCTTTGAAGCAAACCCTTTTGGTAGCTCCATGCAAACTTCTTCCTTTAAATCCCATTGAGGAATGCTGTCTTAACATCAAACTGCCTGATTTCCATATTTTTTGAAGCAGCAATAGCTAATAAAACTTTGACAGAGTCATATCAGACGACAGGAGAGAATGTTCCTTCGTAATCGATACCTTCTCGTTGCGAATACCCCTTTGCACATTACCTGGCTTTATAACGATCAAATGTTCCTTTAGAATTCTACTTCACACGATAGACCCATTTACATCCAACTGTCTCATGATTATGAGATAATGGTACTAGATCCCAAGTTGGGTTCTTGTTCAAGGATGATATTTCCTCTTCCATTGCTTGCTTCCACATAGATGATTTACGGGATGCTATTGCTTCTTCAAAAGTTTGAGATTCAAATGTAATGGCAGGAAATGCTATATCTTGGTCCTGAAAGCGAGCAGACGCTTGCAGATTACATCTATCTCTCAGTTTCATCCTTTCACTTTGATTGCCCTGTTTACTGGTACCATCTTCCACAGATTCTTCTTGAAAATCCTTTGCAGAAGGATATTCCTGAAATTCGTCTTTAGCACCTTCAGTAGCATAGTCCCCCTAGTAAAATTCAGCATACTTCTGTTCAGTGTTTAAGCCAGAGCTTGTTTCTTCATTGAAAGAAACACTGGGGGAGATAATAATTTTCTTCGATTCAGGATTGTACAGGCGATAATTAGTATTGTATCCATCATAGCCAACCACAATTAGTTTCTTTGATTTATGTTGATATTTAAAGACAAAGATCAGTAATCAAAGACAATATGTTTCTTTTTAATGAAAGCCACAGTTGGCATTACTATATTTGTTGTGTTATGTTGGTAGTGTGAGCTATTTGCTGTGGAAGAAAAACAAACAAACAAACAGTGGTTACAAAAATAAAGTTGCTTTTTGACAGAAAGATGTTTGTGTTGTGCCTCGTACTAAAATAAAATTCCTCAACTAAGAAATATAAAACCAGATTTTAGCTATTGATCTTGACAGGTTATGGGCCCAGGACGTGCTACAAATCTGGAGAAAAAATACGGTGAAAATTTACGAGTGTTAATAGACTGTGTCTTTCTGTGAAAACGGCTTGAGTGTTGTGTTTAAAAAAATGGCTTCATCAGTAGATGATACAACATTAAACAACATTCCAAAATTAAAAGATGCTACAGGTTTTCCGCTATGGGAATTAGAAATAAATGTGATGTTCATGGCAAAAGGCCTCAGTGGTTACGTCAGTGGCGCAATCGTGAAACCCGAAACAGAAAAAGTATCCGCATGGGAACAAAAAGACGCACTTGCAAAATATTTCATTTTGAGAACAATAGATGTCAAAGTAAAAACACATCCTTACCTGTGAAATGTCAAAACAGATGTATGATACACTTAGTAAGATATATCAGAAAAATACAGATCAACAGAAGACGCAATTACTTGGCGAGTTCTACAATTATGAATATGACAGAAATCAAGATGTAATGTCCAATATTGCTAAAGTGCAAACCCTAGCTTTCAGATTGAACCGCCTGGGGATAAATGTTGACGAAACAGCGCTATTTACTAGAATAATGACGAAATTGCCGGATGAATATAAACATTTTGGAAGTGCTTGGGACTCTACTTGTAGTAAGGAAAAAACACTCGAAAACCTGAAATCAAGACTTCAATCTGAACGGGATAAAATAAAGAAAAATGAAGAAATACGCGTTGCTTTTAAGGCTGCAGTTTTCAAGAAGAAAAACCAGAATAAAAAAGGTAAGAAAACAGTGAAGTGTTTTGGATGTGGTGGTTCAGGTCACTTTGTAAGTGAATGTAAAAAGAAACTTATTGATAACAATAAGAAAATACAGTGTTCTACATGTGGAAAACATCATGTGGGAGAGTGTTGGGCGAAACAGGAACTGCCTCCATGCAAATACTGCGAAAAAACAAATCATCCAGCAGAAAAATGCTTCTTTAAAGAAGACCATGAGAAGATGAAGAAAGCACCAAAGACAGTTTTTCTCACAGAAGCCTTTGTGACAGAAAATCAAGAAAAGGAAATTAATAAAGTAGATACAGAGTTTGTTGTAGACAGTGGGAGTAATGAGCATATGTCACACGAAATGAAAATTATGTCAAATGTGAAGAGCTGTGAAGGTACAAAAATTAAGATTGCAGATGGAAATTTTATATATTCGAATCTTGTAGGCACAGTTGAATCACAGCAGGTGATGTTGACAAATGTAATACATGCTCCGGAACTGTCAAGAAACTTGTTGTCAGTAAATGCCATTACTGAAAAAGGGGGAGTGGCAATATTTGACAAGGAAAAAGTGAAGATTGTGAAAGATGGAAATGTTATTTTACAAGGCAATAAAACAGAAAATGGACTGTATATCATCAATATCAAAGTGGACCCTATAAAAGAAGTACTGCTGACACAAAAGAAGAAAAACATTCAGTGGCACAAAAAACTAGGACACCTGAACTACAATTATCTAAAGAAAATACCATAACTGTGTGATGGAGTGGACAAGATTGTGTTAGAAGAAGAAATGCCTTTTTGTGAAACTTGTGTCATGGCAAAACAGGTAAGAAAACCATTCAACACAGTGCGGTATAGAGCAACAAGACCTCTGCAAATTATTCACACTGATGTATGTGGTAAAATAAGCCCATCAACTTACCATAATGAAGAGTATTTTTTAACATGTCTTGATGATTACACACATTTCTTGAAAGTGTATCTTTTGCATACTAAAGATGAAACAGAAAATTACATCAAGGAATATGTAAGTGAAAGTGAAGCTCATTTCATTCTGAAGACTGAAAAAATAAGATGTGACAGAGGAGGAGAGTACAGAAGTGCTAATTTTAAAGAATGGTGTAAAAAGATGGGGATAGTAATAGACTATACTATTAAAGAGTCTCCTCAACTGAATGGCAAAGCAGAGAGAATTAATCTTACTATCATGAACAAAGTAAGGGCCATGTTGTTTGATTCAAGAATTGGAAATAAAATGTGGGGCTATGCAGTTCTGACAGCAGCTTATCTTATGAACAGAAGTCCTACTACAGCTGTTGATGTGACTCCTGCTCAAATGTGGTATGGAAGAAGACCAAATTTGTCTAGACTGGGTATTTTTGGATCTGTGGTGTTCACAAAATGTCTTGGATATTTAAAAAAACTGAGTGTAAGAGGTGAAAGAGGTGTTCTTGTAGGATATACAGACATTGGCTATGTCATATGGAACCGTAAGACAGGAAAATTCACTGAAGCAAGAGATGTTGAATTTACTCATCAGTATGAAGACAGAGAAGAGGAAAGCAAAGATGAAGGAATAAATCTAACTGAAGAAGAAGAAATACCAGAAGATTTTGGTGGTGAAGACGAAGAAAGAAGAGATGACCCAGATGAAGAAACAAGAGGATATCCTGAAGAAGATACAGAAATATATCAGAGACCAAGACGTCAGATACATTTGCCAAAGAGATATGATGATTATGTCATGCTCACATACAAGGAGTGCACTGAAAATGAAGACAAAGAAAAGTGGATGAAGGCTATAAATGAAGAGAAAGAATCACTGAAGAAAAATGAAACATGGACTCTGGTGGATAAAGAAATGGCTCATGGAAAAGAAATAGTTACAGGAAAATGGATTTTCAAGAAAAAAGAAAATGGAAAGTACAAAGCTAGACTAGTTGCAAGAGGATGTCAACAGGATCAAGGAAAACAGGATTTTAAAGATATTTTTAGTTCTGTTGTACAAACTAATTCACTGAGATACCTATTTGCACTTGCTGCACATGATGATTTGACAATTATGACATTTGATGTCAAAACAGCCTTTCTTAATGGTGAACTGAAAGAAGAAATTTTCATGGAAGTTCCAGAAGGATACAACGCACCTGGGAAAATTTGTCTGTTAAAAAAGGCACTGTACGGATTAAAACAAGCTCCTTTGCAGTGGAATAAGAAACTGAATGAATTTCTTAAACATGAAAATCTCATCCAACTGAAATCTGACCAATGTGTGTATAAAGCTAATACTGGAAAAAAATTGTATCTAGCTGTACATGTTGATGACGGTATTCTATTTGGAGAAGACATCTGTGAAATGAAAAATCTTCTAAAAAAACTGAAGAAAAATTTTGACATTACAGTTGATGAAGATCCAACAGTATATCTTGGAATAGAAATTGAAAGAACAAAAGAAGGTATTTATATCCATCAAGAAAAATATGCTACAGAAGTAGTGAAAAGGTATCAAATGGAAAATTCAAAAAGTGTGACAACTCCAATTTCATCACAAGGAGACATTGAAGAAGCCAATGGTACAAAGTCAGATTTCCCATATCGTGAAGCAATAGGCAGTTTATTGTATTTAGCATGCAAAACAAGATTGGATTTAGCTTATGCAGTAAATTATGAAAGCAGATCAATGAGTAATCCAAATCATTCTGACATTCAAAATCTGAAGAGAACATTGAGGTACCTGAATTCAACAACAGGGAGTGGAATATTCTATCCATCAAGAAAACAAAATCAAGAAATAGTAGCTTACTGTGATGCAGATTTTGCAGGTGACAGGAGAGACAGAAAAAGCACTACAGGGTATGTATTTCTGTACAATAATGCTCCAATCTCTTGGTGTTGCAAGAAACAGTGTGTGGTTGCATTATCTACAACTGAAGCAGAATACATTTCTGCAGCACAATGTTGTCAAGAAATGAAGGTTTTTAAGACTCTTATAGAACAGTTGCTGCGTGAAAACATCAAAATAACACTGTGTGTGGATAACCAAAGTGCAATAGCAATGATAAAATCAGGTCAAATGTCAAGAAGAAGCAAGCACATTGATGTAAAGTACCATTTCATAAGTGATGAACTGAATCATGGCTGGTTCAAGATACAGTACTGTGAAACTCAAGAACAACTTGCGGACATACTAACTAAACCTCTACAAAGTATTACTTTCAAAAGACTAAAGAAAAAGTTGATGTTTGACAGATATATATAAAGAGACAGTGTTTGAATTTTGAATATTTTTTTTTATTAACATATTGTTTTGTTTAAGGGAGTGTGTTGATATTTAAAGACAAAGATCAGTAATCAAAGACAATATGTTTCTTTTTAATGAAAGCCACAGTTGGCATTACTATATTTGTTGTGTTATGTTGGTAGTGTGAGCTATTTGCTGTGGAAGAAAAACAAACAAACAAACAGTGGTTACAAAAATAAAGTTGCTTTTTGACAGAAAGATGTTTGTGTTGTGCCTCGTACTAAAATAAAATTCCTCAACTAAGAAATATAAAACCAGATTTTAGCTATTGATCTTGACAAATGTAATGGCAGGAAATGCTATATCTTGGTCCTGAAAGCGAGCAGACGCTTGCAGATTACATCTATCTCTCAGTTTCATCCTTTCACTTTGATTGCCCTGTTTACTGGTACCATCTTCCACAGATTCTTCTTGAAAATCCTTTGCAGAAGGATATTCCTGAAATTCGTCTTTAGCACCTTCAGTAGCATAGTCCCCCTAGTAAAATTCAGCATACTTCTGTTCAGTGTTTAAGCCAGAGCTTGTTTCTTCATTGAAAGAAACACTGGGGGAGATAATAATTTTCTTCGATTCAGGATTGTACAGGCGATAATTAGTATTGTATCCATCATAGCCAACCACAATTAGTTTCTTCGATTTACTATCCCACTTCGATCGAAATTGCTCAGGAACACGTACATAATCAGCTGATCAGAACTTTCTCATGTGTTTTAAAGATGGGGGTTTTCCAAACCACTCTTCATATGTCGTAACATTATTGTTTGCTTTAAATGGACGTCCGTTTAAGATATATGCAGCACAGTTTACTGCCTCTGCCCATAATTCAAGAGGCAAATCTGTACATAGCGCATGTATACTAAACAATTGATCTGTTTTTTAGCTCGATTCGGCCATTCTCCTGCGGTGTGTAAGGACTTGAGTTCTCATATACTATTCCATTTTGCTTGAAATAATCTTCAAACTGTTTATTTATGAATTTGGTCCCATTGTCACTTCTCAGAACTGTGCTTTTGTTGCCAGTTTGCCTTTCAATCAGTTTCTGAAATTCCAAAAATACAGAGAAAGTATCACATTTGTTTTTAAGGAAATATACAAATATGTAGGAAGTACAGTCATCCTTTAAAGCTATGTACATATTAGCACCTCCAAGAGATGGTTCTCTAATCCATCCACGCAAATATGCATGAATAAATTCACCAGGAATTTTTGATCTTGATTCCAAATTTGAATTAAATGATTGCCTCTTCATCTTACCATAGTGATATGATTCACACAGAAGCTCTTCATTATTCTTCATTTTGAAACCAGGAATTAAATTCATATCAGCCGTGGGGGGAGCTAATGGGGCTAAGGCCACTCCCCCCAGCACCTCCCAAAGATTTTCTAATTTTATTATTTTTCATTGTTTTCATTTTTTTTAAACAGGTCAGCAACTGAAATTTCAAATAGTACACACATAATAAATCACAACGTAACTATAATTTGCCAAGGACAAGTGAACGTGACAATGAGTCGCCAAGGTGACACCACCACTGATAACGTTCGCTGCTGTTACTGTGAGCGGGTTTAATGCCACCGCGACCAGCTTTGATGCTGCTGCTATTGTTACTGCTATGCTGAAGTTACGAGCCAATTGTTCATATGTGGCGACCGCTGCTTAGCAGGTCAGCGGCGCCACTGAGTGGAATCCTATGAAAGACAATAGTGTTATTTTAGATCAATTTTTACATGTAGATTCTCATGTTAATTAAACTGTAAAGACCTTTCTCTTTGGCTAGTAACATAGAAGCTGCTTAATTATTTTACAAGTTGATTATTATTCACTCCATTTCCACCACGTTGCTCCTCTTCCACTTTCAAATTAATGCAAGCCTATTCATTTTATTTCTTGTGCAATTGTTTTTGTGGTATAATTGTATTTCGTGAATAATGAAATGCCAAGATCGCGGTATTTCGTCTTTATTTATAACAGATGACCGGTTACGATGTATACAGACATCATCTTCTGGTCTATAAGGGCGAACTTAAATGTATGGTTACAAAAAAACACCAACAGAGGAGCATGCCATTTAATTGCTTGTACAGTTTTCTGCACATACCTGCACTAAATAGTAACATTATTATATAAATGCATATTGTAGCCAGTTGGATAGTACTGGTGGGTTGTCACACATTAAAATATGCCGTTTGGTTGTCAGATATAAAACTCGTATAGTCATATGTACACAAAGAACCACCATATTGTACAGTTGTGAGTGACAACAAGCTACTAAAAGGCGGCGTTGTGATCACTATAATGTTACCTTAACATGCCGCTAGAGTGTGCTATTGTATGTGAAACCCTTACAACTGTTATCAATTGTCGATGATAAAATTTAAAATTGCAGGAGTATCTAGTGAGGTTTCGTCAATTTACATAAAATTTTTAATTTACCTATAACCAAGAAAAGGTTTCGTTATTTAAAATTACGATAAACTGAAGAATAAAAACAGCACCCAGCACATTTGTAAGATACAGCACGTATAAGATCTACCACTGTGAAAACACAGTATAGACTGGAACCAGATGTAGCAGATGTGATTGACGAACCCTGGCAATTACACCTGCGCTTTCACAGTGGTAGATCTTATAAGTGCTGTATCTTTACAAATGTGCTGGGTGCTGTTTCTATTCTTTATCGTAATTTTAAATAACGAAACCTTTTCTTGGTTATCGGTAAATCACATTATAGTGATCATAACGCCGCCTGTTAGTAGCTTCTTGTCACTCACAACTGTATAATATGGTGGTTCTTTATGTATATATGACTATACGAGTTTTATATCTGACTACCAAACGGCATATTTTACTATATGATAACCCATCAGTACTATCCAACTGGCTACAATATGCATTTATGTAATAATGTTACAATTTAGTGCATGTATATGAAGAAAACTGTTGACATACTGTGTATTACCGATACATACAGTTATATGGCAGGTTCCTTTGTTGGTTTTTTTTTGTTACCATACATTTTATGTTCGCCCTTAGAGACCAGAAGATGATGTCTATGCACATCGAAACCGGTCGTCTGTTATAAATAAAGACGAAATACCGCGATCTTGGCATTTCATTATTCACAGAATACATTTATAAGATCGTTCCCTGCCATGAGCAAATTGTATGTAGTATAATTGGTTAAATTATGAAAAGTCTAAAAATAACAACGTCTGTTCCCTCCCTGCTAACAAGAACCTTTTTATGCATACCCTCTCCCAACACTACGTGGATGCCTTCATCCTAAATGAAACCTTCCACCATCCCTGTCATTCCATCAGTACCACTCCCTACACCTTACACCATACAGATAGACCCGCACCCATTGCTTGAGGCAGAGTGGTGATTGGCCACCTCCGTCACCACCCAGTCCGGCTACAGCCTCTCCTAAACCACCGAGCATCTCATTCTCAGGCTCTTTCTCCCCTCTCTCACCATCACCCTGGCTACTATTTACATCCGCAGTCATGTTCCCCTCCCCTACTATTTCCTCTCCCACGTTGACCGCTGTTTTGTCGATTTAGAAACGCGTCCGATACGGTGCCGCACCGACGACTGCTAACGAAGGTACGAGCATATGGAAAAGATACCCAAATATGTGAGTAGCTTGAAGACTACTTAAGTAATGGAACCCAATATGTTGTCGATGGGGATTGTTTGTCAGAGATTGGGTACCATCATGAGTCTCAGGGAAGTATGGTAGGACCATCATAGTTCCTTGTAATCGATGGTAAGGCATCAACTAAAACAGAGGTGATATCGGGCGTTCGACAGGGTAGTGTAATTCGTCCTCTGTTGTCCTTATTTACATAAACGATTTCGGAGAAAATCTGAGCAACTCTCTAAGGTTGTTTGAAGATGACGCCGTCATTTACCGTCTAGTAAAGTCATCTGAAGATCAAAACCAACTGGAGAAAGATCTGAATAAGATGTCACTAGAGTGTAAAAATTGGCAATTGACTCTAAATAATGAGAAGTGTGAGGTCGTCCGCATGAGTACCAAAAGAAATCCGTTAAACTTCGTTTACAAGATAAATCAATCAAAAGTGAATGCCGTAAACTCCACAAAATACCCAGGAATTATTATTACTTCAGACTTAAACTGGAAAGAACACGTGGATAATGTCGTGGGAAAGGCGAACCAGAGACTGCGTTTTATTGGCAGAACCCTTAAAAGATGTAACAGAACTACTAAAGAAACAGCATACACTACGCTTGTCCGTTTTTTTTATTTTTATTTTGGAGTGTTGCTGCCCAGTGTGGGATCCTTATCAGGTGGGTTTGGAGGAGGACATCGAAAGAGTCCAGAGAAGGGCAGCTCGTTTCGTATTCTCACGATACAGGGGAGACAGCGTTACGGAAATGATACAGGATCTGGGATCGGAATCTTTATAACAACGGCGCTTATCGCTGCGGTGTGGGCTACTTATGAAACTCCAATCGCCAAAATTCTCCTCCGAATGCGAAAATATATTGTTGACCCCCACTTACATATAGGTAGAAATGATCATCAGAATAAAATACGAGAAATCAGAGAGATTCAGGTGTTCTTTCTTCCCGAGCGCTATTCGAGAACGGAATGGGAGATAAATAGTATAATGGTGGTTCGATGAACCCTCTGCCAGGAACTTAAATGTGATTTGCAGAGTATCCCATGGAGATGTAGATCATTATTTTCTATCTATATAAATGACCTGCCGAGCGCATTGAGGCGCTATGCTACGATGTGCGAGGCCGTTCCCCGTCGGGGGTTCGAATCCCCCCTCGGGCGTGGATGTTTGTGCCGTCTTTAGTATAAGCTAGTTCATAAGTAGTTTGTAAGTTTACGGACTGATGACCCCGCAGTTAAGTCTCATAAGCAAAATAAATAAAAAAATAAAATAAAAAAATATATATAAATAAATAATAAAAAAATTGTTTTTGAAAATTGGACCGGACGAACAAAGTGATCTGCAATCTGCGGCTGTTTGATGATGATACTGTGATGTTTCAGGGTGTCGTCATTGAATGACTGTAGTAGGATGCAGGATGACTTGCCCAAATTTCTAGGTGATGAGGGGAATGACACTAGCTCTGAGTGTAGAAAAACGTAAGGTGATGCAGATGACTAGGAGAAACAATCCCGTAATGTTAAAATACAGCTGTAGTAGTGTGCTGCTTAACAGAGTCGTGTCAATTAAATATCTAGGCGTAACGCTGCACAGCGATATGAATTGGAACAAGCTTGAAAGGACAGCCGTGGGGAAGGCAGATGGTCGACTTAGGTTTTAGGCGGAATTTTGGGGAGATGTTATTCGTCTGGAAAGGAGACCGCATATAAAACTATTGTACGACACCATTTCGAATATTGCTCAAGTGTTTGGGATCCCTACCAGATATGTTTAAAGCAAGCTATAGAATCATTCAGAGGCGGGCCACTAGGTTTGTTACTGGTGGGTTCGATCATGCGCGAGTGTTACTCTGCTTCGAGATGCAAACAAGTATTCGTTTTACCCTCGTTATATTTGAAAGTAGAACCAGAAAGCAAGTAATTAGCAGTGATACTAGGTACCCTTCGCCATGCACCTTTGGGTCGATTACAGAGTATGTATGTAGATGTAGATTGTAGCTGCAGTCTCGGTTGATGAGCCCGTCCATGGTGTGGATGTCGATGGCCTATCTAACAACGCTGTTTCAGTATCTAGAAGATTGTGCTAAGATCCTGGCATGTTCGTAATCCATCTCGGGATTTTCGGACAAATTGCTCTGCAATGGCCCACTTTTTAGGCTACTTAGGTCGAATGTGCAGCTGATGTTCTCGGCAACGATCTTCGATGGTGTGCATTGTCTGTCCAAATCCTCATCCCATGCTAACATGGAATCCGATATGTTCTGGCCTTCTGGAAACCGAGATCGTCTTTGATACTTCCCAATAATGTTCGTGTTCTATTGGGTGGGCAAAAGACAATTTTACTCGATTTTTCTTTAATATGCGACCAATTTTCCTCGATAGTGTGGCACTGTATGGTATAAAGGTCGTAGCTACATCTTCCTCGATGACTTCTTCCGCCGTGCAGATCGTGACTGGCACGCCGCAGATCGCTCGGCCACTGCGGCCGGCGACAATTATCTGCTATGATTTTACCTAAGCTAATACTTCATTCAATAACAGGTATACAACTAGATTTTCACAGCGTACAATTAATGGAATTAACGCAAACTGCGGTTTTGCTATTGATGGACTGAAATTCTACTTAATGACTTTCTGGTTGGAAATGATAAATGGAAGAAGCACAAAAATATACTTACATTTATTATGCATCTACACGTAAGATTACTATTACACTACATAGCCTTCTTTTAATTTTCGCGTTTGTAGCTCTTGGAAAATGTTGTACCACAAGGTGAAACAATTTGTATATAGTCTCTCACATAAAAGCGCTGTTCCTCACGCCCGAGACTAAAGGAAGAATTAACTATATAAAAAGAATACGAACAGTAAAATTAAAAATAAATTATTTACCTCCTTATAAGTCATGCTGAAACTACTGGCCATGGGGTTATGTGAGGTGCGCCGGTTTTATGTGGGACATGCTGGACTGTTTCAACTCATCTCCAGTTTCAAAGAACTCTATGCAGTCCTCAGAATATTTATTTATTTTGTAAGGAAGCTGTTTGACGAGAACTGCTTTTCTATGAACATTTCCTGAATCATCTGATGACAATTTTCTTTGTTTCCACAGTACTTTCATTTCGATTTTTCTACTGTAAATGAATGAAAAATGCGATATTTAGTTTAGCCTCAGACACTGCAGATTAGTAAATGATGAGAAGCATGTATCAATTTGTTTCTTGTTGTGATTTGTTGTTTTCTTCTTGGTGGGCTCATGCCCAGCAACAAAGCATCGTCACCCACTATCAGTGGAAGATAGAAGGAAACACAGGGGTGACCAATACTTGTTAACTGCTTTCTACTTTGAGCCAGTTAACAGTTAATTGATTTTTTTATTTTTTTGCTATTCTTTTTACTTTGTAGTGACTCACAGAATTACAAGAACAGTAGAAATATGTGATATGGACTTGTTGTTGTTGTTATGGTTTTCAGTCCGGAGACTGGTTTGATGCAACTCTCCACCCTACTCTATCCTGAGCAAGCCTTTTCATCTCCTCATAAGAACGACAACCCACATCCACTTGAATCTGCTTACTATACGCGTCTCTTGGTCTCCCTCTGCGATTTTTACCCCACACACTTCCCTCCAATGCTAAATTTACGATTCCTCGATGTCTAAGAATGTGTCCTACCAAGCGATCCCTTCTTTTAGTCAGGGTATGCCAAAAATTCCTTTTCTCACCAACTCTGTTCAGTACCTCTTCATTGGTTATGCGCTCTACCAACCTAATCTTGAGCATTCTTCTGTAGCACCACATTTCAAAAGCCTCTATCCTCTTCCTGTCCGCACTGATTATCGTCCATGTTTCACTCCCGTACAAGGCAACACTCCATTTAAATGCCTTCAGAAAGGACTTCCTTACACTTAAATTAATATTCGATGTTAGCAAATTTCTCTTTTTCAAAAATGCTTTTCTTCCCATTGCCATTCTGCATTTTATATCCTCTGTACTGCGACCATCACATGTTATTTTACTACCCAAGTAACAAAACTCATCTACCACCTTCATTGTTTCGTTACCCAATCTAATTCCTTCAGCATCGCCCGATTTTCTAAGACCGCATTCCATTATTTTTGTTTTGCTCTTGTTAATGTTCATTTTATACGCTCTCTTCAACACACTGTCCATTCCATTCAACTGCTCTTCCAGATCCTTTGCTGTCTCTGGCAGAATTACAATGTCATCAGCAAAACGCAATGTTTTTGTTTCTTCCCCCTGAACTTTAAACCCTATTCCAAATTTTCCCTTGCTTTCCTTCACTGCCTGCTCGATGTACAAATTGAATAGCATCGGAGAAAGGCTACAACCCTGTCTTACTCCCTTCCCAACTGATGCTTCCATTTCATGCCCTTCGAGTCTAATAACTGCGGTCTGGCTTTTGTACAAATTGTAAATAACTCTCCTTTCCCTATATTTTACCCCTGCTGACTTCAGAATTTGAAAGAGTGTATTCCAGTCAACTTTGTCAAAAGCTTTCTCCAAATCTACAAAAACTAAAAATATAGGTTTGCCTTTCCTTAATCTATCTTCTAAGATAAGACGTAAAGTGAATATTGCCACCCGGGATCCTAAGTTCCTCCTGAATCCAAACTGATCTTCCCCGAGGTCAGCTTCTACCAACTTTTCCATTCTCCTGTAGATAATTCGTGTTAAAATTTTGCAACCATGACTTATCAAACTGACGGTTCTGTAATTTTCACACCTGTCTGCGCCTGATTTCTTTGGAATGGGGATTATTACATTTTTCTTAAAGTCTGAGGGTATTTCGCCTGTCTCATACATCCTACACACCAGTTCAAATAGTTTTGTCATGGCTGGCTCTCCCAGAGACTTTAGTAGCTCTGAGGGTATGTCATCCACTCCTGGGGCCTTGCTTGTTCCGACCTAGGTCTTTCAGGGCTCTGTCAAATTCATCTCTCAGTATAGTATGTCCTATTTCATCTTGATCTACTTCCTCTTCCCTTCCTACAACATCGTCTCTAAGTTCATTTCCTTTGTAGAGCTGCTCTATGAACTCTTTCCACCTTTCGGCTTTCCCTTCTTTGCTGAGAACTGGTTTCCCATCTGAGTTCTTGATATTCGTAGAGTTGCTTTTCTTAATTTTATTTGTGACTAGAAATTTTATGTTTGGTGACGCCTCAACCTGGATGTACTCTTTTAGTATGTAAAAAATGTTGTGAAGTTGTGTAAAATACGATAGGTCTGAAGATGGCGTCGAGCACGCCGAAACCGGTAACATAATAAATGAAAAATGCGATCTTGGCTGCAAAATCATTCTTAAACAATTATAGATCGCCCCATTGAACAATGAGTTCCTTATATATTTAAATTAATATTGGATGTTAACAAGTTTCGCTTCTTTAGAAACGCTTTTCTTCTCATAGCCAGTCTACATTTTATATCTTCTTTACTTTGGCCATCAGAAGTAATCTTGCTACCCAAATAACAAAATTCATCTACTACTTTTATTGTCTCATTACCTAATCTAATTCCTTCAGCATCGCCTCATTTTCTAACATTGCATTCCGTTACCTTCATTTTACTCTTGTTAATGTTCATCTTATATCTTCCTTTCAAGATACTGTCCATTCCATTCAATTGCTACTCCAGATCTTTTGCGGTCTCTGACAGAATTACCATGTCATCAGCAAACCGCAAACTTTTTATTTCTTCTCCCTGCACTTTAATGCCCTCTCCAAATTTCTCCTACCATTCCTTCACTGCCTGCTCAATGTACAGATTGAACAACATCGGGGAAAGGCTACAGCCCTGTCTTACTCCCTTCCCAACCTCTGCGTCCCTTTCTTGCTCTTCGACTCTAATAACCACTGTCTTATTTTTGTATAGGTTGAATATAACTCTTCTCTCCCTATATTTTACCCCTGCTACCTTCATAATTTGGAAGAGTGTATTCCAGTCGACATTGTCAAAAGCTTTCTCCAAATAGACAAACGCTAAAAACGTAGGTTTCCCTTTCCTTAGCCTTGGCCTTATGTTTTTATGTTTTAAAAATTTTGGAAAAATTCAAAGAAAATCCAAATAAATCAAAGCAATTGTCAAATATACGAATAAATGTAATTAAATATAAATAAATGTAAACCCCTTGGCTGATAAAGGCAAATAAGATAAGCCCTAGAACAGTCCGCTCTCCCCCATTAGGGGAGGGAATGAAATGTGCTAAATATATATATAAACCTCAGGAGCTCAGTTCGTCAACGCATCTGACGATGGTGACATGTCTCATTGCCGAAATATTATGCCCGCTGGACATTATGAAACTAGAGTACACCTGTGGACTAGTTGAGCAACAAATACGGCGGGAGAAACTGAAGAATCACATCAAAAAATCAAATGCTCAAATGTTTGTAAATCTATCGGACCAAACCGCGTGGTCATCAGTCCGTAGCTTACAAACTACTTAAACCTAGGTAAACTAACCTAAGGACAAACACACACACCCGTGCCCCAGGGAGGACTCGAACCTCCACGGCGAGCAACCGCGCACTCCGCAACTCGGCTACTCCACCGCGACAAGAATCACATCATATACCTTTATACAGAAGAGATGTATCGCAGCATGAAGAAACTCTACAAGCTGCACAAACGAAGATGCCGTTTGCTTAGTGCTCTTGCATTTCTGAAGAGATGTCGTGCCGAGCAGGTTGCATCGCATCACATCGATTCTGCAGCAGCCAAGAGAATTAAGAAACGTGCCAGCCTTGTTTCGGTACGTGAAAGGTGCAATTTACCCACCTTAGCCTTCATTACAACTCCCAGGAACTATTTACACTACATCTACAACTAGCCAACCATTTTAATTCCGAGACCTGGGATTGGATTACCTAGGTGACAGACGATTCCGTACATAAGAAGGACATAGGACGTCAAATATCTCAATTCTTACGTGAAAAACATCCTTCGTCAAAATTAATGGGATAAGTCCATATCCGGATCTCCGGGCGGGGACTACTCAGGAGGATGTTGTCATCAGGAAAGACAATACTGGCATTCTACGGATCGGAGCGTGGAATGTTAGATCCCATAATCGGGTAGGAAAATTAGAAAATTTAAAAAGGGAAATGGATAGGTTGAAGTTAGATATAGTGGGGATTAGTGAAGTTCGGTAGCAGGATCAACAGGATTTCTGGTCAGGTGACTACAGGATTATAAATACAAAATCAGTTGGAGGTATCACAGGAGTAGGACTGATAATGAATAAGAAGATAGGAATGCGGGTAAACTACTATGAGCAGCAAAGTGATCGCATTATCAGTGTCAAGATAGATACGAAGCCAACATCGACAACAGTAGTACAGGTTTATATGCCAACTAGCTCTGCCGATGACGAGGAGATCGAAGAAATATACGAGGAATTTATTCAGACAGGGCGAGTGGCCCACTTGTCGTCCTTAGGGGGCGTCCGTTAATCATGTGTGGTTTTGTCTCGGCAAATCTCACGTATTTTTTTCCTCAAGAAACAGTGCAAAACTGGGTCAAATTAAGTATAACATGTTTCACGTCTATAATATGGCCAAATCCTACACAATAATATTTATCGCTGCTATGCAATCATCACATAGTAACACAGTAGCCCCTCGATTGTTTCTCTAAGGATACACGACTTTTTTTTTTTTCTTTCCACGCGCGTTTTTGTCGGAATTCGAACGCAACACTCGCGGCAGCAACAGTATTGGTTACACGGGCGCCTCTCACGCTGTGTGAAGCCTGGTCAGTCCGCTCGGATACAGCCATATGAGCGTTCATTTCACGCACGTTTTTTTATTTTTAATATTATTTTTTTTATTTTTAATGATTGTAGACATCTCATTATTCACTTGTGCTGGAGCAGCGGCAAATTATAGTTACGTTCTGTTAATAGAATATAACTACCGGTAAAACTGTTCCTGCTCTCTGTTCGACACGTTCTTGAATGTAACCTCTTAAAATGAACATCTGCACGCGAGGCCTCTACCGCCGTAAAATTTAACCCTACCATGAGTTACTTAATAAATCGGATACTGTCTTAAAGAACAGAGCAATAAATTTCATATTAAAAATTCATTTTTTCAGCTAATATTTTTAAACTCATTCAAAAGTAATTTATGCATAAACCACACAATAACCATACCTGCATTACACATTTATTGAATCCCTAAGAGATATTAAGAAAAATTATCTATTCAGAAACACACAATCTCGCATTATTAGTCTCTCAAACACACACCAAAAAACGACAATTGACTGGTACAGACACAAATTAAATACACAGAAATTCTCAAAACATTAAAATATAAAAATACCCCTCGCACCCTACCTCACATTAGAAACAGAGCCAACCACCTACAAAACTCAACTTCTCATCTTCGGTGGATACATTTTGACTACCCCTTTTATAAATGCTTTCAATACACAACAATTATCTGACACACTTTTCCTCCGTGAGTATTCATCAAGATATGATAGTAAACTTCTACCCCGCTTTCCCTTCCCAATAACATATTTTATACTCCCCCCCCCTCTCACAATTCCACTCTATTGAATTTATGCAGGCTCTAGTTTCGAAATTTCGGAATTCCACATTATGATTGACAACAACGTGTTTGTAACCCCTGTTTCCTAAATCGTGATAAGATGAGAACCTGTCAGACACTAATGTTTATTTTCGTTAAAAGAAATGCAACCAGCTGCTTTTATGGAGTTTTTTTTATTATTCCAGAACTAGTTTTCGAGCCCTTCTGGCTCATGTTCAGTGGATACATTACAGGAACAAATATTATCTTCCGCTAAGTGTAGGTGTACCCTGTCATGGTGGTTTGTGTTTTTATTGTAGGTATAAGTGTAACCAAGTTGTGCGTTGGGCACTAACATTTTTTTACACATTACAGAATTTTCTTTTCTTTTTTTGTATACTTAGCGTAACACATTCAGAAAATATAAACACTGAATTTCAAATGTTTATATTTTGTTAATGTGTTACCCTAAGTGTGGAAAACAATGCTGTCATATGTAAAAACGTCATTGCCCAGTGCACAACTAGGTTACACTGATACCTACAATAAAAATACACACAACCATTACAGCGTAAACCTACACTTAGCGAAAGATAATATATGTTCCTGTAATGTAACCACTGAAGATGATTCTGCAGTGGCTCGAGTTCTGGAATAATAAAAAACATTCATAAAAGCAGCTGGTTGCATTTCTTACGAAAATAAACCGTCAATTTACGGTACAGCTGCAGTTCGTATCCAACATGGATATTTTGAAATTACCCTCAGACATTATTATCGATCCTTCAGCAATATGGTCCTGAATCAAATTTACCAAAACTTCTTCCGCTCTTTAATGAAATCTTCTCGGGTTACAAGCCGTGTCATGTGGTTTACTGCCCACGAGATTTCGACACATGCATCCTCTGCCATTGTCAAGCGGATGGATGTCATTTCGCGGGCGCTGCCGTGCTTTTATAGCCGCGCTGCCGCCAGTGACGTCACTGGTGCCCAGTTCCTTGACCATATTAGGCAATGAAATAAATCGCAATTTGCGAGCACTTATGACTTCACTGTACTAGGTTTAGATATAACACCAATGTGCAGCGAATGAAAATTTGTGCCCGGCCGGGATCTCTTGCTTACTAGGCAGACGCCGGTCGCGGTGGCCAAGGGGACTGAGGCGCTCCAGTCACGGTCTGTGCGGTCAGTACGGTCGGGGGTTCGAATCCCCCCTCGGGCATGGATATTTGTGCCGTCCTTAGGATAAGCTAGTTGATAAGTAGTTTGTAAGTTTAAGGACTGATGACCCCGTAGTTAAGGCCCATAAGCTATACAAACATTTGAACATTTTAATTTTTACTAGGCAGACGCGTTGACCACTCCACCACCGAGGACACAGTGACGAACCCGACTGCAGAGGACTCTTCACTGCACGTCTCCCGCCACACCCAAATCTCCATTCGCCAGACTGTCTCTTTCCCATTACCACAGTCTCTCGGTGGCGGAGTGGTCAACGCGTCTGCCTAGTAAGCAGGCGATCCCGGGTTCGAATCCCGACCGGGCAAAAATTTTCATTCGCCGCACATTGGTATTACATCCGAACCTAGCACAGTGAAGCCATAAGTGATCGCAAATTGCGATTTGTTTCATTAAAAATGAACGCTGTAACGTCGTCGATAATATATAGCTGAACCCCCGCTGCTTCGCATGCGTAGGCTGATTGGTCTGCACCAGTTGTTTCTTTTTAATCCTGATGAAGAATCCATATCTTAAGTTTCTTAGTTATAGATTGAAATTTGAGTTAACAGCACCATATTTTCGAGAATCAATTTTTGCATCCCGTATTTCACCCCCTTATTAGTATAATTTCCAAAATTACCGAAACACGTGTCTTTTAAATTCGAACACCGGATACAAATCCGAAAATTTGAAATTTTAACTTCAAAATTGCCTTAATAACAACAGATTTTCGACAAAACCCTCTCTCCAATTTAATCCCCTTGAGGGTTGAATTTCCGAAAGTACCGAAACACGTATTTTTTAAATCACAACGAACAATACAAATACCAGTTTTTGTAGCTATAGCTTCAAAATTGTCTTGTCAACAATGTGTTTTCGAAAATAATTTTTGATCCCCTCTTTTACCCCCTTAGTTGATAAATTTCGAAAAATACCGAAACACACGTCTTTTTAATCCTGATCAAGAGTCCATATCCCAAGTTTCGTTGTTATAGCTTGAAATTTGCGTTAACAGCAACATATTTTTGAAAATCAATTTTTGGGTCCTCTATTTCACCCCCTTATTGGTTGAATTTCAAAAAATGCCGAAACACGCGTCTTTTAAATTCGAACCCCGAATCCAAATCCGAAAATTTGTAATTCTAACTTCAAAATTGTCTAAATAGCAACATTTTTTTGAAAAACACCCCCTCTCCAATTTAACCGCGTTGATGGTTGAATTTCCAAAAATACCGAAACACGTGTCTGTTAAATTCGAACCCTGAATTAAAATCCGAAATTTTGTAGATCTAGCTTCAAAATTGCCTAAATAGCTACGTATTTTCAAAAAACGTTTCATCCCCTATTTCACCCCCTTATGGACGGAATATCGAAAAATCGCTTCTTAAATGACGCCTACAGAGAAAGATCAACACCCTCCACAAATTTCAAGTTTCTATCTTCAGTGGTTTGGGCTGGGCGATGATGAGTCAGTCAGTCAGTCAGTCAATCGGGACACTTCCTTTTATACATATAGAAGAAGATGTGAGGCAATGTTTTGGTCGCGCGTAGGCCGCGCCCGCTTCAACACCGCAACTACGGGATCCCAAACCGTACTGAACTGAAGGCCGCCGTCTTTATTGAGGGTGTTTTCAGAAATTTTGATCTCTACTGCCTCGTTTATTACGCTGTGCTGCGGTGGAGTAGCCGAGCGATCTAAAGCGTCTCGCTGCGGAGCGCACGGTTGCTCGCCGTGGAGGTTCGAGTCCTCCCTGGGGCATGGGTGTGTGTGTTTGTCCTTAAGTTAGTTTACCTAGGTTTAAGTAGTTTGTAAGCTATGGACTGATGACCACGCAGTTTGGTCCGATACAATTACAAACATTTGAACATTTATTACGCTGTCCCAGAAGCGGTTGGTTCGTTTAATAATAGATGTCTCGTCGAAAGCAATTCGGTGTCCGTGTTCCAAAACATGTTCCACCACAGCTGATTTTTCGGGATAGCGTAATCGAAAATATCGCTCGTGTTCTACGCGTCGCTGTTCAATAGTGCGAACAGTCTGGCCGACATAAAACTGCCCACACTGACACGGAATTTTATAAATGCCTGGTGTTCTGAGACCTACATCATTAGAAACAATCTGTTCTGAAAACCTTATAGTACATAGAGCCGAAACCGTATCAGTTACGCAAAGTTTTCAAGGATAACGGCCACAGCAATAGACAAATATCTCAAGCAGTTTCACTTAAGGCACGAAATCAGAAAACATCTGAAGAAGAAGTCAAGAATACCGCTTTTTTACCGTTTTGTGGCTCCACAACAGAAAAAATTAGCCGGCTCCTGAAGGCCTCCAGCAAAGATCAGACAACTAATGAAGCCTGTGGAAGATGATGTAGGTCTCAGAACACCAGGCATTTATAAAATTCCGTGTGAGTGTGGGCAGTTTTGTGTGGGCCAGACTGTTCGCACTATTGAACAGCAACGCGTAGAACACGAGCGGTGTTTTCGATTACGCTATCCCGAAAAATCAACTGTGGTGGAACATACTTTGGAAAACGGACACCGGATTGCTTTCGAAGAGACATCTATTATTAAACGGTCTAACAGCTTCTGGGACAGCGTAATAAACGAGGCAGTAGAGATCAAAGTTACTGAAAACACCCTCGCCGGCCGTAGTGGCCGAGCGGTCTGTGGCGCGCCAGTCACAGTCTGCACGGCCGCTACGGTCAGGAGTGTGTTCAAATGTTTGTAAATCTATCGGACCAAACTGCGTGGTCATCAGTCCGTAGCTTACAAACTACTTAAACCTAGGTAAACTAACCTAAGGACAAACACACACACCCATGCCCCAGGGAGGACTCGAACCTCCACGGCGAGCAACCGCGCGCTCCGCAGCGAGACGCTTTAGACCGCTCGGCTACTCCACCGCGGCTCAGGGGTTTGAATCCCCTCCCCCCCCCCCCCCTAGTGTATGGATGTTTGTGTCGTCTTTAATTTAAGGTAGTTCGAAAGTAGTTTGTAAGTTAAGGGACTGATGTCCCCGCAGTTAAGTCCCTTAAGCTTAACAAACATTTGAAAACACCCTCAATAAAGACGGCGGATCGCAGCTCAATACGGCTTGGGATCCCGTAATTTCAGAGTTCAAGCGGGCGCGGCGTAAGCGCGACCAAAAGATTGCCTTATATGGTCAAGGAACTGGGCACCAGTGACGTCACTGGGGGCAGCGCGGCTATATAAGCACGGCAGCGGCCGCGAAATGACAGTCATTCACTTGACAATGGCAGAGGAGACCTCTGTCGAAAGCTCGTGGGCAGTGAACCCGAGAAGATTTCATTAATGGATATCGTCGCGAAAATCGCACTCTCATATTCTTTCGTTCTGTTTTCAACTACTTTGAAATACAGCATCTGAACACACATTCGCCGATACAACTGCTCCCCCCCCCCCCTCCAAACGCATAACCCCACTGCTGGATGATTCCTATGATATCTAGGCAGCTTCTTCAATATTACAATCACCCCCGGCCCACCCAAATAACCCCGATATTTAATATACTCACTTTACACTTCACGACAAAATGAATACCAGTCAATAATAGTTTCTTTTTGTCACGCGACATTCAAGCACGCACAGCTACATGGAAGCCTCAGACACCAACAATAGATAATTTTCATAATATCTCTTAGGGGCAGTTTCGATCTTTCGAACCACTGTCACTTTAGTAAGTTTCATAGTCTCGTTGAAGGTTTGGCAAACAAAAAATTAAGCGATCAGGTCAAGAAGCTGAAGCCATTTTATGATCTGTAAAATTTCATTACCCATGAAATTTCTTAACGTCATCCATGTTGACATTTACCGACATATCCAGTGCTGATTCCATACCAATAAGCCATGTAAATTACACTTACTATCGTATTATAAAATGTTATAGGATTGCAAATATTCTATAACCTGTAAATAATTCATTTTTCATCCACATTTATTGATACATCGCCCGCTATTATACTCCCACCCTCCCCACTTAGCTCAGCTTTGTTTTGGAGCGTACATCAAGAAGTTACCGCCTTGGCCGTTGTGGCGCTAGTAGCGTGCACTAAACCCACGCTTCACGAACATTGTAATCAACAGTAGAAATTAAGTCAACAGTGTAATTTCTTGTCGTTTGACTACCTAGACTAGCAAGAATATACTGTGGTATGATCAGGGAATTACGGTGGATTGATTTCGTGATAAGGAGGTATCTAATCGTAGTAGATTGTTATTAGAAAACCAACACAGGGTCTGCAATAATCCGATCTTGATGTTTCATACGCGCTCTCTAATTTTCTACGCCATCGATATATCTGGTCTGATTAGTTACTCTTTATGAACTTACCATATGTTACTTTAACACAGTAACGTCTCATTACAGGTTTTAATTTGCCAACAGCAATCGTGTATTACTGTGTGCCTTTCTGCACAAGCCTAAGTGGCAAAGCGAAAGGAGTTTCATTTCACGAATTTCCCAGCCAATGTGATGTCAGAGAACAGTGGCTGAAAGCAATATCATGAGCAGATTTTACGCCCAATTTCAACTCTTAGATCGTGTGTGGTATGTAGCCTTGATTTACGACAGGCTGATAATCGGCCTGGATTAAAAATTAAGAAATTGCTGTTTGCTGCCATTCCCTCTGTTTTTCATTCTTATCCAGATTATAAGGTTTTACAAGCAAAAGAAGTACGTAGAACTATTAAAAACAAACAACGAATATCACACACAAAAAACGAAACTATTAAAACACTGAGGAAACCCATGATCAGAGCATTAATTCCAATGTCCCACTGCTCGAAAATCATGGCACTAATAGTTGTCGTTCTTCCATTCTCATCCAGTGTGGTATTTTAGATGAAAAGCTGATAAAATTAGAGCAAAATAAACAGCGTGTTAAATTTGAAGATGCCAAATTTGTCAGTACTCATACTTGTACAATATTAACATCTTCGGTTGCCAATGTGTTGTACAGTGCACAAGTGAGGTAATATGTGCAACAATTATACCAGTCGTCTTAAGGAATCTTTTGCAGAAGTGACTGAACGTTTTTAACGGGCGAAGTGTTTAAATAACAAGCCTATACACAGAAAAATAATCTGAATGCAACAAATGTCATTAGTGTGTATAGCGGCGGACGGCCAGACTAGGGCACGCTTGCAGCGCTCCAGTGGCGAATGTGAGTACTTCCTGACTTTCGGTGATTTTCTCGGAGTGGGGAGGCTGGGAGTATACTAGCGGGCGATGATTGATATTAATAAATGAAGTTAAAATCTATGATCTACCGAGCAATGAATCATCTTTGACTTAAGATATGATGTCGTTAGTCAAAGCCAGTGATCTCGGTCAAAGCAGACGGGTGGTGTTCTCTGCTACACCATACCCCACAAAACAGACACATCTCAAAAATATGATAAATCAGGTGTATTTAAAATTAAATGTAGTAACTCTAACATTTTTCATATAGGACAGCCAGGGAGAAAATGTATGGTAAGTTGCAAAGAACATAGAAACCCATTCTTCATAGAGCCGAAAAAGGAAGCTACATGAGCAGTTTGGACAAAATCAAAATTTACACGAATTTAGCAAAATATTCAGATAAAATCCTTAACAAACAAACGGAACTCAGAAATAAAAAGTATGTTGAAAACTTGGACAACATGCTTATCGATCATAGATGATTCAGAACAAATGACAGATCCAAAAACTTTTTCGTAATAGTGGCCACAACGTAATTGCAAGCTTCACAAGCACGCTTTGGCGAATGTGCTTGCACAAGCATGCTTGAGCGTGTATATGGTAAAGACATTCAAGTATAAGGCTTGTACAAGCAGTTTAATGCTTCATCGAATTTCGATTATGCACGCGTGTACAAGTGTTCAACCATGTGTATGCCTGAGCGTGTGTGTCTCGAACAATGAGGTTTGTACAAGCATATATACATTATTTCATTTATATGGTTTTTATTTAGAGCTATTAATTTAAATTCTGTATAAATATTCTACTGTTATATGTGGCAAGTCAAAGACCAGGATAATGTTACATAAGAAAAAAATGGCAATCAAGAAAGCTTACACTCGAAGTTGTACGGCCGAAATCGATATATATCGAATGACAATTACGTCAGTATTGTTATTCGACATATTAAGTTTGCAAAACGTATTTCAGTATTGTCTTCTAATTAAGAAAGGACATATGCAGCTAATAGAATACTTCAAGACGAATACTACACTCATTAATAAAGTAAGTAAACTAATTCTTTTGTTATCGGTCGATTTCTAGTAATAAAACGTATTTGTACATTACGATACATTAGTAAATATCGGTATTCACTCATCTTGCGAATGAAGTTACTTCTTTGTTTTGGGTAGATTTCTAATAATAAAAAAGTATTTGTAGGTTACGATACATTAGCAAATATCCCCATTGACGCATTTCGCGAGGGAAGTAACTTTTTTATTATCGGTAGATTTCTAGCAAGAACATGTATTTGTGCTTATGATACATTAGTGAATACTGATATTTACACATCCCGCATGTGAATAGCCTCATAAATGACATTCGATGTATATCGATTTCGGCCCTACAACTTCGAGTGTAAGCTTTTTGGGAAATTACCAAAAAAATAGTATAACAACTTTCACTCATCAAAATCGAATATTTTGGTAAGCCTGTAAATGTGTCATTCGTGATTTAAATAATTAAACACTGCCTCAGTAACGTACTGTCCCACGTTTAGTACGATGCATTCCAATACTTTATTGTGATTGTCAGCTACTAATATGTACAGAAGTCTTTTGTATAAGTGTTCCACCTCTCTTGCATTTTTGTATATTTTAGGTAATAAGACAAATAGAAAATCGGACAGAATAGGCATAAAACTTCAGAATTTTTACAAGCTAATAACGGAAATTTTATAATAGTCAGTCCACATACAAATAGCGTTATTTTGCCTCCTTTCTTTGGCAGGAAACAAAGACATTACAGGTAATTTTTAGAATGCTTTATAAACTCTAAAAGGAAACCACAGTGCACGAGAAGCAGTATAACATACTTACAAACATTATGCAAAAATACTGAAGTAAATATCTGCATTTGAGATGTTAACCAAGAAGGATATGTAACTGGTGCTGTGTTTCACAATTTAAATAATGAGAAACACCGTGTGGAAATATTACTTCAGAACATCAGTCTATGCACTACGAACAGATTCCCTCTTTAATTGTGTTTTTTATTTTCATTTTTCTGTAACACAAAAAAAAAGGCTCCCAAAGTTAACTCATTGATATTTGAGCTCCTTTGCTCATAAACAAACTGATGCTTGTACAAGCATGCATGATCATGTGGAGACATGAAGAATTTTTGCATGTTTCTACAAGCACACTTGTGCAAGAATTTCTGTCAAGCTTGCTTTTACATATGTGGCTGGCCTAAGATAAAAATCAATTTTGAGCAAAGATAAAATTTTAAGGCACACAATATTTCTGTCAATAATTTAACTCCTGATCTCTGACAGACAAATCGATATTAGAATGAACAAAATGTGTACATCAGCACATAATTAATAAATAATATCTACCATCCTACACATGAGTAAAAACTATAATAAGGTCTAATATTACATTTTATATACTTTATACAGATTTATGTCCTAATATCAACTTGTTTATAGGTACCGTTTGAAAATGAGCAAAGCTCGAAACCGATAGTGCAGCTAGCATAAAAAATATAATATATGCATCCCCAGATGTTATTTAATTACAATGTATATCATGTTAGACTTTAATTTGTCTGCCTGTTGTATTATTACCAGCAATCAACAAAGTACTTTCAACAAGGAATGTTTTATTGTTTTACAAACATGGAGTTCCATACAGTGTGCACTAATGAAGATAAAATATTTTTTGTCATGACTGAAGCTGTCTGACAGAAATTTTTTCCTCAGTTACGAACAATTTAAATGGAAATTTGCTACTCTGTACAAATTTTTCAAGATGTGCAATATACATTGCTGTATGCCAGCTGTATGCCAGTGTGGGATGTCACACATCGGCCAGACAATCAGAACGGTGAATATAAGGTGCAAAGAACACCAGAGGTGCACCAGACTCGGACAGGCAACCAGGTCAGCCATAGCAGAGCACTGTCTGCAGCTTGGCCACGCGATGGACTATGACAAAACCAAAATTGTGACACAGACCCCAAGATTCTGGGACAAGAACAGAGCGCCTGACGCCAGGCAAGACTCAGACAGCTGCCCCATCCACAGATGGTGGACGAGCTGGGCGCGGACGTCCGTCGGAGCAGCAGGGAAGTTTCAACACCTCAGAGGAAGCGCCATGCGGGCGCGGACCGCGAATGGAGCGCCCGATGCAGGAGGGGCCTCAAACAGCTGTTATAGCAGCAGATGTCGGCCAAGGCGGGCGCGGACGTCCGTTGGAGCATCTGGGCAGCCACAACATCTCAGGAGAGGCGCGAAGCGGGCGCGGACCAAGATCAGAGCGCCTGACGCCAGAAGGGCCTTAGACAGCTGCACCAACCACAGATGGTGGACAAGATGGGCGCGGACGTCCGTCGGAGCACAAGGGAAACCACAACACCTCAGGAGCAGCGCCAGATGGGCGCGGACCGCGGAGGGAGCACCCAACGCAGGAGGGGCATCAGAGAGTTGCCGCTGCCACAGATGGCGGCCGATTGGGGGCGCGGACGTCCAATGGAACGCCAGGGAAGAGACAACACCCTACAAGCAGCGCCAGGTGGGCGCAGACCGCAGACAAAGCGCCTAGCGTCTGCTGGGCATAAATACTGGACAGGGTCCTCCAAAAACGGCAGTCTCAGGTAGCACCTGAAGAAGGCAGCGAGTTATGCGGCCGAAATATTGTTCCAGAACGATGCATACATCCGGCAGTAATCCCGTTTATCCAAAATGTCAAGATCTCGCCAGGAAAGCATGAAGAATTACATTGCTGTTAACTATTTGAAGATATTGTTGATGAATAGTAACAAGATAGAACTATGTGCATGATACACTGGACTGCTAAACAATCAAAACTGTTTCGAAATTGAAAATGTGTGTATAGAGAAAAGCTATGACTTGAGTGCTGCCACAGTGCCAGTAATGAGTTTGTTTTATTAAAACTGTTGTTAATGAGCTGAAATTTCCTAGTAACACAACTGAAGTAAAAGGCACAGATTTTATCTAACAGTATGTTATGAACATTACTTAATTAATGCATAAATCAATCATAGAGGCTACAGCAGACAGCTGAAATAGATTTTCACATGAACCACAAAGTTTTCTGTAATACTTCAGATTTTATTATGTTGTGTCAAGTTTAATTTGAGAATATAATGATTGTTCAGGGATGTGTTTTGGTGTTTTAGAATAAGCACCAGAATTCTCCTGTACTGGTAACAGTCAGAACTTGTCAACATTTAAGTATTTAATTTATAGGTGCTTAGTGTAAATTGCTTCAGGGATTTCATGTCATGTCTTCACATTTGTATTTAGTGTGATTTCTTTGAACGTTTTCATTTCTACTCATCCTTCTTTCTAGAACTTGTGCCATAATTACTTTTTGTAATGTGAAAGTTCACCAACAGTCAGAATACAGTCATCTTATTAAATCCGAATTTTCGACTTCTGGCCATTGTCAGTGGAAATACTTCAGTACGTTTATATTTCTGTAACACTTCTTGTTGTAATCTCTTTAACTCCCATTTCTAGAAGAGAGATCATTTTGCTGAACTTACAAGAGATAATGCATAAAATTAATCAGTAACAGGCACTGTTGACATTGGAAGACAAAAGTTTAGAATGAATACTTACAAATACAAAGTTTCTTTATTATACACATATTTACAGAGAAATAACTCTTAAAATGAGAAAATTGAACTGGTTATTCCAACATAAATTCTGTTGTTCTAAGATATATCAATACTTTTTTAAAATAGAGATGCATTTCAGTATCACAGAAAAGTATTTTTCTGATAAGTAAAATTCTACTGTTTGTGTACATCTAAGCAACGGAAGAAAAATACTAGGCTACAATTGTGACTAGAATTTCACAACGTTCAGATACATACGTTATAGAAATAAGTACATACATTATAGCATCAAGAAAAAACATCAAAATAATCTCAATACATGATAGCTTAGAACTGGTATTTCACAGTCATAATCATCAATGTTTATTTGATTAATAGTTATAAATGTAGCCACTGTTTACATTGAGTAAAACAATGTCCAGTTTATTGGATGCAAAGTTCCTTCTGTAAGCCATCTGTAGTTCATAAGTCGATTTTCACAATCATCAGAACCGTATTTATGAAAAAGTATTGTGCAAATAGTCTTTTAAACATTTATAAATAGTGAGGTAAGACATGTGAATACAATTTCCATTGTTCTTACACATAATGATTGTGTCTGTAGAGTTTGCACATAAATGAAATATCTGTTGCTAGGTAATTACTTATTTAGACAAACAGTTTTGTTTTCTAGCTTTGGTCAACACTTGGTTCTAATAATCGAACTATTGATATAAAAATCACTAAAACATGACTACTCAGAAAGGAAAATGATAAACATAATTATATTTATATTAAACACAACAAATACACATATATATTTTTAAAAATTAATAACAACTTTGGTTCTAAAGCTTGATTGAATATAACTAAATAAAATAAATTATATGACTAACTCAAATTATTTAAGAATAAATATGAATATGTGGAATGAAGGGAGCTGATACAATGCCTCTTCAGGCTACATAGTATATGCCTTTTAAGAGTTTGACCACAATGACTGCCACACCGTCTGCCACTGGACTATCACGAGTCTCAGCTGGTGTAGAGTGTCAGAAATGTCTCAACAAGTTTTATGCTACAATTTCAGAGTTTATGTTTAGTCAAAAGTGAGGATGTGTGAGAAAAGAAGGATTCTTTTCGCTGACATTATTTTATGTCTTCATCCCACAACAGAGTTCAATTGTTGGCTCGAATTTTCACTATAGGGGTTCGTTCAGCACTGAAGTATGCATGCACAAGAGAGGACAAAAGTTTCTACTGAGTCCCTCTCCAGATCTAGAACTCTGTACCATTCTACTCAGGGCTACATTAATGGCCAAAGTAACACAATTATCTGCTTGGGGTAATTAGTAGTGTGGGTGCTATAAGTACCCCCATTGAAAAGTTTGTATAAAGGGTATTTGTACCATACTTAGTTGCAAAGATAGTTTACTTCCATGCTCACTAGATTTAGACGTATTTATAAACGCACTACCAAAGAATGGAAACTAATTTATGCGTCCAAAAGATTTCCGAATAGCTGTATGTGGAAGACAGCTACAAAATTATTATTGATTAAAGAGTTGCATCCACTATCTTATGTAGTTGCTAAGAGTGGATAACACCACTTTCCCTAGTTATTGACCAATTATCAAACGTGATTTATTATCAAAATTCGTTCTAGGTGATTGTAGACGCTTTTAGTTCGCCCTTAAATTTGTTTCTCACCCGAAAATAGTTTTTATTCTTCACTTTTGTGTTACTATGATGCCATAATAGCTGACTATTTTAGGCAGAACCTGTAATGATGGAATACCTAAAATAACTATATATCATCTTTTTGTGCAATGTATGCAGGAATATAAGGAGCTTTGTAAGTTAAAAAACAGAACTTAAATTGAAACATAATAAATATGATTGTTTCGTCGTATAAATAAAGAGGAAATAACTAATATTTATTTTCCGTCATTAAAAGTCTAGACAACTGATGGATGGATCATCTTTCACCATTATGGAAGATAGAGGTTCCTAAAATTGAGGCTGAACTGTGAATTTATAATATTATTGAAGCGAGGGATGATTTACTCCCCATCTACTACCACTGTGGAGTAGACAATACCCTGCAGTTAGGGCATAAGACAGTTTGAAATTGAGGGTTCATAAGTAATGTATCACCATACTCTGCAACCGGAGAAGTTGCGCAGCAAAATATTCATGCTTAGCACAAGGTTGAAAGGACGGTGACGTGAGAAGTACACCCATTATCTCATGTCTCTATCGAACTTACAGGATCTTAAAGTTAATGCTTGTGGTGAAAGTGATGGAATGACTTTCCGTTATCTTCTATGAATGTGATGGAAGCCACGAGTTTTAAAAATTCTAGTTTAATAGAGGATTTTCAACTGCATTGAAGTAAGGAATCCTTTTCCACAATCTACCCCCATTACGAGACCTATAATTTTCCAATAATTCAAACTGAATGTAGGCTTTATAAGGGCCATGGTTTCAGGAGTGTCCCAACACCATATTCTATCACTATGGAACCCAAAGGGACCTGAAATTCATGCCTAACCCCTTTACAATAGTAATGGGGTGAGGAGGGGTTCTGTCATGTGTTTTATAAGAGTGAACGCTTGACTGTCTACCTCAGTAAATAAGTGCTCATTGTTGCTGACTGCCATTCAGAGGAGCTTCGTTCGATTCCTCGTAGTGTCAAGGATATTTCCTTGATGGGAGAACTGGAAAGAGTGCACTCTTTCTCATGATGCTAATTGTGGAGCAGTAGAGCAAGTAATAGCGTTTCCAAGTTAAGAAACCCGACAATGACTGCGAGAATGTGTGCTAACGAAATGTCCCTCCAGATCACATCCAATGATGTCACTGGCAGAGAATGGCACAGAGGGATGTCGAGCCCAACTGCTCCATTTAGGGCCAGAAGGCAGGACATTACTACAACAATTGTTAATTTTAAACATTTTTATTTTATGCACTATCCGAGTACCGAAACTTAAATCTCGTCATCAAGTGCATTTAGGGAATCCGTAAAACTGTTACATGTAGGAATAGATTACAATAGTGAGTCACTGGTACATGGCCGTCTGACGGCTTGTGCGGTGCTCGGGCGATTCGACCCTGCTTTGATAGTGCTATGTCGCGCCCAAGTTGCGTACAGTGCCTCCCGACTTGTTACATGTCCCAGAGACTCACTATTTTAATCTGTTCCTACATGTAACAGTTTTATGGACTCACTAAATGCACCTGATGATGACATATAGGTCTCGAAACTCGGGTAGTACTTCAAAAAGTTTCAAATTAACAACTATTATGGATCAAATTATTTAAGATGATGATGGATGGTTGTGGATGCCCTGAAGGAAGAAAATTGTCTTAAATGGTATTAATTTCTGTCTGTTTGGTGGGGCAGGATGCAAGTTAGTGGAGTGTTGGAGTGTATGTTTTCTCTGTAGGAGGGCAGGGAGTAGGTTGGGGATGGCAATTACCTTTCCAGGCCCAAGGTGGATATGCCCTTTTCTTTTAGTACTGTGGAATCTACTATACCCCGAAAGTGAGGCTTAACATGGATGGTGGTAGAGTAACAAATCACCGTTTTTTGCAGTTTGGGAGGTTACACACCAAAAAATCCTTTTTAGGACAGGGTTCAAAGGATTGTGAGGTGAGAAGGAACATGAGTTATGATGTTGCTATGGAACTTACAGGACCTTAAAATGAAGGCTATTGACGAAAGTGACGGAATGACTTTTCACTATGTTCCATCAACCACTACGGAAATGTTCATCTCCATATCTCAGTGTACAGTGTTGCTGCATACCATTTAGGAAGTCAGATTCGATTCCTGGCAAAGGACTGAGAAGTGTGTGTTTATGATTGTCCTCATTTTCGTTATCATCAGCATGCAAGTAGCCCATTTGGCAAATACTTTCTCTAAACTAAACTCCATGGGACAGGCCTCGAGAGGCCCAGTGGATACTGACCAGCCACCATGTCATCGTCTGCCTGAAGGCGTCAATGGATGCGGTTTGGAGGGGAACGTGGTCAGCGCCTCGCTCTCCCGGCCGTATGTCAGTTTTCATAACCGGAGCCGCTATTTCTCAATTAGGTAGCTCCTCAATTGGCCTCACAAGGGCTGCGTGTACGCCACTTGCCAACAGCATTCGGCAGACCCGAGTGATGTAACGGTAACCGGTGTATCCACTGTGGTCTGGCTGTTGACGAGACTTTCTCTAGACAGTCGAATAAACTAAGATGGGGTATCCCAGCCAATAATCCCATAAGAACCGCTATGTCTCAATCGAGTACCTCCTCAATTGGTCTTACAAGGGCTGCGTGTATCCCCACTTGTCAACAGCATTCGGCAGACCCGAGTGATGTAACGGTAACCGGTGTATCCACTGTGGTCTGGCTGTTGACGAGACTTTCTCTAGACAGTCGAATAAACTAAGATGGGGTCTCCCAGCCAATACTCCCATAAGAGCCGCTACTTCTCAAGTAGCTCCTTAAGGGCTGTGTGTACCCTGCTAGCCAACAGCATTTGGCAGACCTGAGTGATGTAATGGTAACCGGTGTATCAACTGTGGTGCGGCTGTTGGCGAGACTTTCCCTAGACAATTGAATAAACCAACATGGGGTCTCCCAGCCAATAATCCCATAAGAGCCCCTACTTCTCAATCAAGTAGCGCCTCAATTAGCCTCACAAGGGCTGTGTGTACCCCGCTTGCCAACAGCAATTGGCAAACCTGAGTGATGTAACGGTAACCGGTGTATCCACTAGGGTCCAGCTGTTGGCAAGACTTTTCATAGGCAGTTTAATAACCAGTCTCAGAAGGGCTGAATGTACTTCACTTGTCAACAACATTTGGCAGACCCGAGTAATCTAATGGTAATTGGTGTATCCACTGTGGTCCAGCTGTTGACAAGACTTTCTCTAGGCAGTTGAATAAACCACTATGGGGTCTCCCAGCCAGCAATGCCGTAAGAAGTTACTACAGCAGTTACGAGATCCCGAAGTCGAGGCTCAATATAGAAGTGTGAGGTGAGGAGTGACTCATGGTAGACACTGTGGCAGTCTGAGTGGTCCGAGGACGTAGTGGGTGGGTCGTCGGGAGGTGAGACGGCACCCGCCTCACACAGCTCCGGTGTCGTCGGGCTCCAGCTTGGCCCCCATCCTGCGCAGCGCTATGATGGTGTTGACGGCCTTGATCCAGCGCTTCTTGATGACGTAGCGCTTGAGCTTGGCCGTGGACAGCTGCGTGATGGCGGCGACCCCCTGCAGCCACTTGTGGCGCAGCGCCTGGGCCGCCGTCATGCGCCTTCTGCGAAACAAGCAAGATCCGGGGCTCACTGCACCGGGAACTGGGGGCGCTGCCGCCGCTGCGTCACGGTCGAGGTGGCGGAACTGGAGACGGTGGAGGCGCCGGCCGCGGACGCGCGGCGCACCACGGTGCGCTCGTCGCTGCGCCACTCGGCCACCACCAGGTGCTGCAGCAGGTCCGGCGGGTTGTGCAGGGGGTCGGGCAGCGCGCGCGGCACGTCGCGGTTCAGGTTGGAGACGCGGTGCTTGCCGGCCTGCCGCCGCCACGCCGGGGGGCTGTCCGCCGGCTGCCGCGGGCCCTGCAGGAACGGGGGCGGCGGGGGCAGCTCGGGCACGTTGTTGTTGGCCACGTCCGCCGGCGGCAGCGTCGACGGCGGCGACAGCAGCGACGCCATCTCGTACAGCTTGTCCGACAGCTTGCGGATCTCGTCGGCCAGGTTGACGGCGGGCGCCTGCGGGGGCTGCTGCGGCCCGGAGTCGCGCCTCGCCGCCACGGCGCAGCCCTCGGAGGCGCGCCGCTCTAGCGTCTGCAAGCGCTCCAGGTGGTAGCGGCCCTGCGCCGGCACCGCCGGCTCGAAGTGGCGCACCTTGGGCGGCGTGCCCGCGACCGAGGCCGCGGGCGCCGACGGCCGGCGCTGCCCCAGCGCCGCCAACTGCTGCTGCTCCAGCACCGAGTCGGGCGACGAGGACAGGGACGAGGTGTAGGACGAGTAGGAGGTGAGCGAGCCCGGCGGCGACGGCGACAGCCCCCCGAGCGACGTGTGCGACGCCACCGTCTGCAGCGAGCCGCCCCCCAGCGGCACGATCGTCTGGCCGCAGCCGTCGAACAGGTACGGGCTGTTGGGGTGCTCGTTCCAGCGCTCCACGAACACGCGCAAGTTATCTTTGCTCAGGTCTAGCTCCTCCGGCGGCGGGGGAGGGGCGGGGGGCTTTCTCTTGAGCCAGGGGTGCGCTAGGCACTGGGAGGCCGACATGCGCCCCCTACGCAGGCAGACAAAGACCCCGTGGTTAGAGGGGAAACACCGCACGGCTCATGCACGCTCCGAATCGCCTGGCTCCACGTGCAGAAACTCACTCCCTGAACTATAAGTCGTCAATGGATTATCATCTGAGACCTGGGGGGTTAATGTCCTCAAGTGCTCTAACCCTGATCGCAATATTGACCACAAACAAATAAAAACATTATTGTGCTTGTACTACAGAACTGATATAAATTGCCATGAGTGCCCAACCCTTGGTTGGCGAGGGGGACCTGGGGCCTTGGAACTGGGGGTGGGGAGACTCTGACGTAAGTATTAAATTCCCAGAATACTGATTTCAACATATATATATATATATATATATATATATATATATATATATATATATATATATATAAGGGTAAAGCAGTTAACAATCCGAAGATTGGTTTGAACACGACAGTGCTTTACTAGGCATGGTCCTGTTTGGAGGTGGTATGCCGTTGCCTTCCTCCGACCTTTGAACTGACTTACCCATACAGTCACAGGGGGACCTACAGTTTTACGTGGGATCCGAACCACAGTGCTACTCGGTATTTTTCACTTGAGCAATACTGCCAGAGGTGAAAGAAGTGGAAAGTGACAGATAAAAATTGTAGGACCTGGCGGGGATCGAAACCGCGACCTTCGGATTTGTAGTTTGGCACTCTACCACTGTGCAACCGAGGCGCACCCATATATTGAAATAAAGGGTTTCCACTTGGTAGGCGATGTGAGATGTTTCTTTTATTAATTTTCAAAACATATCGATTTCGTCCCTATGATGGGACATCATCAGTGCAGAACTGCAAGTCATGATGACCTGCAATTGACTTGCAATTCTGCACTGATGATGTCCCATCATAGGGACGAAATCGATATGTTTTGAAGTTTAATAAAAGAAACATCTCACATCGCCTACCAAGCGGAAAACTTTTATTTCATTATAATTCTGTGGTGGGCTGGCACAAAATGGAATCTAGTTACAGTATGAGTGTTTCACTAAGTGTGTTTGCCTCTGTAACTTATAAAATAATAGGTGACGGGAAATTTTAATGCGATAGGTCAACACAAAAAATGTTACACTTTCTGCGGAGCTATGAACATAGTTTATTGTATCATTTCCAAAGAGTTACACCACAAATATATAATTTTTTAAATGGAACAATAGTTTTTTCTATCGTGTATTGAATTCGTTTAAACCAGCTGCGTCCAAATCAATTTAAACTACATTCCTATCACTTTTAGTTTGGGACCTACAACCCTTCAAAGTTTAGGGGGCGGAGGCTACGACTGCGTAGCTGATTGGCTGGTGGTCATGAGACAGTGGGCCGTGCCCCAGGGAATAGCCACTCAGCCAGTCAGCTACGCTATCGCAGCCTCCGCCCCCGGAACTTTGAAGGGTTGTAGCTCCCAAACTAACAGTAATAAGAATGTAGTTTAAATTGATTTGGACGCAGCTGGTTTAAACGAATCCAATACACGATATAAAAAACTATTGTTCCATTTAAAAAATTATATCTTTGTGGTGTAACTCTTTGGAAATGATACAATAAACTATGTTCATAGCTCCGCAGAAAGTTTAACATTTCTTGTGTTGACCTATCGCATTAAAATATCCCGTCACCTATTATTTTATAAGTTACAGAGGCAAACACACTTAGTGAAACACGCTGTATATATAAATTGAATTGCTGTTCGTTAGTCTAGCTAAAACTCGAGAATGGCTGAACCGATTTGGCTAATTTTAGTCTTGAACTATTCGTGTAAGTCCAGAGAAGGTTTGAACGGTGATAAAATATGGAAAAGTTGTCCGGAAAAAGAGGAAAATCGGGAAAACTGAAACAGCCTTTTCCAGTGAGCTATCAATACCGTTCGTCCTACTGCGATAAAATTTTGTACATTTCATGTTGAAAGCAAGACGAAGGTTCGCATCATTTGGTAAAGTCGCCTGGAAAGTAGGAAAAGTTAGGAAACACCGAAAACGATTTTTTATATGAGTAAAAATCAATTGTCACATGGTTCTAAGAACATCACTTGAGCACGGCTTCACAGGACAAGGTTTGTATGAAATAAAGTTTTTGGAGAATGTACCGGAAAATTGGAAAACTTTAGAAAACTGAAAGTGCGTTATTCAATGTGTTTTTGATTGAATTCAGCACTATAACTAACTATTCGTACGACGGAGAGGGCTAATTCTTTTTTTTTGTTTTGTTCCTCATGGTGTTGGAAAAGTTTTCATAAAAAAATAGGGACAATTAAAAAGGAAAGTAGGAAAATTCGAACCAAGTTCCTTTTTGAATGTGTTTCAAAATGTACTCAACACTATAAGTTGAGAACCGGTCATCCGATTGCGATAAAATTTTGATCATTTGACGTTCAACAAAAGATGAACGTTCTTATGAACTAAAAATTTGGGAAAGTTACCCGGAAAATTTCAAAATTTGCGAGAAACCGAAAGAGCTTTTTGCAAAGGGATATCAATATCATTCGTCTGATTGCGATAAAATTTTGCATATTTGACGATCAGAACAAGATTAACATTCTTTTGAAATAAAAATTTGGAATAGTTTTCAGGAAAATTAAAAAATTCAGAAAAAATAGAAAGAGATTTTTTTATGAAATATCAATACCATTCATCTGATTGCGGTAAAATTTTGCACATTCGATGTTCAAAGCGAGAGGAAGGTTTGAGTGAAGTAAAAGTTTGGGATAAGGTAGGTGGGCCAAATAAGGCCATAGTCACCAATAAGGCCACCCCCCCCCCTTTATTTCCGAAACTTCCATTCAAATCTGTCGGTTGGCAGCACCTACATGACCGGAAACGGCGTCCTAGTAACAAAAGAAAAACAGGATCGCCATGTTGTACGTTATTCAGTTTGCATTTGTTTATCATTGGTTTTGGAGGTTTTTGTTAAGTTACTAACGTAAGTTTTTCCTAAGCTCTGGAGTAATTAGTTTATGTGACTGCTTTATGAACTGGTGATTCTTTTGAAGCCTATTTATGGTAGATTTGAAACCTTCAAGTCATTTTAAGATGAGCTAGTTAGAAATTGCAGAAAAATGAACGGGAAGGACGAAAAACTGTTTGTAGACCAATAAGGCCACGGTGGCCTTATTAGGGCCAGGGTGGCCTTATTACGCTCTCACGCCTGTTTTTTCCCACCGATGACTTGTTAATTAAATTTTGATTTACTTAATTCGTCTCCTATAATTACTGTAGTATCTTTGAGTGTGAGTTTTTATTATTTCATTGCTTATTGTTATGTTTCAAGGTGATGGCTTGTACTAGAGGTAGAATAGGAGGAAAGAAAGGTCCTTCAAAAAGAGGACTATGGTCCGAGGAACAACTGAAGCGAGCTATGACTGCTGTCAGGAATGGAATGAGTGTCAAACGTGCCTCCTGCGTTTACAACATTCCTCGCAGAACCCTAAAAAATCACCTGAGTTCAGGATCTGAGGTGAAAAGGGAAGGCCGTTTACTTTACCTCACTCTCGACCAAGAAAGTGAATGAAGTTTGCAAATTATCAGTGTAGATGATGTCGGAATGCACATCACATCGAAGTTTGTTCGACGGTCAGTGTTCGCTTTCTGTGCAGCAAATAACATTCCTCATCCATTTTCAGTTGTAATTGGTTTAGCTGGGAGGAAATGGTTTCATGGGTTCATGATTCGCAATCCAGAAATAGCCAAGAGAAAGGCACAGAACCTGAACCCTGCACGTGCAATGAAATTGAATCGATGGATAGTTCATGATCATTTTAAAAATTACGCGAAGTGATGAGAGAAACAGATGTGATGGACAAGCCACAATGCATTTACAATAAGGATGAGAAAGGGAGCCGACTAGCACTACACCATGCACCAATGGTTCTGGCCAGAAGAGGATAAAAAAATGTGCATTTAGTGGCTCCAGAACACGGGAAAATGTAACATTTGTGGCTTGTGCGAATGCTATTGGTCAATCCATCCCTCCAATGATATTGTTCAAAGGACAGAGACTAAAACCTGAATGGACAGAAAACTTACCAGCTGGATCAGTGGCCTTGATGACACCTAAAGGCTCTATGACGTCCATGATTTTCATTGAATGGGTTAAAACTTTTGCCAAGTATAAAACGGCTGGTAGGGCTTTGCTAATTTTTTATGGTGCTTCATCGCTTCTCGATGCAAACATTGTTGATACAGCAGAAGAGAATGATATTACTCTTTACTGTCTTCCAAGCAACACAATCCATGCCCTCCAGCCAATGGACTGATCTGTGTTCAAACTCTTCGAGTCATTTTGGGATGACGAAGTCTTTAGATACTGGGAAAATAATCGTGACAGAAGAATAACGAAAGCATCATTCGGAAAATTCTTCTCAAAAGTGTGGCCAAGAGCTTTCACACCAAGCAACGTAACTGCTGGGTTCTGAAGCACAGGAATCTACCCCTTTGACCCGAATGTCATTCCTCCTGAATTTTTTGCTACCAGTGAAATCACTGAGAAAGAAATACCGGAACTTTCACAGACAGTAACCCAAGGCATGGAAGATTTCATGACGAGGGTAATGGAGGATGATGACTCCATAGGTGGTGATGAAAACGCTACTGATCTGGCTTGCGGATCTGAGATGCAAGCTACGCCCGCGATGGAGCTTGAAGAAACCGATATAGCTTATGTAGTGAAAGTCAACGAACTGACCTCACAAGACAAATGTGAGACGCCTCCTGAAACGGAACTGTCAACTCGCCTTTCATCTGCTGGAAAATCCTTTATCGACATCTTAAAAAAGCCCTAAAATTATAAGAGCCGCACCCAAAGGAGAAAAGGTTTGAATTATGTAGGAAACAAAGTAACCCGAACTTTTTTCCAAGAGAAACCTCAAACATCAGCACGGGGCCAACAGAACACGACGTCAAAAACTTCGAAGAAAACCTCTCAAGCAGCTCCCAGCTCCTCAAAAGTCGATGCGTCTTCGTCTTGGTATTGTTTTATCTGCACTAAGGACTTGGTAGAAGATATGATTCGCTGCTCACTCTGTGGACTAAACGTTCATGAGTTTTGTACCGGTATCGACAAAAGAGACACTGTTGCGAAATATTTTTGCCCCGATTGTGAAATAGAATAATTAGTCTCTGTCTGAAAATCTGAATTTTTCTTTTCTTGTACTATATAATAAAAGTTTTTTGACTGTTTATTCGGCATTTTACTGTCCCAAAACCCTCCTTTTCTAGATATGGCCTTGTTGGGGTACATGGGGTGGCGTTATTGGGTACCCCGTGTATCCCAAAAAGGCCATTTGCTACGTTTTTAAAAATTCATTTTAGAACATACATCCACTGCTTTGAATGGTGTGAATTTATTTTTCTTAGTAGCTAAAGGGCTATTCCTAAGGAATGTGAAGTTTCAAGTTAATCGGCTGACTAGTTTGGTGGTGAAAAATTGTCAAACCTTAAGGTGGCCTTATTTGGCGCAGCTACCTTAGTTGCTCAGAAAATACGGAAATTCGTGGAAAACTGAAAGAGCTCTTTTCTTTGGGACATCAATAGTATTCGTACGATTGCGATAAAATTGTGCAGATTTGACGTTCAAAGCAAGAGTACACACATATTAGCAATTGCGAAGCATTGCTGGGTGGTTAAAGCAGTCAACAATCCGAAGATTGGTTTGAACACCACAGTGCTTTACTAGGCATGGTCCTGTTTGGAGGTGGTACGCCGTTGCCTTCCTCAGACCTTAGAACTGACTTACTTAGGGGGACCTACAGTTTAACGAGGGCTCCGAACAACGGTGCTACTATATATATATATATATATATATATATATATATATATATATATATATATATATATATATATATAAGCCCACTTTCATAATTACCTACTTTCATAAGCCCCTGCCGTACGTTCATGTCCGTGCAACTCGTTTTTCAATATCTCTTTTAATTTCAGAGATATCTGGGGTGAAACAGTTAAGTGAGACACCCTGTATGTATATAGGGTCTTTCACTAAGTGTGTTTGTCTCTGTAAATTATAAAATAATAGGTTACGGGAAATTATAATGCGGTAGGTCAACACAAGAAATGTTACACTTTCTGCGGAGCCTATGAACATAGTTTATGGTATCATTTTCCAAAGAGTTACAGCACAAAAATATAATTTTTTTTTTTAAATGGGACAATAGTTTTTTCTATCGTGCATTGGAATCGTTGAAACCAGTTGCGTCCACATCAATTTAGACTACATTCCTATCACTGTTAGTCTGTTATGGACAGGACTTTACGTTAGGATATTTTTTGCTTCTCAGTCCGATTGTAATAACATAAGGCCCTTGTGATGTCCCTAGACTTGATCAATTGCCTGCGAAAACCCCTTGAATATTCAAAATTCAAATGTTCAAATGTTTGTATAGCTTATGGGACTTAACTAAGGGGTCATCAGTCTCTAAACTTACAAACTACTTATGAACTAGCTAACACTAAGGACGGCACAAATATCCATGCCCGACGGGGGGGAGGGGATTCGAACCGCCGACCGTAGTGGCCGTGCAGACCGTGACTCGAGCGCCTCAGTATATTCATCTCGTAGTTTTGCATATTATCGCTTTGAAAGATAGAAAGATGAAGGTTTTAGCTAAAAAAATTAAAATTTGATGAAACGAAGCCTAAGGGTTGCCCCAAGTTGCACTCAAATTATCTGTGAAGATCCAACCGAAATTTTTTGCGTCGTTATAGACAAGTCTTAACGTTAACGACAAACGTGGTCGTTTCAGACTTTTATTCTAAGGGAATACTTCACTCTTAAAGCAACGTGTTTCAGAGAATGACGCTTGCTGTGACTAATATTATAGCGCCAGAAATAATGTACAAAATATTTAGATAAAGAAAAAACTACCCAAAGCCAGAGGTATATGGACAGTTCTGTCCTTGAAAATGGGGACGAGCGGAACTGAAGTTCTCACCTAGCTGTAAGACGCAAGTTTTCCATGGTTAATGACTTCAACCTTCGCTGTCATTTTCGAGTTTCAGAATAAAAATCCAGGAGAGTGAGTTTCAGTCGTGGACTTAAAGGTCTTCCAGGCGATGCATAGCGCTTTTAAGTAAATGGTATTACTTATTATAAAAATTAAACAAATAAGTAAATAATAACACACATATTAAACAAAATCAAACATGAACAAATAGTGAAAAGAAGAAAATAAAGATGAAAGAAAGAAAGAAAACAAAAGAAGGATTGTTTTGTAATCTACGATATCTAGTACAAAAAACAAACATCATAGTTAGTGACTGGAAAAAAGAGCAAAAATAAAGCTTATAATAATTATTTAAATTATTTCTTGCTTTATGATAATTTTTGATTTTATATTTATTATTTAAGAGCTATATTTGGTTTATATTCATATAAAGACCTATAATGTGGGTACCAGATTTTACAGATTGCATATACTGAAGAGGAAGTGAATAATACTAATATGATCATGATTCTTTAAACACTGTTAAACTGTGGTCTTCTCAGCAAGTGTCAAGGCTTTAAGCGGTCAGATGATTGTCATAGACCACGAGAATAACCTACAATACCAAGGTTTAACAGCGTTTGGTCATACACATTTAACAGCAAAAACTTCTTACTAGTTTCATACCTACAACATAGATCAAATCACTTTTCCACAGATTGTACTATTGTACTATTAGGAGTCTATGATACGTATTTTCAAGATGTCTAGATCACAAAAGATCAAATAATGAGTTTATACGAAACTGTTTAACCTAGTATGTATAATCGTACTTATTAGGATGAATTATATTTTTATTGATAAAATATTTGTCATACGCATGTATAAAAATACTGTGACATTATTGTTTCATTCCGTTTTCGGCAGATAACAAGTAATGGTTTAGTACAAGAAGTAGCCCACAATTATTTAAGCCTGCTATAATGTTGTAAGAAATGGCAGTAAGCGATAAACTTTCTACCTTCCGTTATTTTGTAAGAGGATGGAGAGTGACAGAGTTTCGAGATGGTTTGAAATTGTGTATACAGTTTGTTGTAGTGGCCGAGTGTTCTCCTTCTGAAATAACAGATGAATGAAGTCTGAATAATTTGAACGGTGTAAATTACTCTATGACAAGCGTATACAGAGTTTCTTACTGTGACAGTAAACTTACTGTATGATACCTATTAAATAAAATTATTTCGCTTAATGAATGGAGATGCCACTGGAAGACACTAGAGAGGCAACCTGCAACTGGATTTTTTAGATGTTTAATACTGTAAATACGATTACAATGATTCGCACTGAAACAGAAAAACAGTTTAAAAAATGTCATTTAGGAAAAGAGTTTATCAATATTCTGTCTCTTTTTCGTGTAGTCTTAGAAGTTGTGAAGTGTGTATATTTGTTTATTTATTTGACGAAAATAAATAGCAGGGAAAAATCTTTCAAGCAAAAATGAGGTGATAGTGGTTTAAAAATCTATGTATGTATCTGTTTCAAGGCTGGGTCGAAAAAATTAGAACATACGACACAAAAAAGACGCTACACACACTGATTGGTTGTGAAAAAGCAGGAGGCTTGACAAGCGGCAAAGCACATGCAGTTTTATAAGTCCAAGTGCACACATTTTGGGCCTTTGTCATGCCTTTCATGTTTTCAAATACGGCAAATTACGCCGGTGTCAAATTTTTCTGAATATCTACTAAAAAAAAGTCACGGAGAAAAATCGCCTGGGAATTTCTCTAGAAAGCTGCTTAGTAAAAAAAATATTTTCATATGACAATAAATAGCTCGCAGATTAGCAATAATGTGCAGCAAAGCGGCAGCCTGTTTCTATGAGCCAAACACAGTATTTTGAAAGTAAACAAAAAAAGTCACAGATACATTCACAGATATTATATGGAAAATGAGATCCAAGTCACACGAGAATTCAGAGAAGGTGAAACATAGATATCACATTACAAACAAAATTTGTTAAAGAAGAGCAATCCATGCGCTATTGGCTACGTACTCTATGTCTTTAACCAGCAGCTTTTCTATGAAGTCCTTCGCATCGTCGGAGATTTCATTGAAAGCTTCGTCATCGAAGTCATATTTGGCTATGGTCACGTTCGCCATGGTCTCCACGTCTGTGTCTCCCATAAATGGAGACAGGCCAGATAATCTGAAACATAGTTTGAAAAAGATTTAGCCTTCGTTACTAAGCGTCTGAAAACGTTTAGACCATCAACTGCCTGACATAAAACGAGACAAAACTAAAGCATCCAGGACGCATGGCCAATTGTTCGTGTACGTTTAAGTACACATCATGAAAGGCTTCTCAAATAAAAAAATCAAATGTTAGTAAACCTGTTGGACTAAATTGCTATGGTCATCAGTCCCTAGACTTACAAACTACTTAAAATAACCTACACTAATGGCAACACACACACACACACACACACACACGCCCGATGGAGGGCTGGAATTTCCGGCGGGAACGGTCGCCCAGTTCGTAGCATGACGCCTTAGTCCACGCATCCATTCCGCGAGACTCAAATAATTAGAGTTGCAGTTTTCTGTGATACATTGGCCATCAGAGTGCGTTAGTGTTGTTCGATTTTAGTGATGTAAGCGGGCATGATATAGTTGTAGTTGTGGTCTCCAGTACGCAGACTGGTTTGATGCAGCTCTCCACGCTGTCCTGTCCTGGGCAAGTCTCTTCATCTGAGAATACGTTCGGCAACCTACATCTTTTTGAACCTGCTTACTGTATTCGTCCCTCGGTATATCTCTGCGATTTTTACCTCACACACTTCCTTCTAATACTAAGTTGACGATTCCTTGATGTCTCAGAATGTGTCCCACCAATCTATCCCTTCTCTTAGTCAGGATATGCCAGAAACTTCTTTTCTCCCCTATTCGGTTAAGCACCTCCCAATTGTTACGTGATCTACCCATCTAATTTTCATTATTCGTCTATAGCACCACATTTCGAAAGCTTCTATCATCTTTTTGTCTGAATTCCTTATCGTCCACATTTCACTTCCATACAATGCTACACTCCAGACAAATGTTTTCAGAAAGGACTTCCTAACATTTAAATTAATATTGGATGTTAACAAGTTTCGCTTCTTTAAAAACGCTTTTCCTCCCATAGCCATTCTGCATTTTATATCTCCTTTGCTTCGGCCATCAGAAGTAATCTTGCTACCCAAATAACAAAACTCATCTACTTTTATTGTCTCATTACCTAATCTAATTCCTTCAGCTTGATATAGTATATAGGGTATTTCAGGAGGAATCCATGCTAATATTATAAATGTGAAAGAAGCCCTGTATGTTACGCTTTCACGACTAAACCGCTTAACCAGTTTTGATGAAATTGTGTTTGGAGATAGTTTGGCTGTTGAAGAAGAACATAGGCTACTTTAGAAAGCGTGTAATTCAAGATATTTGTTGATCTTAAGTATATAATTCGAAATATGGAACAGCTGAGCATAAACTTTTCTCTTATAACTTCTGTGACGCTTGAAGACTTCTTGGAAAAAATTTATTCTTTGAGGTTTGAAATTTATCACATTTATTAAAATACTTTTAATGGTTGATATGTTGTACGTAATACGATTCAACGTCATGAATACGAAGGTTAGACAAGACAGCCGGACCGATTTTGATGACGTATGAATCCTACATAATTTACACGTTGTGTGACGTGTAGCTGCTTCATTCAGCGGGTTAGTCACGATGTAACAAACAGAGTTCCTTTTCGTATTTAATAGTATCTTTATTTTCATCTCGATAAAGAAGAACGGTGTTTACTGCCATTTACGCACGGTTTACATTTAAACAGGAAAACTGTAATCTTTTCCTTTATCCTGATGATCTTGGTCATTACTTAAGAACAAAGTTGCGAAATTATTGTACTTTGGATGGTCTTTGACACGTACGCAAGGATATCAACGCGAGCGAAGCAGCGGGTGAAAGCTGGTAGTAAATATTTTAGGAGGTGGTAATATAGACGAATTGCAATAAAACGCCGTATAAAATGTGTCCATTTTTTATTGAATACAGATATGCGGCTGTTAATAAGTAGCCCAGACAGATTTGAAGCAAAGGTAAATGATGACATTTCCACTGATTCTTACGTCGTTCTTGGTAGAATATCATAAAACTGAATTAAAAGCACAATTATGTGTATGTTATATAAGTTTATTTTTAAAGTCTGGAGATTGCCTTGCAAGCCAACAACGGTTAAGTAAATAAAAATTAACTAGTTCAACAAACACAAAAATTGTGAATGAAATTACAACACACACTACTCCCCGAAACTTAAAATTAACTGACGTAATATAAAAAGTCCTGGGTGCTGGGGTGTTGAAATAGAACCGCAAAGCTCTGGAAACGAGTTTATTTAAACACAACCGTTTTCATATCAATTGAGATGCATTTTCAGGTTCATCTGTGAAAAGCAAAATAAAAACTGAACTACTAATCAGATATCCAAAAGACCTAGAAGTATATAAAATTTCCATAAAATTTTTAAAGTTTTTAAAAAATAAAAAAAAGAACCTATAAACTCTCATGATCATCAAAGGCGTACCGAGAAGTACTTACACGATAATGATTACATGTTCTATGACGGACAGCGTTCTGCATTCAGGAGGCCCTGATTTCCTATTCACAAATGTACCTGAAAATGCATCTTAATTGATGTGAAACCGGTTGTGTTTAAATAAACACGTTTCGACAGCTTTGCGGTTCTATTTCAACACACCAGCACCCAGGACGTTTTACATTACGACACTTAATTTTAGGTTTTGGGGAGTAGTGTGTGTTGTAATTTCATTCCAAATGTTCTTCAGCTGTGGCTGCACTTCCACGAAAATTATTTGTATAAAAATTGTGGATTTAGTTCAGTATGATGTTCTTCCAAGAACCGACGGAAGAATCAGTGAAAATTTCCTCATTTGTCTTTGCGTTAAATTTGCTTGGTTTACATACTAACAGCTGTATTTCTATACAAAAAAAGTTAAGGGTGCATGTCAAATGACTTTCTTTTTATTGAAACTTGTTTTACGACCACCTCGTAAAATATTTACTATTCCCGCTGAAACACCGTGGACACATTAGTGAGGCAAAAGTCATGGGATACCTCCTGGCACTGGAAGTTCCCTTCAGCAGTATTGAGGCACTCTACCTCTAAAGCCGCCCATAATTGCAAAAGTGTGGCCGGTGCAGGATTTTGTCCATTATGTCTCAGACGTATCCGAAAGATATTGCGAACAACTGTGACCTGGTGAAATGGCTCATTGTCATCCATGAAAATTCCGTCGTTGATTGGGAACATGAATACCATGAATGGCTGCAAATGGTTTCCAGATATTTGAACATAATCAGGTTTAGTCAATGATCCGTTCAGTTGGACCAGAGGAACCAGTTCATTCCTCGTAAAAATGGACCACACCATTTCGCACAGTGCTTTGCTGACAACTTGGGTTCATGGCTTCGTTGGGTCTGCGCCACATTCGAACCCTAGCACCGGCCATACACAGATATATAACGCGAAAATTACGTCGCACTGTCCTAATAGATACATTTATAGTACATACTACATCGACTTCCGAGGTTATATCATGCAGTTGCATGAAACCTACTCGTGTTCAGTGGTTACAAATTGAGCCGCCAGATCTTTGAAGACAGTATGCCATTCTCAAGCAATATAAACGAATTACTGAATATCCCCGAGCTTCCAAACCACTCTGAAGTGACTACTCTACGAATGAGCCAATTAAAATATAGGAAGCCATCCATCCTACTGGCAGAATCGCTACAGGCAGTAAAATACAAAATTAACAGAAAGTGGACAGAAATGTAGAGTAAAATTGCCCGTGAGCAATATCAGACCCTCCAAAGACCTGCCACAAGACCAGCCATAATGGAATTATCATGACGTGCCTGGAAAACACTTAACAGGATCCGCACAGGCCACGGGCCTGTACAGTTTTAGAAAACTGTTTACTATTTTAGTTTGTAAAATTACTCAATTCATGACTTTTTAAATTTTTTTGAAAAATCATGCCACTCATGACTGTTGGTTGCAGTTCATCTGTGTTGCCATACGACAAATAAATAAATCACGCAGTGTTGCTTGTCTCTTAGCAATGACAAATTTTTGGCAAGAGCCTCTGTTGGCAGTCATTAAGTGCGCGCCACAACCACTGCCTTGTCCGAGGTGTGAGGTAATTCCTGGTTTCTTCCTGACTGTTGGCCCTGCAGTGAAATATATGTCTTGATGGGAGAATGTAACAAAAAGTCCAATTATCTGCTCATGCGTCTATTAGTTATTCACTACAACTGTTTCGGCAGTATGTGTCTACGTTGTCTTGACGTGCATATGTATCATCTGGTATATTTCATGAAATCTTCACGAACTATTAATTCTATTTATTTCTGTGCTGATATGTTTTTGTGCAACATGACAGTATTTTGGTCTTGCTGTTGTTGTTGTGGTCTTCAGTCCGGAGACTAGTTTGATACAGCTCTCCAACCTACTCTATCCTGTGCTTGCCTCTCATCTCCTCATCAGAATGACAACCCATGTCCATTTGAATCTGCTTACTGTATTCGTCTCTCCATCTCCCTCTGCGTTTTTTACCGCACGCACTTCCCTCCAATGCTAAATTCACGATTCCATGATGTCTCAGAATGCGTACCACTAATCGATCTCTTCTCTTAGTCAAGATATCCCAGATACTTCTTTTATCCCGAATTCTGTTCAGTACTTCTCATTAGTTACGCAATATAACTACATAATTTCAGCATTCATCTGTAACGATACATTCAAGTGTTTCTATCCTCTTCCTGTCCGAACAATTTTTCGTGCAGTTTCGTACAAGGCAAGACTCCACACAAATGCGTTCAGAAGGGAGTTCCTGACATTTAAATTATTATTGGATGTCAACAAAGTACTCTTTTTCAGAAAATTTTTGTTCCCATTGCCAGTCTACATTTTATGTCATCCGTACTGTGCAAGTCGTGTGTTATTTTACTGCCCAAGTAACAAAACTCATTTACCAACTTTTTAATTTTGTTATTTAATCTAATTCCTTCATCATCCCATAATTTTCCCTAGGCTACATTCTATTACTCTTGTTTTAGTCTCGTTAATGTCGATATTAGAATCTCCTTTGAAGACACTTTTCATTCCGGTTAATTGCTCTATCTATGACAGAATTACACTGTCATCGACAAATCGCAAATTTTTTATTTCTTCTCCCTGTACTTTAATTGCCACCCCAAATTTCTCCTTTCATTCCTTCACAGCTTGCTCAATGTACAGATTTAATAACGTTGGGGAAAGGCTACAGCCCTGTCTTACTCTCTTCTGCGTCCCTTTCATACCTGTCGACTCTAATAATTGCTGTTTGGGTTTTATAATAGTTGTATATAACTTCACATTTCCAATATTGAAAGAGGGAATTCCAATCATCATTACCAAAAGCTCTCTGTAAATATACAAAAGCTAAAAATGCAGCTTTCCCGCGTGTTCCTGCATCTTCCCCAAAATCCAAATTTATCTTTATCGCGGTCGGCTTCCATCAGTTCTTCCATTCCTCTGTAAATAATTCATGTTACTATTTTTCAACCATGACCAATAAAGCTGATGGTTCTGTAATTTTCACACTTGTCTGCATTTGCTTTCTTGGGTATTGGTATTATTTGGCCTTACAAGTTTTAAATATTTTATGGAATTTTATGACAGCTGCTCCATGTAAGTTCTATATTTAGAAAAAAGCTGTAAATATAAAACATCCGTGGTCGACGGGGACTATCTCCATCCACGTTTGGTCTTCCACCGCCATGACGGTTCTACGGAGCTTCAACACGATAATGCGCCACCGTATCGCATCCCAGTCCGCCCACGAATGGTTCCAGGAACATGGAGCTTAGGTCCAAAGACTTAGATGACCAGTCCCGGAGTCCAGATTTGTGCCCCATCGAGCGTATCTGGGATATCATGGAACCGAGATCCCGCATCCACTAAGAGACGAGAAATGTTTGCCGCTTTGCAAACGATTTGGTGTCAGATGCATCCAATGGAGTACCAGGGACTTGTAGACTCAGATTAGTTTTACTTTTCAGTCCAGTTCATTCAAACAGAGGAGATCCTCTTGGCTGTATAACATTTCAGGAACCAAGATAGACAAAAGGAGACCAGATGTGTTAACGTACCTTCCACAGACCCACAAATGTAATTGCCCTTGTAGATGTGGAATCGATAAAAAAAACTTAAGAATATCTACATTTTAAACGAGATAAAACGTATTACTTCATACTAAATGCTGAATATACTAGGTGCATGTGATAGTTCTTAGGACTTTTCTTTCTGAAGGCGTCTAACTACAGTTTGCGGCACAAGAGGAGGGCTCATACGATATTAGTTTCTTATGTCATGACATTTGCTAAGTCAGTGGACATGATATAAAGGGCATGTATCAAGGTTTGTTTGATGATACAGGTGGCTGACTACTGAAAAAAGAATTAGTGATTAAAGGAAAGTAGTATTCTATTTTTGTTTGGAGAATATACAGTCACACGTTACGACAACTTCACTATAATGAAATGATTTACAAATATATATACTTCTTATGACCTACGTGAGAAGCTACTTCGCTCAAATTAAGTGGTAAACATAAAAAAATACGAAAATAGTTTGGTGAAACAACACATCAGATGCTGCTGACAACAAAAATTAGATTGAATAAAACTACACAACTACACTGTCGAGCTACAGACACTTATCATTCAAAACTGTTGAAAACTATATTTTGTGCAGTTATTACAAATGAAACGCGTCATATCTGTTACTCAGCACTATCAAATACTGTTAATATACTATTATTAAGTAGTTCTTCTTAAATTACAACAAATAAACATTCTTTTCTACTTACAGTACGTAGCAAATAACTCCAATCGACCACATGTCAGTACCGAATCCAATCTGGTCGAAATTCACAACTTCAGGAGCAACAAATTCTGGTGTTCCGAAGAGAACTTGCAGTTTCTTGGTTGGATCGAATTTTCTGGCTAATCCGAAGTCAATTATTTTTATTCTGTTTCCAGTTTTCGTGAGGCACAATATATTTTCGGGCTGAAAAATGAAAGTAAACAAGGAACAGATAGCACGTGTTATAGACAAAGTACCGTTGTACGAGACGAAGCTTAGGTTTCACTCACCTTCATGTCTAAATGCAGAATTTGTTTGGAGTGTATGAACTCCATGCCTTCACATATTTGCCTCATAAAAACGGTGCAGGACTTCTCTGTGAGGATGAAATCATCGTCGATGACCCTTTCAAAAAGTTCTCCTCCTTCAATACTGCAAATATAAGATAACATCTGTGATTTACCTGACAATTCATGTCCTATTTCATGGTAAGTACTAAATGTTTCAGAAAAAACACAAAAAATCAGGAAATTTCTTTACTCACGAATTTTGTTCACTACCCCCTCATTTGTTACGTAAGCTACATATTTACTCTTCTACATTATTTTGTAGCCCTACTTTTCGAAAGCTTCTATCCTAATCTTCTCAGAGTGCTTGTCACCCACGTTTGCTCCCAGACAAATACACTATATCAAAAGTAATTCAGTATGGCGTCGGCCCACCCTTAGGGCGTGTTCACACTGCCGGCCGGGCCGAGAAGACTCCGCTTCAACCGGTTCATGCCCATCCAACGACATTCCGAATGTTTAATATTTCTGGCGCGACCCGAGTTTGCTACAGCAATGCTTCTGCAGCGCAAATACCTCACGCCTGCAGCCTCTTTCCAGTACACATCTCTCTGCATGATAGCTTTTTCTTAAAAGAAAACTTGTGAAAATACGTTATTTTTATTTTTTCTTGTATTACTATTAATTCTCTAAAATGCACACAAAATTCAGAAATTTTGTTTAGCTGTTCTCATAAAGGAAAACCCTCCTAAATGTCAGTCGAAATTTATGGGATGAGTCCATTACCACCTGTTTCATGTGTGATTAAAATCCGATTAGTCACTACAGTCTGATAATAATAGAAATATAATAACAAAATCAATGAAATGTTAGCTGACTCTAAGTAGACGGCAATGAAAGAGTTTTGGACACCACCGTGTTACCTTCGATCTTTAGCTGACAGTGGGTGAGGATACTTTGTTGCTGGGGACAAAGCCCACCAAGAAGCAAAAAACAAAACACAACAACAAGCAAAGTGGCACACGCTGCTCATCCTTTACTGACCTGACCTGTAGTGTCTGAGACAAGTCGAAGTACCATTGAGACACAGAAAATTGTCAACAAATGATATAGCAAAATGATCGTAGAAATGCAGTGCCCCTCAGACAGCTTCTTAACAAAATCTGTGTAGAGTTATAGTTGAAATACAATACAACGTGTCCCACATAAAACTGGTAATTCTCATGTATGCCAACACTTGCAACACCCCTTAAAGGAGGTAACTTAATGTTACTTTTATCTATTCTATTTTACTTAGTTCATTCTTACTTTAATCTCGGGCGTGAGTATATTACTTTTACGTGGGAAAAGCTGTATACAAATATTTTTACCTTGTGGTACGACATTTTTCAAGAGCTACAAACGAGAAAAAAATCACTACATATAGTTCAGGCATAGATGTCCCTAAAACTTCAGTATATTTTTCGGCTTCTTCCTTTTATCATTTTCCACTAGAAAGGCAGGCAGAAGTATAATGTCCGAAAATTTTATTTGAGTCCATCGAAACAAAAGGCGCAGTTAAAACTAATTTATTCTTTTCCTGTAGTTCCAAACTCGAAGCATTTATTCCATTAATTGCATAATGTGGAGAAGAAATCAGTTGTTATGCCTCTTATAAAGTATGACTTCATGTAAAAGCATAGCAGATCATTGTCAATTGTAATCGGTCGCCACCCAAGAAAAAATAGTTTATACTTGTTTTCTGGTTATGGATCATTAACACATCACGAGGAAGCGACACACGTGGCGAACAATTCATTTTTTCCGTGTTGCAGTTCTTCACACTACGCCCAGCAGCCGCCGAGATCGAAGGCTTGCGGTCGCGGTATAACGCCGCTAGGATAAATCGTAATTACTTGAGAAAGGAGGTAGATATCAGTGCGACGACCGTTTAAAAAACTTTTCTGTACTTTTAGCTCCATTTCACTCGCTGTAATGTATGGTCTAAAACGCGTAGAACAGTAAGCTGTCCGCCATCCAACTTTTTCAATACACGATTTGTAAATCAAGCGCACGCACTTGACAAATAGCGTCATTTGAAAACGACTATTACGAATTATGGAAAGGTGAATGCTTTATTAGAAAGCTGAGATATTTTACTACCATGAGTCCAAAAATCAGATTGTTTCACTGCTTACTTTAATCAAAATCGAGTGAGAAGCGCAGCGAAACTAAAAACTCGCGCGGAATGAAAAGTAGACATTTCATTTTTTTACGGGCAAACCAAAGGTTGTAACGAAAAAATAAGTTCATAAAACGATGTGGGGTGGTCTTATGTACCGTCAAAAATTTTTGCAGCGTGGAAATCGGAAAAGTTGATTTTCCCACTTTTTTTCAGCTCGGCTCGTCCCGGCCGGCAGTGTGAACGCACCCTTAGCCTGGCTTGCGAAATGGCAGCCGATTCTTCGCAGAGTTCTGCACTGAGAGGTAAGGTAAAAGGTAAGGCAGTCAACAATCCGAAGATTGGTTTGAACACCACAGTGCTTTACTAGGCATGGTCCTGTTTGGAGGTGGTATGCCGTTGCCTTCCTCCGACCTTCGAACTGACTTACCCAGCCAGTTATAGGGGGACCTACAGTTTAACGTGGGTTCCGAACCACGGTGCTACTCGGTATTTTTCACATGAGCAATACTGCCAGAGGTGAAAGAAGTGGAAAGTGACAGATAAAAATCCTAGGACCTGGCGGGGTTGAACCCGCGACCTTTGGATTTGTAGTCTAGCACTCTACCACTGTGCAGCCGAGGCGTCCTAACCGATATAAAACGATAAGGCCTGGCGGGAAGTTGGCGTTCCAAAATATCCCAAAGGTATTGCATAGTATTGAAGTAAGGACTCCATGCAGGCCAGTCCATTATGTTATTGTCGTGTAACCACTCCGCAACATGCCGTGCGATATGAGCGGGTGGTCGACCGTGTTGAAAGATACAATCGCCATCCCCGCATTGCTCTTCAACAATGGGAAGCAAGAAGGTATTCGACACTTGTATGTAGACCTGTGCTTTGACACTACCGTGCAAAACAACAAGGGATACAAGTCCTCTTCATCAACGTCTCCGGGGTTATCCTTTGGTTTCAAAATTTTCAACACATAGTAAACTGACATTTTGTTATTTACTTCAAATCTGGTCAAAACGAAATCATCTGTTCCTGATAATTTATCCAATTTTTCAAAGTTGTATTCAGATTCACCAGACTCATCCAGGTTGTCATTGCTCTCTTCATAATGAACCTCACCACTTTCCTCATCAGCTTCCTACTCATGAAGATTCCAATTTGCCTTTTTATTGGGATTTTTTTGGCTTGCAACAAATTTTTCTCTCGTTTAGCAGTTGGGGCACAAGGAAACTTGTCTCATCGTACCAAGGGAGTACTCGGTTCATTGTGCCCCAACACTACATAATTCAAACAAAGCTCAAGTGAAGTTTTTATGAACATTGTTAATATTTTATGTTGTTATAATGTTGTTATAATGACATAGTTTCGGTGAACTTCATGCAATCCATTGCCGCCAAATTTTAATCTAGCTAATTCTCCAAAAATTAATGATAAATCTGAAGCATTGAATTAAAATTTGTGATGCGACCGGAAATCGAACTCGGACTTCCATGCTTAGTAGACAGATGTCTTACCGCTTAACCACCGCATCACTATCGATTAAGGCGCCTCGGAATAGTGTAAGCACGATTCCTTCACTTCACAAACTTTAATTCAGCTTGTGTTCCACAGAACATTTTGGTGGTCTAGCGGCTGCCGGCCGCGGTGGCCGAGGGGACTGAGGCGCTTCAGTCACGTCTGCACGGCCACTACGGTCGGGGGTTCGAATCCTCCCTCGGGCATGGATATTTGTGCCGTCCTAGTTCGTAAGTAGTTCATAAGTAGTTTGTAAGTTTAGGGACTGATGAACCCGTAGTTAAGTCACATAAAAAAATGTTTGTATAGCTTATGGGACTTAACTATGGGGTCATCAGTCCCTAAACTTAAAAACTACTTATAAACGAACTACTACTAAGGACGGCTCAAATATCCATGCCCGAGGGGGGATTCGAATCCCCGACCGTAGTGGCCGTGCACACCGTGACTGGAGCGCCTCAGTTCTCTCGGCCACCGCGGCCGGCACATGCTGGCAGATGACGTTCGCAGGGCATTCTTGATATTCACAACCTGCCAGCGGATTAACACACACTGTTTTTCCACTGTTCAATCGTCCATTGCTTACGCTTCTTATACTAAGCGAGGCGTCTTTGTCACTGATCTGCATGATATGTGGCTTATGGGCAGCCGCTCGACCATGAAATCCAGGTTTTCTCACCTCCCACTTGTCATAGTACGGTGGTCACTCCAAAAGAAATGCACAGAATTTTTTCTTTAAATACAGATTTTATTCTACATGTTTGAAAGTTTTACAGTGTGTAGATACATCATTTAGGAACAATATTTTCATTTCTCTACATAATCCTCATCCGTCTCAACTGCCCTACGCCATCTTGCAACCAGCGCCTGTATACCCGCACGGTAAAATTCTGGACCAACACGTTGAAGCCACTGTTTGGCAGCGTGCACAAGGGAGTCATCATCATCTAACTGGTTCCACGAATAGAGTCTTTCAGTTTCCCAAAGACATGATAGACACATGGAGCCAGGTCAGGACTGTAAGACGGGTGTTTCAATGTTTTCCTTCCGAGTTATGTGATCGCTTCCATGGATTTTTGACTGACATGTGCCCGTGCATTGTCGTGCAACAGCAAAAATCTTGCTTTTGCCGATGTGGTCGAACACGACTCAGTCGAGCTTGACTTTTCTTCAGTGTCATCACATATGTATCAGAATTTATGGTGGTTCCACATGGCATGATGTCCACAAGCAAGAGTCCTTCGGAATCAAAAAACACCGTAGCCATAACTTTCACAACAGAAGGTGTGGTTTTGAATTTCTTTTTCTTGGCTGAATTTGCTTAATGCCACTCCACTGATTGCCTCTTCGTTTCTGGTGAAAAATAATGGAGCCATGTTTCATCACCTGTCACAATTCTTTCAAGAAATTCATCTCCACCATTCGCGTACTGTTCCAAAAGTTCGCTGCAGACCGGTTTTCGTATTTCTTTATGAGCCACTGTCAACAACCTGGAAACCCACCCGGTACAAACCTTTTTTAACGCCAACACTTTCAGTATTCTGCAAACAGTTCCTTCCCGTATCCCAACGTAGCGTGACAATTCGTTCACTGTGATGCGTCTGTCAGCAATCACCAATTCGTTAACTCTCTGCACATTGTCTGGAGTGTGTGCAGTAGGAGGCCTGCCGCTGCGAGGACAATCCTCAATTTTGCCATGCCTGCTTTCATCACATAACCTGCTCGCCCACCGACTAACTGTACTGCTATCGACAGCAGCATCTCCATACACCTTTTTCAACCTCTTGTGGATGTTTCCCACTGTCTCGTTTTCACAGCACAGGAATTCAATGACAGCGCATTGCTTCTGACGAACGTCAAGTGTAGCAGTCATCTCGAAGACATGCTGTGACGACGCCACTAACGGGAACAGGTTCAAATAAGTTTGAAAACAAGCGGGAAGGATGTAACTACACACGGTAAAACTTTCAAACCTTGCAGAATGAAAACTGTATTAAAAAATAGCGTGATTTCTTTTAGAGTGACCCTTGTTGTTTGAGTGGATCCTGATGCAGTTTGGAATTCCTGTGTGACGGTCTGGATGGATGTCTGCCTATTACACTGTACGACCCTCTTCAGTTGTCGGCGGTCTCTGTCAGTTAACAGGTGAGATCGGCCTATACGATTTCATGCTTTATGTGTCCCTTCACGTTTAATCTTCACTATTACATCAGAACCTAGGGGTGTTTAGGAGTGTGGAAGTCTCGCCTACAGACTTCTGACACAAGTGAAACCCCCGATCACCTGACCACGTCCGAAGTCCGTGAGTTCTGTGGAGCGCCCAATTCTGCTCTCTCACGATGCCTGATGGCTACTGAAGTCGCAGATATAGAGTATATCTGGCAGCAGGGGCAGTAGGTGGCAAGACATTGCAGTAGTGGACTATGCAGGGGGGGGGGGAGGCACACTGCCCTGGGCCTCTCCTCTTGGGGGGCCTCCAAATACTTCAAATTATTTCTTTTAGACTGTCCAGTGCCTTTCGTCACTGACAAATATATATATATAGACGGGAAACCTCTGTAAGGGCCCGATCACACGCTCAGGGGTGTGGGGAGGGAGGGTTCACAGCAGTTCCGTAAGATGTCCCATGTTGGCGCTGCGCTCAGAAGCAGCCCTTTAAAACTGGCCAGAGCAGGCGGCAGGTAGCGGCTGTCCCCACCACCACTTCCCCTCAAACGCCGGCACACCGGATACATCCATGGCCTCGTGGCAGGTGGCATGAGCTCTCCCCTCAGCCTCCCCTCCACGCTACCCTCTGATGTGCAAGAGGCACACTCAGAAGCGCCTCTAGTGTGACCTACCGGTACTAAGCCACGGAACCGCCTGACATCTGCTGGCTTCTTACAGAACTACGAGGGGAGCGTGGGACAGAGGTTTAGGGGGGTGGGGGCTTCTTCTCTGAATATGTTACTCTGTGCTTTCGTCCAGGGGGGCTCCAAATGTCAAAAGTTACTTTTTTACAGTAATACATGTATTTCCAAGTGGACGAGTGAGTGTGGGCTCATTCTGTTTTGCCGCCGCCTTGGGCGAGGCACAATGCACCTAATACCAAGCATGTGTTTGGCGTGCCCAGATAGTATTGATCACACAGTATATATTAGGATATCTTACGTCAATAACAGTAAAGGGTGTATAATGGAAACATACGTAGCGTTTCAAAGTGTCGCAGAGTGAAAGTATAAACATGTACAGAAACTAGTAAGTGTGGTAACTGTAGTAGCCTGTTTGCTAGCAGAAGGATACTCACAGCTCGAGCACGACGCACATGGTCTTGCCGTTGTCGAAGGCGTCGTACAGCTGAATGAGCCTGGGGTGCTGCAGCACGCGCATCACGTCCACCTCGCGCTCCACGTTGCGCCGGTCCTCGCGCTTCGGCGTCGACACCATCTTGGCCGCCAGCCGCAGACCCGTGCTCTTCTCCCGGCACCGGTACACCGTGCCGAACTTCCCCCTGAAAAAAAAAAAAAGACGACGAACTGAAGTCCTGAATGCTGTATCGATAGCTGCGATACGGCGCCTGATGCGAGAGAAGTCGCACCACATCAGGTTGGCAGTAACGTCTCCGCGGCCTACCTCTACGTCTACATACATGCTCCGGAATCCGCCGTAAGGTGCGTGGAGGAGAGTACACTGTACCACTAATAGGCATTTCCTTTCCTATTCCACTCCCAAATAGAACGAGGAAAACCAGAATGTCTATATGTCTCCGTACGAGCCCTAATATCTCTTATCTTGTGATCACTACGTGAAACGTAAGTAGGCGGCAGCAAGATCGTATTACACTCAGCTTCAAATTCCGGCCCTCTAAATTCCCTCAACAGAAATTCGCGGAAAGAACGTCGTCTTTTCTCTAGCGATCCCCAGTTGAGTTGCCGGAACATTTCCGTGACATTCGCACATTGGTCGAACATACCAGTAACAAATCTAGCTGCTCGCCTCTGAACTGCTTCCATGTCATCCGTTAAACGGATCTGCTGCGGGTCCCAAACACTTAAGCAATACTCAAGACGTGGTCGTACAAGCGTTTTATAAGTGGTCTCCTTTACAGAGGAAGTACAACTTCCCAAAATTCTCCCAATAAACCGAAGTCGGCTGACCGCCTTACTCACAACTGTCCTTACATGTTCGTTCCATTTCATATCGCTTTGTAATGTTACACCTAGATGTTTGAACGACGCGATTACATCAATAAGATTACTACTAATGCTGTATTCGAACATTTTGAGATTGTTTTTGCTACTCATACACACCACTTGTACATTTTTCTACATTGAGAGCTAGCTGCTATTCGTCACATTGCAGAGCGATATGAAATGGAACGAAAATGTAAGAACAGTTGTGAGGCGGACAGCCCACTTCGGTTTATTGGAACAATTCTGAGAAGATGTACTCCATCTGTAAAGGAGACCGCATATAAAACGCTTGTACGACCACGTCTTGAGTATTGCTCAAGTGTTTGGGACCCGCAGCACATCTGTTTAAAGGAAGACATGGAAGTAGTTCAGAGGCGAGTAGCTAGGTTCGTTACTTATAGCTTCGACTAATGCGCGAGTGTCACAGAAATGCTCCGGGAATTTAAATGGGAATCGTTGGAGAAAACACGACGTTCTTTTTCGAGAAATTCTGTTGAGGAAATTTAGAGAGCCGGAATTTGAAGCTGACTGCAGAACGATCTTGCTGCCGCCATTTTGCGTAAAGATCACAAAGACAAGACAAGAGATATCAGGGCTCGTTCAGAGGCATATAGCTCGGAGACCAAGGCTGCGGTTACCCCTGACGCTACATCACAGACAGGAGCGCCTACAATGGTGTACGCATTGACCAACCTGGGTGCACCAATGGCAAAACGTAATTTTTTCGGATTAATCCAGGTTCTGTTTACAGTATCATGATGGACGCATCCGTGTTTGGCGACATCGCGGTGAATGCACATTGGAAGCGTGTATTCGTCATCGCCATACTGGCGTATCACCCGGCGTAATGGTATCGGGTGCCGTTGGTAACACGTCTCGGTCACCTCTTGTTCGCATCGACGGCACTTTGAACAGTGGCTGTTATATTTCAGATGTGTTACGATCCGTGGCTCTACCCTTCATTCGATCCCTACGATACCCTACATTTCAGCAGGATAATGCACGACCGCATGTTGCAGGTCCTATACGGGCCTTTCTGGATACGGAAAATGTTCGACTGCTGCCCTGACCAGCACATTCTCCAGATCTCTCACCAATTGAAAACGTCTGGTCAATGGTCGCCGAGCAACTGACTCGTCACAATACGCCAGTCACTAATCTTGATTAACTTTGATATCGTGTTGAAGATGAATGGGTATCTGTATCTGTACACGCCATCCAAGCTCTGTTTGACTCAATGCCCAGGCGTACAAGGCCGTTATTACAGCCAGAGGTGGTTGTTCTGGGTACTGATTTCTCAGGATCTATGCACCCAAATTGAGTGAAAATGTAATCACATGTCTGTTCTATTATATTTGTCCTATGAATACCCGTTTATCATCTGCATTTCTTCTTGGTGTAGCAAATTTAATGGCCAGTAGTGTATGAAGGTGTAGATATGGTGGACCACGTTTCATCCCCAAACCAACGTAACCTAACCTAACGTAATCCAAACTAACCTAACCTAATCAGCGATTTGGTTGTGAAATACTGCAACATTCTTCGTAAAGTAAGCACCTTTCATCGTGTGATTTTCACGTTTTTGTTGATCTGCAGAAAGACACGCAAGGATGTTGGTTTCAGTCGGATGAGGAGGCGTAAGATAAGGTGCCGTAGTGATTCCGTTACCAGCCGATCGCGTTGTACAAGACAGGAATTGATGGTCTCCCCTCCCAGTGGCATAAATGTCTTAAAGCGTTTGGTGAGCACATTTGAATGGAAACATTCCATGGTCCCGCTGTAGTGGGTGTACTCTTGTCATCTGGCTGTCTCTCATAATTACATAAGGTTAATCATCTGTGAAGAAAACCAAACAGGAATTTGAAGAGGAATAAAGCTTTAAGATTAGCCAGTGAAACTGCAGATCTGTCAGAGATGCCGCGGAAATTGCAAAAGTAGTTGAAGGTAAAGTTAAGTGCCTTAAAAAATTTAAGAGATGAACATTAACAAAAGAAAAAATAAGGATAATTTATCCATTTTAATGGGTTGTTGAGCTCTGTGACTGTGGATTAAATTTTATTATTTTAATAAATTCACTAATCAGCTACTTATTTTATATGTTTAATTGAGCCAAGACGCGTTTCGGATCTTCGCCCATCTTCAATTGGCGTAATTACAGCTTGGTTTCATATGTAGGTATAAATCTCAGTTTGGAATCTGCATATGGCCTATGAAAAATCACAAATATTTACTCAACTTACTTCATTTTCACGTGTTTAATTTTATTAAATGCTCTTGTGATTTCTATATGAATTAGTATGAAAAACTATTTTTTATCTTGAGGTTTGCACAAAGTCACTGCACTATCCGCCATGTTGTTGACTGACGGCTTTTTGTTTACAATGATGTCTATGGTCAGAGTTATATCTTAGTACGGTTTCTGCTGTGGTTTATGAACATTAAATGTGACACGAATATGATTAGTGCAATTTATGATAATCTAAATAATTTATCATAATACTTCCCTTTGTACATGGGATAAATATTACTTACTTTATTTTAATACTACATGCCATGTTGTCAATATGAACACTGAAAAGGGCAGGGGATTTATATTAGCAGGTTAGATTAAAATAACAGTAGCACGACACGTATTTCTGAAGTATGAGTCCATACCATTGGGAAGAGCAAAAAGTGTGAGAGCACTTAGAGATTTACAACGAACTTTAAGACTTAATTTCAAACCTATTCTCATTTTTTAATTATTCTATGGTTGAATAGCGAGAAAGTACTTCGAGTTTTGCGACGTAAATCTTAATAATTTTATTTGCTTAATGTCAAATAAGTAACCAACTAACTAATTTGTGTCATACATTGGTGTTCGTTCGAATAATGAATGTGGAACAGGGAGGATGTGTGTTTGTGTATTACTGGTTATTTCTGTACGTTTTTCAGTCTGTTACTACAGAGACAATGATGTACGAGTCAGTCTGCAACGAAGTACGTTCCTCAGCGGTTGCAGAAGCGCGCTGTTGGGAGCCTCCTTTCTGTGACAGCAGCGCTTATTCTGTCTGTGCGGATCGAGCGTGAACGCTTCCTGGCAGCAGAACGTAAACGGAAATCGCGCGAGGCCAGCTGTTTGGCTCAGAGAGTTGATCTCCCTTCGCAATAAACGAGCCATGCAAGCGACGCGCTGCGCACACAACACGGTTTAGGGGCCGAGGCAGCGTCACTTATCGCCCTCGTTTATTATCTCTAGCTCTGACATCCTGCGAGGAGCTACCTACCAGAATAGCCGCGCCCAGTTCCTGTATACTGCACAGCTCAAGTGGAAACACACACTGATCGGCCACAACATTAGGACCTTCCGCCTGCCGAGCTTGGTTGGAACGATGGCGTGTTCAAGAAAATGTCAACAAGTGCAACGCAGTACTAGTCACTGAAGACCGCAGCAACTGCGCACGTCCAATACGTTCTACATCTACATCTACATGGGATACTCTGCAAATCATATTTAAGTGCCTGGCAGAGGGTTCATCGAACCACCGTTATACTATTTATCTCCCATTCCATTCTCGAATAGCGCGCGGAAAGAAAGAACACCTGAATCTCTCCGTTCAAGCTCTGATTGCTCGTATTTTATTCTGATGATCATTTCTACCTATGTAAGTGGGAGTCAAAAATATATTTTCGCATTCGGAGGAGAATGTTGGAGATTGGAGTTTCGTAAGTAGACCACGTCGCAGCGATAAGCGCCGATGTTGTAATGATTTCCATCCCAGATCCTGTATCATTTCCGTGACGTTGTCTCCGCTGTATAGTGACAATACAAAACTGGCTGCCCTTCTTTGGACTCTTTCGATGTCCTCCGTCAAACCCACGTGATAAGGATCCACACTGGGCAACAATACTCCAAAAAAGGACGGATAGGCATAGTGTGTGCTGTTTCTTTAGTGGTTCTGTTGCACCTTTTAAGGGTTTTGCCAATAAAACGCAGTCTCTGGTTCGCCTTTCCCACGACATTATCTACGTGTTCTTTCCAGTTTAAGTCTGAAGTAATATTAATTCCTAGGTATTTAGTGGAGTTAACGGCCTTTACATTTGATTGACTTATCTTGTAAACAAAATTTAATGTTTTTCTTTTCGTACTCGTGTGGACCACTTCACACTTCTCATTATCTACAGTCAATTGCCAATTTTTACACCATTGTAATATCTTATTTAGATCGTTCTGCAGTTGGTTTTGATATTCAGATGGTTTTACTAGACGGTAAATGATGATGTCATTTGCAAATAACCTAAGAGAGTTGCTCATATTTTCTCCAAAAAAATGTTCAAATGTTTGTAGAGCTTATGGGACTTAACTATGAGGTCATCAGTCCCTAAACTTACAAATTACTTATGAACTAGCTAATTCTAAGGACGGCACAAATATCCATACCCGAAGGGGTATTCGAATCTCCGACCGTAGTGGCCGTGCAGAACGTGACTGGCGCGCCGCAGACCGCTCGGCCACCGTGGCCGGCAGATTTTCTCCCAAATCGTTTATGTAAATAAGGAACAGCAGAGGACCAATAACACTACGCTGTGGAAACCGGGTTATCACCTCTGTTTTAGTCGAGACCTTAACATCGATTAGTACAGACTATGTTCTCTCTGACAGGAAACCCCCTATCCAGTCACTGCGGCGTGTACGACATTCATTACGCCATAGATTGCATTTGTGTGCAGAAAATGATGGCCACCACTTTGAACATCTATTGGCCAGACATGTCGGGACACACTCTATTCCACTTCGTAATTGAAAACGAAAACCACCTGTGTACGTGTACCTCAACCCTCATGGTAATGTACATGTGCGTCAGTGAAAAAGACCAATAAAGGTGTTAGCATGTGGACGTAATGTGCTGGTCTAGTCTCTTCAGTACCTAAGGTACATCACCGCTCCCTTTGGATCTCTACTTAATTCGGTGCTCTCCGATACACACGATCGAACGGCAGAGGAGTGGTACTCAAGCGTTAACTTTAGGTTGCAATATCTCCGGCTGTAATTAACATTTAACAATGCAACAAACGGCACTGATTACATATTTGTTTAGATGTTCAATTGTGCTAACAAAACTAATGGGGTTCCATTTAAAAAAACATAGGTTTGTGTTAAAAAACATACTTCCGTGCATTTTTTTATGCTTTGTAATAACCAATTACACTAGCCCCTCTCCTCATGTTCGGTCTATGGAATCGGTTCGTCAGTATTTGATGTGGTTTACGAAATATATCCAGCGGTAATGTTAGGTGACTCTCCATATATATGTATACATAATTGAATTAGTAGACAGCCTTCTGCGAGTTCAGACGTGAATAAGTATCCGCTAGAATGAATGATTGAACAGTGACGCATGTCGTGTGAGAAACACGTTCCGATAATGTCTTAACCTTGTGATGGTTTGGCGCGGATTCCCCAGAGGCAGCCGCCCTGGTGGGAGGGACTGAAATAGTGCCCACGTCAGTGCCATTGAAAAGCCATCGTCTGGCAGACACGGCCGCGGGCGGAGCAGGTATTTTGGCAACAGCGGCTGGCGGGGCGCGTGGCCTGCCCGAAAACAAGCTCTGGAGGACAAACACCCAAGTTGCCACACCTACGCCTACGTCTCCAGTCTGCTATGCATACTACGGTATGAGGCAGAGGGTACATTGTGGACTACTCTCTAGACTTGCGCATAATAGTTCGCGATCGGGAGCGCTCACTTTAGTTTGCGGCTCTGTCGCGAACTAGTTCGTTGTTTTAGTTCGTCCGCTCCCAGTGACGGCTGAGCGGCGTGGTCTGCGCATGCAGGTGGAGCGAGAAGTTCCCCCACCTAGCTGCTTCATGCGCTCGCTGCGTGAGCCGCTAACGATATCACGCAAACCAAAAGAAACAGTTTGTGGATAATTTCTCGCGTTTAAGTTTGGAGTTATCCATATATCTTGGCATTATGGAATACTTCAAAACAGAAATTTTGTAGTAGGCCTACTGAAATATGTAATCTAGCAGGAGACGCTCACTGAAATATATAATCTAGCAGGCAGACGCTCACCTCGAAATGGCTCTCATCAGCAGAAGGCAAACACGTGATTTTTAATTCTGGTGCGCGCCCTCTCGCTATTGCCCGTCGGTCTTAGGAAAAGAATCCAACGAACTAAGAAGCGAGATACGTTTGGCAGAATAGTTCGCGACCGATTGCACATATTTTAGTTCGCGACCTACGGCACATATTTCAGTTCGCGACCTATCGCGCATATTTTCGTTCGCGGCCTGTAGCCCTACTTCTAGTTCGCAGCTCGACCGCGAAGTAGGTCGCTCGTTTTTTTATTTTTTTTTTTTTTATTTCGTCCCTTCGTTTTCGCTTTTGCTAACGCTACTAAAAGAGCTCTTTCTTTTGTTATGACAGCTTTTTTATATAATGACAAGTGTTGCCCAAGCGTGTGCTATTACCCGTATTTTTGGGCAATTAGACATCAAATACTTAAGCAAATAAACCAGTTATTTACACGAATGGGTGATACAATGGTATTCAACTACTTTGCATACAGAGTACTCGTAGTAAATATTATTTAGACACTGCTGAATACCTTAGAAAAGAAAATTTGTGGCAGTGAACTATGAAACTACAGCTGTGCTGCATCTCAGCTCGAAATGACGGTAACTATCAGAAGAAAATCACGCGATTCTGCATGCTCTCGCGTCCTCTCGCTGTTCCTCGTCAGTCTTCGGAAAAGGAGTGGACGAACTAAGAGGCGAGGGATCTGCGAACTAGTTCGCGTAGTTCGCCTGTGGGAGCGCTCTTCCGAACTAGTTCGTTCGCGAAATACACAAGACTACTGCTGACCCTTTCACACGGTGGTTTCCCACTTGCAAATACGAGGGTTGGAACTTAAACAGTGGCAACACTGCTGTGGAGACACTATGGAATGGAATCTATTAATGTCGCTGGTAGCACACGTTGTTGACATACCTACCTTACCTCCGAGCAAATGGACTCGTCCGTCCAACGTCACTAGCGTGCGCACAATCGACGGAAGCACAGTCACTTGTAAGTGACCGGTCTAACGAAACGGTGTCACTATGTTTTCGAAACAGAAACAAGTACGAGCCAAAACTGAAACACCAATCCAACTGCAACGATACATAATTAATATTTTTTTATCGATCAGTGACGCTTGTCGTCGTGTTTCCCTCCTTCTCGAAATATTTTTATCTCTGAAAAGGTTTTTCGCTCGTCTTTCGTTTTTCCGCCGTTTCGAGAGGACGGAACCGCGATCACTCACTCTCTTGTTTCTGCTTATTAAGTATGGACATGTACGCAGACTGCTTTGCGATGTGTGAGTGCTGTTAAATTTTACTTTAAAATATACCCTCTTTTGTTAAGAGCCATATCTGCACCCTGTTTTCATTTAATAATGTCCCATCCTTCCTTAATTATTCATTTTCTTTGAGATTTTCAGCTCCTCCATATTCCGTCATAACATGATGTTCAGACGCCATCACTTTCGCTTCTTGTATTGCCTTGATTAAATCCCTATTAGTTACTTTAAATCACTACCTTTCTCCCCTTCAGAATCTGCATTCGTATTAACAGTTTCGGGAAGTCCTATAGATTTTTTTCTTTTTGTTATTTGCCTTATCAAACTTTAATACACGGTCCGTCTACAATGACTTACGAGGCGAACAGTCTGAACATTATTTTACTGCGGAAAGTATAATAAAGTTTATCTACACCATTCAACGGCTCAGTTACAGCTGCTGTGATCAACATTTCCAGAAAGAAGCTACAATGGGTACTTTCCTTACGTTTTCTCAGTAACGTTATTTTTTTGTGTGTTGCCTCAACCCCAATCTGTATTCCGCCATTTCGTCTATTCAGTCATTTCGTGTATTAATTTCATCCACCATTGTCAAAAGCATTTAATCAGATTTTTATCCGATTCTTCTGTGATCTAAATTTTAACAAAAATCCTTAATCTTTCCATCGCGGAGTTTAACATTAATACGTACAGGCAACAACACAAAAATAATATTACACAACGAAAGGCGTCATCATGGGTCTCAGTATGGTGATTGTCGTGTAACGCATTAAGTTCCTCCACGGCAGACCGTCAATGCGAAGTTATTACTGTTCTTTTTTGAGCATTACCTGTGATCAGTTTTGCAAAAGAAGCGGCAACACCTTCTGCGCTCCCCACACATAATTTTGCACGACAATTGGGGGGGGGGGGGGGGGGGGGCGCATACAGCGTAAGCTGTGGCTGCTCTGTTCGGCCGATGGGACTGGGAAGTACTCTACCATCCACCATACTCCAGGGCGTTAGTACTTGTGACTTTGATTTGATTCCGAAGATGAAGGAACCACTTCGCGGTATTCGACAGGCAGCAGACCGCTCCATTCTCACCATCAACAGAACAGGTTCTGCTAACGATATACTACCCCTTACACATCGCTGGTAACAGGTTCTACACAACGCTGGTGACTACTTTGAAGGACAGTAACAGATGCAAACATGTAACGCTTTTGTATCGGTTGTGAATGAATAGTTACCACTATTTAAGTTCGAATCCTCGTAGTAGTAGGGAAAAAAGGGATTGTCGATACCGCTTTATCTTTCTTTCTCTTTGGCCATGTTACCGCACATGCCGGGTCGGCTTTGTTAATTCGGATTTGGCGTGTTTTAATATTTACGGGATGGCCGGAAGGGCCGGATGACCTTCCTGTCACCCTTACTCCCTACACCAGGAGGAAATGTCTATCCCAAATTTCTGCGTATAGTGTTTTATGTGTGAAAGTGTAAACTGTTACGAAATGTTTGCGAAAAATGTAACTGAGGCGGGACTTAGGGACCAGCCCGGTATTCGCTTAGGGGGATGTGGAAAACCGCCTAAAAACCACATCCAGGCTGGCCAATACTCCGACCCCTTCGTTCATCTGCAGGGCAGATTCGAACTGGGGCCGGGACGCCTCCCCATCTCACAAAGCAGTGCGTTAGACCACACGTCTAACCGAGCAGGTTCGGTACCGCTTTATATGAGAACGAATACCTCTAGCTATACAGTGGTTTGGTGTCTGACACCAGACCACTATATATAAGTTATTAAAAAGTCCAGAAGCATGTGCATCATGTCTGAGATTAGTACCTCTGATAACAAAATTAAAACAATTTGCAATATTATAACCACGGAGACAGGGCAACCAAGAGAACAGGGAACAGCATTACCATCAAACTGAATGATCAGTTTACAACTAAATTTTTTAAATGTTGTGGAGGAAATAGGATCTAAATGTTAAATAGAAGAAGCTAGGCAGTTCATGGAACAGGCCATACCCACACAATTTGGTACAATACAAATTCCACCAACCTCTCCTTCTGAAATTAAGAAAATAATAAACTCACTCAAGAGTAAAAGCTGAAATGCACTTGATGGTATTTCCAGCAGGGTAATGAATTTTGTTAGGACTCACATACTTATGGAGACATGATCATAATAATAAGAGAAATCAGTTTGAAATCAGAAACATTTAGGTGTTCCTTTTTCCTGTGAGCTATTAGAGAATGAAACTATAGAGAAATATCATAAAAGCGCTTCGATGAACCCTCTGCTAAGTACGTCAATATGTCTTGAAGATTATCTATGTAGATGTAGTTGTAGAAGATGCCGATAACTGGTACACTTACCACTACACTCATGTGCAGAAAAAAAATGAACACCTTGAAAGACTGGAGAAAGGCAGTTCATATTCACAGGACATGTTCATTAGTAAGTTCTTTAGAAATGATCAATGAACAATGCCAGCGAGGAGACTAAGGCGCTCCAGTCACGGTCTGCACGGCCACTACGGTCGGGGGTTCGAATCCCCCCTCGGGCATGGATATTTGCGCCGTCCTAGTTCGTAAGTAGTTCATAAGTAGTTTGTAAGTTTAGGGACTGATGACCACGTAGTTAAGTCCCATAGACTTTACAAACATTTGAACATTTGAACAATGCCAGTTAGCGGGTTCAAGTTCAAAGTCGAAATCGCGATGCAACACCACCTGGTAAAAAGCACCAAAGTCAAGTTTCGCGGCCGCTGCTCAGGTTTTTCTCGGTGTTAATTAAACCTGAAAGGCTAGCCATAGATGAGCATCTACTTCTTGCACGGTACGACTAGGAGTGGAGAGTTGATTTCGTCGCTAACCGCCACTGTCGGTTTTAAAGGAGAGTGACTTCGCCGACAGGGAGCATCGGTGGGAGGTTCGCGTGTTGAAACATGGGGTCCAGTGCCAAAGCGGTTGCGCAGCGCATGCTGTGGTAATTGGGCGTGCACGGAGAAGTACAATAGTGGCAACTCATCATCATGTAAAGACTCAGAGAACACGTTATACAGACACCACAGCAGATAAATCTACAGCCGGGCTCTTATTTCACGCGCAACGGGAGGGCGACTGGAAAACCGTTGTTAAGCTGAATAAAAAGCAAAACTATAAAAAAATCCTGCTGTTGTGGTCTTCAGTCCGCAGACTGGTTTGATGCAGCTCTCCCTGCTACTTCATCTACATCTACATGGGATACTATGCAAATCAAAGTGCCTGCCAGAGCGTTTATAGAAACACCATTATACTATTTTATCTCCTATTCCATTCTTGAATAGCGCGCGGGAAGAAAGAACACCTGAACCTTTCCGTTCGAGCTCTGATTTCTCGTATTTTATTCTGATGATAATTTCTAACTATATTAGTGGCAGTCAACAATATATTTTCGCATTCGGAGGAGAATGTTGGCGATTGGAATTTCGTAAGTAGCCCACGCCGCAGCGATAAGCGCCGTTGTTGTAATGATTCCTGTATCATTTCCTTAACACTGTCTCCCCAGTATCGTGACAATACGAAACGAGCTGCCTTTCTTTGGACTCTTTCGATGTCCTACGTCAAGCCCACCTTATAAGGATCCCACGCTGGGCAGCAATGCTCCAAAAAAGGACGAACAAGCGTAGTGTATGCTGTTTCTTTAGTAGTTCTGTCGCATTTTTTAAGGGTTCTGCCAATAAAACGCAGTCTCTGGTTCACCTTTCCCACGACATTATCTACGTGTTCTTTCCAATTTAAGTCTGCAGTAATAGTAATTCCTAGGTATTTTGTGGAGTTTAAGGCCTTCACTTTTGATTGATTTACCTTGTAAACAAAGTTTAAGGGATTTCTTTTCGTACTCATGTGGACAACTTCACACTTCTCATTATTTAGTGTCAATCTATCCTGTGCAAGCCTCTTCATCTCCTCATAAGAACAGCGACCCACATCCATTTCAACCATTCGTCTCTTTGTCTTTCTCAGTGGCTTTTACATGCGCACCTCCTTAAAGTTTTAAAGTGACGATTCCTGATGTATCATAATGTGTCCTACCACCCGTACCATCGTTTTAGCGAGGTGGCGCAGTGGTAACACACTGGAATCGCATTCGGAAGGACGGTGTTTCAAATCCACCTCCGGCCATCTATATTTAGGTTTTCCGTGATTTCCCTAAATTATGAAACGTAGGTATGCAATGTTAATAACGTTGAATGTCTGTAAAATCATATCTTTGGCTCCGCGAGGACAATCTTTGGTGTGCGCTGTCCCGTGTTTGAGCTAACGGAGTTTGGTCGCCGGGCTCCAACGGGTGAGCAGTATTTGTGTTGTGCAAGCAGCCTTGCAATGTAGTCGCAAACTGCAGTGTCAGGTTGAATCATTTGAATATTTTCATGTGTGATAATGTTGTGAAATATTTTAATCTGAAAATGTTCTGAGATTATGAATAATAAAGGTAAGGAGAGTCATCTTTCCATTATTAGGCACTTCGCGTAATTGTAGGCCATCTCTAACAGACATACAACATGAAGGGTTTAATTTCCGTCTTTTAGGTGCATTCTTTAAAATAAGTAAAGTTAAAAAAAAAGATTTACATTGTATAAAGTACTATCTGGTTTTTCAAATGTTTCAAATGTTTGTATAGCTTATGGGACTTAACTACGGGGTCACCAGTCCCTAAACTTACAAACTACTTATCTACATCTACATAGATACTCTGAAAATCACATTTAAGTGCCTGGCAGAGGGTTCATTAACCACTTTCATAACGTTTCTCTACGGTTCCATTCTCTAATAGAGCGCGTGGGATGAAAGAACACCTAAATCGTTCCGTTTTCGATCTGGTTTCTCTTATTTTATTGGGATGGTCATGTCTCCCTAAGTAGGTGGGTGCTAGCAAAATATTTTCACATTCATAAGTAAAAGTCGGTGATTGAAACTTCGCAAACAGATCACGCCGCAATGAATAACGTCTTTCTTTTAATGATTTCCACCCCAATTCGTGCAACATTTCCGTGACGCTTTCCCTCACGTAACGTGATAAAACAAAACGAGCTGCCCTTCTCTGAACCTTCTCAATATCTTCCGTCATCCCACCTGGTAAGGGCCCCACAAGGGGCAACAGTACTCCAGGAGAGGACGCACTAGTGTGATGTAGGCAGTCTCTTTGGTGGAGCTGGTGCATCTTCGAAGCGTTCTGCCAATGAAACGTAACCTTTGATTCACCTTCCCCACAATATTTTCTATGTGTTCTCTTCAGTCAAAGTTGTTCGTAATTGTAACTCCTAGGTATTTGGTAGAATTTACGACCTTAAGGTTTGACTGATTTATCGCGTAATTGAAGTTCAATGGATTTCTTTTAGTGGTCATGTGTATTACTTCACACTTTTCTTTATTTAGTGTCAATTGCCAATTTTAGCACCAAGTAGAAATTTGGTCTAAATCGCTTTGCAGTTGCTTTTGATCCTCTGTTGACTTCACTAACCGATAAACGACAGCATCATCCGCGAACAGTCTAAGGGAGCTACTCAGATTGTCTCCTAAATCGTTTATAAACACGAGGAAGAGTAGGGGACCTATAACGCTTCCCTGTGGAACGCCAGATATCACTTCTGTTTTACTCGATGACTTATGAACTAGCTAATACTAAGGACGGCACAAATATCCATGCCCGAGGGGGGATTCGAATCCCCGACCGTAGTGGCCGTGCAGACCATGACTGGAGCGCCTCAGTCGCCTCGGCCACCGCGGCCGGCTCTGGTTTTTCCTTTGTTCAAAATGACAGTAGAAGTAAATTGATTCCTGAAAAGATTTATGTAAGACATTGCTATTTGTAGTCACCATTTTGTGCAACAAGCGTACGAATTTTTTTTAAATACTACAGAGATGGACAAAATTAGTATTTGTGTAGTTAGTGGGTTCGCGTTGCACATCTGCGAATTCTGTAGTTAGCTTTTGACGTTGATTTGATTTTCTCAGGGAAGCCAAAACAGTCTTGGTCCAACCCGCCACTGCCCGCACCGAAACGAAGTTTATTGTGCGGTATCGCTCCCTGTATATCTAATAAAGCCCTTCAACAGTGCAAGGAGTCCCTATACCAGTTCTTTATTAGACGTCTTTGACGTTGCAGCAGCAGCGTTTTGGAAGTAATTCTGAGGGCAGTGGGAAGCGAAACGAGATGTCGGAAGTCAGGAACAGTGGCAACAACAAACTAAGACAGATGCAGATAGTAGCAATTGGAGCAAAAGAGAAAACAGTGGGAAACTGAGACGAATGGAGACCATACATAAAGCATGAGCGTACGGCTCTCCAATATTATAGCACGGAACAATTGGTCAGGAGACAATCGTGATTAAAGACAATGAAAGCCGACTCTAAGTGAGAAAGAAAGGCTACTGGCAACAGGACAGGAAGTGACTGGGACAACGTCAGTGGGGCAGAGAGACGATGAAAGTGGCAGAAACAGACAGAGGTGAGGAATCGCGAGGGAAAGGAATGAAGACATTGAAAGTTTGACACAGACGGAAAGCGGCAGTGGGAGAGATAACAAACAAACGGACAGAGACATATATAGACAATACAGTGAGACGACATTGCTGACTATGACGGCTTAATTGGGCAAAAGTATATACAAAGTTATGCGCAAAAAGTGCGCGAATATGTTCACGCCGCGGTGGAGTAGCCGAGCGGTCTAAAGCGTTTCGCTGCGGAGCGCGCGGTTGCTCGCCGTGGAGGTTCGAGTCCTCCCTGGGACATGGGTGTGCGTGTTGTCCTTAGGTTAGTTAACCTAGGTTTAAGTAGTTTGTAAGCTACAGACTGATGACAACGCAGTTTGGTCCGATAGATTTACAAACATTCGAATATTTTTTGAATATATTCGCATGCCAAAGTGGTGAGGAATTCGGAATGAGGATTGAGGCAGCTGGTTCCACACTTTTGTATCAGAGAACATATTCGCCTTTTCTGTGCTCCGGCAGGAGCACTTTTCAGCTGGTCTTAATATAAATACAAATTGAGGTTTTGCTGCCTATATTTCACTCTGCAGCAAACGAATAGTGTTTGTATGTGGTAGTAGGTATCAGTCTCCCATTGGTACTATGGTGGTAGAGGATTGATAACGATAAGAGGGTGGAAGATATGGGAGTTGAAAGTTCCCGACTTATATAAAATACTACGTGAGGGTGTCAATATTTTGCTTTTCAGCAAAAACTATACAATGGAGACGAATGATCTCTCTATGGTGTTGTAGTACAAAGTCTCAAGTTGTACATAATGGCAGTTTCGTGGCCGGCCGCGGTGGCCGAGGTGACTGAGGCGCTCCAGTCACGGTCAGCACGGCCACTATGGTCGGGGGTTCGAATCCCCCCCCCTCGGGCATGGATATTTGTGCCGTCCTAGTTAGTAAGTAGTTCATAAGTAGTTTGTAAGTTTAGGGACTGATGACCCCGTAGTTAAGTCCCATAAGCTTACCAAACATTTGATTTTTGCAGTTTCGTGTCGATATATATAAGAGGGTAGAAGATATAGTGGTTGAAAGTCGTCAGTTTATATAAAATTTGGACTGAATACCAGCGATGACTTTTGACACTATAATAGCAAAGAGGTTATATACAGCAAAATGTGATGCACATTTTGCAGTTGTTTTTCTGCAACAAGCGTACGAATAAAGAAAAATAAGTGCATATTGTAGTTTGAAGAGTAAAAATACCAAAAAAGATGCCATGGCGTTTCTAAAGGACAGAAAACGGCGCGAAAAGTGAATCTACAGACAATAGCAATTTAAAATTTGTTGACCTTGTTTATCTTACACAGATTTTTCGATATTTCCATCACTAAAGGGGGTGAAATAGGGGATTAACGGTTTTTTTTTAAAATACGTTGCTATTCATGCAATTTTGAAGCAAGAAATAAAAAACTTCGGATTTAGATGTTTGATTGGAATTTTAAATACACGTGTTTCGTTATTTTTGGAAATTCAACCATTAAGTGGGTGAAATAAGGGAAAATCTTTTTAGGGAGCTCTAAGACTACTTTGATGCTAGAAATGCGAAAATTTGTATTTGGAATCATGGTTTGAATTTTAAAAAATGTGCTTCGGGATGTTTTGAATTCTGCCATCAATGGTGCAATAGAGGGTGGCAAGTTGTATCAAAATTCTTGATTAGGAAAGCATTTTTAAAGCTAAATCTATGATAATTTATGTTTAGAAGTAGAAACAACCAGTGCAGACCACCCAGTCTACGCGTGCGAAACAGCGGGAATTAAGGTAGTATATAATATATTAAACAAATATGTATCCTACAACCCTTCATGTATTAGAATACAACGTTGTGTCGAAATTTGAACTCGATTTGATTTTAACAGGGAAGTTGAAACAGTTTGGCATCCTGAACCATATCAAAATTCTATTAGAGAACCCAATCCATAATATGTAGAACAGCAGTCATAAACAATTTGGTTAATGAAAAACCGCATCGTCAAGCATGACGTTTCGATTTATTTCGTCTTTACTACTAAACACAATTCACGACATATTTTGCAGACATTAGGCACATATACCACTGAATGTACAATAAAATTTACATAAGACTATGACACATATTTCAGGAAATATGAGGTCATAAACAATGAAATTTCTGAATAACTGTTCCATCGCGCGCAATTTTTCCACATTTACTCCTAAAATAATGGACCTATTTCAACTAAACTTGACACACATATTGCATAGCAACAACAATCGCCGTGGAGTTAAAAACTACTTAGGACACATACGTCAGGAGATATGACGTCATAAACAATGAGTCACAAAAACTTTCCCATGACGAGATGTGTGATTTACAAGACATGCCCGAAAGGGGACTCGAACCCCCGACGGCGAACGGCCGCGCGCACCGTAGCACGGCGTCCCAATGCGCACGGCTAATCCGCCGCAGCAGTCAAGAATATACGACGTCATAAGCATTGAGCTGCATGGACAGATAGTAAGGTAGAAGCCGTTGGACAGAAAGGGAGGCGGCAGCGGTGGCCGAGGGGACTGAGGCGCTCCAGTCACGGTCGGGGGTTCGAATCCCCCCTCGGGCATGGATATTTGTGCCGTCCTTAGTCTTAGTTAGTTGATAAGTAGTTTGTAAGTTTAGGGACTTATGACCCCGTAGTTAATTCCCATAGACTATACAAACATTTGAACATTTTCGGGCATGGATATTTGTGCCGTCCTTCGTATAAGGTAGTTGATAAGTAGTTTGGAAGTTTAGGGACTGATGACCCCGTAGTTAAGTCCCATAAGCTTAACAAACATTTGAACATTTTTGAACAGAAAGGGAAGAACGAGATGGACTAAATATTGTTTATAGCCAAATTCTGAATTAACGTGATACTGTGGTGTCGCACAAGTACAAAGTGCGCGCCACCTACTTTCGCCGCGCGCCGCCATGCATGCACGGTGCGGCGTTCTTCCGACGACAGCCACGAGCGCCCTCTGCTGGAACCCCGCTCGTGGCCACCACGGAAAGACTTCGCACTTCGGACTGAGATAGCAACGAGTTAGGACCTTCGTAATCAGATAGGCACCAGTGAAGACTTTGCTATTGTATAGGCACTAGGCAGGCCTCTAACAACTATGTATCATCATTCTGCAGTACTATGTAAAAGTTAAGTATTGATACATTCTGTGCAATATATATCTCTTTCTAATTTACTCGAGTGTTTATAGTTTCTGGCTGCTCCCCTCCGTACCTGCACCAGCGTGCTGTCTTTGTTCCTGTGTCGGTCTTGTTCCACTCGGCCACCGACACCTACGACGAGGCTGGGACACAAAAGCGGCGACGAAGTTGGGACACAAAAGTGGCGACGAGGAGTGATAGAACCTTGGACCAGCCCGCTTGCAGCAGCCAGACAGCAGCAGTCGGAGCACGCAGAAATTGCTCCCGCCCACCCACCCTTAATATAAGAATTTTGGGGGAAGATATTTTGTTACGTGTTTTGTGGACTTTTTTGTTGCAGAGCGTCCTCATTTATCTTGCATTTGTGTTTTGTACTAATTTACTTGTATACGCGGCGCCTAATCGGTCAGCATGGCCACTACCCCGAACCCAAACTTAATGGAAATTATTCAGTTACAGACGGCGCAAATCTCACAACTTCTCAACGCAGTGGCGCAGTTGACGGCAACTCAACAACAGCCGTCGCATCAGCAGCCCACACCTGCCGCTGTACCGCTCCCTACGTTCCGCCAGTACAACGAACGTGAGGAAGAATGGAGCGACTACTTCGCACAGTTTCAAGAACTCGTCGCGGCTCATCAAATTACAGGTCAGAGAGTGAAGAACCTTTTCTTATCGATTGTGGGCCCCCAGACCTTCGTATTACTGCAGAAACTATTCCCGCAAGCATCTCCTCGTGATGTAGACTTTCAACAAATAGTAGAGGCACTAAATGCTCATTATGAGAGAAAAGTTCTTGTTGCCGCTGCACGATACCGATTTTTCAGACTTAAAAAGTTACCGCAGCAGTCACACCAAGAGTGGATTACGGAATTGAAGGGCTTAACCCGCCAATGTAAATTTACTTGCTCTTGTGGACTTTCTTATAGTGACGTTATGTTACGAGATGCGATTACGCAGAACATTCAGGACCCCAGAATTAGGGCAGCAATTCTGAAACAGTCAGACCCTTCATTAGACAGTGTACTGCAGCTTATAGAAGCGCATGATACTTTTGACTTAGCGGATGTAGAAATGCAAAGCCACAGTGTTAATTCAGTGCGCCGTAACGGACGCTTTCCTAGCCGTAGTTCTCAGTATAGCACTAGTGATTCTTATTTTTCTACCGGCCGTGCTGAACAGACAGTGAACAGTAGCCAGAGTAAAAGTGCGACGCAAAGGTCGCCCCGTAGTGTTAGACACAGTAATTTGCATAACGGGCGCCAACGCTCATTTCAGAAAAATGGTCGTAAGTCTTGCCCCCAGTGTGTGTCTCGCCACAAGCGTGCTCATTGCCCTAGTCGCAACGCAACCTGTTATCAATGTGGCAAATCGGGACATGTGCAGTCTGTGTGTATGCAAATTAAAAACTCAAAGAACAGTAACGTTAGAAACGGTGCTTCGCAAAGTGCGAGAACAGTTCATTCTGTAAATGTTATACGGGCTGTGGAATTGAACAGTGCTTTCCTTGGATCTCAATTTCAAGAAAGTAGTTCTGCGCCTATGGCAAAACTATACAGTGCACCACGTAGCAAGCGCCGACGAGCGCGTAAAACAGTGCAACGGAAAAGGGTTCGGGACAAGCAAAATGACTATGAACAGTGCATTCCTGTAGTGAAAATAGTGCCTTTTGCAACTGCTTGTAATAGTGCCCAGTACTGTGTAGCTAGTGACAGTAGACTTGTTGTAGATACTGAAAGTAATTTTAGTGCAGTAGCCTCGCATTGCGCGGACGCCGATCCGGCGGTAGTGCCATCTAGTGACAGTGTTGTTAATCCCCTGCGTGCCGAGTCGGAGCCGCTTCCTTCACTACGCGGCCCGCGCATACGCAGCACACAAACCGTAGCAGACGTTGCCCACATTCGCGCACCTGTCGTGCGCCAGAAGCACAAACTTTTTGTAAATCTCTCCATAGAAAATAAGACTGTGCAATTTCAGCTTGATACTGGTTCCGCTGTCACATTAATTAATAAAGATACTTATGAACTTCTGGGTTCGCCAAAATTGTCGCCGTCACAGCAAGTGTTAACAGCTTATACAGGTGAAAATATTCCCGTGCTAGGAACGTGTAGCCTGCCTGCCTCTTTTCAAGGTGTAACAAAAACAGTTGCTTTTGTTGTTCTTCAGGCCAAATCTACACAGAACATTTTTGGACTAGATGCTTTTGACTTGTTTGGTTTATCGATTCAAAGAGATGTGCTTCAAATTTCGTCAGTAGTGCCTCAGGAAAAAATAAATGCATTGTGTGAAAAATATAGTGACTTGTTTTCACCGGAACTAGGTTGTGCAAAAGACTTCGTGGCACATGTAACTTTAAAAGAATCCGCAGTTCCAAAATTTCGTAAAGCTAGACCAGTGCCTATCGCCTTGCGTGATACAGTTGCCGAAGAACTTAAACGTTGGCAAGATAGTGGGGTGATTTCTCCTGTTTCTGCGAGTCAGTGGGCCTCGCCTATAGTAATTATACCCAAGCCGTCAGGAAAACTTCGTCTCTGTGCGGACTTCAAATCTACAGTGAACAGTCAAACAATTGTAGACACTTATCCCCTGCCCAGACCTGACGAACTTATGGACAAATTAGGACAGTCTCGCTTCTTTTCTAAGATTGATTTAGCAGAGGCATACTTACAGATTCCACTTGATGACGAGTCAAAAAAGTTTTTCGTCATTAATACTCACATGGGCCTTTTTCAATTTCAACGCCTACCCTTTGGCAGTTCTTCCGCCCCCGCTATTTTTCAGCGTTTTTTTGGAACAGCTGACAGTTTCTGTACCGTGTTGTTCGAACTATTTAGATGATATTGTGGTATCCGGACGTACAGTTGAAGAACATTTAGCAAACCTGGAGTGCCTTTCAAAGTTTTGACTGCAGCAGGTCTACGTTGCAATAAAGCAAAGTGTTCGTTTTTTCAAACTGAAATAGAGTACCTAGGCCATGTGATTCATGCCCAAGGAATTCATCCCTTACAGTCAGATAGAAAAAGAGGCCTTAGCAATCATTTACGGCGTCACAAAGTTTCATCATTATCTCTATGGCAGAAAATTCTATTTGTTGACAGACCACAAGCCTCTCACGTCGTTGTTCTCACCCACAAAGCCAATTCCGCCACGTACGGCACAAAAGCTTCAGAGATGGTCCTTGATATTGTCTAATTATCAGTATGAGATTTTGTACCGACCTACCACTAAACATGCTAACGCGGACACACTTTCCCGACTTCCGGTTGGCCAGGATGTATCATTTGATTCTTCAGAAATGGCATGTTGTCAGATAGACTCCAGAGATGCTTCCGCTGTCGCAGACTTTCCTTTGAACTCTCGTCGGGTTGCACAGGAAACAGCTGCGGATGCAGACCTACGTGTGGTAGCAAGTTTTGTTCGCTTTGGTTGGCCTGCCAGAGCCAAAGACATTGAGCGGCCTCTGGTTCGACGTTATTTTGCACAACGTCATGCATTATCTTTAAGTCAGGGTGTTTTGTTGTTGCATACTGACAACGACCAAACAAGGGTGATTGTTCCTCGTTCCCTGCAACGAGAAGTGTTACGCCTCCTGCATCAAGGACATTGGGGAATTGTTAGGACAAAGCAACTGGCCAGACGTCATTGTACCTGGGTTGGTATGGACGCTCAGATAGAGAGCATGACATCACAGTGTACAGTTTGTGCGGAGCATCAGGCGGCTCCTCCACAGCGTTTCTCAGACTGGCTACGCCCCAAGGGACCATGGCAACGTTTACATATTGACTTTGCCGGACCTTTCTGGAATACGCGCTGGTTAATTGTTGTAGACGCTTTCAGCAAGTTTCCTTTTGTGATTGCCATGAACTCAACGACAGCTTCTAGTACAATCAGTGCCTTAACATCAGTGTTTTGCATCGAAGGCTTGCCTGAAACTATCGTCAGTGACAATGGACCTCAGTTTGTTAGTGCGGAATTTCAACAGTTTTGTCGTGTGAATGGTATTCAGCATATTACCACTGCACCTTTTCACCCTCAGTCCAATGGTGAAGCAGAACGTTTCGTTCGATCATTAAAGTCTCACATGGAGAAGATGAAAGGTCAGCACTCCAGGCAGCAAGCTCTTCAAATTTTCCTGTCTACGTATCGATGCATGCCACGTGACGGCCCGTCTCCTGCCGAGCTGCTACACGGCCGCCGTCACCGCACTCTCCTTCACCTGCTGCAGCCTCCCACGCACCGAGTCGGTTCGTATGGCGCTACGCGTTTTCAGGTTTCTACGCCGGTGCTGTACAGGGTGTTTGCTGGAAACAAGAAGACATGGTTGCCGGGCACCATTCAGCGCGTGCTCGGTAGCAATATGTATGTTGTACGTTCTTCCACAGGGTCGGAGCTGCGGCGCCACGCAAACCAATTGCGCCTGCACAGGCCGCGCGATCCTGTCTCCGGTTTCTTGATTCCAGACCCAGTTCACCGCCAGGGAGCACAGCCACATCGTTCGTTCCCGGACTACGAGATCCCTATGAACGTCGACACACCTCCGACGCAGTCGTCGCCGCCGCTGTCGCCGCCGCAGATGACAGCGTCACCGAGAGGGACTCCGGGACCGTGCGGGCCCCCCCAGCTTGGGCCACGCACCTCAGAAGAAGATGACCTGCTCCCTCTGGGCGGGGGCGGGCGCCCTTCCCCAGGTTTCGGCGGGTTCCCTGGAGGATCTCAAGGCAGATGCCGGGGCGCGGACGGCGTCTCGATCCCGGCCTCCGCTACGACGCCCGTCCCACCAGTAACGCCCCCGCCCAGGCCCTCCACCCAGTGCCGTCGCCGTGGCCCTCAGCCCTACGCCACGACGGCGCGGCGGTTTGGGGGGGAGGGGTGTGGTGTCGCACAAGTACAAAGTGCGCGCCACCTACTTTCGCCGCGCGCCGCCATGCATGCACGGCGCGGCGTTCTTCCGACGACAGCCACGAGCGCCCTCTGCTGGAACCCCGCTCGTGGCCACCACGGAAAGACTTCGCACTTCGGACTGAGATAGCAACGAGTTAGGACCTTCGTAATCAGATAGGCACCAGTGAAGACTTTGCTATTGTACAGGCACTAGGCAGGCCTCTAACAACTATGTATCATCATTCTGCAGTACTATGTAAAAGTTAAGTATTGATACATTCTGTGCAATATATATCTCTTTCTAATTTACTCGAGTGTTTATAGTTTCTGGCTGCTCCCCTCCGTACCTGCACCAGCGTGCTGTCTTTGTTCCTGTGTCGGTCTTGTTCCACTCGGCCACCGACACCTACGACGAGGCTGGGACACAAAAGCGGCGACGAAGTTGGGACACAAAAGATACATCATTTCTATTTTATTACTGTTTTCTTTCTTTGGATACTGTACTTCGTAATTTTGTACATTATACATATTTCCTTGTTTTACTGTTTCATAATTTCTAGCCTAATTTCACGTAGAAGAAATCTTTTCGAATTTTTATATTCGTTTCTAATATAAGACTGCAAAAAATGCATATATACTCGGGCAATACCGGGTTTCGCAGCTTCATGTGAATAATACCATCTTGCTTAGCCACAGCGGATTAGCCGCGCGTACTGGAGCGCCATGTTGCGGTGCGCGCGGCCGTCCGTCGTCGGGGGCTCGAATCCCCCCTCGGGCATGGATGTTTGTGTCGTATTTAGTGTAAGGTAGTTCATAAGTAGTTAGTACGTTTAGGGACTGATGACCCTGCAGTTAACTCCCTTAAGATTCAGAGACATTTGAACATTTGAACCATCTTGCATTAGTTGTGTTGCATTAGTTACAGTACGATTGTCGTAGACATACAGACACGTTTTATTTAGAATATTAGCGTTTAGGATCAAGGTTGTCTATTCCGTGGGACGGAATTGTAGAACTGCCACATCATTATAACCTATTCAGGAAGAAACGGGCAACCGAAGAATCTGACTCGCGTAATTACAAACGATCTCGTGGAATGAAGCTGCAGCAGTTGTAAAAGTGATTTACCGTGCCCCCAGTTGGCGCATGGCGCTATGCCACTATCCCTGCAGCGAATATCTAAAATTAACCAAGACTCCGTGGTAGTATCCACAATTTCACGGTAATTAGGGCTCGATTAGATATAAGCCGCATGGGCAGCAAAATTAGCTGCACCTCGCTTTCATCTTCGCATCTGGTCCCATCCTTACATAACGTGGCTGTTACAACATTAAATAGCTATTTTTATCCAGTTAAAGGAAACTAGGTTGCGAAGACAATTCAGTTACCACACGATAAATGGAAGTGATGTTGATTCCGTTTCTATTGCGGCTCGTAGATACAGATATCGGACATAAATATGGAAACTGCGTGAGAAACGTGCAGGGAATGCATGCAAGCAGGTTACGACGAAACGCACATGTGCAATGTTGCTGTAGATGTCAGTCGTACTCAGAACAGAACGTCCCGTGGACGACAACGTTATTAGAGTTGGAGAACTAGCTGCGATCAAGAAAGTTTATGGCAAGATAACGAGTTTGGAAAAGAAAGTTCCTTATGGAAAGCAGCGACCTGGTATAATGTTTTAATATGAAAATATCAGTCTAGTTCGCAAAAACGTTTTTACACTTTATTTTATAAGAACGGTTTCGATGGTGTTGGGCGTGTGCAGTTTGAGTGATTGACACCTTTGATACGTCTAGATCCGACTCTGACAGGTGAGACGTACGTACGCTCCTGGTTGCTCAGCTGCATCCATTCATGTCCATTGTGCATTCCGACGGACTTGGTCAATTCCGGCAGAACAATGCGACACCCCACAGGTCCAGAATTGCTCAGTAGTGGAATACGCTTCTGGGTTTAAACACCTCCTGTGAGATTACCGCCCAATAGAAATATTGGTAATTAATAGCATTTGATAATTAAACAGTATGAAGTTCACTGCAAACATTGACCATGCCAATGCACTAAATGTTACACAATTTTAATCTTATTAATTATGGTAGCAATGTACGTACGCAGTTGGGTGACAACATTTATAGTTAGGCCATAGGTAGAAATTCTCCACGTTGAGATTTGCTGTGTGCTTGTTGCTGACGGGAGGCCAGCGAGCAGGCCGACGTTGATGGTTTGTTCCAACTTAGGATTTTTCAGGTTCGTTTCCGGTGAGGGGAGAGAGGGACAACGGCGAGTGCCAGGCACAGTGCAGTGCACAGCGTGAAATAAAATATTCTAATACTACTGGTATTTGAAGTAATACGATGCAGTCAGGAACCTTTAAGGCCCTCATTACAAAATAGCCTGTTGACAAATAAACAATACATTAGCTGATATAGTCACATCTGGCGTAATATGTTTAATTGACAATGAAAAATAATAAATGACCAATGAATACAAGACAGTTACACAACTAGCATGGCAATGTTTGTTTATAAAAATAATATATTAACTATTTCTCATTTTATTTTTGATTAATCTTGTGTATTTTATCATGAAATATTCAGTTAAATCACTTATCTTTAATATAAGAAATTGCACGTTTGTAATAAATAGTGCAAAGGATGTTTATACCAATATAAAAACATAATAAGAAATTTGTTTAATGTATAGTGTAATTATTTTGATTTTAAGTAAAGTTTTAGAAATGTATTGGCTGAGCGCTGTACGTTGGCAAGTCGGTTAGAACAGCTCACATGGGGAAGTTGATAACGTAGGGAAAAAACCCGACAGTTGGGCTTTTGGCGCGCGCGCGCACGCGGGCAGGAAGTGACGAGTCGGGAGCAAGTGGTGTAGCTGGCTGGGCGGCGTCGCTCTGGGCAGTCGGCATGTGGATCTCCAGGTGGAGGCTATAGATTTTTGTGTGGCAATAGCCAAGTGTGGTTGCTCGTCGTAGACTGCACCAAGTTGTATCGAGTGCTACTGTGTGTTGTGAATATTTAGCCGGTGGAACAAGGTGTGCATCGCACTGAATTAAAGTGACTGTGTTTTGTTAGTGTAACATGTGTCGTCGCATAGGCATGAACATGAACGGTGTTTGAGACAGGCAAATGGTGTGAAAACAATTTGCGACAGATATTCATTTTGTCTGGGGGCTCACGAGCTATAACTTTATTTGATAAATGTGTCGACGTACAGACGTATCAGCCAAAGGGTTTTCATATGGTGTAATAAACAACATAAAGTGAACTTTCACGTGTTTTCAAAAATAGTAGTTAGTTCACCCTTTTCTCACATGAACTTACTTTATTATGAATTTTTTGTTAATCATATGCAGGGAAGGAAAGCTGCGAACGTGCGATATCATCCCCTAGAAAACGAGTCAAACAGTAGCTATCACAGTTCCAGTGTTTGTGCATGTTTAGGAATTTGGTTCGCAGTTGGTGGTTGCGAGTTTTAAAAATTAAACTTTCCCTATTTTAAACTCTCACCCCGACCTTTACCCTCGCACTTCGCTGGACACCAAAATCTCCAGACTTGAACATTATTGAGCATTATACAGCAGAGATTTGCATCTCTTCGTACTCTTCTGGATTTATGGACAGCCCTGCAGTATACATGGTGTCAGTTGCCTCCAGCAGTACTTCAGACATTAAGGCCGTTTCACACCGCAGTCACACTATCTCACGTTACGTAACGCGACATGTCGCGTGACAGACGTGCGGTTCACACAGCCACCGAAGTTCGTCAAATACTGATGCAGCGTTTCTGCTCTGTCAGTCGGTTCAGTTGAAGCACGTAACATGGAAGTGGTTCGTGGTTTACTAAAAATGTGCCTTGGTTGGATGACGGCGATAGTAGTTCGAGTAGTGAAGAGAAACACATACTGTTGTACTCAGTTACAAACCGAACGCATTGGGTGCACCGCATCAACCAAAGATGGGAACAGTGAGGCGAATATCATCATCTGATGGAGGACTTGTAACTAGACGATGGCAGATTCACAACACACTTTCGCTTATCTAAACCTGAGTATGAAGAGATATTAACATTGATCAGTAACGATATTAGTAAAAAAGAGATCTATTTCCAGCAGAGAAAGACTAGCGCTATGCCTAAGGTAAGTTTATTAATGCCTTATACAATTTACTTTTTTAAAATCTTATTGCAGTGGTTCAAAATTTTGGTAAAATTTATTTCAAACATATAAACAATGTAAATCGTTGGAGGCGATTCCTTCTCCATTATTAAGTTAAAATAGTATGTAATGTTCATAATTAGAGATTCAGTTAAATGTTAATAATGTTTAAATAAACTCTAAATATTTATTTATATTTGAACTGGTACAATTAAGAACTACTCTATTTCGTTTCAGTTGCTCTGCTATTTCGCCCCATGCTGTGTCCTTTAAATTTCTGTCTCTATACTGCTCCAAATCTGTTTTCCACAGCAGTGCATGCGTTCTGACGGCTTCAATTAATTCCTCCATAACAAATAACAACAACAACAACAACAACAAAATACAGCTTCTTGTGCCGAGTTACAGCACGAAACTGCGCGACAGGTGTGGTCATGCGCGCGGCGGGGTAGCGGGCCAGTGCGCATGCGCGAGACACAAACGTCGATAGATGTTTTGAAAACATCGCTCTCGGAGCGATCCCGCAGATTCGTCTGTCGACGTCTGTGAGGATCTGCGAAGTCGGTGTGAATTACACCATTTAAAACTGTGGAAACAGATCTTTCGAAAAATAGTGTGACCGCGGTGTGAAACGGTCTTTAGTCGAGTCCATGCCGCGTCGTGTTGCGGCAGTTCTACGTCCTGGCGGGTGCCCTACATATTAGGCAGATGTACCAGTTTCTTTGGCTCTTTTAAATGAATAAATTAGCACTTCAAGATATAAACCTTGCACTTTTTGCGGATCTGTCTCCTGACCTGCTGACGTTTTTTTAACATCAAATGAAGAGAATGAAATAATTATGTGAGTGTATCCTATGTAGTACTCTTGTGAACATTCTAAGCAGTGGAAAGAAGAGGCTTTATGTACTACGTGGAGTCGCAGTAAATAGTGGTGCATCCACTGGACTTGTCGGTGGAAAGAAATTTCTTCTCCACCCAACAGTAGCGTCGAGGACACTCCATGAGTAGTATCGGTTGACTCGGTGCTACTGGGCACTGTCCAGCGACAGCGTTCTTAAGCGGAATCATTGCACGAGGTTTTCGGGTCGCTACACGGGTTTGTACTGTGGATGTTTCTCTGCACAGCGCCTGCCGTCAGGCCACCAGCGCAACACTCTATGCCTTCCGCCTTTCTGCTGGCTTCCTGCAACGCACGCGGCATCGGCTGTACTCTTGTGTAGTTCGCGAACGAACTAGTTCGGAAGAGCGCTTCCACAGGCGAACTACGCGAACTAGTTCGCAGATCCCTCGCCTCTTAGTTCGTCCGCTCCTTTTCCGAAGACTGACAGAGAACAGCGAGAACACGCGAGAGCGCGCAGAATCGCGTGATTCCCTTCTGCCAGTTACTTCCATTTCGAGCTGAGATGCAGCTCAGCTGTAGTTTCATAGTTCACTGCCACAAGAAATCTATTTTAAAAATAAAGTACTACGAGTACTCTGTATGCAAAGTAGTTGAATACCATTGAGTCACCCATTCGTGTAGATAACTGGTATTTGATTCAAATTGCCAAAAAATACGGATAATAGCACACGATTTGGCAACACTGATTCATTATATAAAAAAAGCTGTCATAAAAAAGAGCTCTTTTAGAAGCGGTAGCAAAAGCCAAAAAGAGCGGACGAACTAGAAGTAGCGGACGAACTAGGAGCAGCGGACGAACTAGGAGCAGCGGACGAACTAGGAGCAGCGGACGATTATGCCAAACGTATCTCGTTTCATAGTTCGTTGGACCGACGGGCAATAGCGAGAGGGCGCGCAGCAGAATTAAAAATCAAGTGCTTGCCTTCTGGTGATGAGTCATTTAGAGGTGAGCGTCTGCCTGCTAGATTACATAGTTCAGTGCTACAAAATTTCTTTTTTGATGTGTTCTGAGCTCTGCAATATCTGACTAATAAATTCCATAATGCCAAGATATAGAGATAACTCTAAACTTAAACGCGAGAAATGATCCACAAACTGTTTCTTTTGGTTTGCGTAATATCGTTAGCGGCTCAAGCGGCAAGCGCATGAAGCAGCTAGGTGGGGGAACTTCCCCCTCCACCTGCACGCTCAGACCACGCCGCTCAGCCGTCACTGGGAGCGGACGAACTAAAAGAGCGAACTAGTTCGCGGCAGAGCCGCGAATTAAAGTGAGCGCTCCCGATCGCGAACTATTATGCGCAAGTCTAATCAGCTGCAACGAGTGTTGTCAAGTCTGTCACATGAATTTCGGCTAACGAAGTTTTGAAATCTGCTAGAATCCGGCCGCAAAAATATATGTAGGGGTAACATGATTTCTTTGTTATTTATTGATTTGTCCCCTCTATGCAAAGGTTTTCCTCCAACATAAAAACTACACGGAAATTATTACACCTAGTACATAAGCTCTTAAACTATCTCTTCAGATGTTTCTCTAGGTGTTTCGATCTTGTATATGTTCTCCTGCGCCATGTATTCTCATTGTCAGCTATACATTTTGATGCCAGGTGGTAATAGGTCGTCTTCTTTTTTCCTCTCCTCAGGTTCCCAGTCTACTATCACTTCCAGTACTCTGACTCCCCCCATTCTTCTTACCAGTATAACGTCCTTCTTCCATCACTTCAGATATTCTTTCCCTTTGTTCCATTAAGTTTATTATCTCGTTGTTCCTTACTTTTTCTTTGCTAGAAATTCTTGCTGATCTTCTCCAGAAATCCATCTCTAATGCTTGCAATTTTTTGTGTGTTTCAGATTACAAAACTATACTCCTCAGTATCAATCTATATGTACACAAATTGTACAAAGACCAGACAGCCGTTTAAGAGTCGAAGGGCATGAAAGGGACCCAGTAGTTGAGAATGGAGTAAGACAGGATTGTAGTCTTTTTCCAATGATATCCAATGTGTATGTTTAGCAAGCTCTGAAAGAAAGGAGAAATTTGAGGAAGGAATTAAAGTTCAGGGAGAAGAAATAAAAAATCTGCGGTTTGACGATGACATTCTACTTCTGTCAGAGGAAGGAAAGGACCTACAGAGCAGATGACCGGAATGGACATTCTCTTGAAAGCGGGTTACAACATTAACATAACAAGAGAAAAACAAGGGTAATGGAATGTAGTGCAAGAAAATCAGGCGTTGCAGAAGGAATTAGAGTAGGCTATGAGGCAATAATTAGTAAACGTCATTTGTTATTTTGATAGTAAAATAATTTCTGATGGCTGAAGTAAAGAAGTCATAAAATGCAGAATGGCTATGGGAAGAATTTTTGAAGAAGCGAAATTTGTTGACATCCAGTATTAATTTAAATGCTAGGAAGTCCTTTCTGAAAGCATTTGTCTGGAGAGTAGCATTATACGGAAGTTTAAACGTGGACGATAAGTAGTTCAGACGGAAAGACGATAAAATCATTTGAAATATGTTGCTACAGACGAATTCTGAAGATGGGTCGATTGCGTAACTATTGAGGAAGTGCTGAACAGAACGGGGGAGAAAAGACGTTTCTGGCATATCTTGACTAAAAGAAGGGATCGATTGGTGGTACACATTCTGAGACATCAGGAACCGTCAAATTAGCATTAGAAGGAAGTGTGTGGGGGAAAAATCGCAAGGCCGAGAGACGAACACAGTTAGCAGATTTAAAAGGATGTAAGTTTCCGTACGTATTCTCAGATGAAGAGACTTGCACAGGACAGGGTAGCGTGGAGAGCTGCATCAAACCAGTCTGTGGACTGTGGACTGTGGACATTAAATTATGTAAATAAACTTCATCTGTAATTTGTAACCCCATGCTATCACATTTTCGAGACCATTTCCTAAGATTAATATCTATGTTGATTTTAATAATGTTGGTGACATGGGACAGCCCTGCAACAAAGCCTTGGTTGTTCTAAATTTCTGCCAAAGTGTTTTTTTATTATATAGTGCTAAATAGTTTATAAGGTATTAAAGGCACACTGGTCCTTTATTTGCATAATATTTGTTTTCTCAGAGTGTTGAACATTAACATTTCTTATCACGACAGTATCTTTCCTAGTTCCATTTAATGGAACAATTCACTCAACGGGAAAACAATTATTTCAGGGATATCCACTTCTTATTCAACGTGAAAAAGAAATAAATGCGCTGAAAACGATGATACAGCTGTCGTGATATCACTGATAGTAATAATAGCTGTAATAGTGCTGTAAACTGTATAGCAGCAAGTGCGATTGATTATGGAAGCAACCCATGTGGTCTCACTATAGCATATTACTGTTCCAGACGTCATAAAGTAGCCAATAATAATCAGGATACTGATTGTTAAACAATGTATTAAGCCATCTGTTCTGAAAGTCCGTCCAAAATTTTAATACCATTTTAACTCAATGGAACACCTTTTTCGAACTTTCGTATTTTAATAAGAACGAGCTGTAAGGTAATTAAATTGAAGTAAATAAACTTTTATTCTATCAAAATGCAGCAATACGAGGATACTGCCATATTTTTTGCTGTCGACTAGCGATAATATTTTCCGGCTTTGTATTAATTAAATCTGCCAGAATCATCCGAAAATGGTCTGAGTTGGCAACACTGTTCGAAACTCTATAATGGCTTGTTGCCTTAAAGCAAAGAGACGAAATACGGAGGTAGGCTGAGTTGCGTTATTTAATATTCTCTCCTGTACAGTTCCCAAATATATTATCTAGTCTTTCCCTTTTTCTAACTCAGAAATTTTGACCTTGAATTTACTATTGTTATTGCTGTTTTATTCAGTCCTAAGACTACTTTGATGCAGCTATCCACGACAGAGTTTGTTGTGTAAGCTTCTTCATCTCTACATAACTACTTCAACCTGTGTCAATTTCAATCTCAGCACCACACTTCCTTTACTGAATTTACTCGCCACAAATGTCTGCATTACCTAAAAGACAATTCCTAGAAAATCAAGAATTCCTTTCACTCAATATGTGCTGTACGCAATTACATTCATTATTTCGTCATTATCAGCCCGATCAATCCTTCCAATCTTTAGCATGTTTATGTAGCAGGTGAATGCTATTCTATTATTGTCTGAAATATTTGTCCTCCGCGTGTCACTTATGTGTAAAGGTTCGCTCAAGACAAATACCTCCAACAAAGCCTTTCTAACAAATTTATTTTCGATAGTGCCCCCCCCCCCCCATGGCTCTACGGGTAGCACTAGGTAACTACTGTGGAACGACTGTCCGTCGCGTAGATTTCTGTTCAAAATTCAAACAACAACGCTAGGTAACGAAATATTAAATCCAAATTCAGCAACTTTAACGATTTAAGAGGGGATACCAGGGAAGTTCTTAGGAGCCACTACTTAATCGAGAAACTTCATTAGCAAATTTAAACGAAATATTTGTACACACAAACAATTTTCGTTAATGAGTTTGGCGAAAGCCAATTCACACATTTCTGGTATACAAATAATACAGTCACATACTATCCCACAACAACTTCACAAATTAGAAGTGATGGCAAAATTAAGTTAAACCAATCTGAATGTAGTTTTACTGCACGGGGTTAGTACTAATGAATTTGATATGCCATTACTTACGACTGTATTATTTTTAAGCTACCAATGTGTTAATTGGATTTCGCAAGTGGAATTTCAATAGGCTTAGCTTAATAATGCACTTAAAAGTTCAAAACCAGTCGCCAGACAATAAAATAATACTTTGACGGAATTCCAATAAATACTTTTGATTTAAGTTAAAATTTTATTTTTCACAAACGCTTATCTTCAAAGAACTTTACCGCTTCAGGAAAGTCCAAAGACAACAACAAACTTCAAGGTCTTCATTTATACCTCGAATTTGAAATATTCAGAAAATTCAAATATTTGTAAAGTTATGGGACCTAATTGCAGTGGTCATCAGTCCCTAAACTTACAAACTATTGAAACTGGCGAATCATAATAACAAACGAGCGAGGTGGCGCAGTGGTAACACACTGGACTCGTATTCGGAAGGATGGTGGTTCAAATCCACCTCCGGCCATCCAAATTTAGGTTTTCCGTGATTTTCCTAAATCACTCCAGGCAAATGCCGGGATAGTTCCCTTCAAAGGGCACCGCCGATTTCTTCCCCATCCTTGTCCAAAAATCCGAGCGTGAGCTCCGTCTCTAATGACCACGCTGTCAACGAGACGTTAAACCCTAAGATTCTATCCTTCCTCCTAATAACAACACAAACTCCCATGCCAAAGGAAGGACTGGAACCTCGAACCGCAGCAAGGCGCCTTAATGCGCACGGCTATTCCACCGCGGATAAATATTCAGACATCTCGACTGTTACAGGCCACTGAAATAAATTCAATGCTGAGGATGGAAATTCGTGCTTGGCCACGATTCGAACTCGAACGGTCGTCTCAACTATTTATTTATTTCTCGGGTAGTTCGTTTGTTTCCGTACGTGAGATCCCATTCGTTCAGAGTTGATAAATGGGGATCTCGTTCAGTCTTTTTATTACAGAGGGCACCCAGCTCTCTGACAGAACGTGCTGAGCTACCATACTGGTTCCTATTACGCTATTCAGACAAGCACCCGTCCTGTCCAAATTCTCAACTTATCTTGAGTGCGATAATAGTGCCCGCTGCCAATTTCTACCTCTTGCGCACCTTTAACTGTATTCTCACAAGGGATCAGGCATATTAGTCCACCCGCACAGAAAATGTCATTTGTCTACTGGAGACATATATATAAATATGGAGTGTATTCTTTCGGACAAGACAGCAATACTCACATATAAGGCCACTCCTAGAATACGGATCTCCGGCATTAGCAGGAATGAACCCCACGATAGCAAACAAAATGTTTTCAACAGAGAGAAGGTTCCTGCACAACTTCATGAGGATGGAATACAGAACACCTAGAGAACAAGTATATGCCACAACAAAAGTCATCTCCTACAAGCAAGACTAACGACACTTAGACCAAAATACGGCAAAAGAACCTTAGAACATAGGCCAGACCTCGAAGAAATCCTAAAAAACAGAGTACCCAAAACTCGCAAACCAAAATACAAATACATACACCCAAACAGGACAGTTGCCCAGAACACAAAAAAAAAGATACCCTGAGCTGACACTGACAATGCTGCCACTAACACAAAATGAAGCCACACCAGCACATCTCGACGACATCACATAATTCAAACAGACAACAACAAGACACGAGACAAAGGAACGAAGAAAGAAGAAGCCGAAACAAAATGTAGTAACCAACCACTGCACACAGCAGTGGAATTTATAACAAATAGAATTAAGATCAAAACCAACAATATATCTTGTAAATAGTATTTTTTCCTTTTAATAACAATATACCTTGTAAATAGTATTTTTTTCTTTTTTTCTTTTTATTAACCAAAATAAAATTGTTAAAAACCTAATGTACATAAAAATGTTTTGTAAAATAAATGTATATTTGTAAAACCCTCTGGCTGAATTGAGCATAAAGACGCTCTCGAACAGCCCGCCACTTCCCCTTAAGGGAGTGGAGTGAAAGGATTAAAAAATAATAATAATAAATTCTTTCGGACATCTCCATTCCTTTGCGGGAATACAGTTAAAGCCACGGGAAAGAGGAAGTAATGGGGATGGGACACTACTATCGCGATGTACGATAAGTTGAGAATTTAGGCTGGACAGGAGGCGTGTCTGGATTGCCTTACTGCAGTCTGCTTCAGGCAGCGCAGCGGTGCGGGTGGACGTATTTACGCTCCGCCGCGGAATTTAGTTCATGCGGGTAGCTTTTTACTGTTAGTGCTTCTCGCGAATAAGCACTCATTCAGAAATTCAACTGTCAAGATTACCTACACTCCTGGATTCGCACGGCGCAAAGCTTTCGAAAATGAACTTGTCTTACGGCATGAGATCAAAACTGACCCACAGGATGTGATAGACCTCCATAGCTCTATTACAAACAGTGTGGTTTACCTTAAATTCATCAACGACGAGGTCGCGTGGAAATAGCCGTGTGATCTAGAGCACCGCGTTACGGATCGCGCGGCCTCCCGCGCCTGAGGTTCGAGTCCTCCCTTAGGCATGGTTGTGTGTGTTGTCCTTACGTTAGTTTAACTTAGTTTAAGTCTAGGGACTGATGACCACAATAGTTTGGTCCCATAAAATTACAAACATTTGAACATTTTTTATCAACGACATGGTATGTAACAAAATTGAACGTGACCATAAAAACAGACAAAAATTCAAACATTCTGACCGCAATGTAGGGACAGTATCAATCGACCAACTGGGAGTCGGACTCTGCACTATCAGAGTCTTGGAACTGCCCTTCAAAGTTCCGGTACATGTCGTGGTCGATGCCTTAGAACCGTAAGGACATCACGGAAAATGTAATTTCGAGTCTAATATTGTCCTATGCGTGATAATGAAATAAAGAATATTCCAAGGATACACGAACTAAGGTTCACCAGAAATATTTCCAAGAAAGTTTACTATCACGAACATAGACTATGTCTCGATTTGCTATCCTATGCAAAGTATAAATACAAAGCTTGGTACACACACAATTATGTATATGGTCTTTCGCGGTACGTAATGTTCACAATAACAAAATAATAAATTTACAAAGATCCTTTAACAATCCACCACTGGTGACTGCACGGAATTAATCTAGTTGGGATGGATTTAAATCAATCAATAATGGAATGACAAATCATTATCAGGAGGACCGGGCTAGAAAACATTAAATATGTGGAAAGGTTAGCTGAACAAGATTTTGTAACTGAGAGACCTAACAATATCGATCATTCGCCTTTATACGGCTTTAAAAACAAAAAGGAAGCTCGATGCATACTCCATGATAATCACCATTTACTACTTTGCTCATTACTAATTTTTCATTAATAATTTCCTAATTATATTACCACGAATCTGCAGTTAGTGTTATACAATTATGAAAGCCTTAATTACTGAAATCGATCCGAAAAAAGGGATACTAACCAGTGATCTCTATAGTACCTGGATGTTGAACTACAGATTTCTGAGCGTTCCAGCCAAAGATGTTCATAATCTGTTTCTTCACCAATTACAACATGGCTGTTATGAAGTATAACAAGAAAACGAAAGGGACATATGATTCGATTCCGTACTCACACGAGTCTGTTACTTCGCATATTCACATAAGTTTCAAATCCATATGTAATTTAGCTATTATTTGCCACGTAATAACTGATGGAAATTAGTTTGACTAATTACAACATGGCGAAGAATGCAAATTAGTGTGCAGAACATAAGAATGTTCAGGCACACTACAGTTCTATGCGCAGACGCCAGAGTTATACTTCAAGGTTATATAGAGATCACTGATACTAACGGTCGGTTTCAAATGAGCGGTTACAACATCTTGTGAATCGAGAGATACTGTATACCAGTACAAGAGCCATAAATCTTACTATGAGCCAACAGACACCGTTTACTCGGATAATACCTAGAATAAGCTTATAGTGATTGAAGCATACGACGGGCGCCAGTACCTGATTATGCTTTGCATCCTGTCAAGAGGGAAGTAGGCGAATCAATGTGTATGCCAGATCAGATAACCTGCTGTTTCTAGTAGCAGTGAGCGCAGCTGCTTACCTGCCGATTTCTTCCTGCAGGTCGTAGACATCCCGGATGTCGACGCCGCGTCGCATTTGCACGTCGCGGTACGGGAAGCTCGGCTCCACCTCTGAAAGATGAAAGTGCAGAATATTAGCACTGGAACTACAAGGAAGCAGACGGCAAATACAAATGTTTGTTAAGCTTATGGGACTTAACTGCGTGGTCATCAGTCCCTAAATTTACAAATTACTTATGAACTACCTTATACTAAAGACAGCACAAATATCCATGCCGAGGGAGGATTCGAACCCCCGACGGGGAGCGGCCTCGCGCATCGTAACATAGCGCCTCAATGCGATCGGCCACCCCGCCGCGGCTGCAAACAGTGAAGGAATGCAAGGAGAAATTTGGAGAGGGAATTAAAGTCCAGGGAGAAGGAATAAAAACTTTGCGGTTTGCCGAGGACATAGTAATTTTGTCAGGGACTGCAGAGGATCTAGAAGAGTAATTAAATGGAATGGACAGTGCCTTGAAAGGAAGATATAAGTGCCTCGGTGAAGTAGCCGAGCGGTCTAAAGCATCTCGCTGCGGAGGTTCGAGTCCTCCCTGGGGCATGGGTATGTGTGTGTGTTTGTCGTTAGGTTAGTTTCCTAGGTTTAAGTAGTTTGTAAGCTACGGACTGATGACCACGCAGTTTGGTCCGATAGATTTACAAACATTTGAACATTTTGCACTGTGTAGCGGGGTGTACTGGATTATTAGGTACGACTGTTCCGTTAATCATTATATGATGGGAAAAGTTTATATTCAAGAGAATAAACACTAATAGTTTCCTGAAATTTATTCGCAACCAAGCTTCCATCAGAATATATACAATGCTGCCCATCGAAAAAGCAACACCAAATGTTGTTGTTGTTGTGGTCTTCAGTCCGGAGATTGGTTTGTTGCAGCTCTCCACAATACCCTATCCTAAGCAAGCCTCTTCAACTCCACATTAGAACGGCAACCTACATCTGTCTGAATCTGCTTACTGTATCCAACTCTTGGTCTTCCTCTGCGGTTTTTATCCCACACACTTCCCTCCAACGCTAAATTCACAATTTCTTGATGTCTAAGAATGTGTCCTACCAATCGATCCCTTCTTTTAGTCAAGGTATGCCAGAAATTCCTTTTCTCCCCAGTTCTGTTCAGTACCTCCTCATTAGTCACGCGATCCACCCACTTAATCTTCAGCATTCTTCTGTAGCACCATATTTCAAAAGCCTCTATCCTTTTCCTGTCCGCACTGTTTACGTCCATGTTTTACTCCCATACAAGGCAACACTCCACACAGGCTTAAATCAATATTAGATGTTAAGAAATTACCTTTTTCAAGAACGCTTTTCTACCCATTGCCATTCTGCATTTTATATCCTCTGTACTGCGACCATCATTTGTTATTTTACTATCTCAGTAACAAAACTCATTTACGTCCTTTATTGTTTCGTTACCTAATCTAACTCTTTCAGCATCATCTGATTCTCTTAGACTGCACTCCATTACCTTATTTTTGCTCTTGCAACAGCAAATATTGACAGATATATTACAGCCAAATATTACAATTGTAACCAATATCTGGCAAACTAGAGCTGTAACCCTATTGTATTTATACAAACTTGCAGACGGTCAGAAATTGTCATATAATATTAAAAAAATGTTTGTCGAATGTAGATTAGAACCCGAAACGTCTACATGACCGCCGTTCGCTACAGTTGTAGCAGCGGCTATAGCCAGCTTTGGAGACGACACTCAATAGTGCCGCACACTCAATACTGATTTACTCAACTTCCTCACTTCATTGTATTTTCAACTTGGTTATCTTTGTACAGCCTGTTACCTCCCAAATGAATTTGGCTGTAAAATTTTAAACGTCTATAGTTCAGCAACGGTGGAACACGATAAAAAAGTCAACAGCCAACCAGTTGTATGAAAATGGTTTACATGCATGCAACTGGTTGGCTGAAATTTTGTTGACTTTTGGAATCTGGCTGTAATATCTCCGTTAATTTTTGGTGTTGCTCTCTCGATGGCCAGCATTGAATATATATTCTGCGAATAAATTTCAAGAAAACATTTTACTCTCTTGAATATAAAATTGTCCTATCACAGATTGATTCACTGAACATTCGTACCTAATAATCCAGTCTAGCCAGTTACACAGTGCAGGTACAGTATTTACCGAGGTCCACACATAAAACATGTACACTTATTCCACATACAGGTGTACAATGTATTCCTGCAAGATAGACTTGAGTCTTATCAAGAAACCAATAGTTTCACAGCACGCACAATGACGATCCAGAGCATTGCGAGATTAGATGCTGCTTGCTGGCGTTGGAGGGGGCGACGTGGTAAGGAAAGTTTATAAGCGGAACACAGAAGAGTGGGGAGGGGAGCTAACGGGGATGGGAGCCGAAAATGACTAAGCACCACGACCCATCATCTAGCGACACACCGAGCGACTAGCTTAGTCAAGCTGAGTCGGAGTAGGTACCAGGCAACTTGCAGTGCTGTTGCAGGTTTTGAACAATGAATTCAGGCGAAAATTGTACTTTATCATTGCCATAGTGACATCTACGTCTACATATCTACATCTACATACATACTCCGCAATTCACCGTAAGGTGCGTGGCGGAGGGTACACTGTACCACTACTAGGATTCCCTTTCCTATTCCACTCCCAAACAGAACGAGGAAAAAAAGAATGCTTATATGCCTCCGTACGAGCCCTAATTTCTCTTATCTTGTCTTTGTGATCACTACGGGAAATGTAGGTAAGCGGCAGCAAGATCGTACTACCCTCAGCTTCAAATTCCGGCCCTCTAAATTTCCTCAACAGAAATTCGCGAAAAGAACGTCGTCTTTCCTCCAGCAATCCCCAATTGAGTTCCCGGAGCATTCCCGCGACACTCGCACATTGGTCGAACGTACTAATTATAAATCTAGCTGCTCATCTCTGGAGTGCTTCCATGTCTTCCTTTATACTGATCTGCTGCGGGTCCCAAACACTTGAGCAATACTCAAGACGTGGTCGTACAAGCGTTTTATATGCGGTCTCCTTTACAGATGAAGTACATCTTCCCAAAATTCTCCCAATAAACCGAAGTCGGCTGTCCGCCTTACTCACAACTGTCCTTACATGTTTGTTCCATTTCATATCGCTCTGCAATGTTACGCCTAGATATTTGAACGACGCGACAGCATCAAGAAGCTCACTACTAATGCTGTATTCGAACGTTATAGGATTGTTTTTCCTACTCATGCGCATCACCTTACATTTTTCTACATTGAGAGCTAGCTGCCATTCTTCGCCCCAACTAGAAATTTTGTCTAAGTTATCCTGTATGCTATTAAAGTCAGATGAAAACGACACCCTCCCATACATCATAGCATCATCAGCAAACAGCCGAAAATTACTACTTACTCTGTCCATCAGATCATTTATATAGATAGAAAATAATAGCGGTCCTATCACACTCCCCTGGGGCACGCCTGACGATACACTCGTCTCTGATGAACACTCGCCGTCGAGAACAACGTACTGCGTTCTATTACTTAGGAAGTCTTCCAGCCAGTCACAAATCTGTGACATGAGAAACGAATGGCGACTGCAGGTGGATGAAGTTGTTGTGACTGCAACTCTCAGAGATCAACTTAAGCTACTCAACTACACTGCTCAAAACAGCTAGGGGATCAGGTGAGATATACATATGGTAACGTATTTTAATCGGATACTTGTTACAAGTGTAATTTGTGTGTGATGCTGTACGAAATTTTGCTGTCACAATTAGCGAGGCACCATGGCGCCAAATGTGAGAAGTAATCCTCTAATATAGTGTTTTATTATCTCAGAAAGCTAATATAGTTGCACACCTACGTGGAATGGACAGTAGGAGGTTATCAATCAGCTCTTGAGGGTTATTTGGACATTCATCCATGAGTCCAATAGCCAGCTGAGCAACAGTCGTCGGAGGTACTGGTCAGGCGTTTGCCAAGAGTATCCTTGCCATTCCATTCGTTCAAGTCCCTCAGCTTCAAGCATGTTGTCCACCAGTGTAGCTGTGTGGGGACCAGCGTTATTGTCCACCAGAAGGTTCCTGCACATAAGTCGGATTGTTCCGAGTTCGACGTTCTCTCTAGACGAGGGAACCAGTATTGTCCGGCTGACTACAAAATCTTGACTCATCTGTGAACAGAACCCGGCGCTATTCGTTACGATTCCAATACTGATGTTATTCCGCCCAGCTTCTGCGGGCTGAACATTGTCTTGTTTTAATAAGAAACACACCATAGGCCTCCGCTCCGTGCGTAGAGGCCAGATTCCCGAAGGCGATTTCGGTCTGTTTGTGTTCATTTTGCACGCCCTGTTGCTGCCTGGAGGTGCGTTGCAGCTGAGTTGAATTCAGCCTCCTGTCTCGACTGGCTGTTAACCAGAGATAACGGTCATCACTTTCTGATGTTGCCGTGGACGGTCTTAGTCTTGACTTTTTTTAACGGTCCCTGTTGTCTGAAATCGTATTCAGGTCCTGGAGACTACAGTTGGGACACTGCAATAACTGCAGCCACCTCGCTCTGTGTCTATACCGCTTCGAAACATCCTATGAATCTCCATTCATTGCTTCGGTCAAGTTGTTGTTTCATTGCACTACTTGCTCACTACACTATCTGAACTGCTTATGTAATTCGTTTAGGAAAGTAAACACAGGTCGAAACCAACCCCTCCCCCCTGCAGCAACATCCTGTTATTACCACTATGTCGTTTGATTCTACTCCGCAGAACCGACAGAAAAATGTCGAACTATTTTAATTTATTCTGCCAATGACAGTACTTCAGAACCTAGATATCTCAACTTATCCCCTAATTCCAGAATGAAACTTTCACTCTGCAGCGGAGTGTGCGCTGATATGAAACTTCCTGCCAAATTACAATTGTGTGCCTGAACGGGAACTCGAACCTGGGACCTTTGCCTTTCGCAGGCAAGCGCTGTACCGACTGAGCTATCCCGACACGACTCACGATGCCGCCTCACAACTTTACTTCCGCCAGTACCTCGCCTCCTACTTTCCAGTCTGTAGACGCTTGCCCGCGAAAGGCAAAGGTCCAAGATTCGAGTCCTGGTTCCGGCACACAATTTTAATCTGCCAGGAATTTTCTTATCCCCTAATTGTTTTGACCAGTGTATATGCGACTGGTCTCCAAAGTTCTCAACTGTTTGTTTAGTAAGATGAGTCGCCTGGTGGGTCTAGACGTACGTATTCACCAAGCGAAGCATATATGGTTGTGGCCTTAGTCATAGGCACGCCGCATTCTCACTTCCGTTAGCAAGAACTTTCTGTTTGGACGGACAGATAAAAGCAGCCAGCAGGCAGTGGATTTTACGGCCGCTGTGCGCCTTTGGGCTGTGAGCTTAGGTCGGGGGAATGCGCTGGGTTTTATTCCGGCGGACGTCCGCTCTGTGAATGGCGCGTGCGTCACGCCTTGGCGCGCTGTGACGTCACGGGCACAGGAATAGCGCTGCAGCGCGCATTCTCCGCCCCACCGTGACCTCGTCTCTGCGGGGGCGCTGCCCGAGCACGCCTTCCTCATACAGGGCCTGTCACGTTTAACACCGGAAACTGACAGCGGTGAAATTCATTCATTCATTTCCGTGTCCAGATCAAGTTTTGTTTTTCCAATAGTTAGCCACCGCCACGGCTTTGTCATTGGCTTGTAGCAGGTCACTGAAACTGCAGGGCTCCGGCAATAGTCGGCACGTAAGCAGATGTGCCTTGTCCTGAACCTCTCCACTTTCACAAAGAGCATCGTCATCATTAGTCAGCAGGCCCCACATGCGCAGATTAGTTTTACATCTGGGTACACCAGCTCTCATCCAGTTTAGTGTTCTCCAAACTGTATAGGGAAGTTTGTTTCCAGGTGCCATTTCCTCTTTTGGCGTTATTGGCAGTCCGGTTTGTTCATTCTTCCATTTACAGACTCTGTTATTTTCCTGCGAACCATCAAGGATCTTAGTTCTTGTGATGAAGCTGTTTCTAGATTTGAGACTCCGAGCCTGAGTGACGCGGTGAAATACAATAACGCGACAAGAGTCATGGGATAGCTTTCAATATCGTGTCCGACCTCCTCCTCAGCTAACTGCAGTAGAAAAAAAAAGTTCAAATGTTTGTATAGTTTATGGGACTTAACTACGGGGTCATCAGTCCCTAAACTTACAAACTACTTACAAACTAGGACAGCACAAATATCCATGCCCGAGGGGGGATTCGAACCCCCGACCTTAGTGGCCGTGCAGACCGTGACTGGAGCGCCTCAGTCTCCTCGGCCACCGCGGCCGGCACTACAGTAGAGTAACGTGGCATGGACTTAACAAGGAGTATTGAGCTATGACGTCTCCATAAATTTTCGACGCCGGCTGCGGTGGCCAAGTGGTCTGCGGCGTGCCAGTCACGGTCTGTACGGCCGCTGCGGTCGGGGATTCGAATCCCCCCTTCGGCATGGATGTTTGTGCCGTCTTTCGTATAAGCTAGTTCATAAGTAGTTTGTAAGTTCAAATGTTCAAATGTTTGTAAATCTATCGGACCAAACTGCGTGGTCATCAGTCCCTAGCTTACAAACTACATAAACCTAGGTAAACTAACCTAAGGACTAACACACACACCCATGTCCCAGGGAGGACTCGAACCTCTACGGCGAGCAACCGCGCGCTCCGCACCGAGACCGCTCGGCTACTCCACCGCGGCAGTTTGTAAGTGTAGGGACTGATGACCCCGTAGTTAAGTCCCATAAGCTCTACAAACATTTGAACAGTTTTTGAAATTTTCGATGGGATTCATGTTGGGCATTCTGCCTGGCCCAATCATTCCTTGGAATTATAAACAATGTTCTTCAAACCAATCATATGCAACAGCGACCCGGAGACAAGGCACATCATCATTCACAAACGTTCCTTTGTTAACTTAGGAACAGGAAGTTCATGAAGATTGCAAATGGTCTTCAGGTAGCAGAATGTAGCAATTTCCAGAAAATGATCGCTTTATTTGGACCAGAGATCCCACTCCAGTCCACGTAAAAAGAGCCCACACCATTATAGAACCACCACCAACTTGCAGACTGCCTTGGCTTCGTGGATTTTACACCACACTCATCTATATCTATACAGATACCCTGCAAGTTATATTAAAGTGTATGGCAAAAGGTTCATTGAATCGATTTTCTGATATTTCTCTACAGTTTAATTTTCCAATAGCTCGCGGGAAGAAGGAACATCTAACTCTTTCCGTTTTCGATCTGATTTCTCTTATTTTATTTTAATGATCATGTCGTTCTAAGTAGGTAGGTGCTAACAAAATATGTCCACGTTCGGAAGAAAAATATGGTGAAAGAATTTCGCAAATAGATCTCGTCGCAACGAGTAACGCTTTTGTTTTAATTATTTGCACCCCAACTCGTGCATCATTTCCGTGACACACTCTCCCCTGTATCGCGATAATACAAAAGGAGCTGCCCTTCTCTGAACTTTCTCTATATCGTCCGCCACTCCCACTTGGTGTGGCTCCCACAATGCGCAGCAATACTCCAAAATAGGACGCACAAGTGTGGTGTAGACAGTTTCTTTAGTAGAATTATTGCATCTCCTAAGTGTTCTGCCAATGAAACGTAGCCTTCTGATTCGGCTTCCCAACAATGTTTTCTAAGTGTTTTTTTTTTCAGTTTAAGTTGTTCATAATTACACCATTTTCAGGGCCGTAAAGAAAATTTTAGTGAATAAGTGATGAAACTTTATAGTCTGAAATAGTTTCAAGCCCTTTCCAAAGCTGATACGGTGAAAATACTCTAATTCTGCGAGTCGTTGAGCAAATGTAAACAGATGATTTGTTCATTTCGAAGCTACATGTCATAAAAACAGTAACGTCAGGTGGCACAATGTGCGTATATGGGCCACTGAGAATCCGCGGGAAACAATTCAGCATAAACATGATTCACTCAGGGTGAAAATTTTCTGTGCCATTTCACTCGATGAGGTATTTGGTTCTTCTTTCTTCGAAGGTGCAGCTGAAAATGGGCAAATCTATCAGGAAATGTTGCAGAATTTTCTGTTCCCTCAATTCGAAAAAGAAGCACGTAAATTCATTTTCCAGCAGGATGGGGCAGTACTCCATTGGCACTTATCTGTCAGTGCTTATTTGGACGAAAGGAACCCAAAGCAGCCGCGGTGGAGTAGCCGAGCGGTCTAAGGCGCTTTGCTTCGGAGAGCGCGGTTCCTCGCCGTGGAGGTACGAGTCCTCCCTGGGGCATGGGTATGTGTGTTGTCCTTAATTTAGTTTCCTAGGTTTAAGTAGTTTGTAAGTTTGGTCCGATAGATTTACAAATATTTGAACAAACCCAAAACAATGGATTGGCCGCTAGAAAGTCATGACCGAACACTTCATCGTTGGCCTAGAAAATGTTTGTTAATCTAACGGACGCAACAGCCGCGGTTATCATTCCTAGACTTACAAACCACTTCAACTAAGGACAACACTCACACCCATGCCCGAAGGAGGACCCGAACGGACTTATTCATTATATATTAAACATTATCGGACCATAAATGCCTAAGCGAATGAAAATTCAGACCATCAATGTAAATGCAGTTTCCGTGGAGCAGCGACTGCTGCTGGCTCTGAGGAAATACAGGTGATCTCGGTAAGTTGTGAGAACGCGTTCACCAGCATCAACTCTGTACTCGCTGATTTGTTCAGTGTAAACACTGGATTCCGCCAGATTCTCGTTTCCACTAACTGTTCTGGGATCAAAAATACCTCTTAGAAACAACATACAATCAAAATACGACCACCACAGTACTGGACCTGTGTGAGCAGCATCACCTGACGCGTATTTAGGGCGCTTGTTCAATCTCTCTGAAAGTTTCTCAGTTTTACCTTAACATCGTTTATTACTGCAGTTAACAGAAAAATATCTTCCTAAAATGTTATAGAAAAACCAGTTCTATAACGTAGATAAGATAACAGAGAGATAAGAGAAAGTAACAAACTTTAGTAATTTAATATATATATATATACAGAGTGTTACAAAAAAGTACGGTCAAACTATCAGGAAACATTCCTCACACACAAAGAAAGAAAATATATTATGTGGACTTGTTAGAGCTCATTTTAGTATTTCTCTTTAAATGTAAATTAAAATAATTCGTGCAGACAATTGTCAAAAAAACCAATTGTTTTGTTAGTATGTACTGCACTTCCTCGATTCACCGCCAGTTGGCCCAATTGAAGAAAGGTAATGTTGAATTCCGTGCTTGTGTTGACATGCGACGGATGAGGCTTCATTCCAACGTGATCAAATTGTAAATTTTCACAATGAACATCTGTGGGCTGACGAGAATCCGCACGAAATTGTGCAATCACGTCATCAACACAGATTTGGGCAGGAATTGTTGGTGATGTCTTAATTGGGCCTCATGTTATTCCATCTACGCTCACTGGAGCACGTTATCATGATTTCATACGGCCGGACACGGTGGCCGAGGGACTAAGGCGCTCCAGTCACGGTCTGCACGGCCACTACGGTCGGGGGTTCGAATCCCCCCTCGGGCATGGATATTTGTGCCGTCCTAGTTCGTAAGTAGTTCATAAGTAGTTTGTAAGTTTAGGGACTGATGACCCCGTTGTTAAGTCCCATAGACTATACAAACATTTGAACATTTTTTGATTTCATACGGGATACTCTACCTGTGCTGCTAGAACATGTGCCTTTACAAGTACGACACAACATGAGGTTCATGCACGATAGAGCTCCTGCACATTTCAGTCGACGTGTTTGTACGCTTCTCAACAACAGATTCGGTGACGATGGATTGGAGGCGGACCAATTCCATAGTCTCCACGCTCTCCTGACCTCAACCCTGTTGACGTTCATTTATGAGGGCATTTGAAAGCTCTTGTCTACGCAACCTCGGTACCAAATGTAGAGACTCTTCGTGCTCGTATTGTGGACGGCTGTGATACAATACGCCATTCTCCAGGGCTGCATCAGGGATTCTATGCGACGGAGGGTGGATGCATGTATCCTCGCTAACGGAGGATATTTTGAACATTTTTTATAACAAAGTGTTTGAAGTCACGCTGGTACGTTTTGTTGCTGTGTGTTTCCATTCCATGATTAATGTGAGCTGAAGAGAAGTAATAAAATGAGCTCTAACATGGAAATTAAGCGTTTCCGGACACATGTCCACATAACATATTTTCTTTTTTTGCGTGTGAGGAATGTTTCCTGAAAGTTTGGCCGTACCTTTTTGTAACACCCTGTATAAGGAATGGACGAAAAGGTTTGTCAAATTTTAATCGCAGAGTCCAGTGACAGTGGTAGATTATTGAAGCACATGATGACGCAGTTTCTGGTACGTCTCCTACATGCCTGGTTCTTGGCAACCGGGACGTCGTACGGAAACCGAGCAGGGGAATTTAGATTAGGAACAATTACTTTGACATATAGCAAGGAGGACTTACATATAGCAAGGAGGAACAGCACATATTGAGCAGCTGTCAAACGCGGCACGGCTGCAGTATTCTTCAAGCAGACAATCACCACTCAAGTTTCATGTCATACGGCGATGGCCGCAGCGCGAAATACAAACCAGTTTGATTTCATCACCGCCGCGGTGGAGTGGCCGAGGTTTCTAAGGTACGTCACTGCGGATCGCGCGATTGCTCGCCGTCGGAGGTTCGAGTCCTCCCTCAGGCATGGGTGAGTGTGTTGTGCTTAGGTTAATTTAAGTTAGTTTAAGTAGTCTGTAAATCTAGGGACGGATGTCCAAATACGTTATGTCCTATAGATTTACAAACATTTGAACATTTGATACATTGGCAGACGAGGATCGTAGCGAGCGGCGTGGCGAGCTTCCATGGTGCGCGCTCAATGCGCCCTCAGGAGGCAGTGGGCTGGACTCACTATCGCCGCGCGATGCCGGCGAGCAGCGAGGTGGCGGCGTAAGCGTACCGTCAGAGTGCTCGGCCACTCCACCGCGGCTGTCGTTGGCATCCAACAAGACTTTTTTCTATGGCGTATTTCACTCGCTTCTAGCATCTAACATTGAGGAACTAACGGAAGTAATAACTGCAGCGAATCAAAGTGTTACCCCTGAGATGCTACGGAGATAGTGGAATGAGTAGGAGTATCGGGTCGGTGTGATTCGAATGCTGTAAACCAGTGTTTTTCAACCTGTGAGTCGCGACCCCAGGTGGGTCACAAAGTCTTGCTCGGCGCGCCGCAGTCGCAGGAGGATGCAGTGGCAGCACGTTCAAAAATGTTCAAATGTTTGTGTAGCTTATGGGACTTAACTATGAGGTCATCAGTCCCTAAACTTACAAACTACTTATGAACTAGCTAACACTAAAGACGGCGCAAATATCCATGCCCGAGGGGGGATTCGAACCCCCGACCGTAGTGGCCGTGCAGACCGTGACTGGCGAGCCGCAGTCCCGTCGGCCACCGCGGCCGGCGCAGCGTGTTCGTTAGCAAATCTGCGTTTCGTGACGATCAGCTACTGTGGGAAGTAACAGGGTTTCGTGAAAGTCGCTTAGTTAACAAGTCATCAGCCAACAGTTGCGATTTTTTTACATTAACATTAACATTTTCATCCATAGGTGGATAATTAGCTTTGTTGTTCCATGTTTCGAGGTGGCCCTTAATCTGATGTAACTATGGCAGTTTTGTTTTCTGATGTTAGGCCGACCGAAGCGCGTAACAAGAAAGCCATTTTTCGACCTAATGATGATTTCTGAATTAAGTGACTTAACAGCGTTTGTGCAGTATTGCTACAGTTATTAACAATGGCCGCAATCTTCTTGAACGACTGTCCAATCTTCAAATATTGCTATGTCAGAATACTACTAACATGATATTTTTAATCAATACATAACAATGCCTTTTTTTATTATAGTAGTTTGCTGCTGGTAACGAGTTTTTAATACATTATTATTTTAATCGATTAATAAAAATTCGATTTTGTTACTGGATCGTAGTAGTTTGCTGATGGTTAAGGGTTTTCAGTATCTTTTCGAAGAAGTCCAAAGTTTGAGCATCCTTGAAATATTCAGAAGCTATGCATCAGATTTGATGGTGACAGCTCGTCGCCACAAATTACAAAATGAGATTTATTATCAATGACAGCAAAATCATACACAATTACTTGTAATCATGAATTTTTTTTTCCTTTTCTAATCTTTTCCGCTAGTGCAACTTTCACCAGATGTGAATGACTGCGCAGATCTTAGACATATCTAAAAGAAAAAAACTAAATACTCTGAAATCACCAACATAGATTCATTACGGGAATGGGGGAATCGCCGAACTGTTTTTACTCGGAAAGGGGAGCGGGTGTTCGAAGAGGTTGAAAAACACTGCTGTAAACCTATGGGGCCAAACTGCTTATGTCATCGGTCCCTAGACCTACTAACTACTTAAAGTAACTTATTCTAAGAACAACACACACACACACGAACTCATATGCCAACAGATGCACGAAGGAGCAGTCGACATCCAATGCGAGAGGGCGCACAATCTTTGGCATGACGCCTTAGACCTCGCGGCGGAAAAAAAAGGTTTCTTCACATTGATAAATTACCGACGGTTCCATCACGTTTTTCTTTTATGAAATACAGACTTTGGTGTCTGTCGTACTCTTTTTGAAAGACTCTGTATAATAGTACTTGTTGAATAAGGCATGCACATATACTGGGTGATCAAAAAGTCAGTATAAATCTGAAAAAATAATAAATCACGGAATAATGTAGATAGAGAGGTAAAAATTGACACACATGCTTAGAATGACATAGTGTTTTTTTTTTTTTTTGTTCAAATAAAAACCAGGTATTGGTAGACGCGTGAAAGATCTCTTGCGCGCGTCGTTCAGTGATGATCGTGTGTTCAGCCGCCACTTTCGTCATGCTTGGCCTCCCAGGTCCCTAGACCTCAGTCCGTGCGATTATTCACTTGTGGTTACCTGAAGTCGCAAGTGTATCGTGATCGACCGACATCTCTAGGGATGCTGATGGACAACATCCAACGCAAATGCCTACTCCTAACTCCGGACATGCTTTACAGTGCTGTTCACAACATTATTCCTCGACTAGAGCTATTGTTCAGGGATGATGGTGAACATAATGAGCATTTCCTGTAAAGAACATCATGTTTGCTTTGTCTTAATTTATTATGCTAATTATTCCTTTTCTGATCAGATGAAACGCCATCTGTGGGACTTTCATTTTTGTATATCAAAGCAACACTTATGGTTCTCGAGGGAGTTTCTGCGATCGTCATGTGAATAAAATTCTTGAATATCAGTCTCCAGATCACTTTTATTTTCTAGTAACGACTGTGAACATTCGTTCATCACAGGACAGGTTACTCTGTAACTTCATAAATTTGATCTGAAGATGGGCAGCTGTCCCGAAACCGGTCATGTTCTAGAAAATAAAAGCGATGTGGAGACTGATATTCAAGATTTTTTTAATCTAATAAAACCCCTGTCATTTCAAGTATGTGTGTCAATTTTTACCTCTCTATCTACATTATTCCGTAATTTTTAAAGTTTTCAAATTTATACTGACTTTTTGATCAGCCTCTATTTCAGCACAAAGGACTCTGAAGAAATAGAGTAGACCGTCCGTTGCAGTTGTAACAAGTACCGTACAGCTTTTCCCCGACAATTTCCCGGAAGGCGGCGCGTCAGGTGCGCTGCTGCGGAGTTTCACGGAGCGCCGATGACGTCGCTGGCCGCGACAGGACGCACTGGTCAGGAATAGACGGCTGGAGGAGCAGGGAGGGTCACGTGCCGGACACGTGGTGGCGGGCTCTGAGGGAGCGGGCTTCCGCCGTGACGTGGCCGCCGAGGCCCACACGGTGCATGTGCCACACAATATATTTCACACAAGCTGCGTATGAGTACGGCACTATAAAAGCTGGAACCACTCCAAGGACATCAAGTTGTCTCGCGCTATTGCCAGAAAGCCCGCACCAGCTACTACAATAATTCAGAGTTGAAATTTCGGAGAGACCGAACTCGCAAAATTTAAGAGGTAAAATGGACTCAATTCTAGAAAACGCACATAATTTTCGAACTAGTCAAACCGAGGGAAGTGCACATTCATAACACACTGAAATAGCATTCGCATTTCATCTCTCACCATCCAGATTTACGTTTGCTGTTATTTCCCTAAATCAACATGGTTCCTTTGTAAGAAAAGGCATGGCCGATTTCCTTCCCCATCGTTACCCAACAGAGTGTGAGGTCGGTCTCTAATAATCACGCAGTTGACGGGACATTTGTATCCTAACGGCCAATTCACACCGTCCGTCACGTCTGTGGCCAACGGGAAATACAGACCTCAGCGTGTACTTCTTGCCACGTAAGCAAGGTAGTTTTGAGCCGGAGCGATCGCTAGCTCAGTGGCTGCCCGCTATGACGCAGTGGGGTGAACTACCTTGCTTACGTGGCATGAGGTGCGCGCTGGGGCCTGTCTTTCTCGCCGGCCACGGTCACGTCGACGTGACGTCGCAGCATCGTCAGGTTGTATTCACACTGTCCGTCTCGTCAAATCGCTTCTCCCGATACACGATGTTGAAGGCGATGTTGTGAGTGGCGATGTGTTATGTAGAAAGTTATAGTTTAATACTGGGATTGAGGAAACAACAACGTTAAGTGTTATTGGCTGCCAAAGAAAACTTAACAATGTATGATTTTGGTCAACTATAGTTGGCGTCATGTAAAAAGGCGCTTCCGCACACAGAGGCGGAGGTATATGGCAAGCGTGAAGGGGAGGAGCTACGGCCGAGCGCCAACAGTGTAGCCTGCGGTAAAAACGCGTAACTCGCGGCCAGCCGCGGACCCAGAGAGTGAATATTATTGGCTGCCAGTGCGGTAATGGAGGGGGATGTGCAGAACGGCTGAAAACTGGGTCGCCTTCCTGCGTGACACGGACTATAGTGTGGTAAAGTGCTGGGAAGTGAAACAAGATTTCAAAACATCGACATCTATTCTCAAGCGAAAATATAAACATACGAACACAACAAACTTATGGCAGCATAAATAGAGCATGTTTACATTATCCACCACGATTTCCCCGCTGACACTGTTAATACCGTCATAAACAACTGAAATTTTGTCCTTCATTAGCAACGAATTTTTTCATTTGAAACGTTTTTTAATGATAATTGCGGCATCAAATTACAATCTTATGAAAATAAACAGTTTGATTCATTGTTTCCTGTTACGATATTGGAAAACAAACCATTTTTCGGCTTCAGATATCCGACCTCGCATTTAGGACACTCATTTGAAAAAATATATATTTAAGTCGTCATGAAACGTTTACAATTTACCCCTAAACCAAAGTATAATAATAAAATAAAGTAGACACATTTGCCTACTACAACATGAAAATCGCGTGACGAAAATACGTTAACTTCCGATGTCAGCAGACGACCGTCCCACCTTTCAGACCTTTTAAAATGCAACACGCAACTTTCCATCCCCACATCTACCTGGCATCCTTCACCCTCCCTCCCCACCTCACTCACAGTCTAGATGCTTATGGCGCTGGAGTGGCTGGACGTGTAAAGTTGTCTAAATGACAGCGTGAATGTATGTGTTTCTTTTTTTGACGAAGGCCATAGCCGAAAATTTTAGTTCTTTGAATGTGATTATTTTTCGTGCCTGTCAGCAGCTCTACTAGTCTCTTTGTGATAAGTTGTTACCTATCTTCCATTATTGACATTCCTATAGGTTTTTCCAGGGCCGGCGCAAGGCACGTGCGAAACGTGCGGCCGCACGGGGCGGCACTTTCCTAGGGGCGGCAAATCTGCCGCCCACCCTTATTTTTTTAATTTTTAGGACAAACTCAACATTCATGCCTAATAGGGGATTCGAAACCAAACTTCGGAGGGAGCGGCTTCAGAAACAGTGGCACGGCCCCTCGACTACCTGCCGGCCGGGGCTGTTGAACAAGGCGAGGGAGGAGGATTAATTTCTTCCTCGTCACTGTGGCAGCACCGTCATGTTTACGCCGGAGGAACAGAGAGAGGGAAGCAGTCTGGCGTACACACCAGTATTCTGAGTGGAGCGCTGCCAGCCTGTTACGCGCCGTGCATTTGCTCACAACTAATTTTGCAGAAGGCTAAATCTGATTTGTAAATTCGAATGCAATGTTTGATACTGCGGTTACATGTTAAGTCTGAAGCAATTTTGCTAAGCCCTTCAATGACAGTTTCCGACTGCTTCATTCTTCCCGCATTATGGAAAAAATGGTTGAACATTACTACAGTCAAACATGTCCAACACCTACAATGACTAGAAGTGTTCCGAATGAGTAAATAAGCTGCGAGTAATTACACGGGATAAAGACATTAGTAGTAAGCCTGGCATAAGTTGGGTTTCGACGTATTTTTGAACATTTTTGCTATTCGTTTCTGAGTGATAGTCGGACGTTTTGGTTTTTGAGACATGAAACACCTGTCTCCGCCTGCATGAACAACAAACTCTGACCGGCCGTTTTATTGACAATACTACTCGCACACTATCACTTTGCCAACATTTATTTACTATATAGTGCGTGTGAATCCACATTTCATCTAAGTAAACTACTGGTCGCTTTGATTCTGATGAAAACCTGAGAGCCGGCCGCGGTGGCCGAGGAAACTGAGGCGCTTCAGTCACGGTCTGCACGGCCACTACGGTCGGGGGTTTGAATCCCCCCTCGGGCATGGATATTTGTGCCGTCCTTAGTCTTAGTTAGTTCTTAAGTAGTTTGTAAGTTTAGGGACTGATGACCCCGTAGGTAAGTCCCATAGACTATACAAACATTTGAACATTTTTGAAAACCTGAGAAAGTATGTTCTTTTAACAACAATGCCCTCTCGTCCACACAAAACAAAACGTTAATTTTGACATCTTGTAAAACGAAAATCCATAGACAGAACATTGCTTCTAAGGGTTTCCTTGCTAACTTTGAAGCACATTTCTGTTTTACAAAATTGGTGCAGTTTTCGCAAAGTTCGTATTTCTTTCTATTGTTCGTAATACCATAGAAATTGCTGCTTGGTAATACATTTATCCATATCATCGGTCACATACTTATTGTGAGCTTCTTCTTCTTCTTCTTAGCCGGCCGCGGTGGCCGAGGTGACTGAGGCGCTCCAGTCACAGTCAGCACGGCCACTACGGTCGGGGGTTCGAATCCCCCCTCGGGCATGGATATTTGTGCCGTCCTTAGGATTAGCTAGTTCATAAGTAGTTTGTAAGTTTAGGGACTGATGACCCCGTAGTTAAGTCCCATAAGCTTAACAAACATTTGAACATTTTTCTTCTTCTTCTTGGGCGCTAGTTTAACCGTAGCCTCGCTGTACTTCGTCACGTGACCTAGTTCCTGGCACTGCCGCGTCATCACTTCGCCTTTCCAGGCGATAGGTATTGTTCATTGTTGCGTTCTCTACAACGAAAACTACAGATTTCGTTTCGGTAGATGCCCGAGGGAGTCAAGATTAGTCAGAAGCACTTTCATTGCATTTCGTAAGAACAGAAAAATTGGTGCGTCCGAATTTCTTGCAACTTGAGATGTAATAGGTAAGTGCTTTTCATATAACGTACAATTAGTATTGCGCATGCATGTTACTCATAGATTAGAATATGTCTCCTTCCAGATTGCAGAATACGAAAATTTATTTTTCTTATGATCTGTTACTTCAAAAATTGGCAAGTCGGCAAATAAGCACGCGTCGTCTCAATAGCTAGAATAAAAATAAAGCGCAGAAAAGTGACGTGATACGGCGATGACTAGTATGTTGTCCCTTATTCCATAATCAGAAACGAAAGAACTGACACCTGGAAATTACGACAGATGTCGAGTGTCAGTTCTTTGAAATGAACAGCCGCAGTGCAGTGAGTTAATATATTTCGACTAGCATTAGTACCCGTCGATGCCCGGGTGTGTATTTATTGCATTATATGTTACTCCATCTCCTTATTCTTCCTCTCTCCATTGTCTTCCGACCCACTCTTTGATCGTTTCACCTGCGTCTGTAGTGAAATTCGGTCTGCAATGCAATTTCACGTGGCTCAATTCCAATGACTTCAACTCCTGTACAGTCTGTCCTACAGTAATATAAGATTTCACACACATTTGAACATTATTGGAAATTCACAAGGCTTATTAAAATTAGCTAGATTTCTTGAATCAGGTTTGACTCCGTTTTTGAGCTGGTGCGACTGTTTTGTACAAATATAAAGAGATTGTCACCAATCAGTCGTAATTTTTGTTTTTATTTTCCAGATCTACATAGATTTGGGGCACAGTGTAGCTCTTCTCAATGCTTTGAGTTATGTTTACATCTATACCGTCTTGATGAACCTAACTGTAAAATGTTCAAATGTTTGTAGAGCTTATGGGACTCAACTACGGGGTCATCAGTCCCTAAACTTACAAACTACCTATGAACTAGCTTATACTAAAGACGGCACAAACATCCATGCCCGAGTGGGGATTCGAACCCCGACCGCAGCTACCGTGCAGACCGTGACTGGCACGCCGCAGACCGCTCGGCCACCGCGGCCGGCGAACGTAACTGTAAACATGACGGTTAGATGGAAGCTCATATTAAAAACTTTGAGACTGGCCACTCATTGGCAGAAACCTAGGTAGATCGGAAAAGTAAAAAAAAATCGATTGATTGCTGGTATTCGCTACAGATTTGTTTAAATAATATTCGACAATCGGTTTGTAAAAAAAAAAAAAAAAAAAAAAAAAAAAAAAAAAAAAAAAAAATAATAATAATAATAATTTAATTAAAAAAATCAACATCGGGTAAGGGGGGCGGCAATTTAGCAGCTCGCACGGGGCGGCATTTGGGCTTGCGCCGTCCCTGGGTTTTTCCATTGTTTATACTGTATCCAAGAACAGTACGACGGAGCAGTTTGATGGTCCAGGTGTTATGGTGTGGCGTGGCATATTACATGCACGTGCTGACTTCCAAAACCTTATACACGGTATACTCACTCACTGACGAAAGTTCTGGCAACAGTGTTCTCCTTCAGCACATACGACTTTTCACAGATGCATTTCAGTTTTAAGGGTGACACAGCGCGACCGTATCTAACAGGGGAGGTAGAGTAGCTCTTGGAACGACAATATGTTCGGTAAATGAACCGAGCTGTCCATTACCCGACTTAAATGTCTTCGAGCACGTTTAGGATGCAATGGAGAGCCGTGCTGCAGTATGAAAGCACGTTACAGAGCATGCATTTCTGTTCACTGTGACGGCACGAGAAACTTCGCTCACCACGAAACCTTAAACGCCGAACGCGAGGAACGGTAATGGAGTAACACAAGACAAGATCGTAAAAAAAAAAGAATGTTCAAAAGAACAATGATCTCTAAATTATATTACATTAATAATTGTTCCGTAGATCATGAATACGAAATTTCTTAATGATGTGGAACGTGTCAGTTTAGTAAAAGATAACAGTAAATGAAATACATGTTTTTATTCATTTTCGTTTATTTTTTATTTTTTAATAAATATATCTTTCTAATTATTTATTGATGTTATAAAATTCATCAACTGAGTAAAAGGAGTCGTCATTGAGAAGTTCTTTTCCATTTGTTATTAAATGCTAGTTGTTTGTCTGCCGACTTTTGATTTTATCTGGTAAGTGACCAAAGACTTTTGTGGCAGAAGGAGTCTGGCGTACACGCCAGTATTCTTGTGAGTGGAGCGCTGCCAGCCTGTTACGCGCCGTGCGTTTACACACAACTAATTTTGCAGAAGACGAAATCTAATAAGGAAATTCGAATGCAATGTTCGATACTGCCGGTTACATGTTAAGCCTGAGGCCCCTTCAGTGACAGTTTTCGAGTGTTTTATTCTTCCAGCATTATGGAAAAGAATGGTTGAACATTACTACGGTCAAACATGTCCAACTCCTACAATGGTTAGAAGTATTCCGAATGGGTAAATACGCTGCGAGTAATTACAAGGGAGAAAGACATTGATAGTAAGCCTGGAATCAATTGGGTTTCGACGTATTTTTGAAAATTTTTGCTATCCGTTTCTGAGTGATAGTCTGACGTTTTTGAGCAATGAAACACCTGTCTCCGCCTGCATGAACAACAATTAAATTCTGACCGACACATTTGATTGACAATACTACTCGCAGACTATCACTTTGCCAACATTTATTTACCGTATAATGCATGTGAATTCAGGTTTCATCAAAATTCAAATTCAAATGTTTGTACAGCTTATGGGACTTAACTACGGGGTCATCAGTCCCTAAACTTACAAACTACTTATGAACTACTTACGAACTAGGACGGTACAAATATCCATGCCCGAGGGGGGATTCGAACCCCCGAACGTAGTGGCCGTGGAGACCGTGACTGAAGCGCCTCAGTCCCCTCGGCCACCGCGGCCGGCCCAGGTTTCATCTTAGTAAACTACTGGTCGCTTTGATTATGATGAAAACCCGAGAAAGTATGCACTTTATGAAAGAATGGACTCTCGTCCACACAAAACAAAACGTTAATTTTGACACCGTCTAAAACTAAAATCCATAGACAGAACATTGCTTCTAAGGGTTTCATTGCTAGATTTAATACTCATTTCTGTTTGACAAAAGTTGTGCAGTTTTCGCAAAGTTCGTATTTCTTTCGATTGTTCGTAATGCCATAGAAATTGTTGCTTGATAATACATTTATTCATATCATCGGTCACATACTTATTGTGAACTTCTTGCTTTTCTTCTTGGGCGCTAATTTAACCGTAGCCTCGCTGTAGGTATTGTTGCGTTCTCTTCGAAGAAAACTACAGAAATCGTTTCGATAGTTGACCGAGGGAGTCAAGATTGGTCAGAAGCACTTTCATTGCGTTTCGTAAGAACAGAAGAGTTGGTGCGTCCGAACTTCTTGCAACGTTGGAGGTAAAACGTAAGTGCTTTTCATATAACATACAATTAGTACTGCGCATCCACGATATTCATAAGTTAGAATTTTTCTCTTTCAAGGTTGCAGAATAGGAATTTCTTTTTAATGATCTGTTACTTCAAAAATTGGCAGGTCGGCAAATAAGCACGCGTCGTCCCAATAGCTAAAATGAAAATAAAGCAAAGAAAAGTAAAGTGATACGGCGATGACTAATTTGTCACCCCTTGGTTTGAGTTATGTTTTCATCTATACCGTCGTGCTGAACGTAACTGTAAATATGACGGTTTAGGTGTAAGCACATATTAAAAGCTTTGAGACTGGCCACTCAATGGTCGAAACATAGGTAGAACTGAAAAGTTAAAAAAATGCGGTTAATTGCTGACATATCCTACAGATTTATTTTAAGAAAACGAGGGGTGGGGGGTGGCACTTTAGCAGCTCGCACGGGGCGGCACTTGGGCTTGCGCCGGCCCTGAACCAATTAAGTGGATAGCAGCGGCGCGGCGGTCGGTAACCCCTGACTGCAGAGGCGGATCTTCGCTGGCTGGCCCCTCTCCCTGTGAACTCGCCAACAGCTTAATGAGCGAGTCTCACGTGGCCCCACCTCACCGAGCCTACCCTTGAGATACACGCACTCTATTTCAGCAGCTCAAGGCAAACACCTGGAATCGTGATCAGTGAGTGTCCAGGATTCTTGGTAAGATGGTCAATAAAAGGTTCTCACTTTACCTGCGCGCCTGACAGCGCTAAATTACGAGCATTTATCAACTGTCGCCATTGCTATGGTCAGAGAATGGCTTCATTTCGTCTGGAACGCGTAACTAACACCTGCATCTGCACCAGCGCAAGTGAACGCGACAATGGGTTGCTGAGGTGATGCGATGGGCAAGGGGTGTGGGCGAGGTAGTGTGTGTATGTGTGTGTGCGTGCGTGTCTGTGCGTGTGCGTGTCTGTGTGCGTGTGTCTGTGTGTGTGTGCGTGTGCGTGCGTGTGCGTGTGCGTGGGCGTGCGTGCGTGCGTGTGTGTGTGTGTGTGTGTATGTGTGTGTGTGTGTGTGTGTGTGTGTGCGTTCGTGTGTGTGTGCGTGTGCGTGTGTCTGTGTGTGTGCGCGCGCGTACCTATGTACAGTATACCCAAGATAAGTTGAGCTTCGTTCCAAAGTTGCCCTCCGCACACATAGCTTTTGTTAACGACTGCCAACAACCGCAACGATGTAGTAGTGCCGCGCGGGAATATCCGCGTGGTTTGGAGCGCCACCTTTCTGATTGCGCGGCTTTTCGTGTCGGAGCGTCGAGCCCTTCCTCCAGATATTTTTTGTTTTTTGTTTTTAGAGCTTATGGGACTTAACTACGGGGGCATTAGTCCCTAAACGTACAAACTACTTATTAACTAGCTAATAGTAAGGACGGCACAAATATCCATGCTCGAGGGAGGATTCGAACCCCCGACCGTAGTTGCCGCGCAGACCGTGACGACTGGCGCGCCGCAGACCGCTCGGCCACCGCGGTCGGCGGCTCGAGCATGTGTGTGTGTGTGTGTGTGTGTGTGTGTGTGTGTTTGTTACACTTAGTTTAAGTAGCTTGTAAATCTACGGACTGATGGCCACAGCAGTTTGGTCCCATAGAATTACAAACCTTTGAACATTTCACGTAGTAGCAGGGCGACGAAAGAGTCCGACCGAAACATGATTTGTGTCCGAAACCGAATATTCGGCTCCACTTCTAGTTACGGCCGAAACCGTAACCGAAAGTAATTAAGTTAAAATGCCTGTATATTTACGTTAAACCACAAATCACTAGTTTTTCCACATTTGGTTAGATCCCCTCCCGATACTAACACTTCTCGAGGTTATGTAAGCCTAAAAGGCAGTCCGTAGAAGATGACATGGAAAGCGAACAGATTTAGACAAATCGACGGTACTTTTGTTAAAGTACTTCATTTCTCCTTGTTCTGACATTGTCTACATAAAAAAGAGAAACTAAAGATTGTTATTGTTGTTGTTTATAGGGGACTAAACTACAAGATCTTCAGTCCTCTGTTCCAAGCAATGATGTAACATTTGACGAAATGAAAACACAGAGAGTACACGGATGAGAGAATCCTTGATGGGTGTAGAACGAAAATAAACACTTCACTGAAACACAGAGGAGTGCACAACAGGGATAAAAGTACTGATGTAGAAGACTAAAATTTCACAGCAGAATGCAATGGATGGTTGATCACTAGGATAAAAACGGATGAGCGAGCCATGCTGTGCACACTAAAAACCACCTCAACCGAAAAGGAAGAGGGTATCAATAACTTAAAAGCACTGTAAAAATGGGGGCCTTAGAATCAGGCATATGCGCCTTCCATTAAATGGAAAGGTAAAAACCAGATGCGCGAATAAAATGTAAAACAGTAGTAACCATGGACGCATTGTCACCTAAAACTGAAGGCAGCGTATCTGGTAGATTAAAGGACTGCCTCAAAGCGGCTAAAAGCGGACAATCCAACAGGATGTGGACCACTGTCAGCAGGGCACCACAACGGCAATCTGGTGGGCCCTCTCGACGTAAGAGGTGGTTGTGCGTCAACCACGAATGGCCAATGCGCAGTCGGCAGAGTATAACAGAGTCCCTACGAGAGGCTCGCAGGGAGGACCTCCTCATTGCCGTAGAGGGCTTAACAGCACGGAGCTTATTCGGTGCGTTCGATTCAGCCCACTCAGTATTCCAAAGTCCCAGTACCTTCTGATTGAGCACCGTTCGGGGATCCCTCTCCTGGAGGCCGATTTCCAGGATGGTTGAGTAAGTAGCCTCCTTCGTCAGGCGGTCGACACGTTCATTCCCTGTTATGCCAATGTGGCCTGGAGTCGAAAGGAAGATCACAGTGCGACCAGATGCACCTAGTCTGTATACAGCTTCCTGAATGGATCGTACCAAAGGGTGTTTCGGAAAGCACTGCTTAAGGGCTTGCTAATCGCTCAGGGAATCTGCACAGGTAACCACAGACTCCCCAGGGCAGACTCTGAGATGTTCAAGGGCCCGCCAAATGGCGACAAGTTCCGCCGTAAACACACTACTTCCACAGGGCAATGAATGTTTTTCAATATGCCGGCCATGGGTATAAGGAACTCAGACAATAAGTAAACTGAACTCGATACAGTGAAGTCTCGATATTTAGAATCTCGGAATTACGAGTTTACCATAAATACGAACGACATAAAACAAAACAAAAACTGTGGGTACATTCTATCGCCACAAAAAAAAAAAAAAAATAAAAAAAATAAAAAAAATAAAAAAAATAAAAACAAACAAAAAAAAAAGCCCCTCACTCCACCATTATAAAGAGAAGTAAATAGTGAAAAGACTTTAAAAACCTTAGGCTGCCAATGTAAATATTAAAAAAATAGTTTTAAATAAGGTCATATATTTTTCTACACGTGTGTTCTTTTCAAGGTCATTTTCTTCTTTTTCACACGTATATTTCGATACTTTGATGTGATCCCGTTTCGATTCACCTCGAACTAAAAAGACTATTATGTAGCTACCACAAATTCCACAGTCCTGCATACTTTCTTGTAGGAAGACGGTCTTTATTCTTTAGGTACTCAACAAACATACCAAATATATATTACGAAATGTCAGAGCCTTAACATGACTACAAATTACGCAGAAAGTAATCATAAGTAGCCTTTACGATTTTGCTCTTGAGAGCGCTAGCTTTATGTTGCCATCTTCACTTCCGTTTTTTGCAATCGACAAACAACTTTACATATCTCCTTTTTGGTATTCCTGAATACATATTAGCTTAAATCACTGTTCCAGGAAGTATTTTGAAAAAGAAAGTTACAGTTTCGACTAACAGTATGATTGTTGTCAGTAGAAATTTACTACACAAACTGAATAGGAAAAGATATGTACTACATCATCAATGTGTACCACATGATCAATTTTATTAAGAAAGCTTGTCGCTTTCAAGGGAACTCATTAATACAACTTTACAGCATAATAATAAGGTAGCCCGTTCCATTCCGTACAATAAAATTAAATTGTTACTAACATATTGATTTGGAGAAAGCTTTTGACAATGTTGATTGGAATACACTCTTCCAGATCTTGAAATCTGCAGGAGTAAAGTATAGGGAACGGAAGATTATTTACAACTTGTACAAAAACCAGACAGCAGTTATCACAGTTGAAGGACATGAAAGGGATGCAGAGGTTGAGAAGGGAGTAAGACAGGGTTGTAGCCTTTTTCCAATGTTATTCAATTTGTGCATGGAGTAAGCTATAAAAGAAAGCAAGGAGATATTTGGAGAAGGAATTAAAGTTCAGGGTGAAGAATTGAAAACATTGCGTTCTGCCGACGACATAGTAATTCTGTCAGACAGCAAAGGACCTGGAAGAGCAGTTGGACGGAATGGACAGTGTGCTGAAAGGTGCATATAAGATGAACATTAACAAGAGAAAAACTAGGGTAATGGAGTGCAGTCTAAGAAAATCAGGCGATGTTGAATATATTAGGTTAGGTAACGAAACAATAAAGGTGGTAGATAAGTTTTGTTACTTGGGCAGTAAAATAACTTATAATGGTCGCAGTAAAGAGGATATAAAATGAAGAGTAGCAATGGGTAGAAAAGCGTTTTTGAAAATGAGAAATGTGCTAACATCGAATATTAATTTAAGTGTAAGGAAGTCCTTTCTGAAGGCATTTGTGTGGAGTGTTGCCTTATACGGGAGTTAAACTTGGACGCTAAACAGTTCGGGGCAGGAAGAGGATGGAGGCTTTTGAAATGTGCTACAGAAGAATGCTGAAGATTAGGTGGGTGGATCGCGTAACTAATGAAGAGGTACTGAAAAGAATTGGGGAGAAAAGGAATTTATGGCATACCTCGACTGAAAGAAGGGATCGATTGGAAGGAGACATTCTTAGACATCAAAGAATCGAAAATTTAGCGTTGGAGGGAAGTATGTGGGGTAAAAACCGCAGAGGAAGACAAGAGATGAATACAGTAGGCAGATTCAAATGAATGTTGGTTGTCATTCCTATAATAAGACGAAGAGGCTTGATCAGTATACAGTAGGGTAGAGAGCTGCATGAAAACAGTCTCCGGACTGTGGACCACTACAACTAATGTATTATATCACTATAGGGTACGATTGCTTCATATTGTGCTTAACAACAAAATACCCACAATTTTTACGCGGGAAGAGAGAGACTCATAGCAGTTAAACGGCGCCCCGTCACCTCAGGTAAAGCGTTATTGTTGACGGAATCCATCCAGAACACGAACGGACTTCATCAATAAGTTCAAGAAAGCTAATCACGGCCAAGCCGAAGATTCGGTTGAGTTTTGGCCAAAACCAAAACTGCGTCAGAAAACTGTATTTTGGCCGAAACCAAAACCGAAACGTAATATTCGGTCGGTCCTTAGTGACGTCTAATTTATGTAAGTCAATAAGAAATGAATAACGTAAGGCGTGTTTGAATATAAGTGTCTGTGTAATGTTCTATCACTAAATATTTTTATTCCTTATCTCAATCTATGTTACAGCTACTAATCAACTGCGTGTGTGATGCATATATGATAGATTTGGCAGCCTCTCGAGGGGATACGACGCTTCGCCCATTGCACTCTTGACTTTTCAATATTTACCAGCCCCACAGTCTCGTTAGAACATGGTTGACGCTCAATTTGTCTTACCTATACAGTAGAGGGGAACTTTTACACGGGTTAATTTTCCACTCCCAATGCAGAACGGAGGTGTGTTATACCGTGTGATCAAAAAACAAAAGGTCAAAAAATGTCCGTCAGGTGGCGCTTCATCTGATCAGAAAAGCAATAATTAGCATAACAAATTAAGACAAAGCAAAGATTATGTTCTTTACAAATGCTCAATATGCTCACCATCATTCCTCAGCAATAGCTGGAGTCGAGGAATAATGTTGTGAACAGCAATGTAAAGCATGTCCGGAGTTACGGTGAGGCATTGGCGTCGGATGTTGTCTTTCAGCATCCCTTGAGATGTCGATCGATCACGATACACCTGCGACTTCAGGTAACCCCAAAGCCAATAATCGCACAGAATGAGGTCTGTGGACCTGGGAGGCCAAGCATGACGAAAGTGGCGGCTGAGCAGTGAGCACACGATCATCATCAAACGACGAGCGCGAGAGACCTTTCACGCGTCTAGCAATACTTTATTTTTGTTCTAATAAAACTCCATGTCATTCCAAGCATGTGTGTCGGTTTTTACCTCTCTATTTACATTATTACGTGATTTATTAAGTTCTCAAATTTATACTGACTTTTTGATCACCCGGTATGTTAAAACCGGAAGTAAGTCTGTCCGCCTGCCTCAACGCTTTATTTAATACCTGTATAAATGAAACTTGTGATTTCTTTTGGCCCAATTTAGGTCACGGTAGTAACATTACAGGTGGACATTTGCGATTGCCTATTGACAGCTCGAAATTTAAATGAAAGTAACGGCTTAACCATTCATCTGAGACGAAAATTGAATAAACGAATTTATAGAGAAGAAAATTCTCTACAACTTTGCTCTCTGATTTTTTTATACCTCGCATCGTTTCAGAGATATCTGCAAAAATAACTGCGATTTTACACTGTCTCTCTTTGTCTGTCAGTAACGTGTTTCCACTTTTTAGATCGCGCCGTTCAGCCGATTGGCACCAAATTTTACATGTGTAATTCTTGGCCTTCAGCGACCTGAACATAATTTTTTTCAAATATTTCGGACAAACGATAGGGTAGTAAGGCCTTTTGTGATGGCCTTTTGACTGCAGGAAATTTAACTGTGAATAACGCCTTAACCGCGAATGTGTGACGAAAATGGAATAAACGTATTTATAGAGGAGAAAATTCGCTACAACTTTTCTCTCTTATGATATTTCCTTAACTCACACCGTTTCAGAGATATTTAAAAATAAATAAATAAAATAAAATAAAACGGTGATTTGACACTGTCACTTGATTTAACGTAAGCCATTTAGGCAAAGAAAATAAACTTTAAAAAGAGGACAAACTACCACGGCAAGACAGGTGATAATATTTTAATGAAAAGATGATGACTATATGGGAGAGATATTAAAATAATATGTTAAAAGAGGTAGAAGAATAAAAATACGTTTGTCAAAGCTAAATTAGAATATCAAACAGTTCTGCTGTTTGTTGAAAAAAGGTGAAAGAAAATATTACGTGTTGAGTGTATAAATATTATCACAGTAGTAGAGTCATACTCGCATCGTCCATACTTTTTTATTATTCATAGTTTTATTTATTTTGTCCGAAATGTTTAAAAAATAAATAAATAAAAAAATAAAAACAAAATAAAAAAATAACAAAAAGAAAACTACAGGAAAATCGAAAGTGGGCCATAAAACAAGCCACTCACTATCGTGAATGTTTCAAATGGCAGAATCTAACTGTGGAATATTATGTACAGTATTTCGCCATGGCAGTGTCACATGATGTGGGGAGGAGAGGAGAAGAGAGAAAGAAGATCATGGAAGCTTCGGGGTGAGGAGGGAGGAGAGTGGTGAATGTTTTATCTTTATGTTGAATTGTTATCAACTTAGGCGCGACGCAACCATCAACTTCTATGATACAAAAGGCACACGGAATTGACGTTTAGTGAAGACGAGGGAAATCGGAATTGTACGAGAATATCTTCATCGTCAGTGACTGTTAAATTCCTTGTTGATTAATACTGAACACGCGTTCACAGAAGAGCTACAAAGCAACTGTTCGGACGTTGCGGCCGTTGAAAACATGAGGTCACAGTGACGAAGACTACCGACTTGTGCCAATACGTATGAAGCAGAACTAGGGAGCAAACTGACACTGGTACGGCGGTAGGCTGTAACAGTTTGAATCTTGTGCTGTTATGTTTATGATTATACGATATTATGGTTTCAAAACCTGAATATTTCAGAACAAAACAGGACTTTATATATATAATAAAATAAAAAATGCTCATTGTAAGTTTTATCACCGGTATTTTTCTTTGGCCGGGGTCTGGGGGCGACGGGGAATGGATGAAACAAGCGTTCAGGCACCTAAAACATTGAAATTAAAGGCTGGGTCAGAGTAAGCAATATGGTGTCGAAAATACATCCAGAACTTAGGTATCAGATATATTTCGGTTGAAGCTGGCTAGGCAAATCCCAACAGTGATAATATTGGTTTTATGTGATTGCTATTAAAACATACTTTTGAAACTACATCAACCACAGGTATGACCAACAACGACATTAAGTACTGTGAGAATTTTGTCCTACCTAGCATGGCAGAGAAATAATCCTACTGTGTCTCGTAGAATTCAGTCAAGTGACCTACTTTTAATCGAAACAGTGTTTGCACCAAGCAGATATATTATCTAAATCATTGTACAATTGATTTGATCTTCTGGTGACTTTACTAACCGATAAATGATAGCATCTTCCGCGAGCAGTCTTTATAAAAATAAGAAACAGTTCTTAATGGAATTTTCTTTCTTGCGACTCATATGCTCTTTTGTATCTTCTTGATAGTCTAGGTGTTTGGTGCAAAGGTCTCGGGGTTTTTAAATATTTCCGTAAAGATACAATCCACAATTCTGAGAAAATTAAACTTATACTTTAAATTTTTAACATAGTTACAACTAGTATTCTTACTCTCCCTTTCTATATTTTTTCAAAGAGAGCCAATATCTTCTAAGCTTTTTCGATGTTTAATTGATAATAACTTGGAACATTTTTGCTTGTAATCTTGCTGATCATGGAGTTGTGAGAATTAAGTGTGCCATTTTTATATTAGTAGTTCAGCTTAAGGGTTCCAAGATATTAAATAGTTTACGTTACGCAGACACGCTGTCTCCACAACTACTCGCGCCAAGATTCAACAGCCATCTATTAAAACGTCTAGACAGTTTACATTTTTGGCGCGACATTGAAAGATATATTTGACCATGAATCTTGCTCTGAAATGAGTGCGCTGACATACATTTAAACAAAATATTTTATTTCAGAGATACATGATTTAGAATAAAATGTAGCCTTAGAAAATTAATACTTGAAAGCATAATTATGAAAATTTCGTAATTATGGAAATCACAAAGTGTGAATATGTGGCATATGTACTTGGAAAATGTAAGAAAATTATTTTTGAAAAATTAACGTTCTGCTATTCACTGGACTTAAATCCGATAGAACATAAAACTTCCTGGTAGATTAAAATTGTGTGCCGGAAGTGGGACTCGAACCTAGGAACTATTGCCTTTCGCGGGCATGCGCACTACCGACTGTGCTGTCCCGACACGACTCACGATGCCGCCTCACAACTTTACTTCCGCCAGTACCTCGCCTCCTACTTTCCAAACTTCACAGAAGCTCTCCTGCGAACCTTGCAAGACTAGCAAGGGTCGAGTCCCGGTTCCGGCACACAATTTTAATCTGCCAGGAAGTTTCATATCAACGCACACTCCGCTGCAGAGTGAAAGTTTCTTTTCGATAGAGCATGTCTGGGCTGCACTTGGCAGACGAATTTCACTCAGATCAGCATCTCCCGCAATGGTTGCAAAGCTGGATATTGCACTCTTGGAAGAATGGCTAAATATCCCTCAAGAGCTGATTTATAACCTCATACTGTCCATGCCACGCAAGTGTGCACCTGTACTGGCCATCCGAGGTGATCAGACACCATGTTAGAAGGCAACGAGAATGACTTTTTCACTATTATGGTAGCTCTATGTTACCTCGCTCTGTGGAAACATCATGTAACCCTCAAGTAAAGAACTAAGACATAAAATATCGTACTGTAACGCACAGGCTTTCTGAGGGCACACGATGCACGGCCGCAACGTCTGTGCCATAAGAAATAAATCAGAGCAAAATAAAATTAAATATTTTATTCCGACCACGGATTCGAGTTGCCAGTAAAATTACAAACTCCCAGATACAGACCGGACGGGTCCTTAATTGCAAAATAGCGAAATTAAATCAATTAATTTAGGACGGTTTATTAATTTTCACCAACCAAGGAGCATCACAGAATGATTGCTTATTTAGAGGACTATCGAATGGAAGGGACAGAGTAATTTCTACATTGCCTGTTTGGTTAATCTAGAAATTGCTCAAAATGGAGAATTTCCTTTAGCTGTTAAATTTAAAAGCAACCGGAAGCGACGCTGTGGCGGAGGCACACCAGCTTTGTCCCGCGCTCCAAACAGGTGTCCCAAGCTGAGACTCCGAGACACAGTGCCGCCCCTAAGGGCTAAGCTTCGCCAGCGGTTCCTCTCCCCTACCTGTAAGGTTGGCTACAGTGACCAGCGGAAGCAGACTGCGGTACCGTGCCCGGCGAACAGTCACGCACCGCAATTTGGTTGCAGAGCTTCGAAGTTCCACCTCGCGAACATTCTAGGGCGGAAATTACCACCGTATTAGGAAAGTGTAACTTTGAGGACCGTCCGTGTCTGTTACAATGCTGGGCGAGTGGACTTACCATTCAGTTTATAGTGAGGTAAGCTTGGACGTTTAACTCCTGCTCTGATTTTAATATTAGGACTTCATGGCTAGCAACATTCTGTCTGATTCAACCACTCTCCGCTCTCTCTAGGGACTGAAAATGTGTCGGTATCAAATGTGCTTATTTCTTGACTATTGTTAGTAATTCTTTGACCTACAGCAAGGTGGTTTCGTGGCAAAATAGTCTTATTTGTGAAATAATATTAAACATGCAACAGGGCTACTTCGAATTCGTCATATCTTTATGAATATAGAATTCACCACAATTCTGCCTATTTGCTCTGTAACTTTCCTACTATCCTCTTTTCAATTAATGAATCTTCCAATAAGACGATGAAACACCTGCAAAGAGAAGAAGTCCGACGCTTTTACGGTCCAAGGAAAGCAGATCAGCAGGTGAGTGAAACTTCCTGTCTGAGATGAAAGGCGATAGGCAGCAACCCTTCTTGCTTAATCTTCTTTCGAAAAACTTCACCAGTTACAGTATCACACACAAATTATCATTGTAACCATTATCTGAATAAAGAACGTTACCATATGTATGTGTGCGCCTCGGTTGCACAGTGGTAGAGTGCCAGACTACAAATCCAAAGGTCGCGGGTTCGATCCTAGGATTTTTATCTGTCACTTTCTACTTCTTTCACCTCTGGCAGTATTGCTCGTGTGAAAAATACCGAGTAGCACCGTGGTTCGGAACCCACGTTAAACTGCAGGTCCCCCTATAACTGGCTGGGTAAGTCAGTTCGAAGGTCGGAGGAAGGCAACGGCATACCACCTCCAAACAGGACCATGCCTAGTAAAGCACTGTGGTGTTCAAACCAATCTTGGGATTGTTGACTGCTTTACCTTTTTACCATATGTATAATGTGTTTGATGTATCACCTGATCCCTTAATTGATTTGAGCAGTCGATTTTAATGCATCATCTGGGGTCTTGTAACTGGGAGCTTGGATTGTCGTGTGCTGTTGTTGCGGAGCGGCTCTCGGCAGGAGGCGGTGCGCGCTATTTTGGATGTCGCGGCGCGGGGCCTACCGCACGCCTCCCGCGCGGTGGATTTCGCCAGCCAGTAGCAGCCAGCAGCCAGCAGCCGGTAGCCAGGGGTCGCGACCCACTTTGGACCGCCCCACTGACTCACCGCCGGGAACGCTTTGTTGATACACCCGTGGCGCCACGCTCTTATACCAGCCATCGTTTCGCAACGAGGCGCCGTCTTACTCTTAGATCCAATAAGCCAGTGACGTAGCCAGGATATTGTCAATTGGGGGGGGGGGAGGGGGGGGGGGTTCCGAATGGTTGAAGAGAAATTTACAAAGGCTCATGTTTTCCATTTATTCTAAAGATATGCACGTTTTTCCGTTTGTAGGACCTGGCTGTCCATTGTGCATTACGACGCACTTGGTCAATTCCGGCAGGACAATGCGACATACCACAGGCCCAGAATTGCTGTACAGTGGTTCCAGAAACTCTCTTCTGAGTTTAAAAACTTCAAAAAAATGTTCAAATGTTTGTTAAGCTTATGGGACTTAACTACGGGGTCATTAGTCCCTAAACTTACAAACTACTTATGAACTAGCTAATCCTAAGGACGGCACAAATATCCATGCCCGAGGGGGGATTCGAACCCCCGACCGTAGTGGCCGTGCAGACCGTGACTGGAGCGCCTCAGTCCCCTCGGCCACCGCGGCCGGCTTAGAAACTTCCGCTGGCCACCAAACTCCCCAGACGTGAACATTATTGACCATATCTGAGATGCCTTCACAAGAGATCTCCACCCCCTCGCAGTGACGTAGCCAGGATATTGTCAAAGGTGGGGGGGTTGTGTTTTTAAGACCTTCTCATAAATATTGTAATATTTTATATACAAAATTGAGGAAAACATTTCTTAAAAATTGTTTCAATATACGCCACAAGAATCTTCATTTGGTATTCCAAACAAAGTGAGATTATCAGATGATAACTGTTTCTTTGTATTTGAACACTGGCAACGACATGGTTGCATGTCACCAAGCTCGCTGCCTGTCAGCCACGACTGTATCTTGGTGTTTCGCAAAATGTGAATTAATTTTTGCATCAGTATAAATACCTTGTATACTGATTTAGGAAGAGTAATTCTATAATTTTATTTCCAAGATTATTGGTTCTTTTACTCTTGTTGGCATTGCAACGTATCCATCCTCTAGATAAAATATTACTCTCAAACCTGACTTTAAAAAGTATTACACATACTGAGTGAGGTGCCTTATGATATACTGAAATACTGCTACTCCAAATAACGACTACACGGCTGTAAATAGATAAATAAGCTGTTATAGTAGTACGTATTTTAACTTACCATAACGCCAGTGGACAAATGAAAGTCGGTTTTTCTCTTTTTTTCTTGTTATGAACATATTCATAATTGGAAACTTATCTTAACAACACAAAATATATAAACGGGTGGCAGCATTCCAATGTAGTGCTTAACATAGCAGTAATGGAGCAAGGCCAACAATGGACAACGGCTAAAGGAGGACTGGGCAATAAAATGTTCAAATATTTGTTAAGCTTAGGCCGGTATTACACTATCAAATTTTCTTTGACAAAGAATCTTTGTCAAAGAAAATTGGACAGTGTAATATGGAACTTTCGTCAAAGTCGCCTTTGGTCAAAAATTCTTTGATCAAATCTAGCAGCTCACCGTAAATTTGATCAAAGAAAGCGTTCGTCTTTTGTTAACTGCGGTGAGAAATGTGACCACTTGAAGCGTTAGCATCGCGGTAGCAGTTTTTGACGCAAGGAGGTTAAGTTTATGTAATTACTGCATACATTTTGTTGTTGCGACGACACACAATACGAATTACATGGTCACGGTTTCAAACTACCTTTCACATAGTTTGAAACCGTGACCACGTAATTCGAATTGTGTGTGGTCGCAACAACAAAATTTATGCAGTAATATAAGGCTGATTGCAAAAACCGGCTGCATCGAGCCGAAAACTAGATGACACTTGCAGAATACATTAGCGATCAAGTGAGTACTGGTTTCACGGTAGATGACTTATAAAAAGAAAATTAATGGCTTCTGCACCAATTTTGCAGCGGAGAAACTAAAATACATAATGACAGTGTTTAATTCCCTGCATATATTTATTCAGACAAATACTTTTTACATGAAATATATTTACACAAAATATAAATACCGTATGTCGAAAGTTTTTGTTCACTGCAGGCGTGACAGAGCACTAGCAAAAGGGAAACAGGGCACAGGTTCCTTACGAGCGACAGATGTACTGGTTCGAACTCTTAAAATTTTTAGAGCAGAATACCACTGCAGACGCAAGCGTCACCAATGTTGTCAGTCTTCCAAATGTCTAGCCGTTGCACTGTTTAGGCTTACATGCAATCATAGTGTATAAATAGATATTTATAAGTTACTTAAGCAACAGCTGAGGTTAATAACCAAGAAGGCTATTCTAACCTCCTTGTTAATAATAGATATTCATCCGCCATTTTCGATGCATTTTGGCAGATTCTTGGTCAAAGAAAATTTGATAGTGTAATGTCCCCTTTTCACCACGTCAAAGATTCTTTGTCAAAGAATATTGGACAAAGATTCTTTGCCAAAGAAAATTTGATAGTGTAATACCGGCCTTAAGGAACTTAACTGCGGGGTCATCAGTCCCTAAACTTACAAAGTACTTATGAACTACCTTATACTAACAGCACAAACATCCATGCCCGAGGGGGATTCGAATCCCCGTCGGGGAACGGCCTCGCGCATCGTAGCATAGCGCCTCAATGCGCTCGGCCGCTCCACCGCGGTGACTGGGCAATAGCCGATGCTGTTATCGATGTATCGATAATTAAAATCTATAGATGGCTTTGTTGACTGTCGATAGTGCGTATCCCTTTTTCGGCGTATGACTGATAACAATATCATTCAGTTTCACTAAACGGGAGTTAGGTCGTGTCTTATTTCATTTAGTCCCTTTGGAGGTTCGAGTCCACCATCGAGCATGGGTGCAGCATAAGTTTGAGTAGTATTTTATCTTTTAGGTGATAGAGGGGTCCGGACCCCCAACCCCTCCCCTTTGGCTACGTCCTTGAATAAGCTTCCTTCGCTACCCCTTACGTTGTTACCACACGTATTCTCTACCGTTTCCATTGTATCTGCACGGTGGCCGAGTGGTTATAACAGTCACTTATTTACGTAACTCACAAAGTAAACAAAAGTTGCACTCCACTGTTCGGATAGTCTGGCGAAATCAGAGATATGAGAAGCCGACCAAGGAAAAAATTAAGAGATTAATGTAGAGAACAACAAAAATGTTCAAATCTTTGTAAAGCTTATGGGACTCAACTGCGGGGTCAGCAGTCCCTAAATTTACAAACTACTTATGAACTACCTTACATTAAAGACAACACAAACATCCATGCCCGAGGGGGATTCGAAACCCCGACGGGGAACGACGTCGCGCATCGCAGCATAGCGCTTCAATTAGCTTAGTCGCTCCGCCGCGGTTAGAGAAGAACAATCTGAAAGATTGTGGAAAAGCATAAATATCCGGAGAAGACGAACTCCGGTGTATTCAAAAAGCTGAACAAAACTACTCACTTTACAAACTGCACTAACTTCCATAATCATAATAACACTAGTAAAGCAACAAACCAAAAGCTAGTAAGCTTGCCGTCGAAGATTACTTAAAAAAAAAAAAAAAAAAAAAAAAAAAAAAAAAAAAAAAAAAAAAAAAAAGGCTTAGGCGACTGATCGCGGAAAGCGGTAGACCATGTCCGAATCCCAGTCCGGCACAAATTTTCGTTTGTCTATCTTTAGAGGAGCAGTAGACGCCGAAAAGTTTCACGATTTTCGAAGTGTATATACGGAAATATTTACCACTACTGCGATCACCGCCAACGTCTGTTGCTTTGTAACAGACATTTAATAATAAAACGTCATACAGAAATGTAACATATATATATATGTGTGTATTATAGTAAACAATAATGTTAATAAAATGTTTGGAAATCTATCGGACCAAACTGCGTGGTCATCAGTCCGTAGCTTACAAACTACTTAAACCTAGGTAAACTAACCTAAGGACAACACACACACTCATGCCCCAGGGAGGACTCGAACCTCCACGGCGAGCAACCGTGCGCTCCGCAGCGAGACGCTTTAGACCGCTCGGCTACTCCACCACGGCAATAATGTTAATACTCAACAGTTATTTATAATGTTTATGATTGTGATTGACGCGTAACCGAAATATCTATACGAAAAAGTAAAAACTTTTGTTTGCTCCACACCAATCTCTTACGATCTTAGAAGTGAATCCTAATATTAAATATACGTCTTCCTCTTTGACTTTATGCTATTTGCCATAAAACTGGAATGGGTGGTACTAGAAGATTATTATTTTCATGTTCATTCTACTTCATATCGATTCGAAGTACTAGTTTCATCTTAGAATTTTAAGCGTTGTTGTTCGTTGATGTTTACAGTCCGCAGACTGATTTGATGCAGCTCTCCACGCTACCCTGTCCTGTGAAAGCCTCTTCATCTGAGAATAAGTTCAGCAACCTACATCCTTTTGAATCTGCCTTCTGTATTCGTTCCGCTGTCTCCCTCTACGATTTTTAACCCGCACACTTCCTTATAATGCTAAGTTGACAGTTCCTTGATGTCTCAGATTGTGTCCCGCCAATCTATCCCTTCTCTTAGTCAGGATATGCCAGAAACTCCTTTTCTCCCCAATTAGGTTAAGCACCTCCTCATTAGTTATGTGATCTACCCATCTAATTTTCATCGTTCGTCTGTATAACCACATTTAAAAAGCTTCTATCATCTTTTGTCTGAAGTCCTTATCGATCACGTTTCACTTCTGTACACTGCTACACTCAGGACAAATGCTTTCAGAAATGACTCCCCAACATTTAAATTAATGTTGGATGTTAACAAGTTTCTCTTCTTAAGAAACGCTTCTCTTCCCATAGCCATTCTGCATTTTTTATCTTCTTTACTTCGGCCATCAGAATTTATTTTGCTACCCAAATAACAACAAGCATTTACTACTTTTGTCTCCTTACGTAATTTAATTCCTTCAGCATTTTCTGATTTTCTGACTCTACATTCCATAATACTTGTTTTACTCTTGTTAATGTTCATCTTATATCCTTCTTTCAAAGATACTGTCCATTCCATTCAATTGCTCTTCCAGATCCTTCGCGATTTCTGTCAGAATTACTGTCATCGGCAGATCGCAAAGTTTTTATTTCTTCTCCATGAACTTTATTCCCTCTCTAAATTTCTCCTGGCATTCCTTCTCTGCTTGCTCAATGTACATATTGAACAACATTAGGTAAATGCTACAACCCTGTCTCACTCCCTTCCAAACCTCTGCGTTCCTTTGATGTCCTTCAACTCAAACTGCTATCTGGTTTTTGTATAAGTTGAATATAACTCTTCGGTCCCTATATTTTACGCTTGCTACCATCAGAATTTGAAAGAGTATATTCCAGTCGATATTGTCAAAAGGTTTCTCCAAATCCACAAATGCTAAAAACGTAGGTTTGCCTTTCCTTAGCCTCTTCTAGGATTTCTTCTAAATCCACACTGATCTTCATCGAGGTCGGATTCCACAAGTTTTTCCATTTGTATGTAAAGAATTCGTGTTGGTATTTTGCAACCATGACTTATTAAACTGATAGTTCTGTAATTTTCACATTTGTCTGCACTTGCTTTCTTAGGAATTACTATATTCCTCTTGAAGTAGGAGGGTATTTCCTGCGTTCCATACATCTTGCGTACCAGGTGGAACAATTTCTTCATGACTTGCTCTCCTAACGATATCAGCATTTCAGACGGAATATCATCTATTCCAGGGATCGTGTTTCGACTCAAATCTTTCAGCGCTCTGTCAAATTCGTCTCGCAGTATCATACCTCCTATCTCATCTCCCTCCACTTCGTCTTCTATTTCTATAATACAGCCTTGAAGTTTTTCTACAGGCCCTCCATACGGGGTGAATCTAAATTCGCGCACTCGGGCTTCGCAGTGCGATTCCTCACATGCCAAAAATAAAAAAAAATGTGTCACAAAATTTCGTCCTACGCATATTTCCCATAGTAAATGGACGTCGAAGACTGAGATGGATGTGTGTCGTACATGTCAGTGTGTTTCAGAATTACACTACTACACTAACAAACTTCTAAGCGATGTGGGAGGTGTTTTGAGAAACAAAGTGAGCATAGAAACCCATGCCCGGAAATGTCATCGAATGACGCTACAGAGCGTCGAAGTTGCTGGAGGGGATGTCTAGCGGCAGGAGCTGGTGCCTGTAACTTGGACTCTCCGTAGCGTCGTTGAATGGCGTTTCCGGGCATGGGTTTCTATGCTCATTTTGTTCTTCAAGACGCCCCCCATATCCTCTAGAAGTTGGTTGGTGTTGTAGTGTAACTCTTAAACACACTGACGTTTGGTACACACACGCATCTCAATCTTCGACGTCCTTTTACTGCCGGAAATATGCGTAGGACGAAATTTTGTGAGAGACATGTTTTTTTATTGCTAACATGTGAGGAATCGCGCTGCGAAGCCCGAGTGCGCGAATTTAGATCCACCTTGTATATTACTTCCACTTTTCAACTTTCTCCTCCTTGCTTAATTCTGGTTTTCCGTCTGAGTTCTTGATGTTCATTCAGCTGCTTTTCTTGTCTCGAAACACATCTTTTATTTTCCTGTAGGCGGCATCTATCTTTCCCCTAGTTATATTATTCTACGGTTCTGCATTTGTCCTCTTGGCATTCCTGCTTAGCCAGTCTGCACTTCCTGTCAACCTCATTTTTCAGACGTCTGTAGTCCATTTTGCCTGCTCCATTTTTATATTTTCTCCTCTCGTCAATTAAATTCAGTATATCCTGTGTTATCCAGGGATTTCTATTAGGCCCTGCCCTTCTGCCTATATGATCGTCTGCGGCCTTCACTAGTCTATGTCGTATGTTGGACACATTTACTACTTACATATTAATCTTATGCAATAGCACTCAGTTTGGCATAAGTCACAAAGCTGCCACCTCTAACGAATCAGTATCAGGAAAGTGAGTGTTTGACTCCTACTATTACTCCAAACCTCGAACAGATATCTGTACACGTATCCTGAAGGCACAAATGAAAGCAAATGTGCTAATTCTCAGTGATTTATATTTATCTTTTTCTAATATTTCTGTGATACGGCAGATAAGGAGTCGTTGACATGTATGCTGTCAGGTAACTCCGAGATAAGTCACTGCGTCATTTACACAGAAGTAAAGGTTATAAGGCGATTCACTTTCTAACGTAACCCGCATTACTTATATCATACCAACGACCTGACAACTGCCTCGTATTGATAATGATAATTTCTTGCGAAGGAAGCACACGGATTTCAGGAGTGAAGGCTGCAGCTTGAACCATGAGAACCTGGTAAAGATTCTCGAGTCACATTTCTGAATGGTGGCCAGCCTGTTTTGTGCAGCTATCGACAGAAACAAAAAATCTGCGTTGAACGTCCTGTCGATATCGAGCTATCGTAAGCGGAGAGACCCGAAATGAGCTACGTGTACTACCTTTATTTCGTCAGAGCCCTGTGACGAGATCTTCGAATTTACTGACTGTGTCTGCTCGCAAAGTTATGAGTTCGTGAGTACAGCGGCGAACTCGCGGTATTGGCACTAAGCGCTCATTCATTAGACGACACGATAATTATATACCATTACAAGTCTAAATGAATGTCACATGTAAAATGTAGTCTTCCGCGACCGTTTACACTCTAGATAAAATTCTGCAGGGCCCGTGACCGCACCGTCAGTTTATAAAATCACCGGAAGTTTCGATTACTGTTGCGTGTGGTCTTCCTCAGGGTGTTTTTCTGACTGAGGAAGGATTTTCCTAAGTAAGTTGCGGGACTAGCACTCCAAGAAGAATCGAGTGCTAGTATGCAGGGGAACCTTTTCTAAGCTTTGAAGGCAGTAGGTAAAGTACTGGCGGAAGTAAGGCTGTGTATATCGAGTGTCATGCTCGGGTAGCTCTGTCGCTAGAGCGCTTGCCCGCGAAGACGAAGGTCCTGGGTTCGAGTCCTGGTCCGGCACACATTTATTCTCGCAGTAACTATTATATCAGTGCTGTGGCATGAAAAACGTATTCCGGAAATACAGTGCCGAAAATTAAAATTAGTAGGGGAGAGTGGGGCACATTGAACCACGGGGCATAATGAATCAGGTGGCGTAATTTTAGTAAAAAGTGGCAAATTATTTCATTGTGCATATGTTAGCAATACTGCTCTACCGACTTTCATTTGTTTTCTGCAAGTTCTAGCTCCCGCCGTTCTTTTTCTGCTGGTGTTATGTTATTTTCGCTACAGTGAAGTAATATTTGGAGAATTAGCTAAATTAAAATTTGGCGACAAAGGATTGCATGAAGTTCACAGAAACTATGTCATTATAACAACATTAATATTGTGTTTAATGATGCATATCTTCAAATATTAACAATGTTCATATAAACTTCACTTGAGCTTTGTTTTAAATATGTCCTGTTGGGGCGCATTGAACCGGGTACTCCCTGGGCACAATGAGACAAGATTCCTTGTGCCACAACTGATAAATGAGAGAAGAATTTGTTGCAAGCCACAAAAAACTGGTTAGAGGTGCGCGTGTTCGTAGTTTTACTGCTAGCAACCGGTTGGCAACAGTTGGTATCGACACTTCTATCTGTGCTCTGGCAGCTGTACCATTTGACACAATACGACGAACTTAACGGACGTCTTTGCTGCGTAGACGTCCAGAATCTCGTCTCCGAGTGTGCGAATGTTCACGCGACCATTGCAACCAGCATGGTTGCACAACTGACGCCGCACTACAAATGTATGTTGCAGTTATGCGAAAGGACCTTCCCGCAACCCGCTCCCCCTTCAAACATGTTCAGTTAGCTGTAGAAAGCTTGAGTGCGTTTCCGCCGCATAGCGCTTGCTTACTTCTAAGTTGGGAACATCTTGAGTTTTATATCCCTGTAAAAGGATACATACAGCTGACACTGGCTGCTATGTCACTACGCTATATGTTGGTAAACGACGTTCAAACAATTATCAGTACACAGTGTCGGCTGGTGCTTCATATGGCTGGGGGTTCACTTCTTCCAGTGCCAGATCTTCAGAGCTGGATACTGTGGCGCCGACCGAACCCCCGCCGCTCGGGGCGCGTCGATGTTTCGCGACGCTCCCTCCTTCCCCCGTTCGGTATCGAAAAACACAATTTGGCGCACCACTGCGAGTGACGCCGGGAGGAAAGCACCACGGTTTGCCCGCCACCCCCTCGCCGCTCTTGAGATATATTTTCGTTAAAAGCTCTACAGATTGTCTTACCTCGGCTTGTTTGCGCTTGCTTCAACTCGAGCTGAGGCGTCGGCCTACCAAGCATCTTTATTTCACGCATCTCTTCCAAGATTAAAGCTGAGTAATTTGTTTCTAAAAGATACTGAAAGTTATTCGTTTTTCTTTGATAACAAACGCTAAGAACAGATGAATGTGCACATGAACACTAAAACACAGCAAGTAACTGATTACACTGTTAAGTGACTGTAACAATGAAGTCGTTATGATGAAGAGACAAGCTACCTTCGGGTCACGTGACACTGTAAGCAGCACCCCTGCCTAGCCTTACACATGCAAAATGGCTGCTTTCCCCAACATCTTTTCAAACAGTTAAACTTTTCTTACAACGAAGTGTATAATTGTCATTTACCCTCAGAATCTCGGGACATGAGCAAAAACGTCCAAAGATATGTGCCATGTAGGAATACAAAGTCATTGTTGTTCTCATATCTGTTAAAAAGAAGACTGGGTTTAAAAAAGAAAACAACATTGCTTGTAGTCTGGTTGGAAACCACTACCTTAGACGGCACAGCGCGATGCCGCTAACCACGCACCTATTCTTGCTAGGTGGAGAGTAGTGACTTAATTATTCATGATGAGATCTTCTGAAGGATTTTACAGTTGATGCGTGTTTAATAGATAGTTATAAGATATTTTACCAAATATCAATGCGCAAAAAAACAAACATAAACGGCGGATGTTGCCTTCATGGAGGATTTTCTCGTGCGTAAGGCGAGGTGCGTAGTAGCTCCATTTCTTGCTTTGGGACCTGCGTAACCGCCAGATCTCGAGTAGCCAGGAGTTGGCGTCTCTACCAGCTCCAACGCCAATGTTAAAAGCGGCGGCCGGCCGCGGTGGCCGAGGGGACTGATGCGCTACAGTCACGGTCTTCACGGCCACTACGGTCGGGGGTTCGAATCCCCCCTCGGGCATGGGTATTTGTGTCGACCTTAGTATTAGTTAGTTCCTAAGTAGTTTGTAAGTTTAGGGACTGATGACCCCGTAGTTAAGTCCCATAAGATATACAAACATTTGAATTTGAATTTAAAAGCGGCGTTTACCCTCGCTCCTCCCTGCCGCGAGAGCGCCCATATGCTGCCTCCAGGGGGTTCAGAAGAGAATCTGAACCTCAGCCGCGTATGTGCATCGTAACGCTGTGGCCACTGCCGCCTATATTAAGCTACCGCGCTACGATTCGTATACGTGCTGTCTCCGCGACGTAAAACGTTTCTCATGCAATAACAATACTTTGAATGTATATCTAAAATGATCTGATAGAAGAACGAAACGAAGAATGATGGTTTAAAATCACTTTTTATTTTATTTGTTTATTTACTTTTTTTTACGACGAGCTTATTTGCAAGGATTCACCGAACCAGAGAGCACACAGGACGCGCCGCCGCTGTCAGTACATCTACTATCGTCCAGTGTAATATACCTTGATCGGATCAAACTCGATGACGTATTTCCAGGTCCCAAAAAGACTTAAACTCATGCAACAATTACGCGACAATTTTCGTTAATTTACGATATGAGAAAACAGTGCTGATAGGTCGTTGAGTGTTTCATTAATGGAACTTCTTTATTACTAGCTCCAGGTGTGTCCCAGAGCCAGATAACCATTTTACATTTTTTACATTACTGACTTGTATCCTATTGTGGCTGCCACCTAAAGCCGTCCTCACGCGGGACGTGTTGTCCCAACGTGGCGCAGGCCAGACGTGCTGTCTATCTAGTGTGGCTACAGCACGCTCTGAAACGACCCGCTACATCCCACGGAACACAACGTGCTGCTCATCGTGATTTGCCACCGCAGCGCTCTCCAGCGACCCTTGCGAGATGGCTCTCTTAGGTTGTTTGCAGATGACGCCGTCATTTACCGTCTAGTAAAATCATCTGAAGATCAAAACCAACTGCAGAACGATCTGAATAAGATATCAGTATGGTGTAAAAATTGGCAATTGATTCTAAATAATGAGAAGTGTGAAGTCGTCCACATGAGTACGAAAAGAAATCCGTTAAACTTTGTTTACAACATAAATCAATCAAATGTGAACGCCGTAAACTCCACAAAATACCTAGGAATCACTATTACTTCAGACTTAAACTGCAAAGAACACGTAGATAATATCGTGGGAAAGGCGAACCAGAGACTGCGTTTTATTGGCAGAATCCTTAAAAGATGCAACAGAACTACTAAAGAAACTGCATACACTGCGCTTGTCCGTCCATTTTTGGAGTATTGCTGCCCAGTGTGGGATCCTTATCAGGTGGGTTTGACGGAGGACATCGAAAGTGTCCAAAGAAGGGCAGCTCGTTTCGTATTGTCACGATACAGGGGAGACAGCGTTACGGAAATGATACAGGATCTGGGATGGGAATCATTACAACAACGGCGTTTATCGCTGAGGCGTGGGTTACTTGCGAAACTCCAATCGCCAACATTCTCCTCCGAATGCGAAAATATATTGTTGACTCCCACTTACATAGGTAGAAATGATCATCAGAATAAAATAAGAGAAATCAGAGCTCGAACAGAGAGATTCAGGTGTTCTTTCTTCCCGCGCGCTATTCGAGAATGGAATGGGAGATAAATAGTATAATTGTGGTTCGATGAACCCTCTGCCAGGCACTTAAATGTGATTTGCAGAGTATCCGATGTAGATGTAGATGTAGATGGCGCGTAGATCATTGTCTTTATAAAGATGGATGTGCGTAAAATTACATGGTATTTGTTAGCGAACGCCGGAAAAAAAGTGAATACTGTACCTTTTATGCTTGCACGTTGCATGCAATACTCTTCCAGAAACTGTAATTTTTTTTCTTCAAGAAACCCAAAGACGGTACATTAACTGAAAGCGGTTGATAATGATAACAAAATGTACGACTAAATTACTTTTGGCAAAATATCATAAAAAACCTGTAAACGGTGAAATCCTTCATCTGCGCCAGCTCCACTTGTCTTGCTCTCTTATATTGCTATTTTTCACGATGTACATATTCTGCATATCCAAATGTTTACTTTGGCATTCCTTCGAAGATAATAACTTCCGACTGATACATTCTACTTTTTCACACTCGCGGGACAACGCCTCAGCTCGACAATGTTCGTTGTGATAATTTCTGTTTTTGTTATTGTACGTAAACACTGTTGCTCCTTTACTTCATCTGCTTCCATAAACAAACTTTCTCTGCACTGTAAAACTGAACTATTCCAGCACTGTACTGAAGTGCAATAAAATTCAAAAACACTGGCGAAAACCGAATGACGTAGGGTACTGTCTCGAAATTTATTGGTACCTGTGCCCTTGCACGAAATACTTAAGTTCTTTCGTGGGTAGAGTTCGTTCATGTTTGTAGTAAATAACGTCGAATACTCGTTATTATAATTGTATTAAATTAACAAATAAATTTCATAAATCGTAATTAAACCAAAACGTTAAAATATCTCAGAGTGTAGATGCAAACCTGTTATTTACATCTTTTCCTCCATAGCTCGTAACGCTAACCACCACGCTAATCCGTCGTCTTAAAAAGAAATAATAACGAATATCGGATATTACACGTAAATTAATAAGAAAGAACCAGAAACTTTAAGGCGACAAAAAAGTTAAAAACAAAAAAATTTTAGAAGTACGGGGTCACGAACCCAAGTTATTCCCAACTTCTGCGCCATAGGTCACGGCGCTACCAACTGCGCTATTTCTCCTCGGGAAAGTGTGCGCCGTATTTGTGATATACAATGCACCTAAAACACGTTGTGATATCTTATTTATCTATGATAAAGTATTGTAAAGACGGTATAGACGCTCCTTTGATAGAATGGCGTTGAACCAAATTATAGGAACGATATTCTTTCACGGTATATAAGTTATAACACTGACTAACGTTAAATACGATATCCTTTAAAGTTATGAATATATAGTTTCCGGTAATTTATTGTAACAAATCATACCTATAATGCTGCGTTTAAAAAGTTTTTCACTTTTCTGGCGCTTTAAATAGATTATATTTATACATCGTAGTCTAAAACGAAAGAAGGCACGAAATGCGAAGTTCCGTTTGCAATATGGCGGATCAAAAGTTCTGCTTGTCACGTGAAAACCAGGCCGCTTTTCATTGGCCACGTTCCACTCCACGAAGCAAAAATCTAACATGCTGGATCCTTCATTTTACGCTTCGCAGGGCAGTAGAATGTGGAATTCCACGCCGCAACGGCACCACGTCCTCCTCCACGTGCGTTTCCACGTCCCGTGAGAGGACGGCATAAGGCTTATCAAATGTTCAAATGTTTGTAGAGTCTATGGGACTTAACTACGGGGTCATCAGTCCCTAAACTTACAAACTACTTATGAACTACTTACAACTAAGGACGGCACAAATATCCATGCCCGAGGGGGGATTCGAACCCCCGACCGTAGTGGCCGTGCAGACCGTGACTGGAGCGCCTCAGTCCCCTCGGCCACCGCGGCCGGCCATAAGGCTTATGTAGCTTACGTAGTAGCCACGCCACTGACGTGTTAGCTTACTTTTCTTATATTGTGAACGGTTGTAAAGTGGTTATCTGATGCTAGGACACGCCCTAAACTGGTAATAAAGAAATTCCATTAATTAAACACTCAACGACTTAATCACCATTGTTTTCTCACATTGTATTTCCAGATATACAATTTTTTCGGGTTGTGTAATTACATTATTATGTGAGCTGCTCGCGGCCACGGGTCTTATGTACCAAATTATGCAGAAAATATTCCGGAATAACTTCCCAAACTTTTCAGTGAATTTCAGATTCATTCTGTTATTGAATTCCCAGGGTATAAATGTAAGCCTTATGCACATCTCTGTGACGTAGGAACGATGCAATATTTGCAATGAGAAGTGACGGCAAGTCAAATCAGAGCGGTAAACGCTTCAGGGCAGTGTGTCGGGTCCTTAAAGCGACAGAGAGCGATGTTTTAGCGGCTCGTTGGTTGAGTGGCAGTGTTTGAGGTGGGGAACAAGGCGGCTGTTGAGGCGGTGCTGGAAGCATTTGGTATCGTTTGGCAGGGCCGGCAGCACGCTTTGATCACCTGCCAGAGGCGAGGCCTCCAGGTATTTTTGTGGCCGGCGGCCGTGGCTTTCCGTTGTTCAGGTCGGGGTCGCGGGGATGCTCGGCGCAGTCGTCACAGCGGCAGATGCTGCGCCATCGAGCGTTCCACGTGCACGCGACGTCTTCTAAAGCTCGGCAGACGTTAGTCTTTGCTAATATTGCCAAACAGGCCAAAATTGCATTCAATCTGAGGAAGAACTTACTGACCAGCAAGGACATCAGTATGGCGATAAAAAAGCTATAACGAAAGCTCTATACGGTTGCGAAACTTGGACAATAAGAAGAGAGGAGAGAAGACGGCTAGAGGCCCTGGAGATGTGGTGTTATAGATCAGCTGGAAAGAGATAGTGACAAATGAAGAAGTGCTTAGGAGAGTACAGGAAAACAGATCCCTGTGGAGGCACATCCAAACAAGACGAGACAAACTTATAGGGCACATCCTCAGACACAATAACATAGTCTGAACAATAGCAGAAGGAGCTATTGAGGGAAGAAACCAAAGGGGGTGACCAAGAATATCATACATGCAACAGATCATGGATGATGTTGGATGTAACACGTATGTGGAAATGAAGAGGAAGGCAGACAGAAGAGAGGAATGGTGCTCTGCTGCAAACCAACCTCAGGGTTGAACACTGAAGAAGAAGAAGAAGAATATTGCCTCTTATAGAAATTCGACCAGTTGTGCTTACAAGGGAACGGAAATCAATTTTTTAAAATGTAACCGGAATTTATTGATATGCAGATTCTTAGATCTTACCTGAACCCTGCATTTCCCAATAAAAAGGATGTAGGAAGTCGCAGCTACTCAAAATTAAGTAATTAAAAATTAGGAACTTACTTGAATTATCTGGTATCACCAGCAGATGACCGAAAAGTTATTGCTTCACGATGATACCCAAAATAGTGACAACAAGAAATAACGTTATTCCATTACCGAGAAATTTTGATTTGCACTACTGTTAATAGGGTTGACCTAGTAGTTCCACCCATTCTACCGCTACATGACTGTCGTGCTAGTCTGTACCTTTGGTGGCGTATCTTTGTCTAATTACCCTTTTTAGATAAGATTTTTCTTTCTTTATTGTAATTTCTATTCCCCTAAACGGCCCAGGCTGTCAGCACACACAGTCGTTCTTCGGCCAAGTGATAGGACAAAGAAAAGGAGTATACAAAATTAAAGATACGTTGACAAATATAGGTAATTAAAATTATTATGGATACAGTGATGAAGAAAATAAAATATGACTTAAAACGGAGACAATAAATGTAAGATATACGTATGAACACAGCGACAATGACGAGAAAAAGGAAAAAAATGAAACAACAGTAGAAATACTTCACCACATAAAATATCTAAAAAAAATCACCGGGTGTTGGCTACAGCGGCCATTCACTGTTCATAAAATGAAACACAACACTGTAGACACCACATTCGCGAACCACTCGTTCACTGAAAGTGATGAGATGGGTTGGAGAGAGGGAGAAGGGGGAGTAGGAGGAAGGGTGGTGGAAAAAGCGGCGAGTAGAATATATGGAGGGCTGGAAGGCGCTACAGGGCTAGGAGGAAGGAACTGTGGGGTTGGAAAGTCCCAGGAAGCCAGGGGGGATGAATGGAGGGGAGGGGAAGAAAGGAAGGGAAGAGAGTGGCAGGAGGGACGTCTGGAGGAGTTAGGAGAGGAGGAGGGAGTGGAGGGGGAAGCGAGGAATGGGCGGGCCCTCAGGGGGAGGATGGGGAGGAGGGGGGAGGATCACAGCTGGTAGGAGGAGTAAATTTCGGGACAGAGGACATCATCTGGGAGTGGGAGTGTGCGGAAATTGCCATTGGAAAGGATCTGGAGAGTGAACAGCAGAAGGGCTGGGGGACACTGTGATGGAGACATGGCAATGGACAGGTTGTAAAGAAGGAGGGGATAGAGAAGAGGATTGGGACAGGTCTAACTTGCGGGAGAGGTAGCGGAGACAGTGGCGTTCAATGAAGAGGACGAGGTGGGGGAAAGGTATGAGGGCGTAGAGGATCCGTTTGGGGTGTGGGTGGGGGATAAAGCGTGATGCGGAGGACATGGCTCTCCAGGAATTTGTAGAAGGATCGTGGGGGGGAGGGGGGTGACTGTGCGAGATTTAGGTGGGATGGGATATGCCAGGGGTGTAGCGGATGAATGATTTTTAAGTGTAAAGAACAATGGAAGGGTGTAGGTCCCAGATTCGGCCAACAAGGAGTTTGAGGCGCTGGGGTGGGAGTGGGCTTCCTCTTGGATGGTGTGGAGGTGGGGAGTCCAGGAGAGGGTACAATCGGTGGTTAGGCCTAAGTATTTGAGGGTGGCAGAAAGGTGCATAGGGCAGACTACGATCGGGGGTTCGAATCCCCTCTCGGGCATGGATATTTGTGCCGTCCTTAGTATTAGCTAGTTCATAAGTAGTTTGTAAGTTTAGGGACTGATGACCACATAGTTAAGTCCCATAAGCTGTACAAATATTTGAACATTTGATGGAAGGAAGGGGTGGTACGACCTACAATGATTGCCTGCGTCTTGTCGGGATTTATAGACAGGAACCATTGGTTATTAAATATGAAAACATCCAACATCCACATCCTTTAAGCACTCTTACGGCACATTTGTGGCAAAGCCCCTCTCCAAATATCTAAGTTTCATTAGCCTTGTTGCTTAATTAATATAGAAAAATAGTACTTCAACTTTCGAGTTCATGTATATACATAACACCAAGAAATAATCCTTTTTTCGTTACTGAGTGCGATAATCGATTTCCACTAATAACAATATCGTTCCACCATTGTACCACTAGATCTGTACCTCCCGCAGCGCATCCTCGTTTAACACCCCATTTAAATAAGAAATCTTCTACTTCCTTAAGCACTATTAATGACATCGTACATACGCTCACAATTTTTGTTTGCGCACATCTACGGAAATAACCTTTTTGAATTATACAATGAAGAGCCAAAGAAACAGCTGCCTAATATCGAGTAGTGCTCCTGCAATTATGCTGAAGCGCTGTAACACGACGTGAAATGTACTCGAATTATGTCTGAAGTAGAACTGGAGGGACATGAAACCATCCATCCTGCAGGGCTGTCCATTGTACGTGTACGAGGGAGTAGAGACCTCTTCCGAACAGCACTTTGCAAGGAATCACAGATAAGCTCAATACTGTCCTTGTCTGTGGAGTTTCATGCCTATCGGAGGTGTTACAACTCTGAACAGTGTTTCTAGAGTCACGCTGTAGCAATTCTGAACGTGTGGGTTGTCGCATTGTCCTGTTGGAATTGCCAACGTTCATCGGAATGCACAATGCACATGAATAAATGCAGACGATCAGCCACGATGCTACGTACATGTCACCTGTCAGAGTCGTACCTAGACGTGTCAAACGTCCATATCACTCCAACTGCACATGTCCCACACCATTACAGAGCCTATACCAGCTTGAACAGTCCCCCGCTGACTTTCAGGGTCCATGGATTCATGAGGTTGTCTACGTACCCCCACACGCCCATCCGATCGATACAACTGGAAACGAAACTCGTCAGACCAGACAACATGTTTCCAGTCATAAACAGTCCAACGTCGGTGTTGACGGGCCCACGAGAGGCGTGAACCTTTGTGTTGTGCAGTCAGCAACGGTACCCGAGTGGGTCTACCGCTCCGAAAACCCATATCGAACGACCTTTCGTTGAATGGTTCCCACGCTAACATTTGTTGATGTTCAAAATCAAATGTTTGTTAAGCTTATGGGACTTAACTACGGGGTCATCAGTCCCTAAACTTACAAACTACTTATCAACTAGCTTATCCTAAGGACGGCACAAATATCCATGCCCGAGGGGGTATTCGAACCCCCGACCGTAGTGGCCGTGCAGACCGTGACTGGAGCGCCTCAGTCCCCTCGGTCACCGCGGCCGGCGTTGATGTCCCAGTACTGAAATTCGCAGCAGTTTGCGGAAGGGTAGCGCTTTCGTCACTTTGAACAGTTCTCTTCCGCCGTCGTTGGTACCGTTCTGGCGTGATCTTTTTGCGGGCGCAGCGATGTCGGATATTTGATGTTTTATCGGATTCCCGATGTTCATGGTGCACTCGTGAAATGGTTGTACGGGAAAAATCCCCACCTCGTCGCTTCCTCGGAAATGCTGTCCCCCCTCTCTCGTGGGCAGACTATAACACCACGTTGAAATTCAGTTACATCGTGATAACCTGCAGTTGTAGCAGCAGGAACCGATCTACCGCCTGCGCCAGACACCTGGTCTCTTATAAAGGCGCCGTCCTCTGAGTGTATGCATATCTCTGTGTTTCCAAAGGCATGCCATTACCACTTTCTTTTTATCTAATATATGAAGCAGAGTGTCCGTATGTTTGTAAATGTTGCATAAAAATCTACTGTTTTTTTCCAATATTTATGAAATTTTGTACACGTAAGCTTCAATCCATGAGGACGGTTGCCGTAAGTGTAAGATTCTAATACGATATATAGTTCTCGAGATAAGACGTCATAAACAGTGAGATGCGCGAAAAACTGCTGCACTTTGCGACAATGCTGCTCATTTTCTCCTAAACCACTAGACCGATTTCCACCAAATTTCGTACACTCATTCCTTACCGTTAGGTATCAATTTCTACACGGGTAATATCACGTACGACACATGGTTCAGAAGCTATGACGTCATAAACAATAGGAATCGCAAAAACTGCCACATCATGCAGCGAGACTTTGTGAATACGCTGTATGAGAATCCGAATTCTTAGCGACTTGCAACAAATTTTAAACATAATTTCAAACCTTTATTAAACTTTTTCTCGCTGACAACCATAGCAAAATGATCAAAGGAAAAAAAGTTTCTCGCTTACTACTTTTCCGCTATTTATGGAGTAAAATTACGGCGTTCAGAATTACGTTACCATTTACAAATTGTAGACGCAGGACACTTTACACACAGTATACACACATATAATTGAATGTACCTTCTAAATTGTATCACATTCCGACACTTAGTTCATTAGATATGAGCAGATAAACAGTAACGTTCCGCTATTCATGGACTAAAACTACTGCATTCGGTTCGCCGTTACAAATTTTAATTTCTGCACTACAAATTGTAGCTACAAGAAATTTTACAGACAGTATACACGCTTATAGTTGAGTGTACGTTCTAAATTATATGACATTCACACACGTAGTTCATGAGATATGAGGACTTAAACAGAAACGTTCATGGCAAACCGCCACTTCCCGCACCAAGTTTTAATCTATTACTTCTTTACTACTAACTGTATTTCCAAGAGATTTCACAGACATACAGCCCATGTACAAATGAATATCTGCCTGAAAAATCGCAGCCGCGTGTACTGGAGCGCCGTGTTGCGATGCGCGCGGTCGTCGGGGGTTGGGTCCCCCCCCCCCCCCCCTCGGGCATGGGTGTTTGTGTTGTCCTTAGTTTAGTTTACCTTACGTTAAGTAGTTTGTAAGCTAGGGACTAATAACCAAGCTGTTGAGTCCCATAGATTTACAAACATTTGACATTTGAATGAAAATTCGCAGGAATAAATAAATAAATAAATACCCGGGCAACGCCGGGTTTTCATCTAGTCCTCAGTGTATAAGTTTCATATGCCTCCCTGTACACTTTATTAATATTAAAATCGGTACTTCAATTTTGGGATCGCGTATTTATAGAATAATATTACAGTATTTGTACAATTTGCACGTCATACAGTTAAAAAGTCGTGTATTTAGGCAGAATTATCTCCTGCGGAGAAATAACTAAGACAATCGCTAAAATTAATGAAGCACATATCCTGCCACAAAATAAATAAACAAATAAAATAAAATACCAGCCTCATGAAATGGTTGCGTGTTCTAAGGCATCATGCTACGGACTAGGCGGGTGTTTACACAGGAGGTTCGACTCCTCTCTCGGGCATGGGTGTGTGTTTGTCGTTAGTGTAAGATAGTTAAGTAGATTGTAAGTCTAGGGACTAATGAAGTTAGCAGTTTTGTCCAAAAGATTTATAAACATTTGATTTGAAAAAATACAAAATAACACAAACACCCAGGCAGTCGTTAAATATGTGTTACAGCACGCCATTATTGTAATTCATGATGTAAATTTAATTTTCTGTAATATTTTTCTACTTCATATTTTTTTCTAATCTTCAATTCGCATTCTGCGTTCTCATTTTGGTAGTTAGTTTGTCCTTCCTTGCATTTTCTTCATTTATGATTATTGTTGAACTTCATTTCTACCCACCTATCGTTTCTACGTATTTTAATACTGATATGCTACATGATGCGAGCTGCTTGCTGTTTCCTGTTTCCAGTTTTGTAATAAGAATATACGAGGTAAGTGTGGTGCCGCACAATTATGAAGTGCGCGCCACGTACTTTCGCCGCGCGCCGCCATGCACGCTCGGCGCGGCGTTCTTACGACGTCAGCCACGAGCGCCCTCTGCTGCAACTCCGCTCGTGGCCACGACTGCTGCATCGGCCACTTGGGAATCAGATAGGCACCAGTTAAGACTTGGCTATCCGATAGGCACTAGGAATCATCAGTAGGCAGGCCTCTATCTAAACTATGTATCAACATTATACTAGTCTGCTGCTCTCCAAGATAAGTACTGTAATTTTTCTTGAGATGTATCTCTTATACTAATTTAGCTTAGTGTTTCTAGTTTCTGCTGTCCCACTGGCTGGTCACCTCCATACCTGCACACGCGTGCATCCTTTATTCCTGTGTCGGTCTCTTTCTACTCGGCCACCGACACCTACGACAACCGGCGGAAACGAGACAAAAGTGGCGACGAGGCTGGGATACAAAAGTAAGTCAATTTTTTATTTATTTGTGTCTCAGTCATATTGTCTCCCCCTTTCCATTATTCAAGTTTATCAGTTTCGTTGTACCCTTAGGGAGTACTTTCAACAGGACCATAAATTTTAGTGTTTGTGTTTTCCCCTATTTTCCCGGGCATGTCCGTTGCGCGTATTAATGTTTTCTAAGGATTACCTCGGTGGTCCTAGTCACCACATTGTTCGGTTTTTAAAAGTTCAGTTTTGCACGTACGTAGTATTGGTCAACCACCATTAAACGTAATTTATTCGGGATACCTTCCAAATTTCCATTAAACGTAATTAATTTATTTTCTGGGATACCTTGCACTATTTACCATACATTATTATCAGAAATTGTATTCAACAGCACCTGCGAATGTGGCCGCCATTACAATAGGAAAATGCACCGCTGTATTTCGAATGCTGCGAACGGCACATATGCAATGCTCGTCTGGAACAAACAGAACACCAAGGTCCTTCGCCAAGCAACTGGCTACTGGGACAGCGTCATGAAGAAATCCATTAGAATATGGAGTCACGTGAATCCGGACAACAGAACGAAGGATATCAGCTCGGTGATGCTCGGAAGCCCGCGTCAGCGGCATTATGACGAGAGCGCATCCAGCACCTTCCAACTCGCAAGACGCGGTCGGAAAGCCCACCCGGAGATGCTAACGAAGCACCCGCTACCCCAGCAGCTCCTCTGTCCGTAGCCAGGCGGAGAGGTGGGGCCGGCCGCAGTGGCCGAGCGGTCTGCGGCGCGCCAGTCACGGTCTGCACGGCCGCTGCGGTCGGGGGTTCGAATCCCCCCTCGGGCATGGGTGTTTGTACCGTATTTAGTATAAGCTAGTTCATAAGTAATCATCTTTTGATGTTGCTGTTCTTCTTTCTTCCATGCTTGCTTGGATAAATGGTGAGGACTTTCCGCCGTATGTAAGGCACCTGATTTTTAATTTTTCCCAAACATGTTTCAGCACATTTTGTGCTATCATCACCCCAACATTCCCCATCAACAGACGAATATAACACGACACTAATACTAAACACTCGTATTTCGCGCGAAACTCTTCAAAACAAAACACCCAGAGAACAAATGAACAGCTTTCAGCTGTATTCATACGCCCAATATTACCACTGGCGTAATGCATACCACGAACAAAACGTGTAAAACAAGTGATATCCACATTACAAAATTAACAGCAACAACCAGATTCTAAAGAGAAGGAGTAATTAGAAAGTAATAAAGTAAGAAACTTTAAACAGTTTGCAGATGACAAATTTGTAAATAGTATTACCAAAGCAACAAATAAGTTGGCTACTTAACGAGTTTTATGTAGCCTAATGTAGAAGGTATGTAAAAAATGTGATACTCGTATATTAGGTCTAATTTTCACTAAACTGAAATAGTTATACGTTAGATATCCTAACCAAAATTAAAAACGAATAAACCTAGAAAAACATTTTAGAAGTACCCGAAAAGACTATTGTACAGTAACTATAATTTTTCAGAACAAAAATACACCATCCCACTGATGATAGCAGAAAATGTGCTGAATGGGAAAAATTAAAAATCAGGTGTCTTGCATACGGCGGAAAATCCTCACCTTTTAGTTCATAAGTAGTTGGTAAGTTTAGGGACTGATGACCCCGCAGTTAAGTCCCACAAACTTAACAAACTTATGAACTCTTTTTTTTTTTTTTTTTTTTTTTTTTTTTCAACATAATTTTTACGAAGACACAAGGGAATTTACGGCTTTAGCCGCCATTGCGCACTAGAATTAAATCAATGAGAAAGTTGGAAATATGCTCCCAGTCTTGATTCGAACCCGCGTCTCCAGCTTACTAGGCAGTTGCGGTGACCACTATGCCACTGGGGCACATTGATCACCTCGACACGGACTACTCTAGCACTCCCACGCAAATTTTTAATTTATCCACACACTGACATAGTGCTCGTAGCTGTTATCACTTATTACTCGCCACATGTCGCAGATTTCTGTAAGAGCTACGGCCTGGAGTGCATGCGCGTTGAACAAGACATTACCTCAATTATTCCGACAGACGTAGAGAGGGTGAAGCGGGGACTTTGTAGATCAAGTTTTACATAGGAACCCATGTCCGGGAATGTCATACAATGATTCTATGAACTCTTATTCAACGTCTGGTGTATGCAACAAAGCCGCGGTAGAGTAGCCCAGAGGTCTAAGGCGCCTCGCTGCGGAGTGTGCGGTTGCTCGCCGTCGGAGGTTCGAGTCCTTCCTGGGGCATGGGTGTGTGTGTTGTCCTTAGGTTAGTTAACCTTAGTTTGTAAGCTACGGACTGATGACCATGCAGTTTGGTCCGATAGAATTACAAACATTTAAACATTTGTATGCAACAAGTCCCTTTTACGGTAAGCTCTTTGCTTTCCATAGTTTTCTTTTTTTTTTCTTTGGAGGGGGGGAGTGGAACAGGAGAGCAAGTAACTAGAGGTGGTACTAAGTACCGTCCGCCACACACCTTTGGGTGGATTGAGGAGTATGTATGTAAACGTACATGCAGAAATTTTAAAATAAGATTCCAAGAACACATGAATAACAATGAAAACAATACGCCACCATTCAGTACACATTTGAAAGAATAAAATTACGAAACGATAGACATAGTACAATGAATGTCAACCATACATATTGCTGATAAAGACAAATATATAAAATTTCTGGATGAATTTCAAATTATTAGTTACATCGAAAAAGATCCGAATAATATCTTTAACGAACAAACTGACCTAACAATAAACATTTTACTAATATCCTTATCCAAAGATGAAACAACGATTCAACAAAATATAATAAATTCCAAATTATTAAAATTTACACATTGGTTATACTTTGTTTTCGGAATAGGCATAAATAACATCGCAAATATTAATAATCCAAAGAGAAAATACAGCGATTTCGGCATCTATAACGTCTATGACATTTTCAACAACAAGATATATCGCCGATTGATAAAGCACCACTTTCCTGACATAAAATAATAAAGAAGCGTACTAAAAGACTGCAACTTAATAGAACAACAAAACCGATTTCTATGACAGCAAAGAAATAAAATTTAACTAAGTATCAAACGATGTAAAATATATAATGTTCAGAATTATTCCCATAATGTAATCCATAGACTACATAATATGCATTCTGTATTAATTTATGTATCTTCTGCAGGTTCGCTGGCGATGAGCATGTACTCAACACCATTCTGGTAAAATAAATATACAAAAAGAGAGCAGTCTAGTAATTAAATTCACGTAAAATATCATTTATTAAGTAGCCATATCGTGTGGTGGATCAATAGTCTGCTGAAAGAAAAAAGAAACTCTCTGTGAACCTTCAGGTTTAACTTTTGATTTATACTCATTTTTTGTGATTGCACCTGATCATGGCAAATAGTAACGTTCCGTTACGGTTTGACTCGTGTTTTACCCTACTTCATAAATGATCCCGGAGACGTACAGCTTCTTCACCATTATTTTCAAAACATTTTGTTCCGGAATGTCCTTGCCATTGTAAAGTTACTGCCTATACTAAGCTTCAAAGTAATCAAATCACAATTAGTAACACATATACATATTGAGGTAACACATTTACATAAATAAAACAAGAAACCTACGTGAATATACAGAATTGCAGTTTGTAACGATACTTTATTGCCTCTATATTTGACTTCCAATATTTACAAAATGTATCGGCGAGGCGTCGTGCCGTACTTAAATAATTGCAGCAATTCCTGAATATGTCTTAACAGTTAATATGCGTATATCAATTCTACTCTTAATCAAAATATCCACGGGTGTACTGCCGGTCTATAGTGTCCAACGGGCACAATATTTCGGCGATCATACATGTCGCCATCATCAGGTGAACTGACGGACTGAGCTCCTGGAAACAAAGGAAAAATTTTAAAATCTGAGCAAATGTGCTCCTTATTCAGAAGTGTCTTTATATCCTGATCGGAGTACCGAGTATGCTAGACAATCATACAAAGGAAGCTAATTTCCGAGAAGAGATAGGAGAGTGTCCAGCGTAGGGCGGCGTTTGGAGCGCGTGACTGCACGATGACACATTAGGGTGGGTGCGCGAGGACGCACAGGGCTGGCCTCATTCGAGAAGGTGCAGATGCGAGTTTGAGGCGAACCCGTGTCGTAATGCTCGCTTGTTCCCGAGAAGTGGGGTATTCTGGTCCGGTAGGCTTTTGCAACGCGACTAATAAGAGGCTTGGCATGAGCGCCTTTCTCCCGCTTGTCACACGACCGTGTGCTGGCTGCGCGTCACGGCCTCGTGTGGAGGAGTCATTAGCAGTGCATTTCCGGCCGTCACCAACGCTACAGAGCTGAGATCTCTGAAACCAGTAATAAACCAAAAAGAAAAAAAAATGTCGTACTACTGATTAAGGGGACTGCGACTTCATTCTGATTACAGCTGTTGATACTTACAATATATTGAGGCTTAAGCCCCTTGTACATGACAAACATTCTTGTCTCTGTTGACTACTTGAGACGGATGGCTCTACTGCAACGCCCCTGGCGTGTACTCCCGTACTGCTTCACGCCTGTCTCGAGTAGTCGTTTTCGTTTAGACGTAAACACCAAAACTATAGAGATCGGAATGAAGAAGTGAGGTTATGAGGGCACTTTTTACGTAGGAGCAAGAAAAGGAAAATTGTATTTATTAATGCCCAAAGAGTAATTCATAACTGATGTACTCCTCATATGTCATGTTGTAAATTTTGTACACAACTGACAACCTAAATAATAGTAAAAGTTTTCAGAACTTACAAGTTTATTTCGTGAAGAAAATGTATACTGGAAAAGTTGGTTTACGTTCTAGGAGGCGATCCAATTATGATATTTTAAAAAGATATAAAAAAGCCAAGATCGCTGATCATCAATTTTTATTTACGACGACCGGTTTCGCTGAACTATGTCAGCATCATCTGGTCAAATAAAATATTTTACAAGGCCATAATCTTGTAATGTCAATCAGTTGTTATATAACAATTTACAGTGCATATATTTGACCAGATGATGCTGACATTGTTCAGCGAAACCGGTCGTCCTAAATAAAAATTGATGATCAGCGATCTTGGCTTGTTTATATCTTTTTACAATATACTGGAAAACACATGAAACAATATCGAAAATTCAGTAAAAAACGAGTAATTACTTTAGTTTTCATGTTTATTTGCTTGCTAACGGTCAAAATAACATCGAAAATAATTTTTTTCATCTAATAATTCTGACTCTTGGGTTGAGACAATTTTGGGTAAAACACGTATAAACATATTTACGCTCGTATATATACATATTATAAGTTTTTTCCTCGTAAAACGAAAATATTTTTCTGCTTTTAGATATTTCGTCTCTTTTGTAGGACAAAATTAGTAGAAAAAACATATTAGGCTGTGGTGCAAGTTTTCGGTGTGATGAAAACAAAAAGCAAACAACAGAATAAAGTTAAAGAAGATGCGAAAGCATTTCTGTAATATCCATGCGCTGGAGCAGTATAGGTTAACTTCCGATGTTAGCAGACATCTCTACTGTTACTTGTTTCTGCGAATGCACATTCTGCAGCACACTCGAAAATTTGGAACTCCTTACTCGGCACAATCTATGGATCATTGACGTCATACAATCACTGGCGTCTGATTTACACGCATTCACGAAAGGCGCACGCACTTCGAGTAAATTTTCACCACAAAGTCGATCGTGTAAAAAGTGCTTTAGATGTATAGGTACTTGTCAGCTCTCGACATATCGGAAAAAGTATAGATATACAGGTTGTTACAAAAAGGTACGGACAAACTTTCAGCAAACATTCCTCACATACAAAGAAAGAAAATATGTTATGTGGTCATGTGACGGAAACGCTTAATTTCCATGTTAGAGATTATTTTATTACTTCTCTTCAATCACATTAATCATGGAATGGAAAAACACAGCAACAGAACGTACCAGCGTGACTTCAAGCACTTTGTCACAGGACATGTTCAAAATGTTCTCCGTTAGCGAGGATACATGCATCCACCCTCCGTCGCATAGAATCCCTGATGCGCTGATGCAGCCCTGGAGAATGGCGTATTGTATCATAGCCGTCCACAATACGAGCACGAAGAGTCTCTACATTTGGTACCGGGGTTTCGTAGACAAGAGCTTTCAAATGCCCCCATAAATGAAAGTCGAGAGGGTTGAGGTCAGAAGAGCGTGGAGGCCATGTAATTGCTCCGCCTCTACCAATCCATCGGTCACCGAATCTGTTGTTGAGAAGCGTACGAACACGTCGACTGAAATGTGCAGGAGGTCTATCGTGCATGAACCACATGTTGTGTAAGGCACACAGGTAGAGTATCCCGTATGAAATCATGATAACGTGCTCCAGTGAGCGTAGGTGGAAGAACATGAGGCCCAATCAAGACATCACCAACAAAGTTAATAAATACATCAAATGGGCATCTGCCAACTCCGCATTTGTAAACATTGCACTGACTGTAAAACTACTTTCGTTATGAACACTAACCAGTTGATGCTACGTACTGATGTGCTTGATGCTAGTACTGTGTAGCAATGAGTCGCATGTCAACACAAGCACTGAAGTCAACATTACTTTCCTTCAAAAGGGGCGGTGAATCGACGATGTACAGTATATACTAACGAAACAATTGGGTATTATGACAATTGTCTGCACGAATTATTTTAATTTTCATTTAAAGAGAAATACTAAAATGAGCTCTAACATGGAAATTAAGCGTTTCCGGACACATGTCCACATAACATATTTTATATATTTGTGTGTGAGGAATGTTTCCTGAAAGTTTGGCCGTACCTTTTTGTAACACCCTGTATAGATATATTAAGCCATTTTAGAACTACATATTGGTATGAGATATTCTGTACATTAACGAGCTACCATCCTGCCTGTGTCTCCTCCAGCGAGGGTGGGCAAATACGCTGATGCGGCCGGCCGCGGTGGCCGAGGGGACTGAGGCGCTTCAGTCACGGTCTGCACGGCCACTACGGTCGGGGGTTCGAATCCCCCCTCGGGCATGGATATTTGTGCCGTCCTTAGGATAAGCTAGTTGATAAGTAGTTTGTAAGTTTAGGGACTGATGACCCCGTAGTTGAGTCCCATAAGCTTTACAAACTTTTTATTTATTTATTTATTTTTATTTTTATTATTTTTATTATTATTATTATTTTTTTTTTTTTTTACGCTAATGCGAGCTCGGGTGTCCGCGAGCGCTCACACTACTTTCACTCTAGCATCGCCAGCAACAAGTTCCCTTTCCACCTGCTAACATTGCTCGGTTGCTGGTGCAAGCGCGCGAAGAGGGGCATGTTCGCATCATTAGAATCGTAGTATCGGTTCGAAGTCTGCATGGCGTTCGTGGTAGGACTCTATTAGGGAGAAGAAAAAAATATTGAAATATTTTACAAGAGCTTTCGTCGAGAAAAGCTCCTGCAGCTAATTAAACTAGTTGCTCGAGTCTGCAATATGTTCGAGACTAAATATTTGCGCGAATGTGTTTTTCTTTCCTAAAATGAAATTTACGAAATTATAGGTCATGAGTAATCTTACTGACTTTCAAATGACTGAAGTAATGCGATTGATTAGCAATACTCTCACTCCCAACACCGAGATCCCAAAAACAACATTTAAACAGAATTAGAGCATGATTAGAGCACGCGTTTCTTTCTTTTTCATAAGTACTAGGTCAGTTCTGAACTTAGCACTATTTACTATGTTAATATATGTTTAATGCCCGTTTCTTGTATTATCTCTTTGCTGACCAGAAAATTAAGTCTACGAAAATGACATTTTAATACCCTTTATTGATTAGTATTATTCCTCCTCCATCCTCCTTTGATAAACCCAAATATAAAATCATTTTGGTTGTTTGTTAAAATAGGGTTAGAGAGATTATTACGTGTTAAGAGCATAAGTGTTATCACAATAATGGAGTCGTAATAGTATCGACCATAATTTATTATTATTATTGTCCGAAATGTTTCCAAAAAATCATAAAACTACAGAAAAATTTAAAGAGGGCCATAAAACAAACCAGTGCGAGTTTTTCTGGAGGCCGAGTTCTGTGACAAACCAGAAACTTCTCATTTCATGTTACTCACCTCCTATAGGGTCCTCCTCATCCACTTTGATCATTGTTGTTGGGCGTTCTTCTGTTTCCTGTAACAAAAAGTTAATTTTCAATATTTACTATAGTTTATTGAGAAAAAATATGAATAGAAGATAACATGGGGATCAACGACGTCATAGAAAAAATATCAATGATTTATTATGCGAGAAATTTGAGTGTTAGTTGATTTAAAAAAAAACCGATTCCAAGTTTACAACGACTATTATCAATTTCTGATACTGTTACAAGTTTCCGTTAGGCTGCGCGAATGGAATATGTATTTATTCCATTCTTATGGTAGCCCATCTCTATCTTGCCCCTGTGTCCACCGCCTTATGGTTTCCATGGAGCTCATTGATTATGATATCACATCTGAACAATCTTCCCTGCGATAAATTTACAGAAATGTACAGTGGAATATTAGGAAACTTTCTGCAAAATGTGTTGCGAATAGAGTTGGTAGAAAACACGTAATAAACTACAACTTCATGCGTGATGGGATGGTTTTTTCATAAATTTCATTGCTTATGAAATATTTTCTAAACTATGTGTTGCACTATGGCAAAATATCTAAGGTACGTGTAGTAGTATATGTGCATACTGTCTACAAATAGATTAGTAGAAAAAACGTTAAATAGAACTATGTGTGGTAGGAGGCTTTTGATTGTATACATCATGGAATTCTTCTAGATAAGCTAAAGTATTGTGATATGAGTGGTGCAGTGCACAAATGGTTTAAATAATACTTAACTGGAAGAGTGCAGAAAGTTAAAATAAGCAGTTCACGTGATATAGAAGAAGCGATTAATTCCTCTATCTGGGGAGTTGTCAAAAAAGAGGTCCCACAAGGTCCGGTCTTGGATCCTTTGCTGTTCTTAATATATACACTCCGGCCATTAAAATTGCTACAACACGAAGATGACGTGCTACAGACGCGAAATTTAACCGTCAGGAAGAAGATGCAGTGATATGCAAATGAATAGTTTTTCAGAGCATTCACACAAGGTTGGCGCCGATAGCGACACCTACAACGTGCTGACATGAGGAAAGTTTCCAACCGATTTCTCATACACAAACAATAATTGACTGGCGTTGCCTGGTGTAAGGAGAATAGTGTACCGTCACATTTCGGACTTTGATAAAGGTCGGATTGTAGCCTATCGCGCTTGCGGTTTATCGTACCCTTCACGCTGCATCACAGACAGGAGCGCCTGCGTTGTTATACGCAACGACGAACCTGGGTGCACGAATGGAAAAACGTCATTTTTTTTCGATGTATCCAGGTTCTGTTTACAGCATCATGATGGTCGCATCCGTGTTTGGCGACATCGCGGTGAACGCATATTGGACGCGTGTATTTGTTATCGCCATACTGGCGTATCACCCAGCGTGATGGTATGGGGTGCCATTGGTTACAGGTCTCGGTCACCTCTTGTTCGCATCGACGGCACTTTGAACAGTGGCCGTTACATTTCAGATGTGTTACGTCCCGTGGCTCTACCCTTCATTCGATCCCTGCAGAAGCCTACATTTCAGCAGGATAATGCACGACCGCATGTTTCAGGTCCTGTACGGGCGTTTCTGGATACCGAAAATGTTCGATTGCTGCCCTGGCCAGCACATTCTCCAAATCTCTCACCAATTGAAAACGTCTGGTCAATGGTGGCCGAGCAACTGGCTCGTCACATTATGCCAGTCACTACTCTTGATGAATGTGGTATCGTGTTGAAGCTGCATGGGCATCTGTACCTGTACACGCCATCCAAGCTCTATTTGACTCAATGCCCAGGCGTTCAAGGCCGTTATTATGGCCAGAGGTGGTTGTTCTGAGTACTGATTTCTCAGGATTTATGCACCCAAATTGCGTGAAAATGTAATCACATTTTATTTTTAGTAGAATATATTTTCCCAATGAATACCCGTTTATCAGTTGCATTTCTTCGTGGTGTAGCAATTTTAATGGCCAGTAGTGTATTAATGACTTGCCATTCTACATTCACGATGCTAAGCTAGTTCTTTTTTCTGATGATACAAGTATGGCTATCACGCCTGACAAACAGGAATTAACTGATGAAATTGTATGTGATACTTTCAGAAAATTCTTAAGTGGTTCTCTGCGAAGGGACTCTCATTAAACTTTGATAAAACCCAGTATATACAGTTTCATACAGTAAATGGCATGACAACATTAATAAATTTAGACTTTGAACATAAATCTGTAGCTAAGGTAGAATATTCAAAATTTTTAGGTGTCAGCATTGACGAGGGATTGAATTGGAAGAAACAAATTTAAGATCTGCTGAAACGTTTTAGTTCAGCTACTTATGCTATCAAAGTCATTCCAAAATTTGGTGATATATATCTCAGTAAATTAGCTTACTATGCCTAGTTTCATTCACTGCTTTTGTATGGGATCATATTCTGGGGCAATTCAACATTGAGTAAAAAGTATTCATTGCATAAAAGCGTGTAATCAGAATAATTGTTGGAGTCCACCCAAGATCATCCTGCAGACATTTATTTAGGGATCTTCACTGTAGCTTCACAATATATATATATATATATATATATATATATATATATATATATATATATATATATATATATATATATATATTCATGAAATTTGCTATTAACAATCCGAACGCCGCGGTGGAGTAGCCGAGTGCTCTAAGGCGCCTCGCTGTGGAGCGCGCGGTTGCTTGTCGTCGGAGGTTCGAGTCCTCCCTGGAGCATGGGTGTGTGTGTTTTCCTTAGGTTAGTGTACCTTAGTTTAAGTAGTTTGTAAGCTTCGGATTAATGACCACGCTGTTTGGTCCGATAGATTTACAAACATTTGAATTTTGAACAATCCGAACGAATTCAAAAGTAATAGCAGTAAGAGCAGTGTTCATAGCTACAACACTAGGAGAGAATATTCACTATTCAAGGTTAAATCTAACTTTGGCACAGAAAGGGGTGAATTATGCTGCCACAAAAATCTTCGGTCACTTACCAAGTAACGTCAAAAGTCTGACTGATAGCCAACTAATATTTAAAAAGAAATTAAAGGAATTTCTGAATGGCAACTCCTTCTACACTTTAGATGAATGTTTAGATAAAACTTAACATTAAAAAATGACAATAGAATCCTTAACATATTGATTGTCATGTATAGACAAGAGTTACTAAACTGACACATTCCACATCATTACGAAAAGTTGTGTAAATGAACTACGGAATAGTATTAATCTAATCTAATCTAATTTTTATCCTCACGAAGATTGGTCACTGATGGTACAGAGTATTTGTACAAAGTTGCTTTGAAATCGGACGATTAGTTTAGAAGGAAATGTGGAACACTTGGCAGTTTTTCGACAATTTAATTGTCTATGCCGTCGCATTTCCAGAACTACAGTTTGTGTTGTTCGCTATTGTTAACCACTTAGCAATTGTTGCCTGATAATCTATATCTATAAATGTGAATGTCTGTTCGGTATACGTTTATCACGGCTGAACCACAAGACTAAAAATTTGTACAGTTACAGGTACGGTTTTATGGCGATCTGATAGCTATTTATCTATGTATATTAATGTGAATTTCTGTTCGGTGTACGCTTATCACGTCCGAACGACAAGACGCAGAGACTTAAATATTTGTACAGTTACTAATTTATACCTGAGGAAGGTTTTAGGCACGGTTTTATAGCGATCTGATAGATATTTAGTAATTTGAAGAATATAACGCGAAATGCGGAACAATAATTACTCTCTGAATATTATATTTACTCTTTGAAAATGGTTTCATTGTTTGCATTGTTGCTTGAGGGTTGATAATGATAAAAGGGTGGAGTATATTGGGATGGAAAGTTATCGGTGTATGTAAAAATCTACGTGTGTGTGTGTGTGTGTTAATCTGCAGCGAAAACTACAGAATGCAAACGAATGGTCTGTGTGTAATTGTTGTCCGAAGTCTCCTGTTGTACACCATAGCAGTTCCATGTCGATAGCTATAAGGCAGTGGAAGATATGTTTGTAGGAAGTCGTCAAATCATAAAAAAATTCGGACTGAAGGCCAGCGATGACATTTGCGACTCTATAACAAGGAGGTTAAATACAGCGAAACGCGATGCCACAGACCATATCTTTAGTCTATGCGTGCTATAATGTCTTCAGCTTTTTCTCTGTAAGGATTAGCATACGAATAAGGAAATATAAGAATGAATAAATAGCACACTACTGAAGAAAGCTTATATATCATAATCAACCGACACGCGAGCGGAGCCGCGGGTTTAAGCTAGTACTGAATATGTGTTGAAGTAGGTCCAGTAGTCAGTCTCAAAGCCTGGAAAGGAAATAGTTTTGCAGCAGAAGAAATTTGTCTTTTTTACCTTCGATAAGTTCAGACACACACACACACACACACACACACACACACACACATGTATTGTTATAACATGTATGGTATACAGATAATGATATATGAATTCATCTGATAAAAAGCTTGAGCGAATTTGGGAGGAAAGAAATTTGTAGCAGCATCCTGAGTAAATGAAGATGGTTGATAGGAGGCTTCCTGAGGTTTTGCAGGCATAAGCAGATTCGTAAAGCCCGTTTACCACGATTGACTCGGTAGTGAAAATTGACTAATCAACGTGTGTGCACGTTTCGTGGCTGTGTCTAAATCAGCAGCCAACCTCATCGCGAGTGCGTCTGTGACGTCAATGATCTGTAGATTGTCCCGAGTATGGAGTTCTAAATTTCCGAGGATATGTAATTATGTCTGCTAACATCGGGAGTTAACCAATTCTGGTCGAGTGTATTAACATCACAGAAAGGCTTTCGTATTTTTTAAACTTCAGTCTGTTATTACATTTGTGTTCTCATCACGCCGTAAAGATACCAACACAGCTTAGTATTCTTCCTTCTTCTAGCGTTCTTTGACGTACGAAAAAAAGGGAAAAAACCAAAAGCAAAAAAGATATTTCCGCTTTACAAGGGAAAATGCGTACACTATGCATAAATACGAACGTAAATAAATAAACTTTTTAACGAAAATTGTTTAAACATTGAAACAGTCAAAATTATTAGATGAGAAAATTATTTTAGATGATATTTGTTGTTAGCATGAAATCAATACATGAAAACCGGCATAAATATGGCTTATAACTGGATTTTCGATACTTGTGTTTCAAATATAAATGTTTAAGTTTTGAAATGTTTGAACGACACTTTTCCTAATTTTTAGGTTCTCAATAGTGTACAGAGTTTGCCACAAGATATTTTATGACAATATTAAGTAGGTATTACCATTTTGACACTAATAAACTCAATTACCATTAGCTGCTCCTACGTAAACAGTGTCCTCATAACCTCACTTCATCATTTAGAAGCGAAACTACACAGCTCTAAAGTTTTGTTGCTAACGACTAAACAAAAATGACGACTGGAAACAGACGAGACTCAGTACGGAAATAACACGCCAGGGGCGCTGAAGTAGACAAATGCAGTATTCAACTGACGCAAGAAAGTCGATCGTTTAAAAGAGCCTGAAGGTGGAGAGAATGTACGTTTGTGGAGTGGTGGGTTGGAAATATTGTAAAAAGATGTTAGGGCTTGAAAACCGCAAGAAGGTTAAAGTGATGTTAGTTGCAGCTGTTGTTACGGAGAAACGATATTACACGGGAAAGACTGGCGTGCAGAGGTGCATCAAACGAGTCTTCGAAATGAACAAAGCAACCGTTGCAACTGCGCCGGCGATGAAGAGAGCAGAAAATCACTTGTGGAGAACTAGCAGCACCGTCAACAGAACGATTACTTCTAGAGAACTGATTAAGGCAGGACGGCGCGGTGAATGAGAAGGTGTGAGAATGAGCGAGTACACATTCTGTGCAGAAGAGGAGCGCCTTGCATACGCTTGTCCGCACGCTTCGGCATCCGGCGTGACCGCGAGGATTCGTGCAGCAGGCGGTCGTGCCGAGGGGCGAGCGGAATGCCGACTATGCCCGCATGCTTATTCATAAGTGTGGCCCGATTACGTAATACGGTGCACCACACGCACGACGCATGACTGTGTGTAGCCTAACCTTGCTTTAATAAGCAAATACATAAACTGAAGCTGTTGCTTTTGTCGACATTGCGGTATTGTCTCTATAGTAGCTCTCGGGACGCCCAAAGAGACAATTTAGCGCACCTTCTCGAGTGTCGCCAGGAGAAATCGCCCCGGTTTGGCTTCCCCCTCCACCTTTAGGTATATTTTAGTTAAAAGACCTAGAGAATGTCTTACCTCGGCTTGTTTCCGCTTGCTTCAACGCGAGATGAGGCGATGGGCCTACCAAGATTCTTTATTTCACACATTTGTTCCAAGATTAAAGCTGAGTAATTTGTTTTGTAAGCTTTTGACGATGTTGACTAGAATACACTCTTTCAAATTCTGAAGTCAGCAGGGGTAAAATACAGGGAAAGGAGAGTTATTTACAACTTGTACAAAAGCCAGACCGCAGTTTTTAGACTCGAAGGGCATGAAAGGGAAGCATCAGTTGGGAAGGGAGTAAGACAGGGTTGTAGCCTTTCTCCGATGCTATTCAATTTGTACATCGAGCAGGCGGTGAAGGAAATCAAGGAAAAATTTGGAATAGGGATTAAAGTTCAGGGGAAAGAAATAAAAATATTGCGTTTTGCTGATGACTTTGTAATTCTGTCAGAGACAGCAAAGGACCTGGAAGAGCAGTTGAATGGAATGGACAGTGTGTTGAAGAGAGCGTATAAAATGAACATTAACAAGAGCAAAACAAAAATAATGGAATGCGGTCTTAGAAAATCATGTGATGCTGAAGGAATTAGATTAGGTAACGAAACAATGAAGGTGGTAGATGAGTTTTGTTACTTGGGCAGTAAAATAACAAATGATGGTCGCAGTACAGAGGATATGAAATGCAGAATGGCAATGGGAAGAAAAGCATTTTTGAAAGAGAGTAATTTGCTAACATCGAATATTAATTTAAGTGTAAGGAAGTGTTTTTTGAAGGCATTTGTGTGGAGTGTTGCCTTGTACGGGAGTGAAACATGGACGATAAGCAGTGCGGACACGAAGAGGATAGAGGCTTTTGAAATGTGGTGCTACAGAAGAATGCTGAAGATTAGGTGGGTAGATCGCATAACTAATGAAGAGGTACTTAACAGAATTGGTAAGAAAAGGAATTTTTGGCACACCCTGAATAAAAGAAGGGATCGCTTGGTAGGACACATTCTTAGACATCGAGGAATCGTAAATTTAGCATTGGAGGGAAGTGTGTGGGGTAAAAATCGCAGAGGGAGACCTAGAGACGCGTATAGTAAGCAGATTCAAGTGGATGTGGGTTGTCGTTCTTATGAGGAGATGAAAAGGCTTGCTCAGGATAGAGTAGGGTGGAGAGTTGCATCAAACCAGTCTCCGGACTGAAGACCATAATACACACAATTTGTTTCGAAAAGATACTGAACGTTGTCCATTTTTCTTTGATAATAAACACCAAGAACATATGAATATTCACAAGCACACTAAAATACAGAAAGCAACTGATTACACTGTTAAGTGACTGCAACAAAATGAATCTGTTATGATGAAGAGATAAGCTACCTTCGGATCACGTGACACTGTAAGCAGCAACCCCTCCTAACTTTACCCATGCGCAAAGGCTGCTCTTCCTCACATCTTTTCAAACAGTTAACTATTTGTTATAACGAAGAGTATAAATGTCATTTAACTTCAAATTGGCGACACATCTGCTAAAGACGTCCAAAGATATGTGGGAAGTGACAATACAAATGTCGTTGTTGTTCCCGTACCTGTTAAAAAGAACATTGGTTACAGTAGATCTCAATCCCACTACTTTCGACGGCGCAAGGCGATGCCGCTAATCACAGGGCTATTCTTGCTAGGTCGAGAGTAGTGGCTATATTATTAGTGGAAATTTTTCAGCAATCAGTCGTAAAAATATTTATTCATTTGCAGATCTAGAGTTCGACCACTGTGTGGTCATCATCAGTGCTTAAAAACAATTAAAATACTCGAAACATCTCGACTTCTATGTTGGAGGTTGCGTTCGTACTTCAACATGGAGGTCGAGATGTTTTAAGTATTTTAATTGTTTTTAAGCACCGATAGTGACCACACGTGATCTGCAAATAAATAAATCTTTGTACCACTGATTGCTGAAAAATTTCCACAAGTCAAATACAGTCGTGGAGCACAAATTCCACCATGGATTCAAGCCTGGCTATATTACTATTCATTATCGAATCTTCTGAAGGCTTTTACAGTTGTTGCGTCTTTAATTTATAGTTATAAGATATTTTACCAAATATGACGTGTTTTTGATGACTCTTCAATGTGCCGAAAGGACGGATGTTCCCTTCGTGGAGGATTTGCGCATGCGCAACGCTAGGTGCGCAGTAGCACCATTGTCTTTGGTTCGGGACCATTCGTGGGTAACTGCCAGTGTTCAAGCAACCAGGAGCTGGCATCTCTACCAGCTCCAACGCTAATGTTAAAAGCGGCGTTTCCCCTCGCCCCTCCCTGCCGAGGGAGCGCCCATGTGCCGCCTCCAGGGGGTTCAGAAGAGAATTTGAACCTCAGTCGCGCATGCGCGTTGCAGCGCTGCGGCCACTGCCGCCTATATTAAGCCGCCGCGCTACAACTCGTATACGTTGTGCCTCCGCGACGTAAAACGTTTCTCAAGCTATAAAAATACTTTCAATGTGCATATACAATGATCTGATAGAACAACGAAACGTAGAATGCTAGTTTAATAACATTTGTATTTTGTTTATTTATTTACTTTTTTCACGACGAGCTTTTTTCCGGTGATTCACTGAACCAGTGAATACATAGGACGCGCGACCACTGGTGATTAAGGCTGTTTTGGAACGGATTATTGCGACTTTCTGTGTCGTACACCAACATGTCTGCTAGACGTGATTTTAGCACTTATGGTCGAGTATGAGTTGCTGGACGGCTCAAAGTTAGTGAGATTGTCAATAATGTAGTCACAGTTATGGATGCATCTGTAACTGAACACTCGCAATGAAAAATGCCATTAACCCTCGCACCTCACACATATTTCAACTACAATCCATGTCACACTGGCGTCTACTAGACCCCAGTAATGTTCTATAATAAATAAAGTATTTTAAGCTAATTAACATATACATTAAAGTTTCTTGTGTATGTAGAAGGTTGTAAATAAGTAGTGTTTCATGTAACGCGTTTTTATTATTACAACACTGAGTAATCTAGTTATTTCCAAAATTGTGCTTAGTTGATTTTAGGAAAAGTATTTTGTAGTTTCAATGCTTAGATTTGATACACATCTTTATAATGCAATACGATGTCTTACTTCACTCTATTTGATAATTACAATTAGCAGAATAGAGTATTACAATAAGTAGATTTGTTACTTCTTACACATCAACACCACACGGATCGAACATGATCGTATAGATTAATATATCGATTGTTTGATTTTTACTGGCCACAAAAATCATCTTTTACCGTTTATGTGTACAAAAAGGTATGTAAAAGATGAAGAAATCAGCAATATAGGCTTCACACTCTAGCATTGCACTACACAACATTTTACCTACAGAAGTATAGACATTTTATTTTACTCGTGAAGTTAGAAGAAATAGTACTAGGGTAACAAATATCTAATTTAAAACGGATATGTACTTCGATGTTGTGTTACATACCATCGTATTCAATCAGCAAAAATGAGCTGCATGGATCTCACACTGGAGTCCTCTAGATCCCACGCACGCGCAACACTCTTTACAACAGGACACTAGCGTGACAACAATGCAATGTTTCAAACCAAACAATCGCAAACTTTTTGGAACTGTTACCAACTTAGTATATACTAGTTATAGACAACCTTCTCTTCGTAATACCCAATCAAAAATTCTCTGGGGTCTCCAGGACCCCAGTGTGAGGTGCGAGGGTTAAACGCGTGAAGTATACGCGGAAACATGTTGGTGGGCGTAGACGGATCACCACACCGCAAGATACGTATCCCTAGTGGCGCAAAGAAACAGAATCTCTTGGCAGATATCGACAATTGGATGGGAAATGCGTGAAGTTTTTTGTCCTGAAATGAAGCGCCACGTAGTTCGGTGGAAACAATTTTCCAGTTTTGGTTAAGTGTCATATTATACCTATGGAGAGCGATCAAAATTTATAAAAAAACACACTTCAGCCAAAATCGCTAGTTTATTTGTTAGTATTTTCTTATCGGTTTCGATTAACTATGTCGTCATCTTCAGAAACAATTTTTTTAACATAACAATTTCTTCCTATTTTCACAGCAAAAGTTAGTAAGATTGTTAAAATCTGTAAATTCCTTGTTTGTATACACATCAGATAAAAGTTAACAAAACCCGTACAAAACCTTTGGGACTCACATAAAATAAAACGTTACTCCTAAAAATAAAATATAAGAAAAAGAACATTGTCAAATGATTAAAATTTGCATTACCAAAATGGTTCGTCATTTATATTACGCCGCGGTGAAGTAGCCGAGCGGTCTAAAGCGTCTCGCTGCGGAGCGCATGGTTGATCGCCGGGAGGTTCGAGCCCTCCCTGGGGAATGGGTGTGTGTGTAGTCGTTAGGTTATTTTACCTAGGTTTAAGTAGTTTGTAAGCTACGGACTGATGACCACGCAGTTTGGTCCGATAGATTTACAAACATATGAAACAAACATCTGTATTACACATTTAAAAATTGTGTGTGTTTTTGTCACAACAAGGAGACTCTTGTATTTGATTTTCACAAGTAACTTTTTATTTTATGTGAGATTTTAACAATCTTTCTAACTCTTTGCAGTGAAAATAGGAGGAAATTGTTATATATAAAAAAATTGTTTCTGAAGATGATGACATAGTACATCGAAACCGGTAAGAAAAAACCAACAAATAAACTAGCGATCTTGACTGAAGTAAGTGTGTTTTATAAATTTTCCAGTTGTCAAAACGGAGTAGTAAAGATGCGTTCGCAGCGGCCATGCAAACAAGGCGTGTTCATCGTGAAACATGTTTTCAGCTGCAGGGATATTACGTCGAGAAGTGATGGAAGGTTCACTGCGTGTGATTAGTTTGAGAGGAAAAAAACCGGATGTTCTATATCAGGTGGTGCTGAAGGAATTAGATTAGGTAACGAAACAATAAAGGAGGTACATCTACCTCCTTTATTGTTTCGTTACCTAGTCTAATTCCTTCAGCACCACCTGATATAGTACATCCGGTTTTGTTACTTGGGCATTAAAATAACAAATGACGGTCGCAGTACAGAGTATATAAAATGTAGAATGGCAATGGGTAGAAAAGCGTTCTTGAAAAAGAGAAATTTGTTAACATCGATTATTGATTTAAGCCTAAGGAAGTTCTTTCTGAAGGCATTTGTGTGGAGTGTTGCCTTGTATGGGAGTGAAACATGGGCGATAAACAGTGCAGACAGGAAGAGGATAGAGGCTTTTGAAATGTGGTGCTACAGAAGAATGCTGTAGATTAGGTGGTTGTAGCCTTTCCCCGATGTTGTTCAATCTGTACATTGAGCAGGCAGGAATGGAAGGAGAAATTTGGAGAGGGCATTAAAGTGCAGGGAGAAGAAATAAAAACATTGCGGTTTGCTGATGACATAGTAATTGTGTCAGAGACCGCAAAAGATCTGGAAGAGCAATTGAAAGGGATGGACAGTGTCTTGAAAGGAAGATATAAGATGAACATTAACAAGAGTAAAACGAAGGTAATGGAATGCAATGTCAGAAAATCAGGCGATGATGAAGGAATTAGATTAGGTAATGAGAAAATAAAAATAGTAGATGAATTTTGTTATTTGGGTAGCAAGATTACTTCTGGTGGCCGAATTAAAGAAGATATAAAATGCAGAATGGCTATGGGAAGAAAAGCGTTTCTAAAGAAGCGAAACTAATTAACATCCAATATTAATTTAAATGTTAGAAAGTCCTTTCTGAAAGCACTTGTCTAGAGTGTAGCATTGTATGGGAATGAAACGTGGACGATAAGGAGTTCAGATAAAAAGATGATAGAAGCTTTTGAAATGTGGTGCTACAGACGAATGATGAAAATTAGATGGGTAGATCAAATGTTCAAATGTTTGTTAAGCTTAAGGGACTTAACTACGGGGTCATCAGTCCCTAAACTTACAAACTACTTATGAACTACCTACAAGTAAGGACGGCACAAATATCCATGCCCGAGGGGGGATTCGAACCCCCGACCGTAGTGGTCGTGCAGACCGTGACTGAAGCGCCTCAGTCCCCTCGGCCACCGCGGCCGGCTGGGTAGATCACGTAACTAATGAGGAGGTGCTTAACCGAATCTGGGAGAAAAAGAGTTTCTGGCGTATTCTGACTAAGAGAAGGGATAGATTGGTTGGACACATTCTGAGACATCAAGGAATTGTCAACTTAGCCTTAGAAGGAAGCGTGTGGAGTAAAACTTGTAGAGGGAGACCGAGGGACGAATACAGTAAGCAGATTCAAAAGGATGTAGGTTGCCGAACGTATTCTCAGATGAAGAGACTTGCACAGGACAGGGTAGCGTGGAGAGCTGCATGAAACCGGTCTACGGACTGAAGACCACAACACACACAACAACACAGATGGGTAGAGTGCGTAACTAACGAGGAGGTACTGAACAGAATTGGGGAGAAAGGAATTTCTGGCATACCTTGACTAAAAGAAGGGATCGATTGGTGGGACACCTTCTTAGACATCAAGGAATTGTGAATTTAGCGTTGGAGGGTAGTGTGTGGGGTAAAAACCGCAGAGGAAGACCAAGAGATGGATAAAGTAAGCAGATTCAGACAGATGTAGGTTGTCGTTCTTATGTGGAGTTGAAGTGGCTTGCTCAGGATAGGGTATTGTGGAGAGCTGGAGGAATTGTGAATTTAGCGTTGGAGTAATGTGTGGGGTAAAAACCGAAGAGGAAGACCAAGAGATGCATACAGTAAGCAGATTCAGCCAGATGTAGCTTACCGTTCTTATGTGGAGTTGAAGTGGCTTGCTCAGGATAGGGTATTGTGGAGAGCTGGAGGAATTGTGAATTTAGCGTTGGAGGGAAGTGTTTGGGGTAAACCGCAGAGGAAGACCAAGAGATGGATACAGTAAGCAGATTCAGCCAGATGTAGGTTGCCGTTCTTATGTGGAGTTGAAGAGGCTTGCTCAGGATAGGGTATTGTGGAGAGCTGGAGGAATTGTGAATTTAGCGTTGTAGGGAAGTGCGTGGGGTGAAACCCACAGAGGAAGACCAAGAGAAGGATACAGTAAGCAGATTCAGACAGATGTAGGTTGTCGTTTTTTTGTGGAGTTGAAGAGGCTTGCTCAGGATAGGGTATTGTGGAGATCTGGAGGTATTGTGAATTTAGCGTTGGTGGGAGATGTGTGGGGTAAAAACTGCAGAGGAAGACCAAGAGTTGGATACAATAAGCAGAGAGCCGGCCGCAGTGACCAAGCGGTCTGCAGCGCGCCAGTCACAGTCTGCGCGGCCGCTACGGTCGGGGTTGGATTCCCCCCTCGGGCATGGATGTTTGTGTCGTCTTTAGTATAAGGTAGTTCATAAGTAGTTTGTAAGTTTAGGGACTGATGACCTCGCAGTTAAGTCCCTTAAGCTTAACAAACATTTGAACATTTTGAACAGTAAGCAGCTGCAGAGGGATGTAGGTTGCCGTTCTTTTGTGTAGTTGAGGCTTGCTCAGGATAGGGTACTATGGAGAGCTGCATCAAACCAGTCTCTCCCCCATGCACCGTATGAAACTTTAGGTAGACGGTGACCTTCCTTTTGAAGGTCAAGCGTGCAAAGTTTCGTGAAGGTCGGAAGGAAACTGTAGGTTTCGTCAGTCTGAAGGAAAAGTATCCTCCGCCATGCATCTTAATTCCGTCCTATCGTAAATACTTTCTTAGGTAACATCTTCTACCTTTAAACTACATTCCCGTAAAATTTCAGCTTCTTAGCTGCTGTAGTTTTAGAGATTTCGTGCTTTGTCTGTGAGTGAGTGAGCGACCTTTAGCTTTTATGTATATGTAGAGATATCTCCTGAAATATGGGTCCTACAAAGACATTATTTACCCGGTTCGTAGAGAGGAATATTAGAAAACTGTCTGCGAAATGTGTTGTAAATTGATTTGGTAGTAAAGACGTAGTAAATTACACCCTCATGCTTTTTAGGGCAATTTTAATGTATCTCAATGTCTTTGACGTCATAGCACCTGAACTATATGTCGTAATACGATTTTATTCCGAAGGTACATCTAGTATGTAAAACGTTTGCAAAATACGTCGCGAATAGAGTTAGTAGGAAAGACGTAACAAATCAAAACGTCATGCGTGATGTGGCGGTTTTTCATTAACGTAATTGTTTATTACTCCATATCTCATGAAATGTATTTAGTACTATGATAAAATTTCGAACGTACCTTCAGTGGTATGTGTGTATACTGTCTGTAACATTTCTCGCGAATACAATTAATAGTTTACGAGTAATAAATTGTAACGTCATGCCAAATGCCGTAGTTTTACTTCATGAACGCCGAAAAAGTAGTAAGCGATACACTTTTTGCCTATCAACATCTTGCTGGCGTTGTCAGGGAGTAAAAGTTTCCTAAAAGTTTGAAATTACTTTTGAAGTTTGTTGCAAGTCGCTAAGTCCTCTCCTTCTCAAATAGTGGACTGATAACCACAACAACAGCAGCAGCAAGTATAGCTTGAATGGCACTGGCAGTGACGTGTCCTCGCTATGGAGAGTGAGCACGTGAGGGCAGTAAAGGCGGCGGGTGATGGGTGTATGTGTGCAGACTGCTGGGGTGACGGGCGCCGAGTCCTCGCGACTGGCAGCGCGCCAGCCGCACTTGTCCGAAAATAATAGGAGCCGCGGAGCTGGCGGGGCACCCACGCCGCCCGCCTAGCGCCTGGCCGTCACTGCTGGCGCCAGCGAACGCTGCATTCCAGCCGGCCTACTGTCACCTCACACTCCGGCCGTCAGCCGCCAGGGCCTCACTGACACCACCGCTACTGCACCGCACACTTATATGTTCAAATGTTTGTTAAGCTTATGGGACTTAACTACGGGGTCATCAGTCCCTAAACTTACAAACTACTTATCAACTACCTTATTCTAAGGACGACACAAATATCCATGCCCGAGGGGGGATTCGAACCCCCGACCGTACTGGCCGTGCAGACCGTGATGAAGCGCCTCAGTCCCCGCGGCCACCGCGGCCGGCGCACCTCACACTGCTGTCGAACATTTGCGTTGTGGGACAGCAACAGTCGCAATGGGAGACGACGCGAACAACAGTTCGGTACATACCGGCTTCTTAGCACACTGGTTGCCGGGCGCCGTGGCTCAGAGCGCCCGGCCAGAGAGCTCTACGCACTCTGTAATAAAAAAGCTGAGCCAAGAACGAATCGAACAAGAACGAGCAAACACGATCAGCGTCGGCAACGAAGAGAACAACCCATAAAGGTAAGAAAAAAAAAAAAAATCCCAGTGTTAGAGTGCGAGACTACAAATCCGAAGGTCCAGCGTTCGATCCTCCACCAGGTCCTAAGATTTTTATCGGTCACTTTCCACTTCTTTCACCTCTGGCAGTGTTGCTGATGTGAAAAATATCGAGTAGCACCGCGGTTCGGAATTCACGTTAAACTGTAGGTACCCCTATAACTGACTGGGAAAGTCAGATCGAAGGTCGGAGGAAGACGACGGCATACTACCTACAAAATTTCTTAAATATTCTCCCATAAATATAACTTGTTTTTAGAAAAAAAGCAATATAAAAAAAGAGAGATTGACAGAAATAAGGGATAGGAGAAATACTAACTCAAATGAGTAAATTTCCGGCCATTGTCGGGGTTTTAGCTAGCAATCGTCTTCTTCCTTAGCGTTTGTACCTCATGCTGCTGGGGCCCGCTGCTTTGGCTCGTCGTCGCCATTTCCTGCGATCTTGTGCCTGGTCAGGATGGAGACCTGAGGTCTTGAGGTCTTCATGCAGGGTGTCAAGCAATTGCTGCCTTGGTCTTCCTACTGGCCGTTTAAGTTAAAACCAATTTTTGCCACTGTCGTTTTATCTGCTCTAAGAACATGCCCGGCTTTCTCTCATCTTATTTACTATAGGAGTAACACCGAACTTCATTGTGACGTGTCGTGCAGCGTTAATGCTGATGTTCATCTGAGCATCTTCGTTTCTATTACAGCAAGTGTTTGTTCCACTTCTTTTGTCGAAGGTCAGCATTCAGGCCCATACAGCGTAACTGGGTGGATTACTGATCGGTAAATTTTTGATTTTAGCTTGTTGAGACACAGTACACCAGTAGCAGAACGCCATTTAAGCCACGCACTGCTCAGGCGGTTGGAAATTTCTGCACTGAGCTGCAATTGTCGAGCCCAGGTACTTAAAGGTTCTTGCTGTTGAGAGGTGAACACCGTTGATTTTGATGCTAACAGGGTCTTCTAAATCTGTGCAGAGGTAATATGTTTTCATTACATTGATCCGTAGTCCTACTTCTGCATGGCGGTCATTCCAAACTTGGATTTGAAGGTCAGTATTGTCCTCCGAGGTCATTAGCACATCATCAGCGTACAGTAACGTCCAGGTTGCAGTTTTCTGCAGATCTCTTGTGACGGTATCCATGACTGTACTGAGTAGGAGGGGTGAAAGGACAGATCCCTGGTGTACTCCCAAGGAAATAGGGAAGACGTCCGATAGCCCCGCAGCTGACTGTATCCGGCTCTTCGGTCATGGTAGAGAAGTCTGACTCATTAACCAGTTCTTCAGATACTCCATGCTGTCGCAGGGCAAGCCAAATTAACTCGTGTGGCACTCAGTCAAAGGCTTTTTAGAGGTCGAGGAAGGCAAAGTGTAGATGCTTTGACTTCTCACGGTGCTTTTCGATGAGCAAGCGAACAGCATGGATGGCATCGATTTATTATTATCGTCTCTAATGTTACTCAGTATGGCGTCATTATTATTGTTACTAGCTTAAATCCGGGCGTTGCCCGGTAATTTATTTAAGCTTTGAGTTAGTACTTCTCATATCCCTGCACTCTGCAGTATTTAATAGGTTTCCCTGTGATTTATTAATCGTAATAGAAAATGCAAGTCTCACTGGAAACTACAGTCTATTCAAGTTAAAAGCTACATGTGCCGAAAAACAATGGGTATTCGGTGGATGTACACTGTTTCATTCTCTTCCTTTCCATATAGCTCTATAGATGTGAAAGTATACACGAATGATATTGATATCCCACTGAAAAAAAGCTGTTCCAATTTCTCGCGAATTTTCAAATTTACCGGGTAACTTTCCCAAAGTTTTAGTTCATAAGAACGTTCATCTTTCGTTGAACGTCAAAGATCAAATTTATCGCAATCGGATGAACGGTTCTCATCTTATAGTGTTGAGTACATTTAGAAACAAATTGAAAAAGGAACTTGGTGCGAATATTGCGAATTTCCTTTTTAACTGACCCTATTTTTTTTCAGTTATAGTGCTGAATTCAACCAATAGCGCATTGAAAAACGCACTTTCAGTTTTTCTCGTATTTTCCAATTTTCCGGTAGATTTTTCAAAAAAAAAAAAAAAAAAAAAAAAAAAAAAAAAAAAAAAAAAAGATTATTTCATACAAACCTTGTCGTCCAGTCAAGCCGTACTCAAGTGATGCTCTTACAACCATGTGGCAAATGAATTTTATACATAGAAAAAAAATCGCTTTCGAGTTTTCCTTAATTTTCGTACTTTCTGGGAGAGTTTTCCAAATTTTTATTTTATGTGAACCTTCCTCTTGCGTTCTACATGAAATGTACAAAATTGTATCGCAGTTGGACGGACGGTATTGATAGCTTACTAGAAAAATCTGTTTCAGTTTTTCCAAATTTCCTCTTTTCCGGACAACTTTTCCACATTTTATCAACTTTGTAACGTTCCCTGGACTTACACGATTACTTCAATACTAAAATTAACCAAATCGGTTTAGCCGTTCTCGAGTTTTAGCGAGAGTAACGAACAACAATTCATTTTTATATATACAGAGTGTTACAAAAAGCTACGGCCAAACTTTCAGGAAACATTCCTCACACACAAAGAAAGAAAATATTTTATGTGGACATGTGTCCGGAAACGCTTAATTTCCATGTTAGAACTCATTTTATTACTTCTCTTCAAATCACATTAATCATGAAATGGAAACACACAGCAACAGAACGTACCAGCGTGACTTCAAACACATTGTTACAGGAAATGTTTAAAATGTCCTCCGTTAGCGAGGATACATGCATCCACCCTCCGTCGAATGGAATCCCTGATGCGCTGATGCAGCCCTGGAGAAAGGCGTATTGTATCACAGCCGTCCACAATACGAGCACGAAGAGTCTATACATTTGGTACCGGGGTTGCGTAGAAAAGAGCTTTCAAATGCCCCCATAAATGAAAGTCAAGAGTGTTGAGGTCAGGAGAGCGTGGAGGCCATGGAATTGGTCCGCCTCTACCAATCCATCGGTCACCGAATCTGTTGTTGAGAAGCGTACGAACACGCCGACTGAAATGTGCAGGAGCTCCATCGTGCATGAACCACATGTTGTGTCGTACTTGTAAAGACACATGTTGTAGCAGCACAGGTAGAGTATCCCGTATGAAATCATGATAACGTGCTGCAGTGAGCGTAGGTGGAAGAACATGAGGCCCAATCAAGATACCACCAACAATTCCTGCCCAAACGTTCACAGAAAATCTGTGTTGATGACGTGATTGCACAATTGCGTGCGGATTCTCGTCAGCCCACCCATGTTGATTGTGAAAATTTACAATTGATCACGTTGTAATGAAGCCTCATCCGTACTGTAGTACTGTAGAGCAGTGAGTCGCATGTCAACACAAGCACTGAAGTCAACATTACCTTCCTTCAATTGGGCCAACCGGCGGTGAATCGAGGAAGTACAGTACATACTAAAGAAACAATTGGGTATTTTGACAATTGTCTGCACGAATTATTTCAATTAACATTTAAAGAGAAATACTAAAATGAGCTCTAACATGGAAATTAAGCGTTTCCGGACACATGTCCACATAACATACTTTTTTCCTTTGTGTGTGAGGAATGTTTCCTGAAACTTGGGCCGTACCTTTTTGTAACAAATATTTGTATAGCTTATGGGACTTAACTACGGGGTCATCAGTCCCTAAACTTACAAACTACTTATGAACTACCTTATACTAAGGACGGCACAAATATCCATGCCCGAGGGGGGATTCGAACCCCCGACCGTATTGGCCGTGCAGACCGTGACTGGAGCGCCTCAGTCCCCTCGGCCACCACGGCCGGCTTTTTTTTTTAAACACCCTATATAGATTACTAGGGTTTTGAGCTAGTAATAATAATAATAGCAGCAATGACGGCATAATGAGTTTAAAGGAAGACATAGAGGCGGTTCAGAGACGAGCACCTAAATTTGTTGCCGGTAGGTTCGACGGATGTGCGAGTGTCACGGAAATGCTCCGGCAACTCTATTGGGGATCGCTGGAAGAAAGACGACGTTCTTTTCATGAATTTCTGTTAAGTAAATTTAGAGGGCCGGAATTTGAAGCCGAGTGTAGTACGATCTTGCTGCCGCCTACTTACATTTCGCGTAAAGATCACAAAGACAAGATAAGAAAAATTAGGGCTCGTACGGAGGCATATAGGCATTCTTTTTTTCCTCGTTCAATTTGGGAGTGGAATGGACAAGGAAATGCCTAGTAGTGGTACAGTGTACCCTCCGCCACGCACCTTACGGTGAATTGCGGAGTATGTATGTAGATGTAGATGTACAACATTAGAGAAGACAATAATAAATCGATGTGGTCTACTTTTGTTTTAAACGTGGCTGTATTGTGCTACTGACAAGTCCCTCGTGAAAACCGAAGTGCGCCCGCCGTTTGTAAGTGGCTATTTGGCCGCGCGGCCATGATCAATGAACGGCAGTGAATGCCAAGGTCTCCCGCGCTGAGTACCAGACGTGCAGCAATGCCGGCTCGAGTCTCCTCGCGTCCCGCGGCCACAAGAGGCGGCCGCCTCTGATATGCTAATTCCGCGTGCGGCCTCCTTCCAATCTCGATCGGTGCGAGCCGACAGCCCGCAGGCGTTAATGAAACGGACTTGCCCAGTCGCCGCTCGTGTACGCGGGCGCCCCTCCCCAGAACGTTGACGTGTCGGAGGCTTGTCCATGACTCTTTAATGGGGAACCACCTCTGACTGCATTCTGACGCGGACGTCGGCTCGCCGGAGGGTAGTCGAAGCAAGCCTCGGAAGCAATGTTAGGCTCCCTGGGCATCCGAGGCCGGTCGAGTGGTCTCCCAAGTGTAAAAATCATTACCATCATCATGTAAGAATGATTATGCCTTTCAGAGTTCAGTTCGGAGCATAATCCCCTTTATCCTCTTCAGATCCATACAAAAAAAAAAAAAAAAAAAAAAAAAAAAAAAAAAAAATACAAAAAAAAAAAAAAAAAATAAAATAAAAAAATTGTTTGTATAACTTATGGGACTTAACTAAGGGGTCATCAGTCCCTAAACTTACAAACTACTTATGAATTAACTAATACTAAGGACGGCACACACCGCCGGACGCTGTGGCCGAGGGGACTGAGGCGCTCCAGTCACGGTCTGCACGGCCACTACGGTCGGGGGTTCGAATCCCCCCTCGGGCATGGATATTTGTGCCGTCCTTAGTATTAGCTAGTTCATAAGTAGTTTGTAAGCGTAGGGACTGATGACCATATGCTATACAAACATTTGAACATTTTTGGACGGCAAAAATTCGCCTTCTTCTTTTGTGAGGCTTTCATTGAATAATATTTCTTCTTTGATTGTTTTCGAAAAACGCCCTCATGGGCGTTATGATTTTAAATTTAGGTAAACGGAAAGCAATTATTTTTATCTTCCTTCTTGTTTTTGTAAACCTTGTGACACTTTCCTTACCGTCACTGCTTTATTTGATACCAGTTATAAGTTCCAAACTGAAGTAGAACAGAAACATAATAAATAAGTAGGCCTATGAAAATAATGAGTTTCAATTTTTTTTCGCATTTCGTCGCATGTCATAGTTTAACGTATTGCCACTTCAAGCCGATAACAGTACAATGAGGAATCTTTGAAACAAATCTTTGTATCTAGGTCGGCTTAGTAACTTGTGATGTTGTGCCCTCGGCAACCGCGGCTGGCACAGATCCATTACCAGAAAAATTTGTTATTCATCTATTATTTCTATTACAGGTTATCACCTGACAGATAAGGTTAAGAAAATGTATTTTTTTCCAAAAATTATTGAATATATTTACCAAAAAAACGGTGTGTCGTATACAGTACACTGGCACTAAGTAGAAATCTAATATATACAGCAGAGTGTCCGTATGTTTGTACGTGTTGCATATAGATCTACAGTTTTGTTCCAATCTTTATGAAATTTTGTACACGTAAGCTTCAATCCATGAGGACGGTCGCCGTAAGTGTACGAATCACATACGATATATAGTTCACGAGATATGACGTTATAAACAATGAAATGTGTCTAAAACTGCTGCATTTAGCGACAATGCTGCTCATTTTATCCTAAACCATTGGACCGATTTCAACCAAATTTGGTACACACATTCCTTACCGTGAGGTAACAATTGCTGCACGGTCCACATAACAATTGCTGCGTGGTAAAGAATCACATGCGACACATGGTTCAAAAGATATTACGTCATAACCAATAGAAATCCCAAAAAATGCCATATAATGAGGCGACACTTTCGAAATACACTGTATGAGAATGACAGTACGTAGCGACTTGCAACAAACTTTAAACATAATTTCAAACCTTTATCAAACTTTTTCTCGCTGGCAACCATAGTAAAATGATGAAAGGAAAAAAGTTGCTCGCTTACTTCTTTTCCGCTGTTTATGAAGTAAAACTACGGCTCTCGGTATGACGCTACAATTTATAATTTGAACACTACAAATTGTAGCCGCAAAAAATTTTACAGTCAGTATTCACACATTTAGTTGAATGTACCTTCTAAATTGTATCACAGTAAGACAAATCATTCATTAGATATGACCACATAAACAGTAACGTTAATGGAAAACCGCGCATCAAGTTTTAATCTGATATTTCTTTACTACTAAATGTATTCCCAAGAGATTTTACATACATACTGTCCTTATACAAACGAATATATACCTGAAAAATGGCAGAAATGAATAAATAAATACCCGGGCAACGTCGGGTTTTCATCTAGTTAATTATAAATCTGAAATTGTATAATACGACTATTTTATATTTTTGTAAACTTGCAATGAAAAGGAAACAAGAACAATGAAATTAATTCAATTACGTAATGTAACATACAAAATCACAAAATCAGATTCTACATGACACTCCTTGCAGTAAACGCTCTTAGATTTTTTGCAGCCTGGAATTCTGCAACGATGAGTCATCATTGACAATTTCCTGCATGAGTAATACTCCTCTGTTACTTTTTGGTTGAGTTGGATATGGCCCAGGGAGTTTTTTAATTGTTTTTGTTGGAGGGCTGGATAGCTTATCAATATTTTCTTCACGATTCTTTCCTGTGTTATCATGTTCTACTTCTTGTGCATGGTACAGCCACTCAGATATCTACATCTACATCTACATGGGATACTCTGAAAATCACATTTAAGTGCCTGGCAGAGGGTTCATCGAACCACCTTTCTAATATTTTATCTCCAATTCCATTCTCGTATTTTATTCTGATGATCATTTCTACCTATGTAAGTGGGAGTCAACAATATATTTTCGCATTCGGAGGAGAATGTTGCCGATTGTAGTTTCGTAAGCAGCCCACGCCGCAGCGATAAGCGTCGTTGTTGTAATGATTCCCATCCCAGATCCTGTATCATGAACTTGAATCATGAACTGAATCTTGAACTTCAAGTAATCCATTACTTCTCTGCTCTTCATTTTCAGAGCAGTGCGATCTCGTCTGTATTCAATCCATGAAGCACACGGACTGTCCACTTCCTAGGTTTTGCAGTTTGCCTCTATCAACATCTGTATCAACATGGGATACTCTGCAAATCACATTCAAGTGCCTGGCAGAGGGTTCATCGAACCACATTTCTACTATTTATCTTCCATTCCATTCTCGAATAGAGTGCGGCAAGAAAGAACATCTGAATCTTTCCGTTCGAGCTCTGATTTCTCGTATTTTATTCTGATGATCGTTTCTACCTATTTAAGTGGGATTCAACAATATATTTTCGCATTCGGAGGAGAATGTTGGCGATTGGAGTTTCGCAAGTAGCCCACGTCGCAGCGATAAGCGCCGTTGTTGTAATGATTTCTATCCCAGATCTGTACATCATTGATTGGAGTTGCGTAGACCACTTTCTTCATGTGTCACCATAACTAAATGTCTAGGGGCGTGAGGTTTAGAGAACGAGCAGGCTGAAGTCTGGAGCCTCCAAAATCAATCCAGACGTCGTGAAACGTCTGCGTCACATGTTCACGCACTTTATGACGAAAATGTGCTGATGCGCCATCACGCATGGACCACGTCTGTCATCGTCTCTTACATGGCACACTCTCCTGTACGGTAAGCAATACATGAATGAGAAACTGCAGATCATTGTTTTTCAACTTTTTTAAGTACGCCACCCCACATTCCAAGTGAAAAAGTCGTGCGACCCCCTCCCCCAACTCGCCCTCACCAAACTGTAACACAGCTGTGTGTGTGAACTGAACGACACCGAGTTTTATATCTTCATCTGTTCCTAAAACTTTCTTCCGTGAAAAAAGGAATAGTATTCTACATTATGGGGGTGATGTTTTTAGTATATTTGCCGGAATATAATACATTATTGTATTTTTACATTAATTACCATAGAAAAATATGTGTTGGACTTACAACTTGGAACATGGCTGGTTAACAGCAACCGTAATCCAATTATTTTTAACAATTTCATGTATCAGCCAACCTGTTGCGTAGTTTTAAGGTACTTAACCTAGATTTCGTTGTCGCTATGGTCAACTTCATCAGAAGAATAAAAAACAGTTACATGAAACACATGACGTCACAAATATTACGAGCAGAACTGCTCAAGTCGATTACAATAAAAAAAGAAAAGTAAAAAAAAAAAAAAATAAAGAAAAAAAAACCTAGCATTTTTGCCATGCAAATAAAATCAGTGTGGTGTGAAGAGCATCAAGGAACTGTCTACAATGTAGACACCACACTAATTTTATTTGTGTAGCGTAAATGCTAGGTTTGTTTTTCTTTTTTTATTATAATAGACTTGAGCAATTCTGCTCGTAATATTTGTGACGTCATGTGTTTCATGTTACTGTTTTCTATACTTCTGATGAAGTTGTCCCTAGCGACAACGAAATCTAGGTCAAGTACCTTAAAACTACGCAACCGGTTGGCTGATATATAAAATTGTTAAAAATAGATGTTGGACTAGTTGATAAGTGCGAATAATTTGCACTCTTTCCTGATCAGTCACAGATAGGTAAGATAGTAATGGAGAAAAGTCAGATGCAGGTGCATATGTATAAAAGACAATAAACTTTGAACAGTAGTAACAAATATTAGTCTCATTGTAAGAAAATTTATGTAATTAAATACAATATGATTAATTGTGAAACATATAAAAATCATATATTGACTTTTCATGTTTATTTTATTTTTTTGAAAACGTGTTTAATTTACAAAATTCAGTTCATTTGCGCTGTAAACAACGCTTGCTTGAACGAAGTGAACAATTCCAACAGCTGTTGTGCATCAAAGTGTGAAACTAAAATCTCGTGATAAACTACGCTTGCGTAAAGAATCTAAACAACTGCAAGAGCTGTCGTGCTAAATTAAATTATTTGTGTAATTTTCGTCGTTACATCGACGTGTATTACCGAAATCGTGTGATAAACTATGCTTGCATCAAAGAAGGTCTTTGGCTTGCATTAAGAATCCAAACAACTGCAAGAGCTGTCGTTCCTGTTAGTAAAACAGATTGTCAATATATGGCATCTTTTTCATTGCTTTTTATATCGGCCGCGCAAACCAAGTTGATACTCGAGGCGGTGGCTGCTGGGAGCAACCGTAAATACATGGCCCATTTACGATCGTTCGCCGCGTATCAACTTAGATTGTACGAACAATACAATTTTTATTTTTTTCAAAATAAAGTTTTTTGTGTGTGTGAAAACAATAACGTTAAACTATCTGTATATTATCCGTCATTAGTGGAGAATGAATCCTTGAAAATGATACCTGAATCATTAATTTTGGATAAGTAAAATGGGAGGTATGGCGTATTCACAAAAAACACCGATGAGAAATAATAAAAATGATGACGAGTGTTTCGCTTTGCACATAAGATTCCGAAACGAAGTTTTTTTCGACTTTCTAAAACGACTTATTGCCTGTCTTTAGTTTAGCTATCGACTAGTTCCTGAAAACAGGTTATTACGATTTTCGTTTAGTCATCGTTAAAATGGCGTATTCTTGCAAGAAAATAAAATCTGTTTTATTCAAATCAAAATTGATAACAAGTAATTACGTAATTTTAGTAAAAATTAAATTTCAATCTTGGTATTGCGAAACTCCAAATAGTCAGACATGCAATGGATTGGTTGTGTTATGGTGCAAGTACTTCCTCCTTTGTCCCACAGGTTGAAAAAGACAGCTGCAGGTAATGCACTCCATTTAACCTCTTTGGTAGAACATTGATCTATCTCTAAGTACGTGTACCCATAATGTCGATAGAGAATCTGTGTTGACGCACTCGTTCATGTACTTCTATGTGACTTGCAGAGTATTCATGTAGTTGTAGAATTACTTGGGAATTTACGTCTGCCCATACGAACTGGTTATGGAAATTCCCGACACTATCCTCGTGAGACCTATCAGTGTAACCATTATGCCAATATCAGCAACCAATCGTCGCGCAGTCCTTGCTGTAAACAAAAGTTTTCATCAATAAGTATGCGACTCCGGACCCTTGTATAATGGACTTTCTTTTCTTCTGTCGATAAGTAGTACGACCTCTCAAACTGTTCGTCACTTTTATCGAACACTCTGTACAGTACGCAACCTTTCTTTCCTTTTATCTGCACGGTGTTTGATTTTTTAAGCCCTTTCTACACGGGAATTGAGAGCTTACGAGATTACCCATGATGCACCGGTCACCCCGTCCACGTACAGTGTAGACGCGTCTACTTGCACAAAACGCACGCATACGATCGCTAATAGACGGAATATGGTTGATCCTATTCTCACGCGAATGAAAGTGCTTGGCGCATGCGCAGATGACCGAATGGGAAACCCAGCTGACAAACGAAGCCAAGTCGGGAAATTGTTTGAAAATGTGTACTTGTCTCCTGCTCACAGGAACGTAGTTTTTCGACTTAGTCGTAACTATTTTAGGAGGTGATAGTATAGAGGAATTGCATTAAAAATTTAATATAACCTGTGTGCAATTCTGTTGCATACAGAGACATAGCCGTTAATATGAAATCCAAACAAATGTAGAGCAAATGTAAATCAAGAAATTTCCACTGATTTATCCGTCGTTTCTTGGTAGTACAACATAACACTTACTTAAAAGTAGAATTTTGTGTATCTTCTACACGTTCATTTCCACTTAGTTACCCGGTTTTCGGCTTACTAATACATATTCAGACTTTAAACTACGTCGAAAACCGACGAAAGAATCAGTCAAAATATCCAAATCAGTTTGTTGTACATAGCAAGAGCTTTTATCTCTGTACCCAGTAAAAATTGGACATACGTTATATAAAATTTTAACTGCAAATCGTCTTTACTCCCATCTTTTAAAATATTTGCTATTTTTCCTGAAACTTGCTGTAGTTAACAGATGAAATATTTGTTTTTGGTGAGCATTAATTGAAGCTTTATCAAAGTAAAAGGTCTATGTATAGACACCTGAGCTCGTTCATCATATTCAAAGGCGCCTCAAACCACAGGGACTCGAAGAATGTAATCGCATTTTATAATGAGGACGTTAACACATGTGAGCGACGTACTTACGCATGAACTGCACGAAAAAAAAAAAAAAAATACAGTTTCACAGTGGCACAAATGTTTTAATCATCATTATATATCATACAGTTTCGGAAAGTGATGTTAACGCGGCGATTCATTTGCTGTAAGATGACAACAAACGAAGTAGACGCGTGAAGCAGACGACTCAACAAATGCGTACCGTTTGAACGCTTCTTTGCAGTTCGACGGTCTATCGCAAGGGGCGCAGCGGTTGACAGTGACTTCCTTGTGCGTGTTGCACGTCTCGTATAGAAAGGGCTTTACATATCTAAAAGCCACCACGTGAGCTGGTAACCTAAGTGAACAGTGAACGTAGCGGTAAGTGTGGTGCCAGTTTTGCGGATGAAAATACCTGTTGGCTGGCACAAGGGCAGTGAGCCTGCTTGGACGCGATAGCGGTGTGGTAACTGGTGTGACGTGCGGTGCTGCTCGGCTGTCAGCACCAGAGCTTCGGCTAACGAGCAACCTGTCGCGCGCGCACTTGACATTGCAACAAAACACGCACCGCGCCCGACGCACTAGCAGCGACGTGTGTGCCAGCTGTCCGCCGCGGCATCCTGCTAGGTTCATTTCGTACTCTTACACCTCTCCAACTCTCCCATATTTACTGAAGCAACTCACATTCAAACCTTCAGATATCAAATAGATGAATACCAAACGTTATATCGTTATATACAGGGTGTTACAAAAAGGTACGGCCAAACATTCAGGAAACATTCCTCACACGCAAAGAAAGAAAATATATTATGTGGACATGTGTCCGGAAACGCTTAATTTCCATCTTAGAGCTCATTTTATTACTTCTCTTCAAATCACATTAATCATGGAATGGAAACTCACAGCAACAGAACGTACCAGCGTGACTTTAAACACTTTGTTACAGGAAATGTTCAAAATGTCCTCCGTTAGCGAGGATACATGCATCCACCCTCCGTCGCATGGAATCCCTGATGCGCTGATGCAGCCCTGGAGAATGGCGTAATGTATCACAGCCATCCACAATACGAACACGAAGAGTCTCTACATTTGGTACCGGGGTTGCGTAGACAAGAGCTTTCATATGTCCCCACACATTAAAGTCAAGAGGGTTAAAGTCAGTAGAGCGTGGAGGCCATGGAATTGGTCCGCCTCTACCAATCCATCGGTCACCGAATCTGTTGTTGAGAAGCGTACGAACACGTCGACTGAAATGTGCAAGAGCTCCATCGTGTATGAACCACATGTTGTGTCGTACTTGTAAAGCCACATGTTCTAGCAGCACAGGTAGAGTATCCCGAATGAAATCATGATAACATGCTCCAGTGAGCGTAGGTGGAAGAACATGAGGGTCAATCAATACATCACCAACAATTCCTGCCCAAACGTTCACAGAAAATCTGTGTTGATGACGTGATTGCACAATTGCGTGGGGATTCTCGTCAGCCCACACATGCTGATTGTGAAAATTTACAATTTGATCACGTTGGAATGAAGCCTCATCCATACTGTAGTACTGTAGAGCAATGAGTCGCATGTCAACACAAGCACTGAAGTCAACATTACCTTCCTTCAATTGGGCCAACCGGCGGTGAATCGAGGAAGTACAGTACATACTAAAGAAACAATTGGGTATTTTGACAATTGTCTGCACGAATTATTTCAATTAACATTTAAAGAGAAATACAAAAATGAGCTCTAACATGGAAATTAAGCGTTTCCGGACACATGTCCACATAACATATTTTCTTTCTTTGTGTGTGAGGAATGTTTCCTGAAAGTTTGGCCATGCCTTTTTGTAACACCCTGTATCGATAGCATATCAACCAAAATTTCGATATCATTCGTGGTCTGTGCTGTCATCCAGGAAAATGTGCATATACGGCAAGTAATAAATGGTGCTGGAGTACAGGAAATGCATATCCTTCAGAGAGCGTCGAATTGAGCTCTCATGTTGAAGTCGATAAGGCGTCTTTTTGTCGTTTCGAGGGTCCTGGGTTCCAGCCATGAAGATGAGAATTTTTTTATTAGGTTGGAAATTATCCTACATCTACATACACCGAGATCGACTGATCGGATTTTGTAGCACGGTATTATTGGCTGTTTGCTTTTGCTTCATTTATTTGAAAGTAGCAGACCTGTATTGTATATTCGTAATTTCAGAGAGTAAACAGAAGCAATCGAAACATCGGATTAGAGAAACAAATGCATCACACGTGCTGAAATATTATTATTATTAAATGAAATTATGGTGTGGTATTTTTGGCTGGGAGACTACGTTTGGGCCACCTAGCGCAAGTCTTTTTAATTGACGCCACTTCGGTGACTTGCATGTTAATGATGATGAGACCAACACAAATCAACCAGTCCGCTGCCGGGAATCTAACCCGGGGCCCCTGCATGGTAGTGAGCGACACTGTCGTCTGAGCTACGGAGACGGACATAATAATAATCGTAATATAAACATTGAGGTGTTTGTGCCTATATCATCTAAATCATTTTCTGTATCGGCAACGTGTCTGTGGAACAATCTTCCTCAAAAGTTAAGAGAGATAAAATCAATTCTAAACTTTAAAAGACAGCTAAGGGACCACCTTCTGTCACAATAGCCATATTTTTCTCCACTTACCAGTCTGTAGCTCACTGTTGTCATTTCCTTTTCTGTACTATTCTCAAATAAAACGTGGAGAAAAGAATTATCTATATGCCTCCGTACGAGCACTAAAGCCACCCCAATGTTCCTTTCGTGAAACATGCTTTGCTTTCAGTGGAATCGATCAGCAGTCAGCTGCAAATGTTGGTGCCGGTAAATTCGAGAAATTTTCATAATCCTCCTGCAAACCAATATTACACGAGTCTGTTATTCAGAAGATTGCTTGTATTTCCGACTTCCGTTTTAGGGGTGGGGGACGGATATGAAACCATCGTCCCAACCCCATTCCCAGTGCCATATCCATGATGCTATCTAGACGTTTCGTCTACCCTTTTATTTATTTATTTATTTCGGACACTTCAGATGTTTTTAATACTGATCGGAATGAATTTCTTGTACTTGAGATTTGAACCCACCCCTTCCGCCGTCAGAGGAGTAAATTATGTGTACCCCTGTGTATTGGTGCGACCTGAACTACTTTCTAGTATATGTGTGCCTCTGTGTATTGGTGTGACGTGAACTACTTTTCAGTCTTTACTATTGCTAGGAACCGCGGTGGAGTAGCCGAGCTGTCTAAGGCGCCCCGCTGCGGAGCGCGCGGTTGCTCACCGTCGGAGGTTCGAGACATCCCTAGGGCATGTGTGTGTGTGTGTGTGTGTGTGTGTGTGTGTGTGTGCGTGTGTTGTCCTTAGGTTAGTTTACCTTAGTTTAAGTAGTTTGTAAGCTACGTACTGATGACACGCAGTTTGGCCCGATATATTTACAAACATATTTTTTTATTTGTTAGGAATGAAAATATTTCATAAGCCTATTATTTAAGGAACGTAATACGCATGCAATATCAATCGTAAGATTTGTCTTTGTTTCACTACTTCTAAATTTCTAATTTTATGATCTGTTGTTGATTCGTATTATTTATCACTAGTTTTCTTCGTGAAGGTATTCCGTAAAGCCGAATTTACTGATTCTAATATAGAGGCGTTGTCGTTGATAACGTTACTAGTTATCGGGAAAGGAATATATTGAGTCTTCCTGCTGGTATACTTTACATATGAGCAGAATCACTCTGGATTTTCCGCCTCCCTCTTTCCGTCCCAGCGCGGGAATACCCGAGAGGTTCTAGGCGTCATGTTAGGGACTTCCACGGTGCTCCCGCCGGAGGTTCGAGTCCCCCCTCGAGCATGTGAGCGTGACTCGTCCCTAGGTTAGTTTAAGTATTTTTTAAGTCTAGGGAGTGATGAGCACAGTAGTTTGGTCCCACAGATTTACAACCATCTGAACATTTTATTTTTATTTTCATATTACCGGGACAAGAGATTCGTTACGCAAACTGTTATAAGTATCTGATTTTTAAGTGCGTCCCAAGTTTCAAGATTTGGCAAAACATCACAACCACTGAGTCTTTGCAGTCTCTTAATTCCGGCTTCCTTCTTCTTCTTCTTTTTTTCCAACTCACAAGGAAAGTACTCGAGATTGAACAAACACAAATATACCAAAATCGTCTGAGAGATAATGTAGAGGTATCTTATTCCACTAGCAAAACTCTCGCATCTGCAAAACTTTGCAGTCACCCATTAGAGACCTCTGCGTGAGCCACGCCGCTCTGCACTTTGACCTGCCGGTACACCAGTCGGGAGCACTAGGGACAGTGCGGTATGCCTCTGAAGTTGAGTTTTGTGACGTTATTTGTGTAGTGAAGCGTCAGATGGGTCGGCGATTGGTCATCAATCCTGATAATGTATTGCGATTGTGAATACGGTCTTGGTGTAGAAGATGAATCACTGACTTGTTTTCTGGTATCTATTATAGTGCAGAAATATGAACATATATTAGAAACACTATAGTATATACCAGGTAACATGCGAATGATTCATCTTCTACACTAATACCATCTTCTCGAAGAAGCTTTCTTCGTAACTTCATCTCAACCAGTAATACTATATTAGGAGGATTGATTACCAATCGCCGACCTATCCGACGCTTCACTACACAAATAACGTCACAAAACGCAACTTCAGAGGCACACTGCGCCGTAACTACTGGCGTACCGGCAGGTCAAGGTGCAGTGCGGCGTGGCACACGCAGAGGCGTCTAATAGGCGACTGCAGAGCTTTGCATATGAGGGAATATCACTAGTGCAATGAGTAACCTTCACATTCTCTCACACGATTTTCGTGTATTTATATTTGTTCGAGCCCAAGTACTTTCCTTGTCAGTTTTGTCCAAATAATGTAACGTGGAGAATCTGTCTCTTCTCTTATTCAATGGTATAAAAAATGTTCAAATGTTTGTATAGTCTATAGGACTTAACTACGGGGTCATCAGTCCCTAAACTTACAAACTAGTTATGAACTACTTACGAACTAGGACGGCACAAATATCCATGCCCGAGGGGGGATTCGAACCCCCGACCGTAGTGGCCGTGCAGATCGTGACTGAAGCGCCTCAGTCCCCTCGGCCACCGCGGCCGGCAATGGTATAAAACTTTCAGTTGCTGTAAACATCATTTATTTGAACCGCTACTGTTCCTAGATAGAGCTGTTGTTTGACAAAACAGCATACCTCCAATATGTTCTCGAAGATTTTTCATTGCGTCATCATGAAACCGCCAGAGATTTTGTTTCAATAGGTCAAAGAACTTCCGCAAGAGACACGTGTCTGAGAGCGAAGCTACACTGCAAATGCTCCAGATTCCAGCGATGGCGATAGCTTATTCTGAAAGTGATACAAGCACAGCTCTCGCCTCTGGGTAGTGCTGGTGGGGTGGGGAGGCGCGGCTGCGCGGACAGACGAGAACAACTGCTCGCTCCCGGAATGCTACTGTAAATACAGCCCCACTTTACTGCTCGCACTCCTCCAATCCGCTGGCAACATTTCCCCAGCAGCTGGCAGCATTCCTACACTCGCAAGCAACACGCCAGTTCGTATATTAACCAAACTATAGTCGCGCGAGGCCAGCATTCAGAATGCACTTCGTGAGCGCTATAGCTCACAAACATATGGAAATTTATTTTCGTGGGAAAAATAGCTACGAAAAGCAGCTAGTGGTCGAGATGCTCTTACTTCTACATATCCATAAATACTATGCAAGTCACACTGAAGTGCACGGCAGAGGGTTCATCGAACAGCTTTTATGATGTTTCTCTGCAGTGCCATTCTCTAATAATTCGCGGGAAAAAGGAGCACCTAAATCTTTTCTTTTTAGATCTCATTTGTCTTATTTTATTTTGATGAATAGTCTCCCTATGTATGTAGGTGCTAACAAAATATGTTCGCATTCGGAAGAGAAAGTTGGTTAAAGAAATTTCGCAAACAGATTTCGTCGCATGGAGTAACGCCTTTGTTTCAATGATTTCCACCCAACTCGTGCCTCATTCCCGTGACACTCTCTCCCCTATATCGCGATAATACAAAACGATCTGCCCGTCTATGAACTTTCTGTAAATCGTCTGTCAGTCCCACTTGGTGGGTTTTGTGTCCCAGCCTCGTAGCCGCTTTTGTGTCTCGTTTCCGTCGTAGGTGTCGGTGGCCGAGTGGAAAGACCGACACAAGAATAAAGGATGCACGCTTGTGCAGGTAGGAGGTGACCAGCCAGTGGGACAGCAGAAACTAGAAACACTAGAGTAAATTAGAACGAGATATATATTTCTTAGAGACTTAGTAATACTTAACTTTTACATAGCTCGGTACTGCAGAATGCTGATACATAGTTGAGCTAGAGGCCTGCCTAGTGCTTATCCGATAGCCAAGTCTTCACTGGTGCCTATCTGATTCCGAAGTGTTCGCTGGTTCCTATCTCAGTCCCAAGTGAACGATGTCATTCAGTGGTGGCCACGAGCGGAGTTGTAGCAGAGGGCGCTCGTGGCTGACGTCGTAAGAACGCCGCGCCGTGCGTGCATGGCGGCGCGCGGCGAAAGTAGGTGGCGCGCACTTTAGACTTGTGCGACACCACAGTGGGGATTCCACAATGCGCAACAATTCTGCATAATAGGACGAACAAGTTTAGTGAAGGCAGTTTCTTTAGTAGAACTATTGCATCTTCCAGTGTTCTGCTAACGTAACGTAGTCTTTGGTTCCCTTTCCCTACAATATTTTCTATGTGTCCCTTCCAACTTAAGTTGTTTGTAATTGATACTCCTAGGTATTTAGTTGAATTTGCGGCCTGTAGTTTTGACTGATTTATCATGTAAATAAAGTTTAACGGATTTATTTTAGTGGTCATATGGATGACTTCACACTTCTCATTATTAAGGGTCAATTGCCATTTTTTCACCATGCAAATATCTTATCTAAATTATTTTGCAGTTGCTTTTGATCTTCTGCTGACTTTACTAACCGATAAATGACAGCATCATCCACAAACAATCTAAGACAGCTACTCAGATTGTCTCCTAATTCGTTTATAAAAATAAGGTACAGTAGAGACACTATAACACTTCCCTGGAAATGCCAGCTGCGGCGGATTAGCCGTACGTACTGGAGCGCCGTGTTGCGGCGCGCATGGCCATTCGCCGTCGGGGGTTCGAGTCCCCCTGGGGCATGGTGTTTGTGTTGTCCTTAGGTTAGTTTACCTAGGTTTAAGTAGTTTGTAAGCTACGGACTAATAACCCAGCAGGTGAGTCCGATAGATTGACAACAATTTAAACATTTGGAAACGTCAGATGTCACCTCAGTTCTAAGCGATGACCTTTCGTCAATTACAACGTATTGTGCCTTTCTGCCTTTCTGACAGGAAATCGCGAATCCAATCGCACAATTGTGGCGATATTCGACAAGCACGCAGTTTGATTGGAAGACGCTTGTAAGGTACAGACAGTGTTGAAAGCATTCCGGTAATCTAGAAATACGGAATCTATTTGACATCGTTTGTCTTCAGCACTCGTCACATCATGAGAGTAAAGGGATAGCTTGAACTGAAGGTTACATTTCACTAGATGGAATGATGTTCCAAAGCCCCTTGTTTAGATGTATTTCGCAGTTTCGATTGGAAAGGGTCACACTGTATCCTTTTGGCAAGCTAAGACGTGTTTCCAACATCACACTAACAAATTCGATCACACTACCAAGTTCTTAATAATTTGCCTTGATTTTATAATCACTGAAATAACATTACGTATTCTCTCAAGGAGAAAAGTTTAATTTCTTTGTCCTTGATGCTGTGTAATCATAAATCACCTCTCTGAGAATTTACATGGGTTCAGATAGCAACGATCTCGCGAAACCCAGCTAGCTCTTTTCGTCCACTAGACCCATAGAGCAGTAGATACAGCTGAATGTTGTGCATCTGTTTGGATGAACAGGCATCATACAAAGCTTGTTGATACCCCTCTGAATACAACATTGCGATTAACATCTGGCGCAATCAGTTAGACTCCAGTTCACTGACATCCACTGCTAATGAGTTTGATGCCTTCTGAACTGCACAGATTCATAGCCCCTTGTGAGGGAATTCCAGGAGAGCTTCATGAACCCTAACCTACCTGTGCACAGTATCTGAATCTTAAGAGACTCAAATCCTGCCACCCAACCCTGTGTGATGCTGCTAACAGGAAAGCAAGGAATTTTAAAGCTCTTGACGAATGGAAATGTCGGTGGGAAGCATTGACAGATGCCCAGCTGCGCAGCTTTACAGGTGCCAGACTTCCAAACGACCCCATTTGCCACGCAACACATTGACTGCCCTGAATAGACGCAGAACACGTATTGGCTGCTGCAGATGTGCCCTCCATAAGTTGTAAAAGATGCCCAAACAAGACTTTGAGTGCGCACACCGGACATTTCAAGACATTGTCAGTGAGTACAACATCCGAGCACATCACTGTGATGAAGAGGACTTCCAGCTGGCAACTCCTGAAGCTGTGCGCTAAAGTACTGGACATCTATCTGAGCAGCGCAAAAATTTGAAGCTGAGTGTAAAACGATCTTCCTGCTGCCTACTTACATTTCGCGTAATGATCACAAAGACAAGATACGAGAAATTAGGGCTCGTACAGAGGCATATAAACATTCTTTTTTCACTCTTTCTATTTGGGAGTGGACTAGGAAAGGAAATGTCTAGTATCGGTACAGTGTACCCTCCACCATGCACTTTACGGTGGATTGGGGAGTATATGTGTAGACGTAAAAGTAATGGTCCATCTCGATATCTCGATATGTACATGCATATATACGTGCATACCACTGATGTGTGAGTGGTTGATTAGATTTTCAAGGCTGTGTAATATGTAATGCGTAGAACGACAACCAGAGCGCTTTCGTGATGTTACCGCCCTGTTGTTCTGCAGTTGGCAATTGAGTCAGACAGAGAAGCAAGACGTTTAAGTACAGTAGGAAGCGTCTTCGATGCTTCGCAGTCTCTTTAGAAGGTATTCTGTGTGAGCGACAAAAGCGAGCGACAATGCGTGATATTCCGCTAGGCGACACTGCCGCTACAAGTGACGACATTCGGTGACACGGCCGTGTGTTTTGAGTGAGCGCGACAGCTTCCAATGTTCCAAAGTTTGTAAACTATCGGACCAAACAGCGTGGTCATCAGTCCGTCCGTAGCTTACAAACTACTTCACCTAAGGTAAACTAACCTAAGGACAAACACACACACATACCCATGCCCCAGGGAGGACTCGAACCTACGACGGCGCGACAGCTTCTCGCAACAAGAAGGTCGCTAGAACCGATCAGCTGTTTCTATGATTTGGTACCACTAAACCGTAGAAAACTGACAATTGCAGAGTAAGGCAATGAAGTTTTATTTACTTTAGCAAATAAGGAGAAAAAAGACTGCTGTGCATTAAATTTACTACGCGAGGAATGTTCATGGACTATTTCATTCCTAACGTGAAATACGAATGTAGACTACGAAGATCAACGTCGGGCCCGGGTTATCCGGGCGCCGTGGCTCAGCGCGCCCGGTCAGGGGGCTGAACGCCGTCTGTAATAAAAGAGCTAAGCCATATATTCCGCGATGAAGCAGGAACGAACTGAACCAACGACCGCAAAGCAAATAACTCCTTTCCATGAATCAGCACGGGTTTAGGAAACATCGTTCATGTGAAACTCAGCTTGTCCTTTTCTCACATGACATCTTGCGAGCCATGGACGAAGGGCAACAGGCGGATTGTGTTTTTCTCGACTTCAAAAAGGCGTTCGACGCGGTGCCACACTGCAGACTGCTAACGAAGATACGAGCTTATGGAATAGGTTCACAGATTTGTGACTGGCTGGAAGACTTCCTAAGTAATAGAACGCAGTACGTTTTTCTCGACGGCGAGTGTTCATCAGAGACGAGTGTATCGTCAGGCGTGCCCCAGGGGAGTGTGATAGGACCGTTATTATTTTCTATCTATATAAATGATCTGATGGACAGTTGTAATATGCGGCTGTTTGCTGATGATGCTGTGGTGTATGGGAGGGTGTCGTCTGTAACTGACTGTAATAGCATACAGGATGACTTAGACAAAATTTCTAGTTGGTGCGAAGATTGGCAGCTAGCTCCCAATGTGGAAGAATGTAAGGTGATGCGCATGAGTAGAAAAAACAATCCTATAATGTTCGAATACAGCATTAGTAGTGAGCTTCTTGATGCCGTCGCGTCGTTCAAATATCTAGGCGTAACATTGCAGAGCGATATGAAATGGAACGAGCATGTAAGGACAGTTGTGAGTAAGGCAGACAACCGACTTCGGTTTATTGGGAGAATTTTGGGAAGATGTACTTCACCTGTAAAGGAGACCGCGTATAAAACGCTTGTACGACCACGTCTTGAGTATTGCTCAAGTATTTGAGACCCGCAGCAGATCGGTTTGAAGGAAGACAGAGACGGTTCAGAGGCGAGCAGCTAGATATGTTACCGGTAGGTTAGACCAATGCGCGAGTGTCACGGAAATGCTCCGGCAACTCAATTGGGGATCGCTGGAAGAAAGACGACGTTCTTTTCGTGAATTTCTGTTGAGTAAATTTAGAGGGCCGGAATTTGAAGCTGAGTGTAGTACGATCTTGCTGCCGCCTACTTACATTTCGCGTAAAGATCACAAAGACAAGATAAGAGAAATTAGGGCTCGTACGGAGGCATATAGACATTCTTTTTTTCCTCGTTCAATTTTGGAGTGGAATAGGAAAGGAAATGCCTAGTAGTGGTACAGTGTACCCTCCGCCACGCACCTTACGGTGAATTGCGGAGTATGCATGTAGATGTAGATGTAAGAAAGAGGAAAAAAAAAAAAAAAAAAAAAAAAAACGCTCGACTGGAAGTCGAAGGGTCGCGGGTTCGAAACCCGGTCGGAACTAGGATTTTTTTCAATCTGCGTTTTAACCCATCCTTCACCTCTCAACGATGTGATGACTTGCCAGAAACGACACGTGGTTCGGATTCACGTTAAGCTGTAGGTCCCTTTTACCTGGTTGGATAACTGGGGTAGGCTAGGGACACGCAAGTCGCCGAAGTGGCGTCCAATTGAAAGACTTGCACCAGGGCAATGAGCCACACGAAATAATAATTATTATTACGAAGATTGTCTGCCAAATTCTTCGAAAATACAACAGCGAGTAGGCTTACAAGTAGATTCAATGAGTTTTCCGACTACAAATCATCATCTGAATAACTACGAAATGAGTCTTATTGGAAGAAGGAATTAAATTATTTGATATTGGTCGATTACGCTCATTGTGGGCGTAGCACAGGGGCGGAGTTCTTCGCTATCAAGTTGTAAGTTTTTCGGTCGCTGGTATTTCTCTTTACAAAGCACCGCAATTGTTGTTTTTAAAGTTTTTATCAGTTTAGTTTATCTTTAATTGCAAACGCACGTATCCCACTGTACCGAACACATTAAATACCTGCTGAACCATTATATCAAGATATTTTATTCGGAAACGTAATTTAACGCGCATCTCGTCTGACATCCTAGTGTTCTCTCTTTAGGAATAAGTTTGTTGTTACTGTCAAAGTTTTGCAAATGCATAAAAGCATACAAATGCGAGTAATTGTTCAAAACACGTTCATCATGGTGTTAATCTACCATTCAGAATAAAAATACAGAAGACTGACATGTTAGAAAGAATTAAAAAATTTACTTCAGTCGTCTATAAAGTCGAAAAGAAAATTTACGAGCTAGTTATTTTAGAACATTGTTATCCAAATAAACATTCTTCATTATACGTCCAACTTTAATTTTATATTCTGTGATTTCAGAAACAGTTGCAGTTTCATAAACTGCAGGGATTATTAGCCCGCAGAATTTTTGTGACATCCTTTAAACCCTCTACAAGCAGACGATTCTCAACGAACCTCGACACCTTGTAGTGCGTGCGACAGCGACAAGATTCGAGCAGGTTTGAATCTCAAACGTCGCCCGTTGTCGCGTCTGGCACGCAGCTCAGCAAATGTCGCTCACGTAGGACCATACACACGGTTGAGATTTGTCGCTTGAAGCTGTTGCGCCCTGTCGTCCGCTTTTGTAGCTCACGGCCGGCCGCGGTGGCCGAGGGGATTGAGGCGCTCCAGTCAAGGTCTGCACGGCCACTACGGTCGGGGGTTCGAATCCCCCCTCGGGCATAGATGTTTGTGCCGTCCTTAGTCTTAGCTAGTTCATAAGTAGTTCGTAAGCTTAGGGACTGATGACCCCGTAGTTAAGTCCCATAAGTTCTACAAACATTTGAACATTTTGTAGCTAACGTAGAACACTGCCTTAGACAGCCAACCTACCAGCTGAATGCATTTGACAGGGGCCGCATCTCTCGACTGCGTGAAGTGGGGAGGTCGTACCGTGCAATGCCAGGCATGTGACCCACTCAGATGTCACAGGGGCCCGATGTCGGATCAGTGCGTACGTGAGGGCATTCACTCACGTCCTGCAGGTTCGGGTCGACCAAGAAACAACAATCCGAGGCGGAACCGTCGTTAGGAAAGCCAAGCAATGCGGGCTTCCTTGACCTGAGCTCCTGCCATTCGCCAACATGTACAGGAGACTCTACAACAACCTTTGACTTGATTTTATCCATTAGAAAATGGATTTTGAAAGCCTGCTACTTTGAAATCATTGGGTTTGTTTATAAATAACAATTCCGCTACAAGTCACGATTCTTACATCTTATTTACCGCGCCGCGTTTTGGTAAATAATTACCATATCCAACTGAAAATCTTAACCCTACATTGCATGGTGTAGCCGTTTGGCAACGCAAATTTTTGGTACTTTTTCAGACATACTTCTTGTTGACAGATGTCAGCACCATGCATATCGTATAAATTGGAGTCTGTTCTAAGCTTTTAGTTGATCGTTTCCTCCATTGAAGGCAGCGCAGTCATGAACTGAGGAGAAATGTAACAAAGAGCGCACTAGCGGATTTTACTGTTGATCATTAATGTAATTACAAAGTGATACGACTTCTGTCCAGTAAAAAAAATTTTAATCAAGTTATTGACATCTAATCGGAGTAGAAAATATGCTAGATACCAATATTTTCTTGCAGAGTGACTTATGTCTAAAAGCATGAAGTTGACAATGGCATCAAGTATATATATATATATTATTGTGACAAGATAAAAATTCATGCAGAGTAAGGTTAAACATGGCTGCACGCAGCAACGGTAGTTCACATAGCAGTAGAAGTAACAGCCAACCAGTTGCAAATTAATAAACTTTACCGCGGTTTCGATTGATATAAATCAATTTTCTTCAGAAGATACATGACCTATAGTGAATAAAAGTTACAATTAAGCTATGTACAAACTGTATTAAAACCATATAATGTTTACCTAGAATATTACAAAAAAATTTAGTTTACAGGAAAAAGTACTTACATTACATTATTATTGTGGAAGATTTATACTCGTCAATCTGTGTACACATAATGTGGCCCTTTAAACAAAGGCACGTCAACAAGTAAAACGATAAAATATTCAGTTAACTTAGCAGATTGCGCGGCGATTAATTCTGGCACTTATAATTTGTACTGTAACGACTGTCCTCGTTATTATATTGGCCAAACAGGCAGGGCAGTGAAGGTGAGATGTAGAGAATATCTGTTGGGAAAGAATGGAGGAAATATAGGCAACTCCTTATTCGCTGAACACATTTTTATTGCTAACCATACGCTAAAAAGCTAGAAGACACTTTGGTTTTACGTAGAGAAGACAAAGGGCGAAAGCTCGATCTTTGGGAGGAGATGGAGATTTTTAAACATTTACAATCTAGAGATGGTAACATATAAAATGATCAGCTCCATCTCACGTGCAGACAGTTTTTTGAAGGCTTTAAACCAATATTCTCAAAAAATTTTAGCAGTCAGCGGTAACCTCTGCGACGACATTTCCTCAAATTTCTATTCATTTCATTTTAAGCTTCCGTGGGTTTCCCATTTTATAATTTGTATTAATATGTATTTACTACTGACGCTGTATCCTTGTCACTAGGCCCAACGCGCCACTTGTCATGTTTACCTAGCGTCCGCGTCTTGCTTAGACTGTCAATCGGCGGTAAGCATGCCGCGCAATCTGCTATGTTACACACAATATTTTATCATTTTACACGTTGACGTGCCTTTGTTTAATGGGCTACATTTGTGTACACAGATTGATGAGTATAAATCTTCCACTGTATTAATGTAAGTACCTGTTTCCTGTAAACTAAAAGTTTTTGTAATTTTCTAGGTAAACATTATATGGTTTTTAATACAGTTTGTACATAGCTTGATTGTAACTTTTATTCACTATAGGTCCATGTATCTTCTTGATTTATATCAATCGAAACCGCGGTAAAGTTTATTAAACTTTAATTTGCAACTGGTTGGCTGCTACTTCTACTGCATTTTCAACAGTGTTTTTTGAGCTATCCCATAGAGTAGCGATCTTTTTTATGTGTGAGGTTCTGCATTATTTTGTTGTTTTTATTGTTATGATTAAAAGCGCGCAAGTTTTAGTTATTCATGGATCTTTAAACTTAGTTAATGTCGAAATCTGTTGTTACCTTATGGTCCACTTGTGTTGAATCTCACACAACAATCACAACTGGACTTCGGTCCACAGTATACCTCAATGTTGATAAAACAATTGTACATAAATGAACAGTTACAAATATGTTCTAAGATAGAGTTAACAAAGTAATACCACAGTCTAACGTATACAGTCACGACTCTCCCACTGGTTTTTGTTATACGCCACGACTGCAGCGCTCCAAGCGGCAGACGAGGAACATTTCTGAGTACTATATCGGATGAGTGTGAACAGTGTCGGTTATTTTAACATACTTTTTACATCGAGGAAGGTATCTAGCCATAAAAATACGTAATAAAAAGAACGTAACTCCACATTTATCTTTATGAGGTTTCCTAAGAATTGGAAGGTATGAAACGGTACTTTTCAGGACAGTTTATTTAAGATTATATTGAAATCTACGACTTTTTAATCAATAATTTAAGTTTCTATTAAGATCAAAAATTGCTTATAAACAAATAGAACACTAAACCTTCTACAGAAAAATTTCGGTTTTCTATCCAGAAACGTCAGGATTTCTTCACTACAATTCCAGCCAAATCAGTAAGTGCTGAACATAATAAACGTATATGGAATGCATTAACTACATTATTAAATGTACCAGAGCAGCCATTACAGCTTTAGCTGGAGGGACGGCCTCACAAACGTGACAATAAAACACCAAAGCAAAAACACAGTTTTCGAACGAATCAGAAACCAATTTCACAATTATTACTACATCTGAACGACAAACGTCAAGAATCTCCAAGACATTCGTTTTATAATCTAAAGTAATTATAGTCAAAAGTATATGGGTTGATAACAAAGACGACTGAAGTGTAAAATGTTCGAATCATTGGACTCCATATTGAATTTTTAAATGCCGAAGAAAGTTCCTGACATACAGGAACAGGCCTCAACAGGAATTAATGTTTCTCGTCTATTCGTATTCTCTCACTTTCAGCGGATTAGGCTACAAAATTTACACTTTTTCGTAAGTATTTCTTCATGAATAAGTTGTTGTTTATATCACTGAATCAGGAAAATCCAGCTGTTTTTACATTTATTTCGCGATTACTTACGTCTCTCGATATTATACTAACGTTTGGAACGCAAAAATTACAGAAACTATTAATTACGTATAAAGTAAATACAAACAAAAATTTCTCTTATGGAACCACTAGGAGCGCTAGTGTTGTTGCATCTACCAGTTAACAACTTTCACAGCAGTGAGTGTCGCGACTGTGTATGTTAGACTGTGGTGATACATTTTTCTTGTACTATGTTACATTTTTGAAACAACAGGTTTTTTCTTAATGATCTTGGCCATAATTTTCTTATGTCTATTTACAATGGAATTTATTTTCATTTGTTAGCATTTTTTATTTAAGTATGTTTTTGAAACATCAGAAGACATTAACTGATATACTTTCCAATTTTTCGTTTAAATTTTATCTGCTTATTTCCTGTGATACGAATATGCTTCCAGTTCTTCAAACAAATCCATCTTATGTCCTTTATTCAGTCGGCGGGGTACTTTGCCGTTCTGCTAATCTTTACTAAATGGGTGACTTGACACAAAGCACACCAAAGAAGAAAAAGAGAAAAACAAATGTGTATCTAGCATCCCATACGTTGGCAATATATCACAGAAGATTGCAAATATTCTTAAAAGGCACAAATTAAAAATAGGCCTTTCGACAAGAGAGTTCAACAGAAACTAATACATATCATTAAATGATCTCATGACGCACATTCCGAATCTAGAATAAAGAAAATAGCATGCCAGGAATACTCAATGTTCTATCTAGGGCAAACAGGACGAGCTATCAACTCCAGAAACACTGAACACATCGTAGCTTACATACAGCACAGACACACATCGGCAGTAGCAACACACACACACACACACACACACACACACACACACACACACACAAAGAAGCTCAACTGTAAATAGACATAAGCAAGTTATGGCCAAGATCATTAAGCAAAAAACTATTATTTCAAAAATGTATCATACTGAAAGGGCTAATGTGAGTCATTCCTTCTCCTAGTAATATATCCATTAATATTACTGTTGCAATAGAACTGCAGGTGATAACTTGTAACAACTTCATACGGATTACGTGTACTATGTACCTCTTCCCATAGTGACCAGCTGTTTGAAGAGCTGTCTAAAACAGGTATATTTATAATTAGCTTCTTTTCAACAAACACTTTCTTCCTTAGTAATCATTTTCTTTAGAATATGACCTTATAAGGAATTAGTAAATAAACACTCTTTACATCTTCATTTCCAAAATCAGGTATTATCTGTAATGTAAATGATGCTTTCCTTCAAGGATCAACAACTCGAATACTGATGTCTGGTTTCATCTGCTATTGTTTCCTACCGACAATGTTTTCATACGAGTCAATGTGGAGTCAACACATTACACTATTGTCTCGTTACACTTACTGCTTCGACAGTTGTCAGTATGCTAGGACAAACTTCTGACATCATTGAAAGTCAGAGAAGTCTTCCGTTTTGCCTCACCTACGCCTTAGCAGTTGCACAGGCGAATGCATAATGCACCACACGGCACAGCGTAATCTAACTTCATCCATAGCACTTACAAATGACAGTGGCGCTTCACGAATTCATACATAAATTACATGTTCCAAAACGAGTATGGTTACATTACTTAATTTTATACATTGTTTTCAATGATTATTCCGTGACTGCTTTACTATTTACTACTACTACATAAGAGGTTTGCCAATTGGTTGCCAATTGGTTGTAATGCTAAGTATTTGTGTCATCAGCAATTTCAAAAGTTTATTTTTTCCTGATGACACAAATATTTTGCATTACAACAATTACCAACCAACATCCTTAATTACAAACCTCTTATGAAGTAATACGAATTTATAAATTTATAATGTATAAACAATAACGTAACAATTCAATAAATTACGGGCATGCAGCCGTGCGAATTCAGACGAAATATTCGAAGAAACTGAATTCGCGCGACTACATGGCCGAAATTTTTTGATTACACAATACGCCGCGAAAAGCTGAAAGTGCACAATAACGTAACAAATCTGTATTTTTTAGAAACAAAACTTTATATGTATAGCATAAAACATTTTTGCCTGTATAAAGCATCTTTGTATTATATATGTGGAACATCTTCATCGCTGTAAGTCTTCTAGTTATGATTTCACTATGTACTGCAAGACGGGAAGTGTATGTAATGATGTTTATTTATTCCTGGGAGTTTACTACAGGCTCGACAATCTCCTGCTGCACCACGTATGTTTGTACACCGCTGTTAATCATTAAGTTAATAATTCGATTCCACCAACTGGAGCGCGGTTCTTTCTTGACAACGTGTGTGGCAAACATGGGGCTCAGAGCTAATGTAGTCTTTCTTTCTGCTCTATCCTCATTCTTTCCACTCCCCACCAGGGGATTCATGTCCATAGCAATTTGGTCCTCCTGTCCCAAACAAATAACCAAACCAACCAAATTGTACGATCTGCTTAATTCTGAGATCGTGTATTTAAAATGCGCCATGTTGTTATTATCCATATTTGGTCTAGACAGGGCCAGGTTTCTTTAAAGGTACGCAAACCATAAAAGAGGCTCCTGAAGAAGAGCCCCCAGGGCTCGAAATGAATCGTGTGCCAATAAATCATGATTTTGGTGACTGAAGGCGAGTTATTTTCATTTTACAGAAAGTATAGTTACTTTTATAATCGTATATTTATGAAATACCTTTTAACCGACGCGCAGGAGCATTTTGAACCTATTAACTTAGAATCTAAACAGTAGTTTACGCTTGTTTCATATTTACCTGTAGTGCATTTAAATCTATTCACATTGGAAGTTGTCTAATATGCAAGGCGTTACACTACAGAAAGTACTCTAGTTGATTTAGTTGTCCAATTTATTGTACATACAGCACAGTGAAGCATGCGCTATGAAGACTCTTGACAAAGAAATTGGTACCAGTATACGTCGACGTTCGGAAGTATACAGCACATAAATTCGACATGGTTGTTTCAGAGATCGTCCAAAACAGCGCAGTTCTCCCGAGCTCATCTTTTTTAATTTCCCAATTACTATTATAGTGCTGAGCCTCAAGACTTGTAGAAACAGCTCTCAACGCAGCTTTATCGTGAGCAAATCTCTTTGTATCTGCATTAATACTGCGTCCTATATCCTGAGTTCGAACCTCCGTCTCTATCTACAATTTTTATGTTACTCTATGACCGCATTAACTAATTCTTAAATGGCGTCCTATTTTGTTCTTCTGGGGTCAGCAGCTCTTTTCTTTCATAATCAATTCACCGTTTCTTCAATAGTTAACCAAATGTTCAAATGTTTGTATAGTCTATGGGACTTAACTACGGGGTCATCAGTCCCTAAACGTACAAACTACTTATGAACTACTTACGAACTAGGACGGCACAAATATACATGCCCGAGGGGGCATTCGAACCCCCGACTGTAGTGGTCGTGCAGACCGTGACTGGAGCGCCTTAGTCCCCTCGGCCACCGCGGCCGACTCAATAGTTAACCGACGTACACACCTAATCTCACCTATCCTTCTGTAACAAATTTAGAATCTATTTGTACTCTTACTGTCTTCTCTCATTGTCGTCCTCTGTTCAAGACAGCGTCCATTCCGTTCAGTCCAATTACTACTTCTTTGTATAGACGTGAAGTTTTGTTTTCAAAATTATCCACGAAAATTTCAGTTTGAATAAAAAATGTATAGAAAATATTAATATTCAAAAATAGATAGCTCACAGTTCGTCTGTGGATGCCAAATGATCGTCATCTACATCTAAACGTAAGTAGAAATGTAATTAATAAATTTGACGTACTTAATCGTAACAAACACGTAATTATGATGTATTACTCACAACACCCATAGAAACAACGACCAGTCGGAAAGGAGGTTTATAACATTTAAGACCTAGTGCGAAATAATGTAAAATCGTTTCTAGTTTTGAATATATTAAAATAAATAAATAAAAATCGTGCAACGTGAAAGTACGTACGAAGTACGCAAATATAATCGTAATGAGTTTCCTATGAACTTGGGTAGGCGCGAGGGTATTGCCGTGTGATTCTCGGTACCATGTCAGTGATAGCGTGGCCACTCGCTTCGGAGGTTCGAGTCCTCCCTCGGGCATGTGTGTGTGTGTTGTACTTAGCGTCAGTTAGTTTAAGAAGTTCGTTAAGTGTGTGAACTGATGACCACAGCAGTTTGGTCCCTTACGGTTATAAACATCTGAAATCTTTTTTTTAAATCTGAATACATCTGTTTGCAATTAATTTCTGCACTTAAAACGCTTTTGGACGTCGCGATTACGACTCATCTATTGCGACATTTTGCTATTATAGACTGTCATTAAACGAAGTTTTCATGTTTGTATCAGAAAATTCACCGACACATTTGTTGATTTGGGACTATTAGAGTGACAGCCTTAAATTTTTTTTAAAAATGATTTTGATATTGCTTATAGGTTGCCGTAATAATCTCTTAGGTGTTGTCCGTAGATAATTTATTTTAAATTTACAACACGTTTCTGGTGACCGATATAATTTATACTGAGCATTGAGGAATTTAAATTTGTCATTAAAAATATCGTTGTTATGTAGTGCCATATAAGAATAAACATCAAAAGTGGTCAAGATATTGTTTCTATCAGTCACCAGATGATGTGCTAAGCCCGAAACATGATGTGCATTTAAAATAAATAATCTACTAACAACAACTAAGAGATTATTCCAGCTACCTGTAAGCAATTTTAGAATCATTTTAAAAATTTTCATTATGACGGCTGCATACTTCTAACAATACTTTCAGTTCAAATGTTTGTAGAGCTTATGGGACTTAACTACGGGGTCATCAGTCCCTAAACTTACAAACTACTTATGAACTAGCTACAACTAAGGACGGCACAAATATCCATGCCGAGGGGGGATTCGAACCCCCGACCGTAGTGACCGTGCAGACCGTGACTGAAGCGCCTCAGTCCCCTCGGCCACCGCGGCCGGCATACTTTCAGTCTAACATGGGGAACACCAAGTATGGTACCAATGGAATTTGATGTGTCGTAGGTATGTTGTAAGGGAATTCCTCCAGACCATCAAGCTAAAAGGATTTGTTCCAATGGGCCTTGATTTCTAAGAAAATCGAGATCAAATTCGCAGCAAATTACCACGCTGTAGCGTGTCTACTTATGCATGGCGTTTACCACTCAGCGAGACAGCGTGGTGTAATCGGCAACATGCGAGGCTGCCATGCCGGCGACCTGGGTTCAAGTCCGACATGAGTCAATTACTTTTCACACCTGTCCGATTATTGTGCATAATTATGTATTTTTATAACCATTCTTATGTAAACGTTTGCAATAAATGGTCAGGAAAAAACATGTAACATTCACTCAATACGTTATGTATTGCGCGACGATTATTTTATTCATTTTGTTTTTTCGAAGCACACTTTTAAGGCGATTGAAACATATTTCGAAATCAGTAAACAGTCTTTTGTTAATACCTATAATATTTGGGCAACATTTAATACCAGACACTGTACGATAGTATCTTCGTTGACGAAACAAAAGCGTGCACTTTCACTATTAAAGTTATTCTACCCAAGTGTACCCCGCTGTGCCAGCCATGCGATGTGAATTTTTACCGTCAGGTAAAACTTTTAATAAAAAGACTACATCATGCACCTGAATTATTAAGAGCTAATCCCGAAATCGCTTCACGAGAAGACTCGATTCGAATACATTCATTACTGTTGCATCAGTTCAGCGCACCAGTTTTCGTTCCCATGATTAAATATGCCTGGTTTGCGTCGCAATTAATTTACTACCGAACATTGTTTTCGAATGTGAACGACCAGTTTTTCCAGTATCGCCGATGGAAACACCTTGTGCCTGTAAGGCTGTAGCATTTATTAGATTGCGTGGTGCTACAATGTTTTGTGTTTTCGGTGCTTCTATGACAATTATCACCCAGAATTAAAGGTAGTGAAGATGGCGACAGTGAGTAAATAACACTGTGCTATAAGTAAAATAATCAGTTGCTGCTGTGTTATTTGCTATTATCCTCTTTACTCAAGCTTTAACATAAGACTGGGTATAAAGGCATATAATTATGCACAATAAAAAAAGAGAAATGAAGAAAAGTGAAAAATAAATGACCCGAAGGGAAAGATTTCTTTTTTTTTTAATTTCCTTGGTTAATTTTTTAATCGTTTGACTTTTCATTATTTTTGTTTTTCTTTCTTTATATCTTTTCCTTTGCTGGGTAATTCTGTCAGAGACAGCAAAGGACCTGGAAGAGCAGTTGAATGGAATGGACAGTGTGTTGAAGAGAGCGTATAAAATGAACATTAACAAGAGCAAAACAAAAATAATGGAATGCAGTCTTAGAAAATCAGGCGATGCTGAAGGAATTAGATTAGGTAACGAAATAGTGAAGGTGGTAGAGGAGTTTTGTTACTTGGGTAGTAAAATAACATGTGATGGTCGCAGTACAGAGAATATAAAATGCAGAATGGCAATGGGAAGAAAAACATTTTTGAAAAAGAGAAATTTGCTAACATCGAATATTAATTTAAGTGTAAGGAAGTCTTTTCTAAAAGCATTTGTGTGGAGTGTTGCTTTGTACGGGAGTGAAACATCGACGATAAGCAGTGCGGACAGGAAGAGAATAGAGGCTTTTGAAATGTGGTGCTACAGAAGAATGCTGAAGATTAGGTGGGTAGATCGCATAACTAATGAAGAGGTACTGAACAGAATTGGTGAGAAAAGGAATTTTTGGCATACCCTGACTAAAAGAAGGGATCGCTTGGTAGGACAAATTCTTAGACATTTAGCATTGGAGGGAACTGTGTGGGGTAAAAATCGTAGAGAGAGACCGAGATACGCGTATAGTAAGCAGATTCAAGTGGATGTGGGTTGCTGTTCTTATGAGGAGATGAAAAGGCTTGCTCAGGATAGAGTAGGGTGGTGAGCTGCATCAAACCAGTCTCCGGACTGAAGAGCATAACAACAACAACAACAACATTAATTATTGTTTAATTTTTTTAAATATAAAAAGTAGCAATTACAATTTTTAAAAATTGTTTTGCTGCTAGGTATGGGACCGGAGTCTCCTGCATGGGAGCCTAACACCTTGCCGATTACACCACGCTGTCTCGCTGAGAGGTAACCGCCGTGTATAAGTAGACACGTTAAGCGTGGTAATTTGCTGCGAATTTGATCTCGATTTTCTTAGAAATCAAGGCCCATTGGAATAAATCCTTTTAGGTTGATTGCCTGGAGGAATTTCCTCACAACATACCTGCGATCCATCAAAATACGTTGGTACCATACTTGGTGTTCCCCTTGTAAGATAAGCGTTAAAAGTAGCTACTTGTCAGTTTGTAACCTACTATAATTCCGTTGCTGCCTACTGGTCTCTTAGAGCACTAGTATAGCGTCAGCTGCACTTTTTCCCCAATAAAAGTTCATGCCTGTCCGTGTGAGTCTGTGGTAGAAGCTTGCGAGAGTAGCTCATTATGTATCGGTCAGCTTTTATACCCAGGCCGCTGAAACTTTGCACTTGACGTTTACAAATAAGAAATGAAGAGCAAGAAGCGCGAGGCTGTAGCCGCTAGGAACGATCCAACCACAGCGCGTTAAACACTTCCAGTGGTCACGTGCCGTGACGTCAACGTTCCCGCGTTGCCGGCTTTGTTCAGTGCTACCGTAAACAAAGTTGTGTATCGTGTTTACCGCGAGTTTACGTTGTGTCTGCTTTTTTCGCTGCGATTTGTTTTACTGCGACTGGTTTAACTTGAGTTTCCGAGTTCAAGTAATTTGGTAATGTCGCCGAAAAGACGTTTGTCTAGTGACGTTTTCTGAGTAAATTCTCAATCTCGTCTGAATAAAAACTTGGAACCATATGCTTTGAGCAGAAAGTTCATTCTCGCTTCAGACGATCGGAAAGAAAGTGTGGTGCAATGGCTACAAGAAAAAAATATTCCTGCAGATATGTCAATGTGAAAACTTCTTTTATATTCGCTCGTGAAACAAAATAAGCCTATTACACCCACATTTGTAGTAGACTAAATCACAAAGGAGCAGGATGTAATAAGGCTGCCCCCATATCACTGCCATTTTAACGCTATATAATTAGTATGGAGTCACGTGAAGAATTACACGACGAACAATAATAAGTCTTTCACAATAACAGAGGTGGAAAGGTTGTTGCGTGAAGTTGTTGCCAATGTTGATGCTGCATCTTGGAAATAAAGGGTCGAGCACTTTGAAAAACGGATTCAGCCAGCGCAGACAATGGAAGGAATCATCAGTAATCATGAACAGTTAATGATTTGTCTTGGTGATGACGACGATTTTGGCAGTGAAGATGGGTAGCTGGATGTAATTGCACCATTCTCGCCGTAAATTGGTGAGTGAAAAGCATTTTGATTATAAAACGTTGAGAGATAAGTTACTACCTTGATTATTGTTTATTTCATATCTGTCGTGATCCAATGCTTATTTTCTATGCTTCTTCGCTATTGAAAGCGTGTGTGTTGTTATGCTCTTGTCTATATTACTATGCCGTTAATTGCTGCTTTGTGGTTGCAGCTCAAGAACGAATTATTAATGCACTTCTATTGCTCAATAGCTTACATCTACGAGATGAAACTGAAAACCATTTCGTCTGCTGTGTGTATAGAGGCTAGTGTTGCAACGTCGCTAAAGCACTGTAGCCAACTTAACTGGCCGTAACGCGAAACGTCAAGTGCAATGTTTCAGCGGCCTTTGTCTGGTGAGGCTCCGTTGCGCCTGAGGAGCTGGCAACCAGCAGAGCAGATTGCAAGCCTGGCAATCGAGACTGACCCAGTGCACGCCTGTGGGGAACAGCGCTTGGCACGGGGAAGAGAACGCAGCAGGGCGCCTGCGAATTCTCTGGCTTAGGCGGAGTCCCCCGGCCGATTGGGAACCGTGACATCACCCATTGTTCCACCCGTAATGCGCGGCAGTCTGGTCGAAAGGGTGGCCGAAATTCTCTTCGGGTGTCTAATGCATAGTTATGTTCACTCATTTGTTGCAACAGTAGTACCACGGGCGAAATTGTCACGTCGAGGCTTTTGCATCACAGCGTGGCATTTCTAGATCGCTGGCAGTTAATGGAAGTTATACAAAGCGTCTACAAAATACAGTGTGTCCGTCAAAGTATTCCTAGTCACACTAGTGACATAAGACACGCCGAATTAGCGATATTGACATATGCAGACAGCGGTGGTAATGTGAACCCAAGGCATCAAATTTCTGTGCATTGTGTGGTATCTTTCCTGAACGCTAGTAATTAATGAGTGAACCAAAAAGACATTTGTCAAACTTTTACATGTAATATTCTGTATTTTAACCTAGTGGCGCAAGTGATTGTACTTGTAAACGCCGCGGTGCAGCAGCCGAGCGGTCTAAAGCGTCTCGCTGCGGAGCGCGCGGTTGCTCGCCGTGGAGGTTCGAGTCCTCCCTGGGGCATGGGTGTGTGTGTTTGTCCGTAGGTTAATTTACCTAGGTTTAAGTAGTTTGTAAGCTACGGACTGATGACCACGCAGTGTGGTCCGATAGATTTACAAACATTTGAATTTGTACTTGTAAACCTTGCAACAGAGTAGTAACTAGAAGTCCCGTGAAATGTTGTATTCTTGCGGTTTAATTTTTTTCCAAGAAATCTATGAGAGGTACACATCATTGTTATCATCTGCCTTACAATTTTTTTGAGCTGTATCTACATCTACCTACATAAATAATCTGCAAGTCACATTGAAGTTCATGGCATGAAGTTTTTCTAGAGTTCTATTCTCTAATAGCTCGCGAAAACATGAACTAAATATTTCCGTTTATGATCTGACTTATTTTATTTTGAAGATCATGTCTTCCTATGCAGGTGGATGCTAACATAATATGTTCGCATTCGGAAGAGAAAGTTTGTGAAAGAAATTTCGCAAATAGATCTCGTCGCAACGAATGTAGTTGATTATGTAAGCTGGTTATTAATTTTCAATAATTATTCCACTAATTGTGAAAGTGTGTGTTCATCATTTCAACTACTCGAACCCAGTTAATCATTATTCTTATGCAACAAATCTCTCATATGTGTGCAACGTGTTTTTCCTAAATCAATCCAGGCAAATACCGGCATGGTTCCTTTCAAAGGGCACGATCGGTTTCCTTCCCCATCCTTCACCAAAAATCAGAGCGTGAGCTCCGTCTCTAATGACCCAGCTGTCGACGGGACATTAAACCCTAAGCATCCTATGTGTGCAACTATTGTACATCGATGTGCCTGTTATCCCGATAAATTGTCTATGACAGGACATCGTTCGTAATCATTTTAGAGAATCTGCACACTTTTACAGCCTATGTTAACAGTCCGATGCCTTTTATTCCAACTTTATTTCATTTTTACACGATCGAAGCAATATTACTGTTCCGATAGTCTCAAAATTGCCACAGTCATATCGATAGAGAACATTATTTCAGCTCTGGTATGCCGTGCTGCAGCAAAAGTTCGTCCACAGGTACTGAAGCGTATAAAACATTATTTCGCAGCTGTCGGAGGTTCTAGTTCTCCCTCAGGTGTGAGTGTGTGTGTTTTCCGTAGGTTAGTTTAAGTAATTTGTCAGGCTAGGGACTAATAACCAGCCGGGCGGAGCGGCAGAGCGCATAGAGGCGCTTTGCTACAATGCGCGAGGCCGTTCCCCGTCGGGGGTTCGAATCCCCCCTTGGGCATGAATGTTTGTGTCGTCCTTAGTATAAGGTCGTTCATAAGTAGTTTGTAAGTTTAGGGACTGATGACCCTGCAGTTAAGTCCCTTAAGCTTAACAAACATTTGAACTAATAACCACAGAAATCTCTTACATTTGCAAACATTTGAACTTTTGATCCAATTAGTGGTAAATTCAAAACAGCTTGCTTTTTTAACCAGTTAAAGAATCTTAATGATCCTTTTCTATTCATTTGAGTTTAAAAACTTTACATGTCATCTTATTAGACAGATTTCTGAAAACGTTTGGCAGCTTAACTTTAAAATGTTCAGATGTTTGTAAAGTTATGGGACCTAACTGCAATAGTCATCGGTCCCTAAACTTTCAAACTACTTTAACGTATGCTAAGAACAACGCAAACACATATGCCCGAGGGAGGAGTCGAACCTCCGAGGTGGAAAAATGTTCAAATCTTTGTAGAGCTTAAGGGACTTAACTGCGGGGTCATTAGTCCCTAAACTTACAAACTACTTATGAGCTAGCTAATACTAAGGACGCCACAGATATCCATGCCCGAGGGGGGATTCGAACCCCCGACCGTAGAGGCCGTGCAGACCGTGACTGGCGCGCCGCAGTCCCCTCGGCCACCGCGGCCGGCCGACGTGGAAAGGCCACGTGCACCGCAGCAGTGCGCCTCAATGCGCACGGCTGTTCTGCCGCGGCACCTTAGCTTACGTGGTCGGGAGTTTAACTGTAAATTTAACTTCTACAGGGCAAATCAGAAGTACAATTTATTTACTTCATTCATAAAGACAATTTGAATTAAATTAAATATAATAAACCCGTAACAGTTAGCAGAGCAGCCACATGTACTTCGACGAGCACTTGCGTTACGAAGTTAACATTTCGGCAAATTTACGTTACACCACAAATCAGTAGTTTTTCCACATTTTTGCAAGATCCCTCCCTGTAATAAGCCTTCTTGAGTTGTGCAACCCCATCCAGAAGTCCGTAGAAGATGAAATGTTCAAATGTTTGTATAGCTTATGGGACTTAACTACGGGGTCATCAGTCCCTAAACTTACAAACAACTTATGAACTAGCTAATACTAAGGACGACACAAATATCCACGCCCGAGGGGAGATTCGAACCCCCCACCGTAGTGGCCGTGCAGACCGCGACTGGAGCGCCTCAGTGCCCTCGGCCACCGCGGCCGGTGTAGAAGATGACATGGGAGGCAAACAGGTATAGACAAATCGACGATACTTTAATAATAGTAAATTGGATCCTTTTCTTTTCGTTGTGAAATTTTTAACTAAAAAAAGTGAGTTAGAGAATCAGTAAACTGAACTAGCTACAGTGGAGTCTCAATATTTCGAGTCTGGGAATTACGAGTTTTGCCGCGCGGGGGTAGCCGAGCGGTCTGGAGTGCCACGTTGCGGATCGGGCGGCCTCTCGCGTCGGAGGTACGAATCCTCCTTCCGGCATGGATGTTTGTGCTGTCTTTAGTTCGTAGTTTTAGTAAGTAGTTTGTATTTTAGGGACTGATGACCTCGCAGTTAAGTCCCATAAGCTTTACAAACATTTGAAAATTTGATTTACGAGTTTCTCATAAATCTGAACGGTATAAGATAAAACAAAAACAGCAGGCACATATTATCGTCACCCGAAAGGGCACTCCACCATTATATCGCAATGAAAATAGTTAAAAGATTTTAAAGCCTTTAGGCTGCCAAAGTAAATGCCTATTTAAAAATTTTGTTATGTGTACAAGGAGTATATATCAAAATTTGAGCAGCTTAAGCAACATACTAGTAAAAAAAATTCTACATCCACATGGGATACTCTGCAAATCACATATAAGTGCCTGTCAGAGGGTTCCAAAGTATTGTCATCGGCATGGGATACTCTGCAAATCACATTTAAGTGTTTGGCAGAGTGAACTAAAATAGTTCTACGTCTTCCTGTCGTTTCTACAGAGCGGAGACAACAACAGTGGTAATAACAGAAAGTTGCTGCAGAGGGCGTTGGTGTTGTGTTTACTCTACCAAACGAATCACACACGACATTGGGTTCAGATACTGTAGTGGGCAGGTAGTGCAATGCAACAACGACGTGACTTATTCGAAACAGGGAAAGGTTGGAAACGGGACAGACACGGAGGGAGGTGGCTGCAGCTATTGGCGTGTCCCTAAGTATAATTTCCAGGACCTGAACTCGATTTAGGACAAGGCAAGGCAAGGCCACGTCGTTCACGGGTAAAATCAGCAAGAGATGACCGTTATCTCCAGTTAATAGCCCGCTGAGACAGGAGGCCGAATGCAACTCAGCTGCAACGCACTCTCCAGGCAGCGACAGCAGCGCAATATCAACACAAACAGTCCGAAATCGCCTTCAGCTATGTGGCCTCTGCGCAAGGAGGCGTATTTGTGTCTGTCCCACTAAAACCACGACACCGTTTAGCACGCAGAAATTGAGCGGAGGAACATCAGGACTGAAGTCGTAACGAATGGCACCTGGTTCTGTTCACAGATGAGTCACGATTTTGTGTTCAGCTGGACAATAGACTTTCCCTCATCTCGAGAGAACGTGGAACTGGGAACAATTCAGAAACTTCCCGGCAGATTAAAATTGTGTGCCGGAACCGAGACTCGAACCTGGGACCTTTGCCTTACGCGGGCAAGCGCTCTACCGACTGAGCTATCTCGACACGACTCACGATGCCGCCCCACAACTTTACTTCCGCCAGTACCTCGCCACCTACTTTCTAAACTTCACAGAAGCTCTCCAGCGAACCTTGCAAGACTAACACTCCTGGAAGAAAGGATATGGTGGAGACATGGCTTAGCCACAGCCTAAGGGATGTTTCCAGAATGAAACTTTCACTCTGCAGCGGAGTGTGCGCTGATATGAAACTTACTGGCAGAGACGGTAGAGCACTTGCCCGCTTAAGGCAAAGGTCCCAGATTCGAGTCCCGGTTCCGGCTCACCGTTTTAATCTGCTAGGAAGTTTCATGTCAGCACACACTCCGCTGCAGAGTGAGAGTTTCAATCATTCTGGGAACAATCCTGCTTATGTACAAGAAACATCACTATATCGTGGTGATGGACGATGGTATGGGCAGGAGTCAGTGTTGGCGGACGTACGGAACTCTGTGTTGTCCAGAATGGCACTTGACTGCTCAGAGATATAGAGACGAAATCCTTCGACCTTTTGTTGTGCCCTAAGCTGGTGCCATAGGAGTTGGATTCCTTGTGGTGGACGATAAAGCTCTTCCTCACAGAGCTGCACTAATCGACAACATGCTTGAAGCTGAGGGAATTGAACGAATTGAGTGACCAGCTTATCCACCAGACTTAGACCCGATTGAGCAGGTCTGGGATGCACTTGGAACACTCGTTGCAACCAGACCAGCACCTCTCACAATGGTTGTAGAGCTGGATGTTGCAGACGTGGAAGAATGGCCAAATATCCCTCAAGAGCTGATTGACAACGTCATACTGTCAGTGCCGAGAAGGTGTGTAACTGTACTGGCCGTTGATCACACACCACATTACAGGGCAACGAGAATAACCGCCCACTATTATAATAGCCCCATGGTGCATCGCTTTAAGTAAACGACATGTAAACCTTAAGTAAACTGTTGAGAGAGAGAAATATCGTACTTTATGACACACAAATTACAATTGTAATCAATGTTTTAATAAAATACGTTACAATATTGTGTATGATATCTCACCTGATCCTCTAATTGTTTTGAGCAGTGTAAATAACTGGAATGTGCAAAAAATAGTTACCTTAAAGAGAGAACTCTCGTGAAGATGATATAAACTCCCAAAGAACAGAGTCTCAAGGTAGTTAGTCTGCCGCTGCTGTAGAGGAAGTTGTGTTTGCATTGGCCGGTAGAAGGTGGAGGAGACAGCACGGGTTCCGCGACGCAGTCGTGGACGGTGACCAACCCGAACGCCGCAGCGAGACTGACAAGTCGAGTCGACACGCGGGATGGTAGCTTGCAGTTACTACGAAATGACCCTGGCAGGAAAGTGGGAGGTTTGCCGAACGTAGAGTGACGTGCTCGTCGCCATTTGCAAGCAGTAGGCGTTCGACCGTCACGCCGGTCATGGTTCACAGAATAATGCGAGCAAGCGTTAGGCAAATGAGCCGCAGGTATTTGATGTGTATCTGGCGAGCGCGTTAGCAAGGAGGCTCGGATCTGCATGTGATCAGTAGGCGCGCGGGCGCCTTCCGCGGTGCCGACAAACGGCTGGAATCCGCACCTGCCGCCCGGATTGCCCAGTCTGCGCATGCGCGGGCGAGCCGCAGTCTGCGCATGCGCGGGCCGCCGTCACTCTGACACAATGGCGCGCGGCGCAGTCTGCTTAGGATTTACCGCGTCCGCCCCTAACTACACGCGCCTAGCGTATCGCTAATTCTCCGCGCACGCTTATCCCATCGCAAGGCGTGCTGGCGGCTTCAGACAGCCTGTCTCCGAGCCACTGACGCTGAGAGTGAAGGTCCTTCATGTTGATGAGCTGTGCGCTTTACAAATTGACGGGTGAAAAATTGCGTGCAGAACGGGGACCAGAACCGGGATTCTCGCTTTTCGCGGGCAATGGTTTTACTAACTGAGCTATCCAGGCACGAGTTAAGAGTCGTCATCGCAGAAAATAATGCCTGCATATGACAATTTTAAACATAGTTTGTCGACTGCAGCAACTGTAGGTTTACAATATTTGACATAGTTCAGCCCAACCAGTTGCAAAATTTGATAAAATACCTTGATGTAGATATCGGCACCATATAAGGGTGCCTTCATCAGAAGAATAAAAATTAAAACATAAGACGTGCAATTACGAGCAGTGTGCTCAAGTCAAAACTTATAAAATTATAAGCATGTTGCATCATTTTATAAGTTTGGACTTGAGCAAATTGTTCGTTATTGCATGTCTTATGTTTTAATTTATATTCTTCTGATGAAGGCACCCTTAGAGGGTGCTGAAATCTAGATCAAGGTATTTTATCAAATTTTGCAACTGGTTGGGCTGAACTTTGTCAAATACCTGCAATATGACATAATGTGCAGTATGAATAAGAAAGAGCACGTGTTCCAGACAAGATTCATAGCAAAAGAAAGTTCTCTGAGTAAGTTCACAATTTCGTGCGAATAAAAACTTCGAAGCTTATGCTTTGAGCATGAAGTTATTTCTCGTTACCTGCCCTCCTTCTTGAGTAGATTCTCGTTGTGTAATGTCCGACATAGAACAGCTGTTTAATCGCATATTTCTTTCAAATAGACCGGTCAGGCAAATTATTATGTACAAAAAGGGAGCAAGCATCTACGTGTTCACGAAGAGTTACAGTGTGTTTTGTTTTAAGTTTCTTGTTCAGCATACAATTATTACATATATATACCGAGCGAGGTGGCGCAGTGGTAAGACAGTGGACTCGCATTCGGCAGGACGGTGGTTCAAATCTACTCCCGGCCATCCAGATTTAGGTTTTTCCTAAATCACTCTAGGCAAATACCGGGATGGTTCCTCCTCTCATCCTTACCCAAAAATCTGAGCGTAAACTCCGTCTCTAATGACCACGCTCTTGATGAGACATTAAACCCTAAGCTTCATTCCTCCCTAAATACGTTTAGTTTACGGAAATGAATTTTCTCACAAGGTTACCTAATTTTCGACATTATTTATATATGTATATAATGGATTCGTCATTATTGTCAGAAAGGAGTGTGACAAATCTTTTTATTTCATACCACATATAGCGGTCAAGCCCCAGTCACGAATAATTGAAATTTTTACTTTACATGACTAGTTTCGGTACACTACGGCACTATTCTCAAATACAAAGATAGAGAAAAGTCACAAATTAAAATATAAGTACCGACTAACATTTTTCTTTACATATATTTTAGAAACTACAGGTTATTCCAATTCCTGAATCAATTGTACATTTTAAAATAAATGTAAACGACAATATCAGACGTACTCATATTTCAATTTGTGCCTTTTCCCTATCTATACTTTTCAGAATGGTGCCATAAAGCATTGAAACTAGACATGTAAAGTAAACATTCCAATGACCGCTATATGTGTGGTGTCGCACAAGTACAAAGAGCGCGCCACCTACTTTCGTCGCGCGCCGCCATGCACGCACGGCGCGGCGTTCTTACGACGACAGCCACGAGCGCCCTCTGCTACAACGCCGCTCGTGGCCACCACTGAACGACATCGTCACTTGGGACTGAGTTAGGAACCAGTAAAGACTTCGGAATCCGATAGGCACCAGTGAAGACTTGGCTATCAGTTAGGCACTAGGCAGGACTCTAGCTCAACTATGTATCAACATTCTGCAGTACTATGTAAAAGTTAAGTATTGTATAAATTCTGTGTAATATATATCTCGTTCTAATTTACTCTAGTGTTCCTAGTTTCTGGCTGCTCCCCTCCGTACCTGCACCAGCGTGCTATCTTTATTCCTGTGCCGGTCTCATTCCACTCGGCCACCGACACCTACGACGGAAAAGAGACACAAAAGCGGCGACGAGGCCGGGACACAAAAGTGGCGACGAGGGTGGGATACAAAAGTGGCGACGAGGAGTGATAGACGAACCTTGGACCAGCAGCCAGACAGCAGCAGTCGGAGCACGCAGAAATTGCTCCCGCCCACCCACCCTTATTATAAGATTTTTGGGGGAACATTTTCAGTTACGTGTTTGTGGACTTTTTTGTTGCAGAGCGTCCTCTTTCATATTGCATTTGTGTTTTGTTATAATTTACTTGTATGCGCGGCGCCTAATCGGTCAGCATGGCCACTACCCCGAACCCAAACTTAATGGAAATTATTCAGTTACTGACGGCGCAAATAACACAACTCCTGCAGGCTGTGGCCCAGCTCACAGCGCAAGCAGCTAACCAACAACAGCCGCCGCTTCAGCAGCCCACACCTGCCGCCGCAACGCTTCCTACGTTTCGCCAGTACAACGAACGTGAGGAAGAATGGAGCGACTACTTCGCACAGTTTCAAGAACTCGTCGCGGCTCATCAAATTACAGGTCAGAAAGTGAAGCATCTGCTATTATCTGTGGTGGGCACCAACACCTTCGTGTTACTGAAAAAACTTTTCCCCGACGTATCTCCTCGTGATGTAGACTTTGAACAAATAGTAGAGGCACTAAATACTCATTATGAGAGAAAAGTTCTCATAGCTGCGGCACGGTACCGATTTTTCAGACTTAAAAATTACCAGAACAGTCACACCAAGAGTGGATTACGGAATTGAAGGGCTTAACCCGCCAATGTAAATTTACTTGCTCTTGTGGACTTTCTTATAGTGACGTTATGTTGCGAGATGCGATTACGCAGAATATTCAGGACCCCAGAATTAGAGCAGCAATTCTGAAACAGTCTGACCCCTCATTAGACAGTGTACTGCAGCTTATAGAAGCGCATGATACTTTTGACTTAGCAGATGTAGAAATGCAAAGCCACAGTGTAAATTCAGTGCGCCGCAACGGACGCTTTCCTAGCCGTAGTTCTCAGTATAGCACTAGTGATTCTTACAATAGTACAGGCCGTGCTGAACAGACAGTGAACAGTAGCCAGTGTAAAAGTGCGACACAAAGGTCGCCCCGTCATGTTAGAAACAGTAATTTGAATAACGGGCGCCAACGCTCATTTCAGAAAAATGTACGTAAATCTTGCTCCCAGTGTGTGTCTCGCCACAAGCGTGCTCATTGCGCGAGTCGCAACGCGACCTGTTATCAATGTGGCAAATCGGGACAAGTGCAGTCTGTGTGTATGCAAATTAAAAACTCAAAGAACGGTACCGTTAGAAACAGTGCTTCGCACGAGAACAGTTCATTCTGTATATGTTATACGGGCTGTGGAATTGAACAGTGCTTTCCTTGGATCTCAATTGCACGAAAGTAGTTCTGCGCCTATGGCAAAACTATATAGTGCACGACGTAGCAAGCGCCGACGAGCGCGTAAAACAGTGCAACGGAAAAGGGTTCGGGACAAGCAAAATGACTATGAACAGTGCATTCCTGTAGTGAAAATAGTGCCTTCTGCAACTGCTCCTTGTAATAGTGCCCAGTACTGTGTAGCTAGTGACAGTAGACTTGTTGTAGATACTGAAAGTAATTTTAGTGCAGTAGCCTCGCATTGCGCGGACGCCGATCCGGCGGTAGTGCCATCTAGTGACAGTGTTGTTAATCCCCTGCGTGCCGAGTCTGCGCCGCTTACTTCACTACGCGGCCCGCGCAAGCGCAGTAAACAAACCGTAGCAGACGTTGCCCACATTCGCGCACCTGTCGAGCGCTGCAAGCAAAATCTGTTTGTGACTCTCTTCATAGAAAATAAGACGGTGCAATTTCAGCTTGATACTGGTTCCGCTGTCACATTAATAAATAAAGATACTTATGAACTTCTGGGTTCGCCAAAATTGTCGCCGTCACAGCAAGTGTTAACAGCTTATACAGGTCAAAATATTCCCGTGCTAGGAACGTGTAGCCTGCCCACCTCTTTTCAAGGTGTAACAAAAACAGTTTCTTTTGTAGTTCTTCAGGCCAAATCGACACAGAACATTTTTGGACTAGATGCTTTTGACTTGTTTGGTTTATCAATTCAAAGAGATGTGCTTCAAATTTCGTCAGTAGTGCCTCAGGACAAAATTAATGCATTATGTGAAAAATACAGTGACTTGTTTTCGCCGGAACTAGGTTGTGCAAAAGACTTCGTGGCACATGTAACTTTAAAAGAATCTGCAGTTCCAAAATTTCGTAAAGCTAGTCCAGTGCCTATCGCAATGCGTGATACAGTTGCCGAAGAACTTAAACGTTGGCAAGATAGTGGGGTGATTTCTCCTGTTTCTGCGACTCAGTGGGCCTCGCCTATAGTAAATATACCCAAGCCGTCAGGAAAACTTCGTCTCTGTGCGGACTTCAAATCAACAGTGAACAGTCAAACAATTGTGGACACTTATCCCCTGCCCAGACCTGACGAACTAATGGACAAATTAGGACAGTCTCGTTTCTTTTCTAAGATTGATTTAGCAGAGGCATACTTACAAATTCCGCTTGATGATGAGTCAAAAAAGTTTTTCGTCATTAATACTCACATGGGCCTTTTTCAATTTCAAAGCCTACCCTTTGGCAGTTCTTCCGCCCCCGCTATTTTTCAGCGTTTTTTGGAACAGCTGACAGTTTCTGTACCGTGTTGTTCGAACTATTTAGATGATATTGTGGTATCCGGACGTACAGTTGAAGAACATTTAGCAAACCTGGAGTGCCTTTTCAAAGTTTTGACTGCAGCAGGTCTACGTTGCAATAAAGCAAAGTGTTCGTTTTTTCAAACTGAAATAGAGTACCTAGGCCATGTGATTAATGCCCAAGGAATCCATCCCTTACAGTCACATCTTCGAGCAATCAAAGACTTGCCTCCTCCAAAGAATGTGCAGGAATTGCAAGCAGTAATGGGAAAGCTGAACTATTATTTCAGGTTTATTCCCAATGCCTCTCAGATTGCAGCTCCACTGCATCACTTACGTAGGAAGAATGTTCCTTTTGTATGGTCTAAAGATTGCCAAGTTGCCTTTGACAAATTAAAGTCTGCACTACTCAGTGATGCATGTTTGATTCCCTTTGACCCAAAGAAGCCTGTAGTGCTAGCAGTTGATGTCTCGTCGTACGGTCTGGGTGCAGTTCTGTCGCATCGTATTGGATGTCACGATCGTCCTATTGCCTTTGCATCCAAGCTACTGACGCCGACGCAACAGAATTACAGTCAGACAGAAAAGGAGGCCTTAGCAATCATTTACGGCGTCACAAAGTTTCATCATTATCTCTATGGCAGAAAATTCTATTTGTTGACAGACCACAAGCCTCTCACGTCGTTGTTCTCACCCACAAAGCCGATTCCGCCACGTACGGCACAAAAGCTTCAGAGATGGTCCTTAATACTGTCTAATTATCAGTATGAGATTTTGTACCGACCTACCACTCAACATGCCAACGCGGACACACTTTCCCGACTTCCGGTTGGCCAGGATGTGTCGTTTGATTCTTCTGAAATTGCATGTTGTCAGATAGACTCCAGAGATGCTTCCGCTGTCGCAGATTTCCCTTTGAACTCTCGTCGGGTTGCACAGGAAACAGCTGCGGATGCAGACTTAAGTGTGGTAGTACGTTTTGTTCGCTCAGGGTGGCCTGCCAGAGCCAAAGACATTGATCGGCCTCTGGTACGACGTTATTTTGCACAATGTCATGCATTATCTTTAAGTCAGGGTGTACTGTTGTTGCATACCGACAACGACCAAGCAAGAGTGATTGTTCCTCGTTCCCTGCAACGAGAAGTGTTACGCCTCCTGCATCAAGGACATTGGGGCATTGTTAGGACAAAGCAACTGGCCAGACGTCATTGTACCTGGGTTGGTATGGACGCTCAGATAGAGAGCATGACATCACAGTGTACAGTTTGTGCGGAGCATCAGGCGGCTCCTCCACAGCGTTTCTCAGACTGGCCACGCCCCAAGGGACCATGGCAACGTTTACACATTGACTTTGCCGGACCTTTCTGGAATACGCGCTGGTTAATTGTTGTAGACGCTTTCAGCAAGTTTCCTTTCGTGATTGCCATGAACTCAACGACGGCTTCTAGTACAATCAGTGCCTTAACATCAGTGTTTTGCATCGAAGGTTTGCCTGAAACTATCGTCAGTGACAATGGACCTCAGTTTGTTTGTGCGGAATTTCAACAGTTTTGTCGTGTGAATGGCATTCAGCATATTACCACTGCACCTTTTCACCCTCAGTCCAATGGTGAAGCAGAACGTTTCGTTCGAACATTCAAGTCTCACATGGAGAAGATGAAAGGTCAGCACTGCAGGCAGCAAGCTCTTCAAATTTTCCTGTCTACGTATCGATGCATGCCACGTGACGGCCCGTCTCCTGCCGAGCTGCTACACGGCCGCCGTCACCGCACTCTCCTTCACCTGCTGCAGCCTCCCACGCACCGAGTCGGTTCGTATGGCGCTACGCGTTTTCAGGTTTCTACGCCGGTGCTGTACAGGGTGTTTGCTGGTATGAAGAAGACATGGTTGCCAGGCACCATTCAGCGCGTGCTCGGTCGCAATATGTATGTTGTACGTTCTTCCACAGGGTCGGAGCTGCGGCGCCACGCAAACCAATTGCGCTTGCACAGGCCGCGCGATCCTGTCTCCGGTTTCTTGATTCCAGACCCAGTTCACCGCCAGGGAGCACAGCCACATCGCTCGCCGCCGGGCCCAGCTTCCCCGGGCTACGAGCTCCCGATGGATGTCGACGCGCCTCCTACGCAGTCGGCCCCTCCGCCTCCGTCGCCGCCGCAGATGACAGCGTCACCGAGAGGGACCTCCGGGACCGTGCGGGCCCCCCCCAGCTTGGGCCACGCACCTCAGAAGATGACCTGCTCCCTCTGGGCGGGGGTGTGCTCCCTTCCTCAGGTTTCGCCGGGTTTCCTGGAGGATCTCAAGGCGGATGCCGGGGCGCGGACGGCGTCTCGATCCCAGCCTCAGCTACGACGCCCGTCCCACCAGTAACGCCCCCGCCCAGGCCCTCCTCCCAGTGCCGTCGCCGTGGCCCTAAGCCCTACGCCACGACGGCGCGGCGGTTTGGGGGGGGAGGGGTGTGGTGTCGCACAAGTACAAAGTGCGCGCCACCTACTTTCGCCGCGCGCCGCCATGCACGCACGGCGCGGCGTTCTTACGACGACAGCCACGAGCGCCCTCTGCTACAACGCCGCTCGTGGCCACCACTGAACGACATCGTCACTTGGGACTGAGTTAGGAACCAGTAAAGACTTCGGAATCCGATAGGCACCAGTGAAGACTTGGCTATCAGTTAGGCACTATGCAGGACTCTAGCTCAACTATGTATCAACATTCTGCAGTACTATGTAAAAGTTAAGTATTGTATAAATTCTGTGTAATATATATCTCGTTCTAATTTACTCTAGTGTTTCTAGTCTGGCTGCTCCACTCCGTACCTGCACCAGCGTGCTATCTTTATTCCTGTGTCGGTCTCATTCCACTCGGCCACCGACACCTACGACGGAAAAGAGACACAAAAGCGGCGACGAGGCCGAGACACAAAAGTGCCGACGAGGATGGGATACAAAAATATGTAGTATAAAAAAAAACTTTTTCGTTAGTGAAGTTAGGTTAACACTATATGCGAACGAAATTTTAAGACTACATCAGATTTTCATATGTTTCAACCGGGATCTCTGTCATTTTTCAGAGTTTTATTCATACAAATCTGAGAATATTCTTTCCGTTGAGCAACATTCCCCACCCTTTTACTCAAGCTGAGTATATTTTCAAGTGAAGTATATTCTCCGACTCGCTTTATTCATGCGAATCAAAGAAAGTTATTCGAAATTTCGAGAATAAAGTACATTGTCTATTTTATTCAAATCAAATGTTCGCATATCTGAGGGACTTTACTAAGTTGGTCATCAGTCACTAGCCTTACAAAATACTCGAACTAACTTAAAGTAACTTCTGCTAAGGATAACAGACACCCATGCCCGAGAGAGGACTCGAACCTCCGACGGCGAGCAACCGCACGCTCCCCAGCAAGGCGCCTCAGAATGCTTGGCCACTCCACTGTGGATCCATTTTATTCGTACGACCCATTGTCTGGAGGAAGACATGCAAGAACTCTCTCAATCAATGCCATTCCAAATATCTGCTTGCGTAAGGGCCAGAGGTGCACCAACTTCTTACTGATTGTCTCAAGGTGTGATATTTTTCCTTTTGAATAATGCATCTACTTTTTAAAAACATTTTTAATGTAATAATTTTTTTCGGAAAATGTAAATCACTTCTTCCAGATTTCGTCCCATTCAGGAAATCCCTTCAGGTTGCGACGTTTATATCCTCTTTAGGGTGGAATAAGCATCCACTGATTAGCCAAAACACGATGACCATTTGTTAAGTGACGTCCATGTTTGAAATGCGGCAAATCAGTAATGATGCAGGCTTCTACACGTCGTTGGAAAGTTTCTGGAGATCACAAAATTTCTGTAAATTACCGATTGACGTTTTGTGGAGACGGGAGAGGCTGTACGTTTCAAAACCTACAGTACCACAAATTCTGAGGATTGAAATCAGGGAAGATATCAACCGAGAATGCAAGTGGTCCGCAATTTTGTCCACGAAGTCCAAAGCTGCCATCATGCCTTCGACGACTAACACAGTTCTCGTGCAATCCCAGTTGAATGTCCATCGTCGCATTAAGTCTATCTCGCCAGCCTTCAAGGGAGCACAGTTTTGAGCTGTCGAGACGTCCGCGAAGATCGTTTTGTTTTAGAGGTAACTGAGGTAGAAAGTACAGCTACCACAGTTCAAATAAGAGAGTTTGTGAGTTCAGAAGCATCAGCTTCGCCAACCGGTTACTAGCAGTGGGACTATGGCCATGTACACCTCTACAGCGTCTTCCATCAAGCCACAGCAACGACGTTCACGGCTCGATAGGCACTATAGTTGCCGCCATGTAAGAAGGCGCTTCCGCGCATAGAAGTGGAGCAATAAGGGAAGCGTGGAAGGGAGGAGCTACGGCCGAGTGCCAACAGTTCAGCCTGAGAGAGAAACATTGCTACGGCCGAGCGCCAACAGTTGAGCCTGAGAGAGAAACATTGCTGAACTCGCGGCCAACGATGCACCTAGGGAATAAATATTATTGGCTGCCAGTGCGCTAAAGGAGGGGGATGTGCAGAACAGCAGAAAACTGGGCCGCCTTCCTACATGATGCGCACTATATTAGAGGATCACTTGGGAGGTGGAATGGCAGCCGCGCTCTTCAACAATGAATGCACATTCTGCCTGCTCACAAGTGATGGTCAATTGCGCGTACGATGTAGACCTGCCGAACGCTGTCCCGTAGAGTGCATTGTCCAAGACCCATTGACCACACTCCAGGCCAAAAGGTCTGGAGTGTGTTAATCTTCAACTCTCGCTCACCTCTAACTTTTCTACAGGGAACACTGTTCTGTGCTCAATACGTGCAGAATGTTGTAACATTGTAAGACCCTTCGTTTTGTCATTTTTGCCATTGGGAGGTAATGTGTCGGTTCAACAGGACAATTCTCGCCCACGTACAGAGCGTGAAATTGAGCGTGCTCTCTAAGATCTACATCTACATATCTACTCCACAATCCACGGCAAGGTGCGTAGCGGAGGGTACAGTTTACCACTACTAGGCATTTCCTTTTTTATTCCACTCCCAAATAGAAAGAGGGAAAAAAGAATGTGAACGTATTCCATATGCTCGTACCTTCGTTATCAGTCTGCAGTGTGATACCGCGTTAAATGCCTCTGTGAAATCGAGAAAAGTACAGCTGCCTGTTGCACTTCATCCATGGTTCGCAAGATGTCATGTGAGAAAAGGGCATGCTGAGCTTCACACGAAGATGTGCTGCAACTGCTGACGAACTCCAAAATTGTCACCAGTCGAGCACATGTGGCATGCGATGTGTGAGTGTTTTCAACCCACGACCTCTGTACAACTTCTTGAACAGCGAGCAGGTGAGAGATAACGTACACCAAGACGTATTCGCCATATTTATGATGGAATGGGTGTCATAATCAGCGGCTGGATTGACGCCCGTGGAGGCTACGCCACGTATTATATGGGTGTTTCAGTATGTATCGACACCTCATACTTTAGTACCGTGTGAGCTACTGATCTGAAAATGTAATCATTTCATGTCCCCTATACTCACGGTTTCAACAATAAATCTTGAGTGGATTGGAAAACTCAAACAAAGGACACCTTTGACCTCGAACACTGAGAACCGCAAGAAACCATGCTTGAAATAAAAGGCAATCATAAACATGACAATGAGTGCGACATTTCCATGTAAAACGTTGAATTTACCTCACGTAACATTTAAACAGAGAGAAACAAAGTAACACTATATCAGTACTATAGGAAGGAAATAACGTGTAATTTAATGGCGTCTGTTTATCATTACATATTGAATCACCAGAGCCAATAAGTCTCTGCTTAAAGTACATATAACAGCGGAAACACACAAAATGTTCAAATGTTTGTAAATCTATCGGACCAAACTGCGTGGTCATCAGTACGTAGCTTACAAACTACTTGAAGCTAGGTAAAGTAATCTAAGGACAACACACACACCCATGCCCCAAGGAGGATTCGAACCTCCACGGCGAGCAACCGCGCGCTCCGCAGCGGGACGCTTTAGACCTCTCGGCTACTCCACCGCGGCAGGAAACACATATACAGCAGTACCACACACATGAAAGTGCTTATATTAGTCCTCAAAGTGTAGATGTGGGATTTCAATGAAGTGGTTAAAACAAACTGGGAGGGAACTATGTGCACACGTCACTAAAGCCACGGTATCACAATCCAAATCACTTTCGCATTCACGCAGACCAATATCAAATGCCACACAACTTACATATCCATATTCAACATGTCGCAACTTGGTCCCTACTACTTGGGTCACATATGTAGGATTAATTCTCTTCTTGGTATCACTGCACTGAACAAAGTTTAAACAGTAACTCGCTTGCAAATACTCCAAGAGAGAAATACGTTCTGCAGCTATACCAATCGCGCAACTGGAGCACTGGATGTGCAGGTACACTATGCCACCATATAGAGGCGCTAGCATGAAAACGACGCACACCACTGTTTTGTTTGTGATTATCTGTCATTTCATGCGTGGTTTCGTGCGATTCCCAGTGTTAGAGGTCAAAGGTGTCCCTTGTAAGAGGGTGTACCACTTGTTATTTCTGCCAGTGAATGTGCTTCAGGATACACTTTGCAAGTTCCCGCTACTTTACTCGTAGAGCAGTTATTAGAAGCAACAATTAAAGTCATTATTACTCTGTATCAGACCCTGCACCATCCTAATATCTTACGTCCAACAATGACTAAGAATTTTCAACAGAGAAATGCAGTCTGCTTTGGCATGATCACACATTTATTTTCAAAAAAAAAAAAAAAAAAAAAACAAAAAAAAACACTTCACACGCATACAAAACATTTCACATAAAAATGAATACCACACTGTGTGCCACTAATTATTAAAATTCACAGCCTAACTGCGGCAGCTCATATACCACCACGACTGTCCAACTCAACAACTTTATTGCCGACGCTCAACCACTGAAATACTGGAGCCGCACGCAGCGGTATTACAAATTATAATTTCTTTTTATCATGCAATAGTCTGTTATGAACACATGCCGAAGGCGAAATGTAGTGTCCCTGACTGGACGAGGAAGATTTGTGCACCAGTAGCGTGATTACAACGGACGAAATTATTTTGTGATTAATTTCGTGAGTTAATCTTAATTCATGAAAGTAAGAGCACGTTTTACAACTTTCTTGCAAATATGACAATTTTCGTACCGAATGGACGGCAGAGCAGCTGTTTGTCAGCCTGCAGGACGGCGCTGTTTGTGCTGCATGTAATGGCGCCTGGACGCCTGGCATGTTTGCTGGCCTCCTGCGTGGGTTTAATTTTACGGAGCTCCTCGCCACAGTCGTTAACCGCCCGTATTTGTTAAAAAAAGGAAGAGAAACAGAGGAGCAGAAAAACAATGACGCCACTGGAGTTCTGGCAATAGCGCGCGAGCTGATGGCCAAGACATCTGTCGGTGGACCGTTAAGTTTGAGTACGGTCGATCTGGGAGCGTTTACTTTATACGAAGGCGGCTGTGTTTATCTTTCCGAAAAACCGTCGGCAGTGTGAAGGCGTAAATAATTTTGGCGGCCGCCGTTGTATTCTGAGCCAAGAACACAGACAGAGGCAGCGTCCGGGATAGCTGCTGAGCACACGGAGGGTCTGCAGACAGCAGAAATGGATCTTGTCGCGTCTAGTATTGTCTCATGTCCGGGACAAACTCCACGATTCTTGACACCCTGTGCGAAAATTTCAAGTGCCACCCACTCCCCTACTATATGTCTTTTCAGACAGAGTCAACGTGTACCACAACATCTTTCATCCATAGTATTTTATTTTCACGTATCACATTTACTCATAGAACGGAACTGGATAAACAGTTAGTGTAACGAAGTTTAGTTACTTCAGCGGTAAAACAAAAACACGTTTCTTTCGTGTGATAATGATATTTACCGATTATGCTTCAACACCAAAAAATAAAACGAGATGGGAAAAAACTTAAAAGGATTTACAAAGAAATCAGAGAAAATAATACAGAGGTCTTTGGCGAGAGGAAGAGCAATATACACCTAGACTTACATGGGATACTCTGCAAATCACATTTAAGTGCCTGGCAGAGGGTTCATCGAACCACCGTTATACTATTTATCTCCCATTCCATTCTCGAATAGCGCGCGGGAAGAAAGAACACCTGAATTTCTCCGTCGAGCTCTGATTTCTGGTATTTTATTTTGATGATCATTTCTACCTATGTAAGTGGGAGTCAACAATATATTTTCTCATTCCGAGGAGAATGGTGGCGATTGTAGTTTCGTAAGTAGCCCACGCCGCGGCGATAAGCGCCGTTGTTGTAATGATGCCCATCCCATATCCTGTATCATTTCCGTTACGCTGTCTCCCCTGTGTCGTGACAATACGAAATAAGCTGATCTTCTTTGGACTCTTTCGATGTCCTAGGAAGGAAGGAAGCTTAGGGTTTAACGTCCCGTCGACAGCGTGGTCATTAGAGACGGAGCTAACGCTCGGAGCTTTGGGTAAGGATGGGGAAGGAAATCGGCCGCGCCCTTTGAAAGGAACCATCCCGGCATATGCCTGGAGTGATTTAGGGAAATCACGGAAAACCTAAATCTGGATGGCCGGGGGTGGATTTGAACCATCGCCCTCCCGAATTCGATGTCCTACGGCCGGCCGCGGTGGCCGAGGTGACTGAAGCGCTCCAGTCACGGTCAGCACGGCCACTACGGTCGGGGGTTCGAATCCCCCCTCGGGCGTGGATATTTGTGCCGTCCTAGTTCGTAAGTAGTTCATAAATAGTTTGTAAGTTTGGGGACTGATGTCCCCGTAGTTAAGTCCCATAAAAAAAAAAAAGAAAGAAAGAAGATGTCCTCCGTCAAACCAACCTGATAAGGATCCCACACTGGGCAGCAATACTCCAAAAAAGGACGGACAAGCGTAGTGTATGCAGTCTCTTTAGTAGTTCTGTTGCACCTTCTAAAGGTTCTGCCAGTAAAACGCCGTCTTTGGTTCGCCTTTCCCACGACATCATCTACGTGTTGCCGACCGCGGTGGCCGAGGGGACTGAGGCGCTCCAGTCACGGTCTACACGGCCACTACGGTCGGGGGTTCGAATCCCCCCTCGGGCATGGATATTTGTGCCGTCCTTAGTATTAGTTAGTTCATAAGTAGTTTGTAAGTTTAGGGACTGATGACCCCGTAGTTAAGTCCCTTAAGCTATACAAACATTTGAACATCTACGTGTTCTTTCCAGTTTAAGTTTGAAGTAATAGTCATTCCTAGGTATTTTGTGGAGTTTACGGCCTTCACTTTTGATTGATTTATCTTGTAAACGAAGTTCCACGGATTTCTTTTCGTTCTCATGTGGACGACTTTACACTTCTCATTATTTAGTCAATTGCCAATTTTTACACCATAGTGATATCTTATTCAGATCGTTCTGCAGTTAGTTTTGATCTTCAGATGGTTTTACTAGATGGTAAATGACGGCGTCATCTGCAAACAACCTAACGGAACTACTTAGATTGTCCACTAAATCGTTTATGTAAATAAGGAACAGCAGAGGACCAATAACACCATCGATTACTACGAACTGTGTCCTCTCTGACAGGAAATCCCCTATCCAGTCGCAAATTTGGGGCGATATTCCATAACCACGCAATTTGATTAAAAGCGGTTTGGTAGGTACGGTGTCAAAAGCCTTCTGGAAATCAAGAAATTCGGAATCGATTTGCGAACCCTTGTCGATAGCAACCATCACTTCGTGTCAGTAAAGAGCTAGTTGTGTTTCGCATGAACGATATTTTCTGAATCCGTGTTGACTTTGGGTCAATGGATCATCTGTTCGAGATAATTAATAATATTTGAATACAGGATATGTCCAACATCCTGCTGCAAATTGACGTCAATGAAATAGGCCTTTACTTTAGTAATATAAAAGTTACAACTGGCAGAGACAAAGAAGACGGAGTGGCAGGTTCGAGCCCTCCCTCGGGCATATATGTACCACTAACTGTTTGACCCCAGATATCTCTAGACCTACAATAGGTATTGAAAAACGACTTTCACGGCCATAAACGTACGGCAGGGTAGGTACTATGATACAGTCGAAAACGTAAAGAAATATTATTTTCAACACAAACTTATGTTGTTTTAAATGGATACCCCATATTATTTATTAAGCAATCGATAGAGTGAAAAATCACAAAAAGAATGGCGTTTGTTGCATCGCAATCCGTCAATTACATCCGGAGAAACTGCGAAGCGAAGTTGACGTGTGAAAGACATGAAGCGCACAGCTGATGCGTCCCGAAACTCAAGCGAGACTCACGGTTGAGCCTCGGTCACGCGTTAGCTCCGCGCTTCATGTGTTTCAAATGTCAACTTCGCTTCGCAGTTTCTCCGGATGTAATTGACGGATTACGATGCAACCAAAGCCATTATTTTTGTGATTTTTCATTCTATTAATTGATTGTTGTTGTTATGGTCTTCAGTCCGGAGACTGGTTTGATGCAGCTCTCCACCCTACTCTATCCTGAGCAAGCCTTTTCATCTCCTCATAAGAACGGCAGCCCACATCCACTAGAATCTGCTTACTATACGCGTCTCTTGGTCTCCCTCTGCGATTTTTACCCCACACACTTCCCTCCAATGCTAAATTTACGATTCCCTGATGTCTAAGAATGTGTCCTACCAAGCGATCCCTTCTTTTAGTCAAGGTATGCCAAAAATTCCTTTTCTCACCAATTCTGTTCAGTACCTCTTCATTAGTTATGTGATCTACCCACCTAATCTTCAGCATTCTTCTGTAGCACCACATTTCAAAAGCCTCTATTCTCTTCCTGTCCGCACTGCTTATCGTCCATGTTTCACTCCCATACAAGGCAACACTCCACACAAATGCCTTCAGAAAAGACTTCCTTACCCTTAAATTAACATTCGATGTTAGCAAATTTCTCTTTTTCAAAAATGCTTTTCTTCCCATTGCCATTCTGCATTTTGTATCCTCTGTACTACGACCATCGCATGTTATTTTACTACCCAAGTAACAAAACTCATCTACCACCTTCACTGTTTCGTTACCTAATCTAATTCCTTCAGCATCGCCTGATTTTCTAAGACCGCATTCCATTATTTTTGTTTTGCTCTTGTTAATGTTCATTTTATACGCTCTCTTCAACACACTGTCCATTCCATTCAACTGCTCTTCCAGGTCGTTCGCTGTCTCTGACAGAATTACAATGTCATCAGCAAAGGGCAATGTTTTTATTTCTTCCCCCTGAACTTTAATCCCTATTCCAAATTTTTCCTTGCTTTCCTTCACCGCTTGCTCGATGTACAAATTGAATAACATCGGAGAAAGGCTACAACCCTGTCTTACTCCCTTCCCAACTGATGCTTCCCTTTCATGCCCTTCGAGTCTAATAAGTGCGGTCGGGCTTTTGTACAAGTTGTAAATAACTCTCCTTTCCCTGTATTTTACCCCTGCTGACTTCAGAATTCGAAAGAGTGTATTCCAGTCAACATTGTCAAATGCTTTCTCCAAATCTACAAAAGCTAAAAATGTAGGTTTGCCTTTCCTTAATCTATCTTCTAAGATAAGACGTAAAGTGAGTATTGCCTCCCGGGTTCCTACGTTCCTCCTGAATCCAAACTGATCTTCCCCGAGGTCAGCTTCTACCAGCTTTTCCATTCTCCTGTAGATAATTCGTGTTAAAATTTTGCAACCATGACTTATCAAACTGATGGTTCTGTAGTTTTCACACCTGTCTGCGCCTGATTTCTTTGGAATGGGGATTATTACATTTTTCTTAAAGTCTGACGGTATTTCGCCTGTCTCATACATGCTACACACCAGTTCAAATAGTCTTGTCATGGCTGGCTTTCCCAGAGACTTTAATAGCTCTGCGGGTATGTCATCTGCTCCTGGGGCCTTGTTCCGACCTAGGTCTTTCAAGGCTCTGTCAAATTAATCTCTCAGTATAGTATCTCCTATTTCATCTTCATCTACTTCCTCTTCCCTTCCTACAACATCGTCTCTAAGTTCATTTCCTTTGTAGAGCTACTCTGTGTACTCTTTCCACCTTTCAGCTTTCCCTTCTTTGCTGAGAACTGGTTTCCCATCCGAGTTCTTGATATTGGTAGAATTGCTTTTCTTGTCCCCAAATGTCTCTTTGATTTTCCTGTAGGCGGTATCTACTTTTCCCCTTCTTATACATTCTTCTACGGATTTGCATTTGGCTTCTAGCCACTCCTGCTTAGCCATTTTGCACTTCCTGTCAATCTCATTTTTTAGTCGTCTGTACTCCATTTTGCCTGTTCCATTTACTGCATTTTTATATTTTCTCCTTTCATCTATTACATTTAGTATTTCCTGTGATATCCTAGGATTTTTTTGTTGGTCTTGCCTTCCTACCTATTTTGTCCTCTGCTGCCCTCACTATTTCGTCTCTCAATGCTACCCATTCCTCTTCTACTGTTTTATTCCCCCCTGTTTCTGTCAATTGTTGCCTAAATCTCCCTCTGAAATTCTCCAGAACTTCACTTTCCTTCAATTTTGTCTAAGTCCCATCTCCTTATTTTCCTACCTTTCTGCAGTTTTTTCAGCTTCAGCCTACAGTTCATGACTAACAAGTTATGGTCAGAGTCTATGTCTGCCCCTGGGTATGTCTTGCAGTTTAGGACCTGGTTCCGGAATCTATGTCTTACCATTATAAAATCTATCTGATACCTTCCTGTGTCTCCTGGTCTCTTCCACGTATACAACTTCTTTTGTGATTCTTAAACCATGTGTTTGTTACGATTAAATCATGTTCCGTGCAAAATTCTAACAGGCGACGTCCTCTTTCATTCCTCCTGCCCAGTCCATATTCACCTACTATTTCTCCTTCTCTTCCTTTTCCTACTACCGAATTCCAGTCTCCCATAACAATTAAGTTTTCCTCTCCCTTAACTGTCTGAATAATTTCCTCTAGCTCCTCATATATTTCTTCAATCTCATCATCGGCAGAGCTAGTTGGCATATAAACCTGTACTACTGTTGTTGGTGTTGGCTTCGTATCTATCTTGACAATGATAACGCGATCACTGTGCTGCTCATAGTAGTTTACTCGCATTCCTATTTTCTTATTCATTATCAGTTCTACTCCTGTGATACCCTCAACTGATTTTGTATTTATAATCTTGTACTCACCTGACCAGAAATCCTGGTCATCCTGCCACCGAACTTCACTAATCCCCACTATATCTAACTTCAACCTATCCATTTCCCTTTTTAAATTTTCTAATTTTCCTACCCGATTAAGGGATCTAACATTCCACGCTCCGATCCGTAGAATGCCAGTACTGTCTTTCCTGATGACAACATCCTCCTGAGTAGTCCCCACCCGGAGATCCGAATGGGGGACTATTTTACCTCCGGAATATTTTACCCGAGAGGATGCCATCATCATATGTTCATACAGTAGAGCTGCATGTCCTCGGGAAAAGTAGTGGCTGTAGTTCCCCCTTGCTTTCAGCCGTTCGCAGTAGCTGTGTGGCAAAGCCACATTAGCTGATGTTACAAGGCCAGCTCAGTCAATCATCCAGACTGTTGCCCCTGTAACTACTGAAAAGGCTGCTGCCCCTCTTCAGGAACCACACGTTTGTCTGGCCTCTCCACAGATACCCCTCCGCTGTGGTTGCACCTACGGTACGGCTATCTGCATCGTTGAGGCACGCAAGCCACCCCACCTCGGCAAAGTCTGTGGTTCATGGGGGTGGATTAATTGTTAAGAAATAATATAGGGTATCCATTTAAAACGACATAAGTTTGATTGAAAATAATATTTCTTTACGTTTTCGACTGTCCCATAGTACCTACCTTCATAAGCCCCTACAGTACGTTCATGACCTTGAAAGTGGTTTTTTAATATCTCTTGTAGTTTCAAGAGATATCTGGGATGAAACAGTTGAGCGGGATATATATATATATATATATATATATATATATATATATATATATATATATATATATATATATATATGTGTGTGTGTGTGTGTGTGTGTGTGTGTGTGTTGTTGTGTCTCTCTCTCTCTCTCTCTCTCTCTCTCTCTCTCTCTCTGTGTGTGTGTGTGTTTGTGTGTGTGTTATCCTTAGTGTAAATTAGCTTCATTACTTTGTAAGTCTAGGGACTGATGACCATAGCAGTTTGATCGAATAGGTTTACAAACATTTGAACACTTTCTTTTCAACACATTCCCCCACCGGCAAGTGGTATCACAAACTTGTTCCTAATTTCCTATGTAGTCCTGGGACGCCTCTAACTGGATCGAGGGAAGTGCTATCGCTTTAAATCTCCGCTCTTTCAACGGCGTTTACAATGTTGGAGATAAAATATGTCCAAAAGCTCTTCACAGGTATCGCGGCGATGCTCTTCCTGGTCTTGAGTCATCAGCCGTGAGGCGCACTTGGCGGTAACAGAATGCATTCCAAGCTTATGATTCAGAATTTTATGACACCGCACAACGGAAATGCTACATTCTTCTGCACATTTTCAGACAGTCAGTCTCCGATTGGGACGCAAATTTTCTTTGACGTTCCTGGCTTGAGCGTCATCGGTAGACGTCGAAAAGTGTACTGAACGGGGGTCATTTTTAACTTCCATCCGGCCTTTTTTTAAACCACGTGAATCATTCGTAACATCGACTACGATTTGATCAGTCTTCAACCGTTAGATTCCTGCATCATTTGCTGCGTCTCTGTAAGTTACACGCAAAATTTATTGAACACGAGTTTCTCTGCATTTTTTAGATCTGCACTGAACGGTGTAAATAAAATTGATGGTGATGATGTCTTAAAAACTAAAGCAATAAAAATTCTGAAACCAGTGGCATACAAGATTCATTATAACTAATCCGTAGTTGACAAATTAGGTGGAAAACTAAAAATCAAACAAACCATGCCCAAAAACCGATACTCAAAATCAGAACAAATAAATATGTCTCTTTGTCCTTCGCCGGGAACATTTCATATCAACTTGCAAAATTGTTTGAATCACACTGCCGGCCGCGGTGGCCGAGAGGACTGAGGCGCTTCAGTCACGGTCTGCACGGCCCCTACGGTCGGGGGTTCGAATCCCCCCTCGGGCATGGATATTTTTGCCGTCCTTAGTTGTAGCTAGTTCATAAGTAGTTTGTAAGTTTAGGGACTGATAACCCCGTAGTTAAGTCCCATAAACTCTACAAACATTTGAACATTTTTTTTAATCACACTGTTTCAAAATATGTTTCGAACAAACGAAAGTTCAAATGTTTGTAGAGCTTATGGGGCTTAACTACGGGGGCATCAGTCCTTAAACTTACAAACTACTTATGAACTAGCTTATACTAAAGACGGCACAAACATCCATGCCTGAGGGGGGATTCGAACCTCCGATGGGGAGTGGCCTCGCGCATCGTAGCATAGCGCCTCAATGTTTTCAGCCGCTCCGCCGCGGCAATATGTTTCCACACAAACAATAAAATACAAAACAAAATAGTTCGCGACAGTAAATCAACCAACTGACCTTGTCACAAATCTGGAATATACAAATAAACATGTAATAGCTGCTCATGCTACTACGTTGGACAAACAGGAAGAAAGGAATAAAGACGGACCTCCTAAAACAATTAAAGATGTTCCCCCACAACAATAAATCACCTCACACTATCTTGAATGAACAAACAGAATTAGCAAACAACCCATTCTTCCAAAATTTCAAAGAATCTTTAAGCTTGAAAACACACACACACACACACACACACACACACACACACACACTGCTCACAAACCGCATTCCTGAATATATTACCAAGTAACTGAAATTTACGTGCCTGAAAACAAACTAACAACATTGCAATCTGTAAATAATGTACAAATAACATCTCAGCTTCAGCAAAGGTCGTTGAACGTAAAATTTGTCCAGATCTCTGATACGTTCACGACTGTAAAACATGTTGAAAGCCTTTTCTGTGGTTAAGTGTGTGTTGTGGCCAAACCAACAACATTTACCTTGACAACTAAGAAGCAGCAAATAAGAGCAACTGTAAGTAGCAACTTGGCACACGATATAAACATATAAATATAGTCATTTTTGCCAAATAAAAAACTCACATATCATGATTTTATATCTATATCTAGCCACAGCTTAACGTGTTCCTCGAAATCATTTTAAAAAACTAGAACAGTACCATCTCATTATGAACTGCTAGACAGCTCGAAAACAGTAATGGAATGCAAATAAATAAAGGAGAAAACAATAAAAGACGATTGGTTTCAGTTTTCCTGAAATCATAGTTCTGGAACCATTCTAAATGTTACACAGGATTAAAAATTTATCATGTTGTCTCGAATGACAAAATTATGACACTTGAAATTTGAAATATAAATTTCTGATGAATTGTCACTGATCTTCACACATTCGATTTTCCTTTTGACCTACGAAAATGTCTTACAGAAAGTACATTCCGAAGCTCTTATTAGGAAAAAAATTACGAAAGCGAATGTTTAGCACAGTGACCCGTAAAATAACATTTCAGTTTTTAAAATTTGTTATCTTCGTTCAATATAGTTTCACAAAACTTTTATTTTAATTTATGCAATAAATTATTAATTATTATTGTTTTTTTATGCGCCAGCCACAGTCTGGTCTATCGCTTCCTATAAAAATAGGAAGCGACTTCACGCTCTTGATTTGATATTAAAATAAGAAACAGTCTACAAAAGACGCAGGTGCAATACTGTAATATTCTGCGTATTTGATAGACGCAAGTCTTGCAGCACAGAGAAAAACTCTACGGTCGGAGGTTCGAATCCTCCCTCGGGAATGGGTGTTTGTGTTGTCCTTAGCGTAAGTTAGTTTAAGTTAGTTATTGTAATTAGTGTGTAAGTCTAGCGACGGATAACCACGAAGTTTGGTGGCATAAGGGCTCACACACAGTTTTAAAGAAAAACCTGGACTACGGTAAATATCACCAGAAGCTCATATGAATGAGGAGTGCTTTAACATAACCTCGAATCACAGTCTATTCATTCATCTGGCTCGGTTCCACATCTGTCAACAAACACCTCTGGCATCTGCTTCTCACTCAGTTTTTAATGATGCAAAGTTTTAACATCATGGAATTTTTTCCTGTCTGTTTCGAACTCTGACAGAAACGTGGCTAACAAGAGACATCACTAGAAATAACGATTTCCGAAAATATAATCGGGGTAAATCTTATATTGGACAAGAAGAGATGTCGAAATATTGAAAAACTATCGTTAGTTTACAGCATGGCCCTTGCGTGGGTTTATTCCTTTCTTATGTTACTCAATCTCCTTTTACCATACTATTTATCGATTTCAGTTTCTTTTTCGCGAAGCTCAGTACTTCCGACGTCAAAGCTCCTGAACTATGTTTCCTATAATAATTTATTTTCCAGTTTCTTCCAATAGAATGTTAGGAAAATGTCTGCGAAATATGATGCGAATGAAGTTGGTGGTAAAGAAGTAATAAATCACATCGTCATGCGTGATGGGGCAGGTTTTCATGCATTTAATTATTTTTGACGTATCTCTTAAAGGAAGGAAGCAAAGTTACGGTTTAACGTCCCGTCCACAGCTTGGTCATTAGAGATGGAGTTCACAATGTGATTTTGAGTAACGATGTAGAACAAAACCGGCAGTGCCCTTTCAAATAAACTATTCCGGTATTTTCCTGGAGTGATTCAGGTAAATCACGGAAAACCTAAATCTGGATGGCCGGAGGTGGATTTGACCACCATCCTCCCGAATGCGAGTCCAGTGTTTTACCAGTGCACCGCCTCGGTCGGTCATATCACCTAAACTATGTGTCGTACTGAGATATAATTTCCAATGTACATTCAGTGGTATATGTTTATACTGTATGCAAAATACGTCGCGAATAGAGGTTGCAGTTAAACGACGTAATAAATCGAAACCTCATGAATCTTTGATTTCGTATTTCATGAACTATGAGTCGTAGGATGTATAATTTCGAAGATACATTCAGTGGTATTTCTGTAAAATGTCTCACGAATAAAATTAGCAGTGTGGAAGTAATAAATTGTACTGAAATATCGGATGTCATAGTTTTATTGCAAGAACAGCGGAAAAGTAGTAAACGATAAACTTCTTTTCTTTCATTATTTTGTGGGGTGTTGACCGATAAAAATTTGTTACAGATTTGAAATTACGTTGAAAGTTTGTTACAAGTCCCTGAATGTTATAGTTATCAAATAGTGGATGAATAAAATCCGTTATTTACTTGTCGACGACTCGATAGGTTTTTATTTATTTATTTATTTATTTATTTTTTTACTCTCTTTACGACTTCATATTTCCTATACTGTGAGTGGTAGGTGGATTTTACTCCTATAGCAATTGTTTTCTGGCGGTAAAGATGTTTTGTACCAAGTTTGTTTGAAAACTGTCCATTAGCTTAAAAGGATATGTGGAAAATACAGACATACTAGTACACAATACATTTTCATTTGTTTAGCTATCGTGTCTTTTAGTGATGCATGTAGAATACTTCTTTTCAGTCCGGCTAGCACTTCAAAACATAATAACTTGAAAACTACTGGATCATCAATGCTTGATGTAAAACGTTTGACTGCTCTGAACGATTGTTTTCCTGTTATGCCGAAACTAGCAGACAAACAGGGCCCCACTCTGTAATTTCTGAACAAATTTCTCTATAAAATTGTTTAACAAAATATTTTTCATGAATTCCGATCTCCTATTATCTCAATATAAAAAGCTGAATTTAGAAAAAAACAGAAAGAGGTGTTTCAATTTTTTCTCACCTAGAAACCAAATTTGATTGTCAATGATAGAGGATACATGCAACTCACCGTAAAGACGGTCGCTGAGCCGCAGAAAGGCACGTGAAACAGTCAATCACATTCACAAAACTTAAAATTTCGGCCATGGCCTTCATCAACAAGAGAAACATCTACATTCACACACTCGCTCAGATATAACTCAACCACCATCTCTGTCCGCTCCAGCGGAACGACCATCTTGCTAGTGAGTAAGGAGTGAAGTGGAGGGGGGAAGAATCCAGGGCAGGCGTGGGTATGGAACGTTTCGCGTTGGATGACAGATTGTATAGACACTGGTCGGCGGGAATGCGAGATGTAGCTTGATGGGGGATCTGTTAGGCACGGACTGTGAGCAAGATACGATAGCTTTGCTTGTGGCCAGGATGGTTACGGGGCCGTAGAATGTGTTGTAGGGACAACTCCCGACTGTACAGTTCAGAAAAGCTACTGGTAGAGGGGAGGACCCAGATTGCCCGGGTTGTGAAGCAGCTGCATGGTGTACCACTTTAGATTTACAGTGTCATATCGTCACACACCATCAATCCTCCCTCCATCCCCAATAATAAGCCACAAAGGGGTGTCCTCCTTGTCACTCATTACCACCTTCGACTGCAACAACTAAAACATATCCTTCGTCAAGGGTTTCACTATCTATCATAATACCCTGAAGTAGAAATCGTTCTCAAGATCCTTCAGACCCCTCATAGATTAATGTTCCGTCGCCCACCGAACCTCAACAACATCCCTATGCCACATTCAATCCTAATCCCTTATCACACGGGTCATATCCCTGTGGAAAACCCTTATGCAACATTTGCCCAACCCACCCACCCAGCACTTCCTATTCCAGCCCTGTCAAAGGCTTATCCTACCCCATCAGAGGCCGAGTATCTGTGAAAGCACCCATGTGGTTTACCGTGCTGCAATCATTGCACAACCTCTTACGTTGGTATGTTAACAAGCCAGCTTTCCATTAGGATGAATGGCCACCGTTGTACCGTGGCAAAAATCAAGATGGACCACACCGTGGCACAGCATGCAGCTGAGCACAACACACTTGATTTCAATGGTTGCGTTACAACCTAGGTCATCTGGATCCTCCCTTCGACAAACAGCTTATTTGAACCTCGCAGATGGGATTTTTCCCTGCAAGACAATGGTTTCGCAACCATCCTGGTCTCAACCTAGTATAACTTTTCATCACCACAGCCTATGCCTAACAATTCCTCCTCCCTCGTTCCCTAGACTGCATCTCTTTCCAATTGATGTATCTCTTCTATTTGTCGCTTTTTTGTATTTTATTTAATTTTCTATCTTTCATATTTCAATATCCCTATAATTTTTATGTAGTTCTATATTGTTTATTTTATCGATTGTGAGCCCCCCCCCCCCTCTAAACATACAAACACATATACACATGACTGCACCTTGATTTTAGCGCTCTCCCGCCCCTTCCCTTTACTACATTCAAAGCTGCACCTCAGTTCCAAACTATCAGAGTCTTTACATTTCGTCAGGCAATGCGTAACGTTCCATCCTCACCTCCACTCCCCTCCTGACTCACAGTCAAGATGCTTGTTGCCGCGCGGGAATAGCCGAGCGGTCTGGAGCGCCACGTTGCGGATCGCGCGGCCTCCCGCGTTGGAGGTTCGAATCGTCCCTCGAGCATGTGCTGTCTTTAGCATAAGTTAGTTCATAAGTAGTTTGTAAGGTTAGGGACTGATGACCCTGCAGTTAAGTCCCATAAGCTCTACAAACATTTCAACATTTGATGCTTGTTGCGCTGGAGCGGTCGGGGATAGTGGTCATGTGTGCTTGAATTACGCTTGAGTTATTGTGTGAATGAGTTGTGTTTCTTTTTTCGACGAAGGCCATGGCCGAAATTATGAGTTGTGTGAATGTAATTGTGTCTTTTACGAGGGTGAGTCAGAAAGTAAGTCGCAAACTGAGGTAGCACGCCAGTACTGCGCGCTGTGTAGGGGTATTTCTCTGCCACTGCGACACACCCGTCTTGTGGGTTGCAGCAGTTTAAGGAACCAAATAAAGTTACAGCTCGAGAGCTCCGAGGATGCAAATGCTGCCACAAAAATTCCAAGCTCCGGTCTTTGAAAGCCTTCTCCAAAGTTTAAATTTACAGATGGAGACTGCTGAAAAGTAAAGCAATTTTCGTAATGGTAAAGGCAGTACTGGCGTAACTACCTCAGTTTGCGACTTATTTCCTGATTCACCCTCGTACATGCCTGACTGCGGCTCAGCTATCGTCTTTATGGTGAGTAGCATTTATCCACTATTCTGACATTGGGTTTTCCATTGTCAAATGCTATTTTTCGTAGTTATAGCTTCAACATCGCTATTTTCAAAATAAACTGTCATTCAGTATTTCAGCTCCTTATAGGTATAATTTCGAAAAATCCATTGTTAATATATGTTTACGGTATAATATCGACAACGTCTCCAAATTTCAGTGTAATACTGTATTTATTCGTGGTATAAATTTGGAAATTCCTGTCCATATTATACATCTTTAGAGACATATTGAGGAATAGGGTTAGAAAAAAAAGTCGGTAAGACTTACAAGCAACTATCTTCTCGTATTTTATATTGCGTTGCACTTCGAACTGTAGGGGAAAGGGTTGTACCTTGGGACGATTTTACCTTTGGACACTTTTTAATAAAGGCAGTGCACTCTAGTGTGGAAACTTTAAGAACTATGAAATAAAGTTATCAGGCCTATTTTCAGAGGGAAGAGGAGGCCATGTATTTGGATGATGTTTGAGATCTGAGGGGGGGGGAGGGGTTTAAAAGTTTTCGTGTGTGAAAGTAAAATTTAGGCACTATCCTTAGAAGATAGAAATTAAAGCTAAGTATCATTATTGATGTTTCTTAAATACAGTATTGTAGGGCATTGTTTAAGTAAGCTATTGATACCATAAGTTATAAAGATATAAATGTGTACATAGGTTGGGATACCGTTTTCTGTTATTGTGTATTTGATTTTACCTTGCGACACTTCTCTGGTTGCACCTTGAGAGCCGCGGTGGAGTAGCCGAGCGGTCTAAAGCGACTCGCTGCGGAGCGCGCGGTTGCTCGCCGTGGAGGTTCGAATCCTCCCTGGGGCATGGATGTGTGTGTTTGTCCTTAGGTTAGTTTACCTAGGTTTAAGTAGTTTGTAAGCTACGGACTAATGACCACGCAGTTTGATCCGATAGATTTACAAACATTTGAACATTTTTTGCACCTTGGGACAGCTGGAAGGTGTATGATTGTCACTGATACACCAGAAAAACAAAGAATCGAGGAGGGAGAAAAAAGAAAACAGGTAAAAGAAGTCTTTCCCAAAGAAAGAAGCCACTAAACGGACAAAGGAGTTTTCATCTTCCACTTCTTTTGATGAAGAAATTCCCGAGCTTGTCAGTAGTTCTGGAGGTAGCATATTTGATTTGTCATCTGAAGAAGAGCAGTTCTCATCCTTCTTTCCATCTAGAAACGTAACACTTTCTTGTTCTCAAGGTAAAATTTGACATCAGTGACAGATCTCATGTTTACTATGCAGGAGTAGTTTTATAAATCACAGAAGAAGATTGTGAAATTCTTAAGGAAGCAAAGGCCCATTTTGTATTCCCTAATGTTGAGAACATCATCATTGTTAATCGCAATAATATAGTGAAAGAACTACCAGCTCCAGTGGTGTCTCGTGGGTTTCATTCAATTAATATTTTATTCCCACCATCTCTTGTTTTAAGGTAAAATAACTTTTGTATTTGGACTAACAAACATTTACTAACCATAGGTTGTACCTTGGGACAAGTGTCAAAAAGTCTTTATTGGTGAGTAATTGTGTAAATATTAGAGCTAGCGTAAACTGCTGTTCGTTCAACTAAAATTGATGCCTGAGATGGGCTAAATTTTCGAATTTCTTGTAAAAAAATCATAGTATAAAAAAATTAAAAGGTGAAAAATGTGCCGCGGTGGAGTAGCCGAGCGGTCTAAAGCACCTCGCTGCTGAGCGCGCGGTTGCTCGCCGTGGAGGTTCGAGTCCTCCCTGGGGCATGGGTGTGTGTGTGTGTGTGTTTGTCCGTAGGTTAGTTTACCTAGGTTTAAGTAGTTTGTAAGCTACGGACTGATGACCACGCAGTTTGGTCCGATAGATTTACAGACATTTCTTGAAAAATGTCCCAAGGTACAACCCTTTCCCCTATATAAGGAATGGACGAAAAGGTATGTCAAATTTTAATCGCAGTGTTCAGTGAACGTGGTAGATTATTGAAGCACATGATGACGCAGTTTCTGATACGTCTCCTACATGCCTTTCTACAGATGATAACACAAGCTAAAGAAGAGCAAGAAGGAGGGATGGACGAGAAGCGACAGAATACAAGTGAGGGGAAATATGTGGGATGAGGCGGGCTGCGCGGACCGCCAGACTACACTGCGAGGCATTTGTTTACCCGACAGCTGGTGTTCGCTATTTTTAGGGCCTTTTAAAGGTGACAGTCGCCAGCGTGCTCAGCTTACGTAAGAATTCAGACGCGGCTCTTAACACACGCGCCGTAACAGAGGCACCTCTGTCAGGGCTGTCGGAAGCACCGGAAATGTCGCCAGGATGTACACTAACACTGTCGACTCGAAGCAGCTCCCAAATTGCTAGGCGGGTCGACACACTGCTCTCCTAAATTACCGAAGGAAACACGCAAAATCTGAGCAGTCCTTAATGCGTGGTTTCTCTCTCTCTCTCCCTCTCTCTCTCTTTCCCTCTCAGGAAAACAATTACTTAAATTACGAACTAATATATTTGCTTCTAAACCAGAAGAAAATAAAAATTCATTTATAGTTACCTGGCATGTTACGCCAGTAGAGACAGATCTGCTTATAATATTAACAAAAATACACCTTCTTCAGGTTGTTAAGCCAGGACTGCACTGTGACCATCATTGTTATTTTACTACCAAAGCAATGAAACTCATCTGACACTTTTATTGTTTCGTTGCCCAATCTAATTACTTCAGCACTGCCAGATTTTCTTAGACTTCACTCCATTACCCTTGTTTTGCTCTTGTTAATGTTCATCTTTTGCGCCCCTTTCAAGAGACTGCCCGTTCCCTGCACTTCCTCTGTTGTCTCTGACTGAATTACAGTATCATCGGCAAATCGCTAAGTTTTTACTTCTTCTCCCTGAACTTTAATTACTTCTACTTCATAGCTAGCTCAATGTACAGATTGTATAACTTTGGAGAAAGGCTACAATCCTGCCTTAATCCATTCCGAACCAATGCTTCCCTTTCATGCCCTTAGACTTTAATAACTGCTTTTTGGTTTTTTGTAGAAGTTGTATATAACTTTCCATTTCCTATATTTTTTTCCCTGCTGACTTCAGAATTTCAAATAGTGTATTCTAGTCAATACTGTCAAAAGTAGTCTCAAAATCTACAAAAGCTAAAAATGTAGGTTTGCCTTTCCGTAATCTATCTTCTAAGATAAGTCGTAATGCGAGTATTGCCTCATGTGTTCCTAGATTTCTCTTAAATCCAAACTAATATACTCTGAGATCAGCCTCTACCAGACTTTATATTCATCTATAAATAATCAATATTTGATATATGGATGAATATATCGCAGAAAATATCTTTATATAAAGAAATTTAAAAAAATGATAAAAAGATTATGTTATTAATTGTTTATCTGTAAAATCATTATGTTATAGGTAACTCACATGTAAAGAAATACTGTGTGTGTAAAACCCTGGTCCGATGTAAGAGAGGGCCTGATGGCCCTAATCTGATCAGGCTAAATACACAAATAAATAAATAAATAAATAAAAGAAGTATGAGAGTAAAAAAACAACAAAGAAGCGATTCTGCACAACTATATAATGTATAATTAAGTACAAGAATAAAGAAGATAAATGAGGAAGTCGCTGCACTAAATGACAAACATATTGTAACAATATGACAGCAGGTTGGAGGAGAGTCATCTTTAAAATTAAAAATTTAAATACTCGGTAGAAAATGAAGTTGCCGATATAAACGTTTCGCATAATAGAGTAAATAAACTACATACAAATAAAACTGTAGCGAAAGGCAACGTTTCATTCGATATTTTATGTAGTATTTTTAATAATATATTGCGTTTTTTATATTTAATTTTATATTAGTTATATTTCTATTATTTTTGTCCAAAAATATTTTCTAAACTCATAAAACTACAGGAAAACCTAAAGCGAGTCGTTAAACACGCCAGTGGGGTTTTTCTAATCATCACGAACTGTTTTAGCTGTGGATATCAATCTGTTCAAACGTTCGTGTTCACTTCATACAGAATGCCATAGTGAAGCATGGCCAAAATGTCTGTAAGGCTAAGGGACGAAATGCTGACGACATCGGTCCCTAGAATTGCAAACTACTTAAACTAACTTATGGATAACACACACATCCATGACCGAGGGAGGGCTCGAAACTCCGATGGGTGCGACCCACTTTTTTTTTTTTTTTTTAATTATTGAAAAACGGAGCTCTAATGTACAGGTAAATTATACATCCCCTCCTCCCGTTTTGCTAGCTTCCCCGTTTTGATCCAGTCTTCAGTTGTCAGAGATGCCTAAAAATTGTAAATCTTTCTTTTACGTCAATATTTGGTCGCTGCCATACAGCCATCTATCACATTTTTATTGGTTTTCTACTATACATTTCGATAAATAACAGTAAATAAATGGGCCGCGGCGGAGTGGCCGAGAGCATTGAGGCGCTATGCTGTGATGCGCGAGGCCGTTCCCCGTCGGGGGTTCGAATCCCCCCTCGGCATGGTTGTTTGTGCCGTCATAGTCTGTAAGTTTAGGGACTGATGACCCCGCAATTAAGCTTTGCAAACATTTGAGTAAATAAATGAATGATGTGAACAAATGATTTAAACACGAGATGCTTATAATACTTTGTATAAAGTATAAGTAAATAAGTGTCTCCAATTTCGTTCTAATCGCCTATGTAAGAACGGCTTAATGCGCTCGCCAACAGCTATTCAGTACCGTTTTTTTCCATGCGACAGGTTTCAACGTTGTTATATCAATATGTCAATTGGCTTTATTTTTTCACGAAATAAGGAGAACTGTACCGAACCCCATTTGCACTAGTGAAAACAGCGTTGGGTTTTTTGTAGTCTGAATGTGTACAGGGAGCTGAAATGCATCGCAGACTTTCAACACAAACGGGAACGACGTGTTTACCAGCGATTTCAACAATTTCGAAGCGACCGAAAAGGCGTGAAGGACGAGAAAACAGCCGCCCGTGCCAACATTGAGCAAGTCTGTGACCTGATTTTGAATAACCGATGCGTGACTGTTGATGAAGGGGAAAACCAAATACGCATTAGTCACTGTGATGCATATGGCCTCATCCATGACAGACTGTAAACAAAAGTTATACAACATTAGACTGTGAAGAACAAAATTATGATCGTGTGTAAATCTATCGATAGCTAATAGACATTCACGGTAATTGTAATGACGTTATTTTCAACGAATCATCACTGCATATGTAAAATGTTTCATCACTATGAACGAGAGAGTAAACTACAGAACATGGGTTGAGACCACCTTGCGTCTGGAGCCAAAAAAAAATTCAGGGGCAACAGTTACGGATTACGATATTTCCAAATCGAGACAGAAACTTGATATATTTCAGTAAGGTGATAGTTAACAGCCGTTATATATTTCATGAAATACATACTGAACCATCAGCTGGTTATTAAATCCTTTGAAATCAACTAATTTCGGTCGTGGACCATAATAATAATAAGGTATTAAAACATATTAGTCAAATGCATTAGATAAAATAAATGTGGCTGATAACAGTAGCAGTCAGTTCCAATAGAAATAAAATGGTCATACTGTCAAACAAACAAACATAAAAGACGAGAATGGACTGACAGGCCATTCTCGTTCTTTTACGTTTGTTTGACTGAAAGGATACCCAATATGACAATTTTATCGAAATTGCCTCCTGCTGTCATCAGTCACATTTATTTTATCGACTAATTTGTTTTAACACATTTTTATCTATGATGATAACCCACAACGGAAACTAGTTGATTTTTAAGGATTTAATAAAGAGCTGATGGTTCATTATGCATTTTATGAGAAATTTTTTAATGCGTCCATCCCTCCCCGTCGACTGGAATACACTCTTTCAAATTCTGAACGTATCAGGGGTAAAATACAGGGAGTGAAGAGTTATATTCAACCTATTCAGACAGCAGTCATTAGAGTCGATGGACAAGAAAGGAAAGCAGAGGTTTGAAAGGGAGTAATACTGGGTTGTAGCCTTTCCCCAATGTTGTTCAATCTGTACATTGAGCAAGCAGTCTTCAGTGTTCAAAGGTTTGTTAAGCTTATGAGACTTCACTGCGTGGTCATCAGTCGCTAAACTTACAAATTACTTATGAACTACCTTATACTAAATACAGCACAAATATCCATGCCGAGGGAGGATTCGAACCCCCGACGGGGAGCGGCCTCGCGCATCGTAACATAGCACCTCAATGCGATCGGCCACCCCGCCGCGGCTGCAAACAGTGAAGGAATGCAAGGAGAAATTTGGAGAGGGAATTAAAGTCCAGGGAGAAGAAATAAAATCTTCGCGGTTTGCCGACGACATAGTAATTTTGTCAGAGACTGCAGAGAATCTGGAAGAGTAATTATATGGAATGGACAGTGCCTTGAAAGGAAGATATGAGATGTACATTAACAAGAGTAAAACGAGGGTAATGGGATATAGCTTCAGGAAATCAGACGAGGCTGAAGGAATTAGTTAAGATAATGTGACAATAATAGTAGTAGATGAGTTTTGTTATTTGGGTAGCAATATAACTTCTGATGACCGATGTAGAGAAGATATAAAATGCAGAATGGCTATAGGAAGGAAAGCACTTCTCAAGAAGCGAAACTTGTTAATATCCAATATTAATTTAAATTTTAGGAAGTCCTTTCTGAAAGTATTTGTCTGGAGTAAAACGTGGACAATCAATTCATATAAAAAGATTATAGAAGCTTTTGAAATGTGGTGCTACAGAAGAATGATGAAAATTAGATGGGTAGATCACGTAACCAATCAGGATGTGCTTAACCGAATTGGGAAGAAAAGGAGTTTCTCGCATATCCTGATTAAGAGAAGGGATAGACTGGTGGGACACATTCTGAGACATCAAGGAATCGTCAACATAGCATTAAAAGGAAGTGTGTGGGGAAAACATCGTAGATGGAGACAGAGGGACGAATACAGTAAGTAGATTCAAAAGGATGTAGGTTGCCGAACGTATTCTCAGATGAAGAGACTTGCACAGGTCAGGGTAACGCGGAGAGATTCAAAATGTTTGTAAATCTATCGGACCAAACTGCGTGGTCATCAGTCCGTAGATTACAAACTACTTGAACTAAATTAAACTAACCTAAGTACAAACACACACACCCATGCCCCAGGAAGGACTCGAACCTCCGACGGCGAGCAACGGCGCGCTCCGCAGCGAGGCGCCTTAGACCACTTCGCTACTCCACCGCGGCCAACGTGGAGATCTGCATCAAACCAGTCTGCGGACTGAAGACCACAACAACAAAGAATGCAAAATTCGACCCCATGATACGACAAGTGTATCAGTTCTTATTATGCCAATGTCAAAAAATGTCTCAAACATTGCTTCCTGCGACCGCAGTGCCCGAACGGTGTGCGGCGCGCCAATCACAGTCTGCCCGGCCGCTGCGGTCGGGGGTTGGAGTCCCCCCTCGGGCATGGATGTTTATGCTGTCTTTAGTATAACGCTGTGTGAGGATCAGAAGAACGTAACTCCATTTCAGCTACTTCACACGAGAGGCGAAAAAAGGTATTTTAAGATGAAAATTTCTTGTTTCATTGATGTAATAATAATTTAATTGGAAAATAAGTTTATATTACGCCACTGAAACAAGAAATGTACACCTTAAAATACCTTTTTTCGTCTTTCCTGTGAAGTAGCTGAAATGGAGTTACGTTCTTCTGACCCTCACACAGCGATTAGGTAGTTCAAATGTAGTTTGTAAGTTTAGGGACTGATGACCCCGCAGATAAGTCCCATAAGCTTAACAAACATTTGAAGATATTTTTTCCCTTTTCTTTTTTAAATTCCACTTTCAGTGGAAAGAACCGCGGGACACTGTCGACCCCTGTGTGGCCGTGCCAACCTCCCTGTACAGGGCAGTCAGAGGGAGCTTGTTCGCGGGCACCGCCGCCAGTCACAGCCGCATGAGGCGCGCGCCAGAAATGTCTGCAGCGCAGAAGCAGAGGCAGAAATGTGGGCTGCGTTTCATAACGGGCCGCCGATGAATGGAGTATTTTCGTCCGTCACCGCGCCGCTCTGCAGACACAACCGGACTCGACGCCGCGCTGCCGTCCGCAGATCCGTCGCCTCAACTCCGTTCCTTAACTGCGTCCGTCGTTGACTGATGTGGTACACCGGAGAGTTACTGCAGAGCCGTACGTAGATATACCGGGTGATCAAAAAGTCAATATAAATTTGAAAACTTAATAAATCGCGGAATAATGTAATAGAGAGGTAAAAGTTGACACACATGCTTGGAACGACATGGGGTTTTATTAGAAAAAAAAAAAAAAAAAATCAAAAAATGTCCGATTGACTTCGCTGGACAGCACAACGTCAGTGACTGCGTGTAAAGTCTCAGCTGCGTCCACCTAATCCTCGTTGACGGTATGGGCTGCGGACAATTACTAGGTTAATCCATAACAGTAAACTTTGTTAACTTCCTTTATTATGAAACGACAAATGTTAAAAACTCTTCCCTTTAAATACACTGATTAAATAACTGCGTGCCACTACGATGAATGTCTACTAGTCCACACCGAAACATTTCAATATGCAACTCCAACCCATATGCGATACGACGGAATGGCAAAAACTTTAACGACCGCTAAATGCAGGTTACGAACTCACTGCCGATATGCTACCGCCTCACTGCGGTCGGCGGGAGACTGCCGCACACCGGCCAACAAACAAAGAACATTCCAACCTAAACATTGTTGCCAGCATCTCTCGCTGCACGCCAACGATAACTATCGTTCGACCAAAACGTACCAAAGAGGTTACTAACCTAAAACCCTGTATCCTCACATGCGCATGAAAATCGTGTATAAAAGGAGTGTAATGAGAGAGAGAATCACATGCACCAGCAGTCGCCGCATGTTGACGTTACCTGAAAAGGCGCTTTCAGTGAAGTTGTATTACCAGAATAGGGAATTCAAACGGGTAAAGGTCTCTTGACAAATGTAGCTGTGGAGAGAATGATTTAGAAGCCACGGGTTGTTTAGACGATAGACCTCGTAGTGGCCGACCGAGCACAAGGCGTAATACTGCTGAGACAGTTCAGGAAGAAATAGAGACTAGTGGGTTCGTCTATGCATGGGGAAAGTCAGCGCTCGTGCAGTCGCACGTCGCACCGGCATTCCATATACTACTGTTGGGTTGGTATTTAGGCGTACCCTCCAATGCTATCCTTACAAAATCCATTGGCATCATGAACTGTTACCTGGCGATGTAGTGAAGCGGAGGGCATTTGCGCTGTGGGCGTTTCAAAAGATGGCGGAAGACGACGTTTGGTTGAGTAACGTGTTGTGGACCGACGAAGCGCATTGCACGCTCCGAGGGTCTGTCAACACCTACAACTGCAGAATTTGGGCTACCGAAAATCCTAGAACTGTCGTGGAAACTCCATTGCACGACGAGAAAGTCAGGGAATGGGTTGGATTTACCGCATCTGCCGTTATCGGGCCTTTTTTCTTCGAGGAACTGCGTGATTCTGGTTTCGTAACTGCTACCGTGACGGGTAAGAGGTACGCCGATATGTTACAGAATCGCATCATCCCTAGCCTGGCAGATCAACACCTGCTGGGACGTTACATTTTTATGCAGAATGGCGCCCCATCCCATATTGCTAGACGCGTGAAAGATCTCTTGCGCGCGTCGTTTGGCGATGATCGTGTGCTCAGCCGCCATTTTCGTCATGCTTGGCCTCCCAGGTCCCCAGACCTCAGTCCGTGCGATTATTGGCTTTGGGGTTACCTGAAGTCGCAAATGTATTGTGATCGACCAACATCTCCAGGGATACTGCAAGGCAACATACGACGCTAATGCCTCACCGTAACTCCAGACATGCTTTACAGTGCTGTTAGCAACATTATTCCTCGACTACAGCTATTGATGAGGAATGATGGTGAACATATTGAGCATTCCCTGTAAAGGACATCATCTTTGCTTTGTCTTAATTTGTTATGCTAATTATTGCTTTCAAAATGTTAAAATGTTTGTTAAGCTTAAGGGACTTAACTACGGGGTCATCAGTCCCTAAACTTACAAACTACTTATGAACTACCTACAACTAAGGACGGCACAAATATCCATGCCCGAGGGGGGATTCGAACCCCCGCCCGTAGTGGCCGTGCAGACCGTGACTGAAGCGCCTCAGTCCCCTCGGCCACCGCGGCCGGCTATTGCTTTTCTGATCAGATGAAGCGCCATCTGTCGTACATTTTTGAACCTTTCTATTTTTGGTTCTAATAAAACCCTATGTCATTTCAAGCATGTGTGTCAATTTTTACCTCTCTGTCTACATTATCCCGTGATTTATTAAGTTTTCAAAATTATACTTACTTTTTGATCACCCGGTACACTGCAGGCCATTAAATTTGTAATACTGCACTTCCCTAAATAAAAAATAAAAAAATAGTATATCCTCTCACAAGGGACACGTTAGACCTCGAACGCCCGGTACCACACGAAACCATACTTAGAATAACAAGCAATCACAAACAAAACGCCGGCCGCGGTGGCCGAGGGGACTGAGGCACTTCAGACACGGTCTGCACGGCCACTACGGTCGAGGGTTCGAATCCCCACCTCGGGCATGGATATTTGTACCGTCCTTAGTTGTAGGTAGTTGATAAGTAGTTTGTAAGTTTAGGGACTGATGACCCCGTAGTTAAGTCCCTTAAGCTTAACAAACATTTGCACGAACAAAACAGTGGTGTGCGCCATTTCAATGCCAAAGGCAACACTTGCCTGCTATCGCCACTAGATGGTGGCAAAGTGTATCTGCACTAACCAGTGCTCCAGTTGCGTGAGTGGTACGGCTGCAATACGTATTTGTCTCTTCTAGTGTTCACAAGCGAGTTGCTGTGTTATTGTGTATACTGCAGTGCTATAACGAAGAGAATTAATCCTACGCATGTGGTCCAAATATTAGGGAGCAAGTTGCGACGTGCTGAATATGGAAATGACGTCGGGTCGGAGAAGAAGGCATAACAGTATGTCGAAGAAGTGGACCTGTCTGTAACATAAGAGGATGTTGTAAAAGGTATTGTTTGGAACAGTGACCAGAGTCAATTCCAGTGTGAAATGTCTTCAGCATCAACACTGTCCTACTGGGGAGAGAAAACTACAAATAATGTGTTGTAGTCTGTACATAAGTCTACAGACAGGTACACATTACATGTGGCTTTATCAATAGCAAGCTGATTAGCAAACAGGTTGTACATCTGTTTTCAAGAGACACAAAGAGCTTTCGGTCCAAATGTTTTAAAGAAACTTGAAACAACCTGTCCACGACACATTCATGCGGAGGTAAGAAAAAGTGAAAAAAAAATGGTTAAAGAACACATTAAACCGTTTCTAAAAAACGTTCAAACGTTTGTAAAGCTTAAGGGACTTAATTGCGGGGTCATCAGTCCCTAAACGTACGAACTACTGATGAATTAGCTTATACTAAAGACAGCAAAAACATCCATGCCCGAGGGGGGATTCGAACGCCCCACGGGGAACTGCCTCGCGCATTGTAGCATAGCGAAGGACAGTAGAAACCTGAACCTGAAGATGGCTCTTATTTCAGTATCACAGCTCGAAACTGCCCGTGAGTAGATAGCCAGGAAAGGTAACATGGCTGGCGTGCGACTGGACCGCCACCGCGCGTCCGACTATGGGACGTCACAAGTCAGTACCGGTCTCAGTATTCAGCCGGACTTCGAGGACCTCACTCAGCAACTATCTCTAGCATCTTAAAGTTAGAAAGTGATGATTAGCCGACGTCAATCGCCGAACTATTATTCTAGTTAGGCCTAGCCTTCACAGAAGACACCCGGAAAAGACTCACGCTCCGTGCTCATGAAAGATACGTATATTTTTAACATCAATGCTGTATATAGTGTGTTACTAATAAATTAGTCACGTTGCAGAGTTCGGCTACTTCAATTTACGCCTCCCTACTCCATGCTACTCAGTGTACCGAACGTTGTGTCCTGTGCTTCGGCGCATGACGCATCACTTCAAACAGTACACGACATTTATTTGAAAATGGAATTAGTGTGGATTTCGATATTGGACTGCGTGGATGCGAAAGTGATTTGGAATTACCATAATAGAGAATTACTAAGTTTGCAACTGTAATATTCATTCAGCTTGTTCTGGTTGTCTCCACTACAAGCTTGTTTCGCCTGTTGCCATTGTCAAGTGGACCTGTTGATGTTTTAATAAAATAATTACTCCGTCCGACTGGTCCCGGTGGCCCACTGGGTACTGACCGGCCGCCGTGTCATCCTCTACCCGAGGGCGTCACCGGATGCGGTATGGAGGGGGACGTGGTCAGCGCCCCGCACTCCCGGCCGTTATTGTCAATTTTCGTGACCGGAGCCGCTACTTCTCCAACAAGTAGCTCCGCAGTTGACCTCACAAGGGCTGAGTGCACCCCGCTTGTCAAATGTTAAATGTTTGTTCAAATGTTTGTTAAGTTTTTATGGGACTTAACTACGGGGTCATCAGTCCCTAAACTTACTACTTATGAACTACTTACGAACTAGGACGGCACAAATATCCATGCCCGAGGGGGAATTCGAACCCCCGACCGTAGTGGCCGTGCAGACCGTGACTGGAGCGCCTCAGTCTCGGCCACCGCGGCCGGCAACCCGCTTGTCAACAGCACTAGGCAGACCCGAACGGTAACCCTTCCAAGTGCTAGCCAAGTCCGACAGTGCTTAGCGATTTCTTATTGTTATAGCAATTTTAATGGCCAGTAGTGTATATCACGTTATTGTTTCTTTAAAATAAATTAATTTAAAAAAATAATCCAAGTACGGCAAATGATGACTCTATCCCAGAGCAATCACACCAAGTTGATATAGTTTTTGCTCTAAAAAAAGATTTTGAAAGTCAGTAGGGAAGTATGTGAAGCTATGTCTGTTACGTTGTCTGCTTAACTCAATATTGGCATCGGCAGACCAAAGGTTAGTTCAAAGAGCAGCAGGGCTACAGCTTCCTGCAGCAGCAAAGCATGCACTACCGCGCATGCGCGGTACCGATGACGTCAGCTCATGCAGCCAGGAAGCTGCAGGACGGTGCAGCCGGGACCTTGCTTGAACAGTCGGTAGGCTGCAGCATGCTGCAGGATTGCTCTTTGAACACGAATTTCCGTACTGCGCATGCGCGATAGCAGCCCTGCAGCTTTTTGAACGAACCCCAAATAATTTTATTGAATACGTGAGCATTATGTTTCTGTTGGTCGTGCAACAATTAACAAAGCTGATGACATTCATCTGGATCATCTTCAAAAAATCCACGTCGTAAAATTTTAAGTGTAAACTTCAAACTTATGTTTATGTAACTTTCTTTACACTCATTTTCATCGTAAAGCCAGCTCAGTTGCTCCTCGTTTGGTTGTTTCAGGCGGACTTTGGGTGACGACTAAACAAACCCGCAATTCATTTTCGGCAGTTCTGAGTATTCGATAGGCGACCTGATTTTGTTGCATCATACATATCCATGATTTTAAAATATATCTTTTATATAGTAAACTGTTTGTCTACACGGCGATTTTGATTTAAAGTGATTTCCCCGTCATTGATAGCTGCAGTAGCATCAATTTTATATAACACACAAATCCTTTCTTCTTTTGTTATCATTGTGAAAATTTGGGAGAAACGTCTTACACATCACGCTTCCAACGATTCGCTGATTATTTTGTTTGCCATTGCATTGTACGCTAACCGGATTGACAAAGCGTAATTATCACCAATTGGTTATAACAAACTAGCGGGTTAAAACTTGCTTCTGAACAACGTCTTGTTATTGATTTTGTTTTCTTTTAACCGACTGTACAGTGACTTCCGCGCAACTCTGAATAGTAGACAGTACGTCAATAGGAGTAAGAATGCCTGATTAAATCTTTAAGTTATTTTGGAGAATAGAGGAAATGAAATTTTTGCCATAAAGCTGCCACCTCTGGTAGGAGCTAAACTCTATCGCACCTGCGTACGAATTGAGTTTCGGTAACACATACGCGAACAAAATTCAGTGGTGCTTGATCTCTGAGCCGGTGATGAAGTGTCTCTTGAAAGAACGTATGACCAGGTACTTCAAATGGAACCAGATGTGTAACAAAATATAAATGCACCCTGCAAATAGTGATGGATAAAACATTCCAGAAGTCGTCACCTTTTCTTGAGACACAAATGGAATCGAACCGAAGAATCATCCGCAAACAAAGAAGAAAACAAGTACAGTTAGAGTAACTGCCAAAGGCGAGGAAAATTTCAGCCACGCAGCTACTCACAGTGGTTTCTGTTGTCCATGTAATATGCCCCACCTTTAAAGGTTAACTCTATGCATATAAATTAAAACTCAATTCGTTTCTGTTGTAAATTATGTGTATTATGTTCTACATTTTAAATATAAACTTAATAAGTGTATCACTTATTTTTGGTTATCAACGTCTCTGCATTATGCTGCCTTTTTAAAGTCACCTTAAGAAAATTATTTCATATTTTTTGTCGATGTTTATATGGAATTTACAATTTAATTCACGATCGCTTAAGATGAGAGTAGCCGTATGACTTTTTTTATTTTATTTATTCATTTATTTATTTATTTTCCTCTGCAGGGGAAGGGGGATTAGCTCCAGAATTGAAAATTAAGTAACCAGTTTTTCATCAGAATATTTTATCCTCTTGTCCTACCACATTTATTTTGGAAAATGAATGCCCATTCACGGAATGCGCAGCAGCTCCCGCCAGAGGTTAGAGTCCTCCCTCGGGTATGAACGTGTGTATTATCTTTTGCAGACGATGAAGTAGTTTGTAAGCCTAAGAATCGATGATCCTGGCAGATTAGTCCCTTAGTTACAAAAACTTTGCACTTTTGAACTTTGATAATGAATAGAAGTCTTAGCGAAATTTCATAGAATATGTTCATGCAAACTGTACGTATTTATAAAGGTCAGTGCCAACGGCCATGCCGAAGTGCATACAGCTGTTGGATAACTATATGTCATCGACGTTCCGCAATGTCGAGCTTAGCACTTGCATAGGTCACTGTCAGGATCTGTCGAGCGATGTTGGCAAGCGGGGTGCATTCATCCCTTGTGATGCCAAATTATTGAGGAGCTACTTGATTGAGAAGTCGCGTCTGCAGCCAAGAAACACGTTGTTATTGTAGTCTTCAGCTGGAAGACCATTTTAATGTAGCTATCCACGTTACACTATCCTGTGTAGTTCTCTTCGGTCTCTGAATAATTACCACAATCTACATCCCTTAGAGCTTCCTTGCAATATTCACTTCTTGATTTCACTCTACATTTTTAATGTTATTTAGGAATGTACGTTTCTTCATATAAGCTTCTGAAATCATACCATAACGCTGAAAATTCTGTATACTGGAACTAAATTTTAAAAAGCTTGACTATTCTTAAGATAGTAGATTCAATTCAATTACATGAAGATGAATTACTTATGTTAGTAGAGCAGCGAAAAAACTGTTTCTAGTAACATTGAAGAGTAGGGGAAAATAATCTGGATAACGATAAGCGATGGTGCTGTGTATTTCACGTACTTAAAAACGTGCGACTTTTTGTCTTCATATGTTGTTGTTGTTGTTGTGGTCTTCAATCCGCAGACTGGTTTGATGCAACTCTCCACGCTACCCTGCCCTGTGCAAGTACCTTCATCTGAGAATAAGTTCGGCAACCTACATCCTTTTGAATCTGCTTACTGTATCCGTATCTCGGTCTCCCACTACGATTCTTACCCCACACACTTCCTTCTAATGCTAAGTTGACGATTCCTTGATGTCTCAGAATGTGTCCTATCAATCTATCCCTTCTCTTAGTCAGGATTTGCCAGAAACTCCTTTTCTCCCCAATTCGGTTAAGCACCTCCTCATTTGTTACGTGATCTACCCATCTAATTTTCATCATTCGTCCTTAGCACCACATTTCGAACGCTTCTATCATCTTTTTGTCTGAACTCCTTATCGTCCACGTTTCACTCCCATACAATGCTACACTCCAGACAAATGCTTTCAGAACTTTCTAACAGGAGTTATTTTGCTACCTAAATAACACAACTCATCTACAACTTTTATTGTCTCATTACCTAATCTAATTCCTTCAGCATTACCTGATTTTGATATTACATCCCATTACCTTCGTTTTACTCTTGTTAATGTTCATCTTATATCTTCCTTTCAAGACACTGTCCATTCCATTCAATTGCTCTTCCAGGTCCTTTTCAGTCTCTGACAAAATTACTATGTCGTCGGCAAACCACAAAATTTTTAATTCTTCTCCCTGAACTTTAATTCCCTCTCCAAATTTCTCCTTACATTCTTTCATTGCTTGCTCAATGTATAGATTGAACAACATTGGAGAAATGCTACAACCCTGTCTTACTCCCTTCCCAACCTCTGCGTCCCTTTCTTGCCCTTCGACTCTAACAACTGCTGTCTGGTTTTTGTGTAGGTTGAATATAACTCTTCGCTCCCTATATTTTACCCCTGACACCTTCAGAATTTGGAAGAGTATATTCCAGTCGACATTGTCAAAAGCTTTCTCCAAATCTACAAATGCTAAAAATGTAGGTTTGCCTTTCCTTAGCCTATCTTCTAAGATAAGTCGTAGTGTGAGTATTGCCTCCCGTGTTCCTACATTTCTCCCAAATCCGAACTGATCTTCCCCGAGGTCAGATTCCACAAGTCTTGATATACCAGGTACAAATTCTGTTTAGTAGAAAGAAGTTAGCAGCGAATAAGACACAAGTATGTACTTGCAACGATACCGAAGTCAGCTACAGTCACTGCAGGAACTAATCGGCACAATTAGACTATGCAGTGAAAAAAATAATAAATAAAAAAGACACAACGGCATGAAGTTTGGGGCACCGCGCCCCTCCATATCGCATCCGTTGACACCTTCGAGCTGTAATGTTACGTGGACCGCCCAGGAAATATTTATTATCTGATGTACTCGGTTTCATAATTTAACTGTAGTTCAAACGTTTGTATAGCTTATGGGACTTAACTACGGGGTCATTAGTCCCTAAACTTACAAACTACTTATGAACTAGCTAAGACTAAGGATGGCACAAATATCCATGCCAGAGTGGGGGTTCGAACCCTCGACCGTAGTGGCCGTGCGGACCGTGACTGGCGCGCCGCAGAGCGCTCGGCCACCGCGGCCGGCGTTTAACTGTTGTCTTTTAACCAACATTCCTGTGTTTAGATTAATTTATGAAAAGTTTTTTCAAAGAAATATTTTTAGAATCCAGAGATATGCACAAATGAACTTTATGCACTGTAAAGGAAAAAAAAAAAAAACAATAACATAATTACGCTCTTCATTTTTTTCACTAAGCAAGAAGGAGCGCCAGGCTTCGATTTTATCTTCTACTGTTAGCTCTTGACCTGAACGGACGTAATGAAGGTCGCTCTGTAAATTGTATGATTTTAATTTATCATTTGATTTCACTTGGATCTTTGTTAAGTCAGTATAAGTGAATCCACCATTTCAGAATATAGATAATTGTCCCGCAATCATGCATTTGATCATTAATAGCCAGCTCATTTCTACCTTATAATATAAAAGTATTTTATATGTGTAAATCTCTTTTTCAGATACCAACAGCCGCCGTTACACGGTCTACATAAAACTAATTGTTGGACGACGCACGATTCTACAATGCTTCAACTAACAGTTTTCAGAATTGTATGTTCCGCAAAAGCGTCCCTGGGATTTCTGCCGGTTTATTAATTTTCAATTTCTTTCATTCGGCTAGCCGTTGTGATACGATAAATCGGCATTGTCAATGTGTAATCAAACAGTTACTTTTTGTGTAGAAGTTCGTGACCTCCGGCAGTTTAATTTAAGTGAGAGTAAAGAAAAAAAGAGACTAACAAGAAAAAAAAACTGAAGTCGTTCATTATTTCAGAAGTATTGCGAATATAAAGTATTTAAATACTGTATGGAAAAATGTTGGAGGATGCCTGCAGAATCATGATTGTACAGAGACGTGCACATCTACGTCCGAAGCAGATCAGCTACAACAAATGTCTTTCTTCGGGACTCGAAAATTATGGACGTGGTATGGGATGATATCGGGAATGTATGGAGGATATGTAACGGCTTACCAGCTTAGTCCAGTCGGCATCAGTCTGCTGGAGGGTAAGGCCTGTCCATATGTTGCCATGCTACCACAGACGTTTCTCTGGGAAAACCCTTAAAATCTTCTCTACATCCATATCTTCGGATCACTGAAAGAAGACATTCATGGCTGTCGATTTGTTTCGGACCGGTGCACACTTGAGAACAATCGTAGTACCGTAGGTAACCTAAAAGTTTGCCAGCAACGCGTCGACCATCTTTTCTCATCGTGGGATAAATATGTTAACAGTTGTGGTGATTACTTTCCCACCCGTCTTTTTTTGTCTTCTTCACCTAACAGATGTTGGAGAAGATAACATTAACTCCTAACATAGGAAAAATATTTATACATTAGTAAGGAGCTGGCGCACTATTGGCTTGGAGAACAACTGCAACACTTTGAGAAACAATTTCGTAATTTTATTGAGTTACTTCATAGTTTTCAACAGAATACTGTCCATTCTTCTACCAAAACATCAACTAATTACTTCAACGAAGTTGGAACTGTAAATTTGGTCCTCACTCCACACTCTAAAACTCCCCATAACGGTTCAATTATATCTTGATTTTGCGCTTTTGGTGTCCAGAAAAGATATTCGATAAATTGCTGGAACTGTAAAGCACGCCTGAACCTTTTTGAATGTGTGCATCAGTGAAATATCATTCTGGAATATGGCAGTGTTTGTAAGAAATGTATTAGATATTGTGAGAAATTTTCTGCCGAGGATGCTGAGAGCTGCATTATCCGTAATTCTGTGTTAACCGAGCTGTTTAAAGCGTCTACCTAGCAAGCACGATGTCCCGGGTTTGAATCCCAGCCACAGCACAAATTTTAATTCAACGTCTCTCTTATATTCTATACCTTTTGTTACAATGAAAAAATGTTTGTCTCAAGAAACTGTATTTCTGTTGATAATACAACACAGATCCCTATTCTTGGCAGTAGGAAGCAGGCATGCCGATAGTAAGCTTCTTTGGGGTTTGCGATACTTAGCTCGGTTGTTTGTTGAAAGAAATTTATCGCACCATACCAAATACATCCAGTCCTCTTCGCTACTCATGTATCACCGTGATTTTTGTACGATGTCATTACCGAGGATACTGTCACTAGTGAAACGTTAAAAAGAGCTGTCGTTTTTGTCAGAGATGCTCCCATAACTGTGCACCATCGACTTGGCTTCTTTAGAATTCTGAGATATCACGCATGTTACAAATAATTTGTGTTGACGGTTGCAGACCAAAATGTATGATACGTATAATGCAAGGTAGTGTCCAACACTTTGTACGTTAATTGTGCACTGTGGTCGCGTTTCAGTATTAAAATGTATGCAGTGGTGCCAACTTGCAGCAAGATGTAGTGTACTGCATGGCAGTCATATTTTTATGTTCGCTTCCTGTAGTTCACCTTCTTTTTCAACAAATCTTTAAATTCAAAGCTATTTTTGATATATTTACTCTTGAATAAGGAAGTGCAAAAAGACGCTAATGAATACCCAAAATCGAAAACAGTCGACAGATTCCGAGATGAGCCAATCCGCATACAAAACGGGACGCCTTGCTCTCGGATGTGGTATTCGAATACGAAAAATCAATTGTCATACACATCGGGATAGGTTGTGCCATTTGAAGAAATATCGTGCATACCTCCGCGTCGTGAGGCCTGAATGTAGCGGTGCCATCTTAGCATTACATTATTTACTGGTCTGGCTTGAAGATGCGATGACTTCACAAGTTAACCAGTTTGGAAGGTAAGACGATAAGCAGTGCAAGACGTGTGAGTCATGTCTTACTGGAGATTACAAAAGAATTCGCTGTTCATAGGTCAACAATGTCAGGGTGGACCTTCGATACCGAAGGGATAATGTTCCAACACGCACAAATCACCGCACATGTTGACGACAAGTGTCTCACGGGAGGAAGTCACGTCGCATTAGTAAAGTCATACAGTGAGAGTGATGGTGTACGTCAAGTTAGATAGCCATCAATTTGAATGTCGGGTGTCGGCAACCTGTTTCGTGCACGACTGCTAAGAGAGAAATACACCGTATAGGTCTACGACAGACAGGTGTCATGTTGCCTAGGTCATCGAGTGGCGTCACTCCAAAGATAGTGTCATTGGAACATGAAACAGATTCGGCGGTAAGCATAGCGTTATGAATCTCAGTTTCAGTTGTGTAAAGATTATGGACTCGGTGTAGACGAGTCGTTCTCCGGTGGAGTGGAGTGCAGAATAAGGCAGCCATTGGTTATAAATGACACTGGTCTAAATAAAAACAAAAACAGATCACGCTATTGCTTGACGCTAAGTCGTCCTCAAAAATGCAGATGTAGTTTCAAAATTTTTGTATCGGCCTCGGTTTCCATTTAGCGCCGGTTTCTGTAAGTGCTAACACCAGCGTATGTATTACAGTATTATATAGACCTAGAAAAAGGTGAACAAATAAAACTGTATCCAGTGGCGTATATAAGGGGAAGGCAGGGAAATGACCTCCTCTCCCCGAATTTTTTTTTCATTTTTTATTTTTTTTATTTTTATTTATTTATTTATTTTTTTAAATCAGGGCAATGATTGTATGCCTCTTCTGATGCCACAAAATTACAAAATTGCTATGAACCCCCCCCCCTCCACACACACACACACACACACACACACACACACACACACACACACACAGATCAAATCAAAATCCAGTATTCTTCATTATTTACGTCTCTTCCTAAGACCCAGCAGTAGAATTGCGTAGACTACGCTTTTACGTTTAAGAAATATACTGGTTCTACAAGTTCGTCACTATCGACTCCAAGGTTGCGCGGGAAGAAGTCCGAATTGTAGTTTCTACATCCACATCAACGTAGATACTCTACGAATCACATTTAAGTGCCTGGCAGAGGGTTCATTAACCACTTTCATAACCTTTATCTACAGTTCCATTCTCTAATAGCGCGCTGGAAGAAAGAACACCTAAATCGTTCAATTTTCAATCTGATTTCTCTTATTTTATTGGCGTAGTCATGTCTCTCTATGTTGGTGGGTGCTAGCAAAATATTTTCACATTTAGAAATAAAAGTCGGTGATTGAAATTTCGTAAATAGATCTCGCCGCAAGGAATATCGTCTTTCTTTTAATAATTTCCACCTCAAATCGTGCAACATTTTCATGACGCTCCCCCCCCCCCCCCCTATAAGATGTTAAAACAAACCGAGCTGCCCTTTTCTGAACCTTCTCAATGTCCTCTGTCAGTCCCACCTGGTGAGGGTCCCACACTGGGCGACAGTACTCTAGGAGAGAACGCACAAGTGTGATGTAGGCAGTCTCTATGGTGGAGCTGGTGCATCTTCGAAGCCTTCTACCAATGAAACGTAATCTTTGGTTCGCCTTCTCCATAATATTGTCTATGTGTTGTTTCCAGCCTAAGTTGTTCGTAATTGTAACTCCTAAGTATTCGGTAGAATTTACGATCTTAAGGTTTCCCTGATTTATCGTGTAATTGAAGTTCAGCGGATTTCTTCTAGTGGTCACGTGTATTACGTCAAACCTTTTCATTATTTAGTGTCAATCAAATGTTCAAATGTTTGTAGAACTTATGGGACTTAACTACGGGGTCATCAGTCCCTAAGCTTACAAACTACTTATGAACTAGCTAAGCCTAAGGACGGCACAAATATCCATGCCCGAGGGGGGATTCGAACCCCCCAACCGTAGAGGCCGTGCAGACCGTGACTGGAGCGCCTCAGTCCCCTCGGCCACCGCGGCCGGCTATTTAGTGTCAACTGCCAATTTTCGCACCGTGTAGAAATTTTGTCTAAATCGCTTTGCAGTTGCTTTTGATCCTCTGTTGCCTTCACTAACCGATAAACGACAGCATCATCCGCGAACTGTCTAAGAGAGCTGTTCAGATTGCCTCCTAAATCGTTTATAAACACAAGGAAGAAATGTTCAAATGTTTGTAAGGCTTATGGGACTTAACTGCGGGGTCATCTGTCCCTAAACTTACAAACTACTTATTAACTACTTACGAACTAGGACGGCACAAATATCCTGCCCGAGGGGGGATTCGAATCCCCGACCGTAGTGGCCGTGCAGACCGTGACTGAAGCGCCTCAGTCTCCTCGGTCACCGCTGCCGGCCACAAGGAAGAGTAAGAGGCCTATAACGCTTCCGTGGGGAACGATAAACGACAGCATCATCCGCGCTTAATTTCGATCTTCTGTAAAGCTTATCTAATCTTATGGATTTTGCGTTCGTTCTGAATTTGATACGCTTTTCCGTAGCTTTTTGAATAACTTCTGACCTATAATCGAAACCTCTTTAGACTCTCACTTGAATCATAGTTAGGTATGCGTCAGTTTTAGAGTTTTCCTGATTATTTTCCCTGTATCTGTGTCCTGGTATCAGTGAGTCGTGGAAGCGCTCACATACGGGGAGTGAAGTCCACTGCGGGCGCACGCTCGTGGCCGTGCCTGGGATCTCGCGGTGATTCTTCCCCCGTCACGAAGTGCTGTCAAGGCAGCGCGCCAGGCCCGTATGCCACGCACCTTCATTAGACTCACAATGGCGTCATTTAAATGTCGGCGCAAAACTTCTCCTGTGCGCCATTTTGTCCCCTCGCTACCCAGGTACACCGCGTGCTACAAACCGGAGCCCTACTTGACCACAGTCAAATTTACCACTTCGAACGGCACTTAGTTCATCAATTAACAATAATACTTTCCTGTTATATCGAAAATTTTAAATTGTAACAACGTCTACTTACTGTATATGTTTCAAGTATTGTTTTCTTGTGTAAAACTTGATTCGAATTATTGTTACTATGAATTATTACAACATTCGAATAGCATTTTCGGTCATAATTCTTACAAAAAATGTCACTTTTCTGAAATTAAAGGTTAAAAAACATTAAATTTGAAGAGTAGGTGACGTGATAGAATACGGTTTGTCACTGGCTGAAGCACTGGTGACGTCACTATGACACGAGGAAGACGAAGATATGTGTGTTAGCGAAAGTTACTAGATGTTCCTTACCTTTTTGTGTATAATTAAGTCTTTTCTGATTGAAAATGCATTTACATCTTTTGTGTAAGAATGGAAAAGAATTTTATGAAGTCTGATAGTGATAACCTTTCGAAAGTTCATGCGTTTATGGTATCTTAGTACTTTGGAACAACCCAGATGTTTACGATTTTTATAACATTATATAAGTGATATGCCAAGCCTGATATTAGGTAGGCCTAAACTTTCATGTTAGGGAAATAATTCACGATCAAATTTAAAAATGTAACTATGATGTATTCAGCTAAGGCAATGTTTTAACTTGAAATGTCAGCAAGTACTATTTCGAATTTTTTCCATAAAACTTATTTTTAAATACATGCTGCAATTCTTATTGTAGCAGAGATAGTCATTATTGTGTCCACAGTTCACCTTCAATACCATTCTCTTACGTCTCACATGAATGTGCAGTTTAGCTTTACAGGAAGAACTTTAATTACTCAAATTATATTTTTGAGGTACTTCTGCAATGTCCTATGCAGAAACAAACAGCCAAATGCGGTCTTTATACTGTCAGCTCGTTGTTAGTAACAGTATATACTATTTTGACGTGTAAATGTTTCAAAATGTTGAAATGTTTGTAAATGTATAGGCCTCAACTGTTGGGTTATTAGTCCGTAGCTTACAAACTTCTTAAACTAAGGTAAACTAACCTAAGGACAACACACACACACCGATGTCCGAGGGGGGACTCGAACCCCCGACGGCGAAAGGTCGTGCGCACCGCAGCATGGCGCCCCAATGCCCACGGCTAATCCGCCGCGGCGAAATGTTTCATCCCCAAATATTTTTGTAAGTAATATCATATGTTATGTAGTCCACTTAAGTTTTGAATATTTTGAGATATATTGTTACTCCTTGATTTATGTATGTTGAAGCATTAAATGTCCGTTCAGTTTCCTGAAATACTACTGAAAACAGTCCAGAAAAGAAATTCACGGTGTGATTGGTCCATTCCTGCCTTCGAAGTTTTTACGGGAGCGATGCTAAAAGACTGTGCTGCATTCCAAATTCCTCTATTAATAGTTCTAGGAACTTTGAAAGTGGGTTTTAGAGGAGTCGATTACATTTGTCTTGAATCGTTTGTAATTTGAGCTAATTCAATATCTCACCAACGCTCTCCCATGGGTCAACAGAAAATATGATAGTGCAAGATGCCCTTATTTATACAAGTTAAATATTCAGTGTTAAACCTATTTAGCACCAGTTCCAATCAGTTGAGCAATATTTTAGGATGGAATGTACGAGTGTTTTGTAAGCAGTCTCGTTTACATTTTTCAAGTAACGTACCAACGAATCAAAGTCTGCCATCTGCTTTACCTACGACTCTGCTAATGCGACTTTTCCCATTTAGGAACTCTGCATTTTGTTACACACATGGCTAATCCCTGCTGTAACTCATAAAAATTGTACTCGTATAAAACTAAGTTTCTTTTTTGCTTCTTATGAAGTACATAATTCATTATTTCTGAGCCTTTGATGAAAGCTCACAATTAGTGGAGGTGTGTGTGTACCTCTCTATTGCAACCCGTTTCGCTTCTTTATTTCTGGAGCATCATCAGTGGCCTGTATTACATGTCTGTTTTTGTATAATATTGCAGTAGAGTTATAAATATTATTTTGCTGTTTCATAGTATGACAGTTATCAACCTTTGCTACGTTACAATTCTTAAATTTTGATCTACTAGATTAGAAACAACTTCTGTAGCACAAGATTTTGCGAAGTTCTTTTTTTTTTTTTTTTTTTTTTTTTTTTTTTTGTTTGTTACTCCATATGTGTTTTCATGGAGCTGTTTGTGTTCTCCAGGTTGGTGTATATTTTGGTTCTTGATTAACACATTAAAATCATCACTTCACTGTGTAGTGTGTACTCGTTTTGTGAGAGTTTGTTTACCACATGCAGTGTTGCCAACTGTCGCTTTTAGTCTATTTTTGTGTTCCTTGTATATCTGAGTTTATCAGTTGTTTATTACTTGTGTTGTTCTTTGTGTAGATGTGTGTGTGTGTTTGTGTGTGTGTTTTGCTGTTTGTGTTACGTTTTTGTGAGTGTGAGAGTGGGGAAGGGGGGAGAGGAGGGAAAGGAAGGAGGAGGGCATTTCATATTTCATCATTGTTTTTGTGGCCAGCTTGATCCGTTAGTTGTTGATTATATTTATCTGATCATTAATCACTTTCTTATTCATTGCCAGGGCTCTTTGTATATGGAAGTTTTCCTGTAGTGTCAGGAGTTTTCTGTCTCGGTTATTGATTTTGATAATTTTCATATCTTGTTCCATGTTTATAAAGCTTTTTTTTTCAGATAGTCTTGTACTTTAGGTAATCTCAAAAAAGACTACCGTTGTTAATATTGTTTCCCTCCTCATTATTATAAGTAACTTGCTGTTGAACCCGGTATTGTACGGATAGATATGGAGCTTACCAGCTGTCCGTTTAAGTTTCGTTTTCATGCAGCTCAATACTTATGACATCATATATCCTTGACTATGTGTCCTACAATAATATAATTTTCCATATTTGTAGAGTGTAAGATGGATTAAGTTGTGATTTTGGTATCTGTATGGTAGTATTCATCTGTTTCTATCCGTACCCAACTAGTCGGAAACTTTAAATGAATATCTCACCATCCTCGACAACTAAGTGGTTCTGTTTGCAGCGACTAACATATTGTTAACGAACACTGCCATATCCCTAAATGATAATGCGCCTACACAGACGGTCGAAAATGTTTAGGCGTTGATTTGCAAAGCATTAGAGAATTATCAGTCATCTCCCCAGGCCAACAAAATCGTCATGTGTCAAATTAATTGAACTGTTATAGCTAGTTTGTGACCAGGGAGAGGAGGACCAAATTTACAGCTCTAACATAACATCGCTCAAGTAATTGGCGGATGTTTTGCTTCGAGAATGGAAAACATTCTGTTTGAAACTATAAAGACACTTTACGAATCTGTTCCTCAAAGAGTTGCAGCTGTTCTCAAAACCGGTGGGGTTGGGAGGTGGCAACTCCTTACTAACAAATATCGTATATTTAGGCAGATAAGACGATGGTAGAAGCATAAAAAAGATACCCAAAGCTGGGTCGCCTTAACCTATACACCAGATATAAAACATAGGCCTAGTTTTAGGGTTACCATATACCGTCTTTTTTGCATTCTACAAATGATGCAGGCAGGTTTATAGAAAAATGCTGAATTTCCTATTTTATGCGTCATACAGCTAACTGCTTTGACTTCAAAGTGTCGATATAGAACTTGTCACAATCGCAAACTCTAAAGAATTTGATCTTTCTACCTTATTTCGACCTTAATTCTCTCCAGACTTTTCTCTTATCTACATCGCTATCACGTTGATCTCAGTTTACAATATCTGACCACATAACAGGCGTGGCAACTACCGTGAAGCAGTTAAAAGTATTACATCTGCAACAATGCAAGATACCTCGGCTTAACTGAATAGCCATTACGACGCTTTATACTTAATTTTATTACCCGATCTAAATGAGTTTTGATACTTGGGCAGTAAAGTAACATATGATGGTCGCAGTACAGATGATATAAAATGCAGAGTATTAATTTATATTATTTATATTAATTTAAGCGAAAGGAAGTCCTTTCGTAAGGAATTTTTGTGGAGTGTTGCCTTGTATTGGAGTGAAACATGGACGATAAACAGTGCGGACAGGAAGAGGATAGAGGCTTTTGAAATGTGGTGTTACAGAAGAATGCTGAAGATTAGGTGGGTGGAACGCGTAACTAATGAGATACTGAACAAAATTGGTGAGAAAAGGAATTTTTGGCATACCTTGACTAGAAGAAGGGACCGCTTGGTAGGACACATTTTTAGACATCGAGGAATCGTGAATTTAGTTGGAGGGAAGTGTGTGGGGTAAGAATCGCAGAGGGAGACCACGAGATGAATACAGTAAGCAAATTCAAATGGATGTAGGTTGCTGTTCTTATGAGGAGATGAAGAGGCTTGCTCAGGATAGTGTATGGTGGAGAATTGAAGACACAACATCACCCGATCAGTGCGCATACCAGTTTCCAGATGATCACTGTTGTAACCTAAATTTAGAGGCCGTTGATAGTTTGAGGAGCATCTTATACGACGGATTACCGCGATATAGGCGAGAGAGTGTCACGGAAATGATGCACGATTTGGTGTGGAAATCATTAAAAGAAAGACCTTATTTGTTGCGGCGAGATCTATTTTCGATATTTCTTTCACAAACTTTCTCTTCAGAATGCGAACATATATTGTTAGCACCCCACCTAAATAGGGAGACATGATCATTATAATAAAATAAGAGAAATCAGATCGAAAACAGAAAGTTTTCGGTGCTCCTTTTCCCCATGAGCTGTTAGAGAATGGAACTATAGAGAAATATCATAAAAGTGGTTCGGTAAATCCTCTGCCATGCACTTCAGTGTGACTTGCAGAGTATCCATGTAGATGTAGCTGTAGATGTAGACATCAGTTAAAACCATATTTATTTCACGAAAATTTATATTTCGTCTTATATGAAAGTCGTCATATCCGCCAAAACATACGGTGAATATTATGTCTGTGTTAGGTGTTCATATTATTTAGTCCACCCCGTGTAGTTTCGCAATTCAGGTAATCATCCTGCCGACGCCCCCGGTTAAAGATGCCCATTTGGTATATCGCCGTGTCCTGGTATCTGCCTTCTGCGCATTCTCCTCTGATAGAAGTCCTCGACCGTTCAAGTTTTTTTAAGGAACTAAGACGTGATAATGGCATGGGGAGAGATAGGGTTAGAGGGCATGTAGTCGAGTGTCTCCCATCTCCCACTTGAGTGGTCCGCAACGGACTAGTCCGGCCTTCCAGTTAAAATAAACTACAACTTCAGGAAGTACTACTTGTGGGTGTGCGCAAGATAGCTATGCTGTGCTACAGACGTACAAATCTAGTAGACTTGTAGAATTCAGTGGCTTATACGCTTTATACGTAGCCGGACCCGACCAATACCAGAGGCAAAAGCTGCATCCCGGAAAAAGAAATTACCTGTTTCGTACATGTTATTAGCTTGGAATGCTTTTGGATTTGTTTTTTGTTTATTATATGACGTACACTGGTCGCACGGACTGGGCAAAGTATTACGATTATGAAACATCGGAGGAACCACCAGGTAAATACTGGGCCCGAAATTTAGCCAGAGGTGAAGAAAAGATCGTTAGATTCTCCGCCTTTCGTAAAACAGGTGAAGAAATGGACAGAAGTAAAAAGGAAACCAATGATGACGTTCCCCAGTCATCCTGAATATTGTGGTTATGTTTATCAAGTTTCTGAGCAGTAAAATATTAGTACTGTGTGTTGAAAAAAAAGAGAGAGAGAGAGAGAGAGAGAAAGTTCGGAAAGAGCCTCGTGTCAAATTGCGACCAACATGGCTCTTGGCGCTATTTGGGCATTGGTGGTTCGGTGGTTTTCGATAGTGCTGCTCCACATACATCCTTCATTTTCCGGTGTTTGTCTTCGTCAGCCGAGAATATGATAACAGTACGTTCGTCCTGTTTGGAAACATTATTTCACCTAGATAAGTTTATAGTTTTAACTGAAGCATTTGGTAACAACGCCGCCATAGATCACCTTTCCGTAATTACCGCTAACACGTCGGATGAAGAGGAATGTCACAGTAATCCTTTTGTCATATTTACACACAGTGTTTCTGTAAGAGCGTGCAAAAATTTAACGGTGCGTGGCAGGAATGAAGAAAGACAAGGTTATAGTTTAAAGTCCAGTACACGAGGTCATTAAAGATGGAGTACACTCTCGGATAATATTTGTCAGGGATGGGGAATCGGACGTGCCCTTTGAAAGTAACCATCCCTGCTCTTTCCTGGAGTGATGTAGGGAAACCACGAAAAATCTACAGTGATGGCCTAAAGTACTGGTATAAGCATGCGTACGCAAACACATAGATATGTAAACACTTAGAGGACATCGCAGCAGTCGGAAACGCATACATGAGACAATAGGAGTCTGGCGCAGTCGTTAGATGACGATCGAGTCACATAATCGACTTCTTTTCATGTAAACCAGTCCAATTCATTTACAGGTGATTGTTGCCTTATGTAAACTGAAAAACACTTGTGTTTATAACTAGTAGCTATTAATAAAGGAAACGAATTTCCGCCATGTGTCCGCGACCATCGTGAATATTTTATGAGTAATTCGCTTAGATCTAGAATGTTTTATTGGTAAAATATAACTACTGTAGTTTTGATTTGGATCAAATGTGTTACAACGTAGAACTGCAGCTATAAATCTCAATATTTTCTTTTGTACTACACTCGATTATTCTTACTATGCGACTTTGTACAATAGGTATATATTTACTAGCTTGAGTGTAATTTTCACTTTTCTCCCTCCTGTTTGCATCACTTAAACAAAGTATGTATATTTGTTTTCTACTAGGAATTTGGGTATGGGATTTATTAATTAACCACGTCTTAAAATCTATTAGTAATTCTAGGAATCTTCCCTACCATTCTGATCTGTCTCTTGATATATATTACACTTATGTGCCACAGTAGCTATATTACTTATAACATTTCTTAAATTTATAGAACTAGTTTCAGTGAACCTATGTCACCATTTTCAAGTACTTCTGTATCACCAGCGACATTTTCTATCATCTACAAAAAACCTCGTCATAAAATTAAACACATACAAGTGATTATAAAAAATAATATATTCTGTCTTAAACAATGGAGTCCTACATTATTCCTGTAATAAGAGAACAGGTCTAGCCTGAATTATTATGAGCTTTGTTCCTATGAACACCATTTTGTTCTCTTGACTGGAAATCTGTTTGTTCTCATGACAGGACTGTCAAACACAACCTGAAAAGTAAATAGTTATGTACATAAGAACTATTCATTTAAAAATTTTAATGTCGACAAAATACAATGTTTTTCTTTTCATTAACCAAAAATCACACCTAAAATTAGCAGAACAAGCTTTCACTGTGAGGCAAGACGGTCAGTGACTTCATAGAAGTTAGCTATTGTTTACAGAACCATAAGCCAGGAGTGCACCTGTCCGTACAAAGCAAATCGATAGACGTGGGTGCCTGTTTCAAGTTCGTTTAATAATAAAGACCTAGTCACTTTTTTACGAGGTCCATTAGTTGGAAACGCCTTCCAAAAGCAACTGCTGTCTACGCCTATGGTATACATCAATGTTATATGTGAAAATAATGGCATTTTCAAAGTTGCTGGAGCTTGCTGCTGCTACAGTGCTTTATTCAAATTATTCGACACATCAGCTTCTCAAATTTTCGAACGAAGCTGTCCAAGTACTGAGTTAACCTGCAATTTACTGGCAGCTGTATATTAAAACATTAGAGAACCGAGCTACGCTGCGCCATTGTGTCTAGGAAATGGATGTGCATCGTTAACTCTTCCTCCCCCCTCCCTCACTCCCCCCCCCCTCTCTGAGGTCCATCTCCTCCCCCCCCCCCCTCTCGCGATGCATCACCTCCTCCCTACTACGTCGACTGCCTCCCTTCCCCTCTGCGCTCTGACCATTCTCTTTGACCTTGTGCCATGTTTACTGTCATTCCAAACTAGAAATGGATTGTGAATTGATGCCTCTTAAAATGAGAGGGTTAACCTCTGGTTATACTTTGTATACAAAATATGAGCAGCAGTTTCATCCGTGAAGATAGCTGTTTCAGTAAGTATATCGCATACTTTTAATATACGGACAGGTAGGATTAAACCGATAACCATAATACGATTTGGATGTTTTATTAAAACCAACTGATGGCAAGAAAAAAACGAACATTGTAGTGCATACATTTTTGTCCGAAATTAGAAATAACGACAATAATATTATGGTAGAGTCTTTATAATCCGACACTTCGCCAGTCCGACAAGTCCAGTAGTCCGACGCAACGAGCTGAAATCACGTGACTGCAAGTAAACAGTTTAGTTAACAATACGTACTCAGCCACTAATTGTTCATTAGTGCGAACAGTACGCAACTGAAATAGCACTCCCTTTAACTTGGCTGTGATTGTGTTGCTGAGTGTTCCGTATTTTTCCTACCATATTATCTCTCACAGGAAATAGTGAAAAACATAAACACAAACCTTTGACTTTGGCTAAAAAATTCGATATTATTAAAAATCAATTATTTACCTTTATTTTATGGTGTTGGGTGTGATACATTATATGACATTAAAATAGTGATAAAATTATGGTGCACAATTTGAACAGCAATAGCAGTGACAGAAAAGTGATATAAATCGTCGATTACCCATTAACTGATGACGCTTCGTGCACATTGTTTCTTCAAGAGTGAATTTAAGACGTGTCACGTGGACTGATGAGAATTGACTTATAAGCTCTTGATATATTAGTTTTGAGAAGGCTGCAAGAGAAAGCCTTCAAAATCTGCTTGATCTCGAAAAAACAAAGACTGACTACTTCATATGACAGAAAAATCTGATTGATGATTATGAACGTAAAAACAATTACTACATACAAGTTCTTTTTTGTTTTCCAATTGTACGCTTGTTACTATAAATATACAAATAAAGCATTCTTTACATTTGATTAGTGTTTTACATGGTACTTTTGCTTCGTTTTGTGAGGCAAATGTTTAAATGTTAAGAAACAGCAGTTTCATTGAAAATCCAGTAATCCGACAATTTTTACAATCCGACATATCCCGGTCCCATATGTGTTGGACCACAGAGACTCTATTGTACATGCATAAAATCAATCATAAGACAATACAGCCAATTATCTTTTGAACCTTTCTGTTTAAAATATAGGTCGTTATACTATTTTATATGGTTTCAATTTTTAACAAAAACAAAAATAGTTTCTTTCACATCTACAGAATTACATTTTAAAAGTTTTAAAAATATTATATGTCCCCTGTGTTAATTTTAGTTTCAATAGAATGGTCTGTAAACCAGTCATAAATGAAAGCTTTTGTTTTATTCTTTCCTAAAGTACAAACATTTACCAGTAGTAATGATGTACACCCAGAGGACACCGCTCAGCCAACCTACATTTTCTTTTGAAATGCATGGTATGTACGCGAATGTAGATTCGATTGTAGTTTTATTTATAGCGTCATAACTTATGTTCTTGTGGTTGACGTTGTACTTCTTGTATTTTAGCATTGATAATGCCTATTTTCTGGCTGAAGTCTAGATTAGCATAAATAAAAATTAAATATCCAAACGAGACTACCCAATTTTGATAGAACGAAAAACAATATACAGAATCAGTTTGTCTAATGATTTACCTGCTCTGCTGTCGTAAGTGGAACTGACCACGAGAAAGAAATATAAACCCTATATTTTAACAGCACATCGTTTTCTGTTAATAGATAACCTGTACAACGTCGTTTAAAGAAAATGTACCTCATGTTCACAATGTCTTAATCAGCAGATTGTTAATAATCTGAAGTGAACCAAAGAACTGTTAAAGATTTTTGGTATCATTTTCACTTTATATATTACATATATGTCCATGTCTATCCGAATATTCATGGCAGTATAATGTAAACGTCTAAGTAAATCTGACATGAGCTTTTCGATATTTTTATTAACAACATTTGCCATTCATATATTACATATGAATTTACATATTGCATAACTATAAAAAAGTTGCCTTTATTCATCCGAATGTTCATCAGAGTATGGTGTAAAGATTCGAAGTAGATCGGTCAAATACTTTTCGGGAATTTTGGTAACAACGTTAAACAGCAACTTGTATGTATATAGTAATATTCGTCTCCGTATGCAACATTATCATATGAAAGCATTTCATGGCTTGGATTTAACTATTGTCACAATTAAAGTCACAGAACTCTCTGGCACGTGGAAAGTGGGCGTGGCAGCAAGCTATATTTGCGAGAAAAGAGGGTCACTAAGAAATCTATTATTCGACTCCGCGTGAACCATGCCTCGTTTCCTCTAAATCTAGATTGAACTAACATTTATATTTCTCCTGCAGGTAAGCGCAATTCAGAGTCACATGCTGATGTAACCCACATTTGTTTTACGTGTCCCGAATCTGACTGCGAAAGATCGGAATTTTTGAAGATATTGATGAATATGGGATACGACCATTGTTCTGTCTTGCTGACTAAAAGCAATGGCCTCTCTAAAATGATTGTTAACTTTCTTAAGAGTATAGCTAAGAGAGTATTTATATTTTGACTCCCGTGTATCTATTTTGATTAAATTTAACAAATAGTATGCATTGATAATATAGAGATGCATAATTTAATATCAAGCAATTTGTCAAGAATTTATTGTGAAACAAATTTTGACAGCTTGAACACTAAATTCTGTACATATAAGTTTAAAGGGTATACGGAAAAACCAACTACAAACATCAATAATTTGTAGAGGGAAGTGAGTACATAATAATTCAATAAGGACCCCCGTTAGGAAACGCCAACCAGTGAGGATTTCTTTGATACTGGGAAACAAATATCTTCTCCTGCAAGTTCTTCTCTTTCTATATTTTTGGAGGCGCTTGCATCAAAACAACAATAAAATGTCTGATATTTTGTCAAAAAATGACATTTTGAATCCGTGGTTCTGTATGAAATAAAGGATGATTCTAACAATGTGGTTGGTTGTTGTTTTCTTCATTGTGAGAATCATCTGTATATAATAAAGTATCTACTAAACAGGTAATGTGAAGTGCATAGCTTAAGATATGAGAGTACGGCTCCATCTTAGAATACTGTAAACACGTCTCCTCTGCAAGCGAAGTGCTCATAGCTCTTAAGGTATGCTTTTTAGAGTCCATGTTAACTAGACCTTTTTTGTGTTTTGGTCCATACTACCTTGTCCGAAACTATGGAAAGAAAACATCTTGCAATAGAAAAGATTTGTTTCACAGTGTCAAAGGTAATGAAGTACTCACCCCGTCACTGAGTCAAAATATTACTCCCCTCTATAAGTTATAGACGTTTGTAACGGCAAATTCCGAGCACCCTGCATGTATTACCATCGTACGATTAAGTATGCAAAGTAAAACACGTATTTTAGATGACAAGATAGGGTAGAAACTCTGGACATAAAAAAAGTGTTGATTCCAGATCCCAGAACAGAATCATAGATCCTCATGGGATTACCAATCAACATTAGAACGATTACCTTCCACAGTTTTAACCCTTTAACGCATAATGTAGCTGATCAGCTACATACCTTATATTATCCATTGTATCTCAAACTGATCAACATTTTACCACAAATTCATTTGTAGCTGCTTGTATACGTAGTGTTACATATGCTAGTAGCTCGTCCTAGACATTATAAATTCAGAGTGGAGCTGAATCATTTCGAAAGCTAGCTGCATTGAGTTACTCCTAACATGTGCGTTTGTTTATATTAGCATACCTGCTTTGGTATGTAAAAGTAGTCAATCAAATTCTACTGCTGCATTATGAGTTACTTTATGGAAAGATGAGAGGCTCAATAGTGACGTTTACTGCATCGGGTACCGCTATACAGCCGATCTTTCGCAGTCAGATTCGGGACACGTAAAACAAATGTGGGTTACATCAGCATCTGACTCTGAATTGCGCTACACGCAGGAGAAATATAAATGTTAGTTCAATCTAGATTTAGAGGAAACGACGCATGGTTCAAGCGGAGTCGAATTATAGATTTCTTAGTGACCCTCTTCTCTCGCAAATACAGCTGCTGCCACGCCCACTTTCCACGTGCCTGGGAGTTCTATGACTTTAATTGTGATAATAATAAAATCCAACGCATGAAATGCTTTCATATGATAAGAAAAAGTTGTTTCACACGGAGAAGAACATTACTATATACATACAAGTTGCTGTTTAAAGTTGTTATCATATTTCTCGACAAGTATTTGACCGATTTACTTCGAATTTTTACACCATACTCTGATAAACATTCGGACGAATAAAGGGAACTTCTTTTATAGTTATTCAATATGTGAATTCATATGTAATATATGAATTGGAAATGTTGTTACTAAAAATGTCGGAAAGTTCATGTCAGATTTACTTAGACATTTACATTATACCGCTATGAATATTTGGATAGACATGGACGTATATGTAATATATAGAGTGGAAATGTTACTAAAGATCTTTAACAGTTCTTCTGTTTACTTCAGATTATTAGCAATCAGCTGATTAAGACATTGAGAACACGAGCCACATTTTTTAAACGACATTGTACAGGTTATCTATTAACAAATAACGATGTGCTGTTAAAATATACGGTTTAGATTTCTTTCTCGTGGTCAGTTCCATCAACGACAGTAGAGCAGTTAAAACAACGGTTTATTGATAGAAGTGCATAATAATTTTAAGGAATTATTTTTTCATTATTTTTCTCAATATATACGCACTACGCATTAACCGTGGTAGTTTTTATAGCTTCAAATAAAGAGCTATGCATTGAAGAGTTAATCCTAACGCGGTCGCTGACATAATTGATTCACAACTGAAGCTAGTAGAAGAGCACGAGATTTTTTCCCACTTGCTTTCCAAATGTTTCGATATTTCTGTTGTAGATACCTCCGCAGTTTTCTGTAGGCTATTTCCAGCTGTGGGGTAAACCGGCATCTTTCTCTTATACCTATTCGTCATCCTCATCATCATCATAGTCATCCTCATCATCATCATAGTCATCCTCATCATCATCATCCTCGTCGAAAACGACACACCCACGTGACATTTTACACACACTCGTCCTACGCTTCAGCTGATTAAGACATTGAGAACATGAGCCACATTTTTTTTTTTTTTAAACGACATTGTACAGGTTATCTATTAACAAATAACGATGTGCTGTTAAAATATACGGCTTCGATTTCTTTCTCGTGGTCAGTTCCATCAACGACAGTAGAGTAGTTAAATCAACGGTTTATTGATAGAAGTGCATAATAATTTTAAGGAATTATTTTTTCTATATTTTTCTCAATATATACGCACTACACATTAATCGTGGTAGTTGTTATAGCTTCAAATAAAAAGTCATGCATTCAAGAGTTAATCCTAACGCCGTCGCTGAAGTAATTGATTCACAACTGAAGCTAATAGAAGAGCACGAGGATTTTCTTTCCACGTGCTTTCCAAATGTTTCAATATTTCTGTTGTCGATACCTCCACAGTTTTCTGTAGGCTATTTCCCTTATTCCTATCCGTCATCCTCATCATCCTAGTCGAAAACAACGACACACCAACGTGACATTTTACACGCACTCGTGCTACGCTTCCGCTGGTCGCGGTGCGGCGCATGCCACATGGTGAGCCAGTAATGTGGAGACAAGCGCAGAAGCGGGGCACTCACTTGTCGGTGGCGACGCTGGTCGGTCCCGCGAGCGGCCCCCTATCGCTGCAGACGGTGTAGCCGCAGACTGGCGCTCCTCGCGCTAGACCCAACCCCCGCCGCGCGGCTCCAACATGGCCGACCTCCGTGGACTATTAATACCGCCTGGCGCCGGCGACGGCGACGCTCCTACCTGCCCAGGAGGCACGGCGCGAGCCTGCACCTCCATACGCTCGCCACCTACACGAGGTCGCAATTGCGACACCTACGCCAGTACCTACGACGCTACTGGATACCCAGAATGCAACGCCCTGAAGGACAAGCATCCATGACTTTGGGGCGACGGGAGGTCCACACGCACAGCATCACCATTTCAGAGCAGACACTCGTCACTGGCGCTAGTAGCGACATCTATAAACACTATAGCTAGAGGTCTGCGCGGATAAGAAAAGTGTTATCCGCATCCGCTCCACATCCGCAAGGCTCTTATCCTCAACCGCATCCACGGCACTTTATCCACATCCGCAAGTTCTTTATCCGCAGCCGGAGATATTAAATGGGTAATAGTAATCGATAGCAGTATTTAAAACCATGGTATGTAATAATATAATTATTGTTAGAGTGTCATTTCTGCGACAACTTAACTACTTTTGGCTTCTCGAATCACGGTAACTGTTCTGTAGCTACTCCAAAAAGTAAAACATTGGCGCTTTAGACACACTCACAAGGGGAACACCAAGTATGATACCAACGAATTTTGATGAGTCGCAGGTATATTGTGCGGCAACTCCTCCAAACCACCAAGCTAAAAGGATCTGTTCCAATGCGCCTTGGCTTCCACGAAAATCGCGATCAAAATCCAGCGCGTAACAGATATACCTGTACTGATTCACCAGGGGCATCTGAGCCAGCGTGGAGTAATTAGCCAGGCGCTAGCCTGTTGCGCGCACGACCCGAGTTCAAATCCTGCTCGGATTTTTTTTTTTTTTGTTACACTTGTCCGGTGATTGACTGTGTATAATTATATTCTTATTTCTTATTGCAAAGATAAAGTTATATCAGGTATTACAGTTACAAGTGAACGATACGCTACGAATAACTTACCCGCCTGGCCGCAGCATAATAAGCCGCTGAGACGCGGCAAGTGGACACACACTGCATTCCACCATGTAACAACAGTGGGGCCGGGGACTGTAAACGCAGCTAGCAAATGCTGCACTAACGTTACAGCTGATAACTACAGGCGGTTTACTGATCTTTCAGTCGCCGTAAAACTATGCTTCGAAATAAGGAATAAAATAAAATAATCGTGCGCAATACATAACATATTGAGCAATTAACATAAGCTATTATCAAGACCAATTACTCAGGCATTAACATAAGAGTGGCTATTAAATCATATAATTATGCACAATCAATCGTCGGACAAGTGAAAAAAATTGGTTCCAAGCAAGATTTAAACTCGGGTCGTATGCGCGACAGGCTAGCGCCTTGCTAATTACACAACGCCGGCTGACGTGCTGCACATGACTCAGTACAGGTATAGATGTTACGCGCTGGACTTTGATCGCGATTTTCGTGGAAACCAAGGCCCATTGAAACAAGTGCTTTTAGCTTGATGGTCTGGAGGAATTCCCTCACAACATACCTACGACCCATCGAATTCCGTTGGTACCATACTTGGTGTTCCGCTTGTTTAATGTTTGTAGAGGTTATGGGACTTAACTACGGGGTAATCAGTCCCTAAACTTACAAACAACTTATGAAGTAGCTACAAGTAAGGACGGCACAAATATACATGCCCGAGGGGGAAATCGAACCCCGACCGTAGTGGCCGTGCAGACCGTGACTGAAGCGCCTCAGTCCCCTCGGCCACCGCTGTCAGTAGTGTTTCGGAGCCCGTGTGGTCGGAGCACAACGTCAGCTGTTTAATACAGGCATCGTCTTAAATTTCAGTGGTTAAAACTGATTGGCATAAAGGAGATTTTACTCTGTTTACATTCGAAAATAGAAATGGTTCTTTCGAAGTTTTACAAAAGGGACACTATTTTCCTGGTATTAACGCACAAAAGGTTATGTAACACAAAGCAAAGCATGTCATTTCAAGTGTTAAAACTGCCGTCTACTTCTAATTGGTAACTGTCAGCTAAAAGAGACAGCTAAGGCCAGCCTATGCAATCTAACATTGTGTACCTTCCTAAATACGTTACTTTCACTGTACACCGTATATGATTATGAAAGTTGCTGTAATATGCTACTGTCAATCTTTATTACTTCCGTCACCATTTATCTAATAAATGAACATGGATGTTTGTTTGTATGTTTGTTCGTTTTTTATGTACGGCTGTACCGTTCATTCGGTTGCAATGAAACTTTGCCAACATATTGCTTGCACTTTCGCGACGGTTGTTGACAAAATTCATAGTTCAGGAGATATGACATAATAAACAGTGAAATGCGCGGTAAATTGTGCATCACGCGAGAGTGTTGCATATCTCCTGATAAACCACTGGACCGATTTTAACCAAATGTGGTGCACCTATTTCTTCCTTCACTTAAAAATCGATGTAGGGGTAATAACCGCGACACATCGTTCAGGAGATATGACGTCATAAACACTTGTATGGTAAAAAAAAAACTGCGGCATCACGCGACACGTGAATAAGGAGACTTTATTCAAGCTCCAAACTTCATGAAATCTTGCACAAATGACCTTCAAAACAAGAGGAAGATCACTTTCTACCTAAGATTTCTACGGTGCTTAGCGGTGGGTATCTTGCCAATCACCGTGAAAGTTAACACAGTTATGTAATTTTTTTTACCGGTGGAAAAGGCAATGTACTGTGGAGATGAGGATGATACGATACAGTATACATTGATGGCGTGTCCATTTTAAGAAAGAACTGTCACGGTATTCACTACGATGTACGTTGTCACTCGGTCACTACAAAGCGCTAAATGAAGGCAGCGGAAATTTCGCATGGCACCTCTGGTGGGCAGTGGGCCTGTTTGCCACAAAGAAAGCACTTGACAAACCGCATATAAGACGATACAGCTACCTCCGCTGTGGCCAGCGTAAGAGGACAACAGACTTCCGCTCTACCTGCGCCCTGCAAGGATTCCAAGAATGTTCAGAGGCTTGAAGTTTTTAGCTAACATTTCGGCAGACGTATTGGATAGGTACGTCGACCTTTATCCGCATATAACACGCGGATAACCGCATCGCGCACAATTTTATCCACAAAGTAAGAAATACTGCGGATATCCGCATCCGTGCAGACCTCTAACTATAGCCTACAGGTTGTTTCAAGAGTCTGAATTCCCTTATCAAAACTATGACTCGATCAAATAAAGATTTCCTTTCGTAAGCAAGTTTACTTTTGTGACTGTCACGAAATGAGTTAAGGTTCAAAAATATTAAACGGCAGAAGTTTATGAAAGTAAGTAATATGAGACTCTAAAACGTGCAGAAATATTATTTTCAACACAAACGTATGTGTTTTTAAGTGGATACCCCATATTATTTCTTAAGCAATCGATAGGATGAAAAATCACAAAAAGAATGGCGTTGGTTGCATCGCGATGCGTCAATTATATCCGGAGAAACTGCGAAGCGAAGTTGACGTTTGAAATACATGAGGCGCGCTGCTAGCGCGTGTCCGAGGATCAAGAGTGTCGTATGTCTGAACGCGGCCTAAGGCATCTTGCTGCTAGGAAAGTGGTTGCTCACCGTCGGAGGTTCGAGTCCTCCCTCAGGCATGGTGGGTGGATGTGTGTGTGGTGAGGGGGGGGGGGGTGTCGTTACGTTAGTTCAAATATTTTGTAAGCCTAGGGACTAATAACCAGAGTAGTTAAGTCCCGTAGATTTACGAACATTTGAACATTTGATAATCAAAATATCCCCGGGTGTACTGCCGGTCTACAGTGTCCAACGGGCACAATATTTCGGCGATCATACATGTCGCCATCATCAGGAACTGACGGACTGAGCTCCTGGAAATGCGCCGGCACGGAGATCCGTACACTATGACGGCTCGAAGGGAACTGGGTTCTAGCCCGGTGGCGGGCGATTTAAATACCATCCGCCCGCGGAGCGCCCCCTCCGTGGTCCGCGCCCCGCGCCGCGGTCGCGCAGTGGAACCGATTCCGACGGCGTCTGAGAAGACGTCGATGTGAGGGCTCTGACCGCCGTGGTCGTCACTACGTTACATTTGTTAGATTTACTATTAAATACCCCAAGCTTTGCTAAGGTTATAGCCACAGTCACGGTTTATGAGGTCGTCACTAGTCCGAATTTCCATGGCCTCTCTAACGACGCAGTCCCAGTATCTCGACGTCTGTATCAGAATCCTAGTGCGTTCATACTCCATCGCGTGATTCTCCAACAAACAATGTTCAGCGACCGCCGACTTGCTCGGATACATCAATCTTGTGTGCCTCTGGTGTTCAAGGCATCGATCCTCGACGGTACGCATCGTCTGTCCCGTATATGACTTGCCACACTGACACGGAATCTGGTACACGCCGGCCTTCCTCAAACCGAGATCATCTTTGACGCTCCCCACCAGTGCACGAATTTTATTCGGCGGACAAAAGACAGTTCCAACCTGGTGTTTCTTCAAAATGGGGGCGACCTTCCCCGAGAGTGCGTCGGTATATGGAATAAATGCAGTGCCTATCTCCTCCCTCGTATTTTCATCCGTTTCCACAGGTTTTGCTATAGTGGTTGAACGGAGAGCCCACTGAATCTGCCACTCTGAGTACCCATTTTTTCGGAATACAGTTCTCAGGTGTTCCAATTCCTGGGGTAGACTCTCTGCGTCGGAGATAGTGCGTGCCCTATGTACTAGAGTTTTAAGTACCCCATTCCTCTGTGAAGGTTGGTGACAGCTGTCTGCGTGTAAATACAAATCAGTGTGCGTTGTCTTCCGATACACACCATGACCCAAGGTGCCATCAACTCTTCTCTTGATCAAGACGTCAAGGAACGGCAATTTACCCTCCGATGACGTCAAAACTCACCATGCTATTTGACTCATCCAGCCTGAAGCTGTTAAGACGTTTAACATAATCCACGGAATTACGGATGTCTGATTCCAGATGTCTGTAAATCTATCGGACCAAACTGAGTGGTCATCAGTCCGTAACTTACAAACTACTTAAACCTAGGTAAACTAACCTACGGACAAACACACACACCCATGCCCGAGGAATTACGGATGTGATGAGGGCATTTACCCACATAAGCACTTAACATTCCCGTCAAGAATTTCTTGGTGACACCCTCCGATTGGACACTGTAGATGGGCAGTGCACCCGTGGATATTTTGATTATCAAATACGCCGGGAGAAACTCAAGAATGACATTTGAACATTTGATTTGTCACACAGTGTATTGAACTGACGTGTAAATGATCTTGAATCTGATAGTTTGCAGTTATGAAATCGTATTTCGTATTCTCTACCTATCATCACATGCGTTTTCATTACAAAACGCCGCGGTGTAGTAGCCGAGCGGTCTAAGGAGCCTCGCTGCGGAGCGCGCGGTTGCTCGCCGTTGGAGGTTCGAGTCCTCCCTGGGGCATTGGTGTGTGTGTTGTCCTTAGGCTAGTTTACCTTAGTTTAAGTAGTTTGTAAGCTACTGACTGATTACCACGCAGTTTGGTCCGATAGATTTACAAACATTTTGAACATTCATTACAAAACCCATACATAAATGGCATGTGTATATACGTGCGGTTTGTTCACAAGCTACAGTGCAGTAGACTTGGCCAACAAACCACAATGAAAACTTGAATGTAAACGAAAGCATGAGTTCACAACTTCAACATAAACTTTATTGATAGATGTGAAGCATTGAATTAAAATTTGTGGTGCGGCCGGGAATCGAACCCGGACCTCCATGCTTACTAGGCAGACGTCTTAACCGTTAGACTACCACACCACTAACGATTAAGGCGCCTCGGAATAGTCTATGTACGATTTCCCTCCACAACACAAACTTTAATTCAGCTTCTTTGTTCCAAAGATAATTGCCACTACTGCCAAGGCTCTCCATGCAGCGGAATAGCACCTCAGCAATGGACATGGTGGAACAATCCTGTTATGGTGATATAATTATCAATTATATACAATTAAAGAATCCCTGAGACGGATTTTCGTCTCAAATATGTCAAAGACATTATTGATAGATGTGAAGCATTGAATTAAAATTTGTGGTGCGGCCGGGAATCGAACCCGGACCTCCATGCTTACTAGGCAGACGTCTTAACCGTTAGACTACCACACCACTAACGATTAAGGCGCCTCGGAATAGTCTATGTACGATTTCCCTCCACAACACAAACTTTAATTCAGCTTCTTTGTTCCAAAGATAATTGCCACTACTGCCAAGGCTCTCCATGCAGCGGAATAGCACCTCAGCAATGGACATGGTGGAACAATCCTGTTATGGTGATATAATTATCAATTAAATACAATTAAAGAATCCCTGAGACGGATTTTCGTCTCAAATATGTCAAAGACATTATTGATAGATGTGAAGCATTGAATTAAAATTTGTGGTGCGGCCGGGAATCGAACCCGGACCTCCATGCTTACTAGGCAGACGTCTTAACCGTTAGACTACCACACCACTAACGATTAAGGCGCCTCGGAATAGTCTATGTACGATTTCCCTCCACAACACAAACTTTAATTCAGCTTCTTTGTTCCAAAGATAATTGCCACTACTGCCAAGGCTCTCCATGCAGCGGAATAGCACCTCAGCAATGGACATGGTGGAACAATCCTGTTATGGTGATATAATTATCAATTAAATACAATTAAAGAATCCCTGAGACGGATTTTCGTCTCAAATATGTCAAAGACATTATTGATAGATGTGAAGCATTGAATTAAAATTTGTGGTGCGGCCGGGAATCGAACCCGGACCTCCATGCTTACTAGGCAGACGTCTTAACCGTTAGACTACCACACCACTAACGATTAAGGCGCCTCGGAATAGTCTATGTACGATTTCCCTCCACAACACAAACTTTAATTCAGCTTCTTTGTTCCAAAGATAATTGCCACTACTGCCAAGGCTCTCCATGCAGCGGAATAGCACCTCAGCAATGGACATGGTGGAACAATCCTGTTATGGTGATATAATTATCAATTAAATACAATTAAAGAATCCCTGAGACGGATTTTCGTCTCAAATATGTCAAAGACATTATTGATAGATGTGAAGCATTGAATTAAAATTTGTGGTGCGGCCGGGAATCGAACCCGGACCTCCATGCTTACTAGGCAGACGTCTTAACCGTTAGACTACCACACCACTAACGATTAAGGCGCCTCGGAATAGTCTATGTACGATTTCCCTCCACAACACAAACTTTAATTCAGCTTCTTTGTTCCAAAGATAATTGCCACTACTGCCAAGGCTCTCCATGCAGCGGAATAGCACCTCAGCAATGGACATGGTGGAACAATCCTGTTATGGTGATATAATTATCAATTAAATACAATTAAAGAATCCCTGAGACGGATTTTCGTCTCAAATATGTCAAAGACATTATTGATAGATGTGAAGCATTGAATTAAAATTTGTGGTGCGGCCGGGAATCGAACCCGGACCTCCATGCTTACTAGGCAGACGTCTTAACCGTTAGACTACCACACCACTAACGATTAAGGCGCCTCGGAATAGTCTATGTACGATTTCCCTCCACAACACAAACTTTAATTCAGCTTCTTTGTTCCAAAGATAATTGCCACTACTGCCAAGGCTCTCCATGCAGCGGAATAGCACCTCAGCAATGGACATGGTGGAACAATCCTGTTATGGTGATATAATTATCAATTATATACAATTAAAGAATCCCTGAGACGGATTTTCGTCTCAAATATGTCAAAGACATTATTGATAGATGTGAAGCATTGAATTAAAATTTGTGGTGCGGCCGGGAATCGAACCCGGACCTCCATGCTTACTAGGCAGACGTCTTAACCGTTAGACTACCACACCACTAACGATTAAGGCGCCTCGGAATAGTCTATGTACGATTTCCCTCCACAACACAAACTTTAATTCAGCTTCTTTGTTCCAAAGATAATTGCCACTACTGCCAAGGCTCTCCATGCAGCGGAATAGCACCTCAGCAATGGACATGGTGGAACAATCCTGTTATGGTGATATAATTATCAATTAAATACAATTAAAGAATCCCTGAGACGGATTTTCGTCTCAAATATGTCAACATAACAATCCTGTTATGGTGATATAATTATCAATTAAATACAATTAAAGAATCCCTGAGACGGATTTTCGTCTCAAATATGTCAAAGACATTATTGATAGATGTGAAGCATTGAATTAAAATTTGTGGTGCGGCCGGGAATCGAACCCGGACCTCCATGCTTACTAGGCAGACGTCTTAACCGTTAGACTACCACACCACTAACGATTAAGGCGCCTCGGAATAGTCTATGTACGATTTCCCTCCACAACACAAACTTTAATTCAGCTTCTTTGTTCCAAAGATAATTGCCACTACTGCCAAGGCTCTCCATGCAGCGGAATAGCACCTCAGCAATGGACATGGTGGAACAATCCTGTTATGGTGATATAATTATCAATTAAATACAATTAAAGAATCCCTGAGACGGATTTTCGTCTCAAATATGTCAAAGACATTATTGATAGATGTGAAGCATTGAATTAAAATTTGTGGTGCGGCCGGGAATCGAACCCGGACCTCCATGCTTACTAGGCAGACGTCTTAACCGTTAGACTACCACACCACTAACGATTAAGGCGCCTCGGAATAGTCTATGTACGATTTCCCTCCACAACAATCATCAATAATGTCTTTGACATATTTGAGACGAAAATCCGTCTCAGGGATTCTTTAATTGTATTTAATTGATAATTATATCACCATAACAGGATTGTTCCACCATGTCCATTGCTGAGGTGCTATTCCGCTGCATGGAGAGCCTTGGCAGTAGTGGCAATTATCTTTGGAACAAAGAAGCTGAATTAAAGTTTGTGTTGTGGAGGGAAATCGTACATAGACTATTCCGAGGCGCCTTAATCGTTAGTGGTGTGGTAGTCTAACGGTTAAGACGTCTGCCTAGTAAGCAAGCCGGGCGCCGTGGCTCAGCGCGCCCGGTCAGGGGGCTCCACGCCCTCTGTAATAAAAAAAAGCTGAGCCAAACATTCAACGAACAACCTCGAACAAAAACGATCAGCGTCCGCAACGAAGTGAACTACCCAGAACAAAAAAAAAAAAAAAAAAAAAAAAAAAAAAAAAAAAAAAAAAAAAAAAAAAAAAAAAAAGTAAGCATGGAGGTCCGGGTTCGATTCCCGGCCGCACCACAAATTTTAATTCAATGCTTCACATCTATCAATAATGTCTTTGACATATTTGAGACGAAAATCCGTCTCAGGGATTCTTTAATTGTATTTAATTGATAATTATATCACCATAACAGGATTGTTCCACCATGTCCATTGCTGAGGTGCTATTCCGCTGCATGGAGAGCCTTGGCAGTAGTGGCAATTATCTTTGGAACAAAGAAGCTGAATTAAAGTTTGTGTTGTGGAGGGAAATCGTACATAGACTATTCCGAGGCGCCTTAATCGTTAGTGGTGTGGTAGTCTAACGGTTAAGACGTCTGCCTAGTAAGCATGGAGGTCCGGGTTCGATTCCCGGCCGCACCACAAATTTTAATTCAATGCTTCACATCTATCAATAATGTCTTTGACATATTTGAGACGAAAATCCGTCTCAGGGATTCTTTAATTGTATTTAATTGATAATTATATCACCATAACAGGATTGTTCCACCATGTCCATTGCTGAGGTGCTATTCCGCTGCATGGAGAGCCTTGGCAGTAGTGGCAATTATCTTTGGAACAAAGAAGCTGAATTAAAGTTTGTGTTGTGGAGGGAAATCGTACATAGACTATTCCGAGGCGCCTTAATCGTTAGTGGTGTGGTAGTCTAACGGTTAAGACGTCTGCCTAGTAAGCATGGAGGTCCGGGTTCGATTCCCGGCCGCACCACAAATTTTAATTCAATGCTTCACATCTATCAATAATGTCTTTGACATATTTGAGACGAAAATCCGTCTCAGGGATTCTTTAATTGTATTTAATTCAACATAAACATTCTAATGCTATCATTCGTAGGGACTGATGACCCCGTAGTTAAGTTCCATAAGCTATACAAACATTTGAACAATTGAGCTGTTGTTGTTGTTGTGGTCTTCAGTCCGGAGACTGGTTTGATGCAGCTCTCCACAATACCCTATCCTGAGCAAGCCTCTTCATCTCCACATAAGAGCGACAACCTACATCTGTCTGAATCTGCTTACTGTATCCATCTCTTGGTCTTCCCCTGCGATTTTTTCCCCATACACTTCCCTCCAACGCTAAATTCACAATTCCTTGATGTCTAAGAATGTGTCCTACCAATCTATCCCTTCTTTTAGTCAAGGTATGCCAGAAATTCCTTTTCTCCCCAATTCTGTTCAGTACCTCCTCATTAGTTACGTGATCCACCCACCTAATCTTCAGCATTCTTCTGTAGCACCATATTTCAAAAGCCTCAATCCTCTTCCTGTCCGCACTGTTTATCGTCCACGTCTCACTCCCATACAAGGCAACACTCCATACAAATGCCTTCAGAAAGGACTTCCTTAGACTTAAATCAATATTCGATGTTAACAAATTTCTCTTTTTCAAGAACGCTTTTCTACCCATTGCCATTCTGCATTTTATATCCTCTGTACTGCGACCATCATTTGTTATTTTACTGCCCAAGTAACAAAACTCATCTACCTCCTTTATTGCCTCATTTCCCAATGTAATTCCTTCAGCATCACCTGATTTTCTTACACTGCACTCCATTACCCTAGTTTTGGTCTTGTTAATGTTCATCTTATATGCACCTTTCAGCACACTGTCCATTCCGTTCAATTGCTCTTCCAGGTCCTTTGCTGTATCTGACAGAATTACAATGTCGTCGGCAAAACGCAATGTTTTTAATTCTTCCCCCTGAACTTTAATTCCTTCTCCAAATTTCTCCTTGCTTTCCTTTATAGCTTGCTCAATGTACAAATTGAATAACATCGGAGAAAGGCTACAACCCTGTCTTACTCCCTTCCCCACCACTGCATCCCTTTCATGCCCTTCAACTCTGACAACCGCTGTCTGGTTTTTGTACAAGTTGTAAATAACCTTACACTCCCTATATTTTACGCCTGCTTGCTTCAGAACTTGAAAGAGTTTATTCCAATCAACATTGTCAAAAGCCTTCTCCAAATCTACAAAAGCTAGAAATGTAGGTTTGCCTTTTCTTAATCTATCTTCTAGGATAAGCCGTAAAGCGAGTATTGCCTCCCGAGTTCCTACATTTCTCCTAAACCCAAACTGATCTTCCCCGAGGTCAGCTTCTACCAGCTTTTTCATTCTCCTGTAGATAATTCGCGTTAATATTTTGCAACCATGACTTATTAAACTGATGGTTCTGTAGTTTTCACACCTGTCTGCACCTGCTTTCTTAGGGATGGGGATTATAACATTTTTCTTAAAGTCAGAGGGTATTTCACCTGTCTCATACATCTTACACACCAGTTGAAACAATTTTGTCATGGCTGGTTCTCCCAGAGACTTCAGTAGCTCTGAGGGAATATCATCTACTCCAGGGGCCTTGTTTCGACTTAGGACTTTCAGGGCTCTGTCAAATTCTTCTCTCAGTACAGTATCTCCTATTTCATCTTCATCTACATCCTCTTCCCTTCCTACAATATTGTCTCGAAGTTCAATTCCTTTGTAGAGCCCCTCTATATACTCTTTCCACCTTTCAGCTTTCCCTTCTTTGCTGAGAACTGGTTTTCCATCAGTGTCCTTGATATTCATAGAGCTGTTTTTCTTATCTCCAAATGTTTCTTTTATTTTCCTGTAGGCTGTATCTATTTTTCCCCTATTTATACATTCTTCTACATCCTTGCATTTGCCTTCTAGCCACTCCTGCTTAGCCATTTTGCACTTCCTGTCAATCTCATTTCTTAGTCGTCTGTACTCCATTTTGCCTGTTTCATTTACTGCATTTTTATATTTTCTCCTTTCATCGATTAAATTTAGTATCTCCTGTGATATCCAAGGACTTTTTGCAGGTCTTTCCTTCCTACCTATTTTGTCCTCTGCTACCTTCACTATTTCATCTCTCAATTTTACCCATTCCTCCTCTACTGTTTTATTTTCCACTGTTTCTGTCAATTGTTGCCTAAAGCTCCCTCTGAAATTCTTAAGAACCTCAGGTTCCTTCAATTTATCCAGGTCCCATCTCTTTATTTTCCTACCTTTTTGTAGTTTCTTTAGTTTCAGCCTACAGTTCATAACCAACAAGTTATGGTCAGAGTCAATATCTGCCCCTGGTTATGTCCTACACTGTAGAACCTGGTTCCGAAATCTATGTCTTACCATTATAAAATCTATCTGGTATCTTCCGGTGTCTCCTGGTCTCTTCCACGTATACAACCTTCTTTTGTGATTCTTGAACCAAGTGTTTGTTATAACTAAATTATGTTCTGTGCAAAATTCTACCAGGCTGCTTCCTCTTTCATTCCTTTTGCCCAAACCATATTCACCTACTATCCTCCCTTCCCTTCCTTGTCCTACTACCGAATTCCAGTCACCCATAACAATTAAGTTTTCCTCTCCCTTAATTGTCTGAATAATTTCCTTTAGCTCCTCATATATTTCTTCGATTTCCTCATCATCGGCAGAGCTTGTTGGCATATAAACCTGTACTACTGTTGTCGGTGTTGGCTTCGTATCTATCTTGACAATGATAATGCGATCACTGTGCTGGTCATAGTAGTTTACCCGCATTCCTATTTTCTTATTCATTATCAATCCTACTCCTGTGATACCCCCAATTGATTTTGAATTTATAATCCTGTACTCACCTGACCAGAAATCCTGTTCATCCTGCCACCGAACTTCACTAATCCCCACTATATCTAATTTCAACCTATCCATTTCCCTTTTTAAATTTTCTAATTTTCCTACTCGATTAAGGGATCTAAAATTCCACGCTCCGACTCGTAGAATGCCAGTATTGTCTTTCCTGATGATTACATCCTCCTGAGCAGTCCCCGCCCGGAGATCCGAATGGGGGACTATTTTACCTCCGGAATATTTTACCCGAGAGGATGCCATCATCATATGTTCATACAGTAGAGCTGCATGTCCTCGGGAAAGGTAACGGCTGTAGTTTCCCCTTGCTTTCAGCCGTTCGCAGTAGCTGTGTGGCAAAGCCACATTAGCTGATGTTACAAGGCCAGCTCAGTCAATCATTCAGACTGTTGCCCCTGTAACTACTGAAAAGGCTGCTGCCCCTCTTCAGGAACCACACGTTTGTCTGGCCTCTCCACAGATACCCCTCCGCTGTGGTTGCACCTACGGTACGGCTATCTGTATCGTTGAGGCACGCAAGCCACCCCACCTCGGCAATGTCTGTGGTTCTTGGGGGTGGACAATTGAGCTATCTTTCGATAAATAAGCCCATAGCAATCTATAGCGTACGGTGTACTAACACACGAAACGAAGTTTCATTAATCGTCTATTTATGCACTCCATAGAAATTGAACACTTTTTTCCCTGAATTCGAAACATTTTGACATCTCAACCGTTTCAGGGCACTATAATAAATTCAATGGCAAAGCTGAAAATTTGTGCTGGACCGAAATTGGAACCCGGATTTGTCGCTTCGGGCGAGCGGTCACCTTTATCAATTGTTTTCTACTTCCTTTCTTCTGTTCTTGTATGTCGGTTCTTTGCGGTTGTTCGTTCATGCTTGTTCTAAATTGTTTGTTGAGTTCTGGGATCAGGTTTTATTATTATTATTATTATTATTTATAGTGTGTAGTGCGTCAAGCCAGTTCTGACACGTCCGAAAGCAAAACACCGTAGGTTGACATTAACGACGTCAATTTTGAATTCGAAATATTCCAATATCTCGACTGTTTCAGGTCTTTGAAATAAATTCAATGGCGAAGTAGAAAATTTGTGCTGGTCCGAGCTTCGAACCCGGATCTGTCGCTTCGGACTACAGTCGCTTTATCCAATTTGTTTATTTGTTCCTTTTCGTTCTTCGGAATGTTTGCTCCGTTGCGGCTTTCTCTCGTTTCTGTTCGTGGTACATCGATGAGTTCTTGTCCCAGTTTTTTCTAATTTATTTTTTTATTGGACAGAACATGCAGCCCTCAGACCGAACGTACTGAGCCACTGAGTCGGCGACCATTTACGCTATCCAGGTACGCTCCCCTCCTGCCCAAATTCTCACCTTGTAGCACACTACGACTGTAGTCCCCTTGCCCATACTTCACCTTGCTTGTAGCCTATACTGGATTCCGCAAGTGATCGAGCGTATCTATGCATTCGCACAGCAATTGTGAATTGCGTGTTGCAGGCGTATATATACATTCGACTTGTGTCAAGTCCAAAAGAACAGACACCATAAGAATAATTTACTTTTCCAATTAAAACATCCTGTATACATGGAGAAGAGACGGGCTAGTGGACGTACTAGAATTGTTCTTTCGGGCGATAGTTTTGCTCAGGCAGTCCAGGTATACTCGTAGAAGACAGTGAGCGTCGAGCACATTTCGAAGTTCATCCGACGAAGAAAGGGTGCCTAAAGGGGGATTGCGGATTATCGTATAGAGTAATCGGTAATGGTGTTTCGCGTAACCAAACAACTGCGATGTGTATCTGTAGTTGATGGTAGGAGGGAACGGTGGACTGATGGGAACAATTTGCGTCAGCTTCACTCCATTACACGACTACACCTCATAACAGGCACACCGTGCGCATGGCAGTGGTGAATTGCTCTGCCACATCACGTACCCTTTCGCAACAAATTCTGTCTATTGTGTAACAAGCAGTGCCCGCGTGTACCATCCGACAGAGTGGTCTGTCTACAAGGCGTCCATTGCTGCGTCTAATACTGATTGTGAGACAACGCCAGTGTGCTTTGTGCCGGCAATGGTGCGGTGAACGACGGCTATGGAAAACCGAATGGGACGACATTGTTTTTACGACGAATAGAGATTCTACGTCCATCACCACGACGGTTGGATTAGATTCTGGAGACACCGTGCCTCACCACAGGAACCATGCAGCCGTTATCGTCGTTTGGGGTGATCCTGGATTCCACTCCCGCAGCCCTCAGCACACATTACCAGTACGCTAACCAGCCAGCGTTACAGCTCTGAAGTGTTGGACTCTGTTGTCCTCCCAAGCCTTCGGGGCTTTTCGACTGCCGCATTGCAAAAGGATAATGAACGACCACATGTGGCATTCAAAACTTCTTCATCAACGGTAGGATTCCTTTGTTGCCTCCGGTTCCCGATCTCCCGCGTGCCTAAAATTTCTGATCTATCATTGCGGAATGACTGCTCTGGGTACACCACCTGCTGCTACACCAGATCAGCTTTGGCAGTATGCTGAAGCAGCATGGTTTACTATAGCCGGTGCCGTTTATAGCGACATCGTCTTAAACGACGTGCTCATGGTTGGCTGACTGGAAGACTGCAAAAAGCAATAAAATTTTTAAAATATCGGGATTTTTCAGTTCTTAACAGGAGAAATAAATATTATACATAAAAACTTTAATTTCTATTTTTAAAATCATCTGCTTACCCTAAAGACAACTGGCACAAACATATTTAATTTACATTTCACTTCTATGTTGCCACTTCTGATACTGGATTTTGCAAAGTCCACCAATTTCGTTTTTATAGCAGTATTCACGAATTACTTAAAATTCAAACAAATTTCATCCAAGTTCAGCTTAATGATTAACGCTACGTTTATTAAAACCAAGTCCGCTCCCTAGCCGAGACACAAACACACCCACCCTCACACATTATATATATAATTTTTAATTTGTGTTAGTTTTCCTGGCATTAAAGAAAATTATGCCCAATTTTATCATCTTGACATGTTTATCTGTTTAACCCGCGAGGACTCGCGCTTGAGCATTTTGCTCACAGTAACTTTCAGACAATCGGAATTTTATCAATTTTAAATAGTCAACTGTGAGCGTTTTCTTATGAACGCAACTATAAATACTTATTTAGACATATTAAGTACATTACAAACTGTTCTTTGACTGTCAGAAAAATGTTATACACGCCATCGATCGCCTAACTTTTAAGGGCGCGAGTTCTCGCGGGTTAAAAAAATGTTTCTTCTATTCGACAATGAAACGAGTGAAAGTGCGTGGAAAATTCAAATGATTGATTCGTACAAAATATTAAGAAAAATATTTTGTCTGGAAGATTCTGTGTTTCATCTGCAGTCTGAACGTCGTATGAGATGTCGGGAGAATCCAAACGAATCCCGACAATCTGGCAACCATATTGCACTGGTTGTAACAGTCCGGTCTGAATTCTATGTAAACAGCACATTTTAAAAATCGCTTAGTACGGCATGGTTTATTGCGACCTATCGAATATAACGACATATTTTTCCATTACAGTTTCGAAAAATTATATTGACACTAACGTCGAATATTCATTTTTGTTAAGAGTTTCGGAATTACTAAGAACAATGCTCAAAACTCTTGTTTTCTGTAGATTGTTGTAGTTTTCAAATTAATACTATGTGGGAACTATAACTTTGTCTACGATCTCCCTGATTAATCAAATTTAAATGTTCAATTGTTTGTACACCTATTGTACCATTGTACCAAACTATTTTGCTCATTAGTCCCTAGACTTACAAACTACGTACACTAACGTGCACTAAGGACAACACACACACACACACACACACACACACACACACACACACACACACACACAAAGGAGGACTCGAACCTCCGGCGGAAGCAGCCACCCAGTCCGTAGCAATAACACCTTAGACCACGGGGCTACTCGCGCGGGGCCCTGACTAACCGGTAGCAGACCGGAGACTTCCCACCGCATTGATTTGACAACTGGTCAGCATTTTATTAGCTACTACATTGTTGTTTGGTTTCTTGCTAACTGTGAGTTCTCAAGTGTGCAAAGGTTTGTATAGCTTATGGGACTTAACTACGGGGTCATCAGTCCCTAAACTTACAAACTACTTATGAACTAGCTAACACTAAGGACGGCACAAATATCCATGCCCGAGGGGGGATTCGAACTCCCGACCGTAGTGGCCGTGCAGACCATGACTGGCGCGCCGCAGTCCCGTCGGCCATCGCGGCCGGAAATTGTGAGTTCTGCCGGTAACACAAAGTATTTATGTGTAGAACACCGGCTTTCATTTTGGTACTGTTCATTAATTTTTTTTAATAAAGGAAATGAAAAGAAGTTGCTATCATTCATGTCCTTCCATTGATTAATGTCCTTTCTAACAGCATAGCACTGTGGCGATATTCCATAAGCACGCAAGTTGATTAAAAACCACCTGTGAGGTACAGTGTCCAAAGTCTTCGGGACATCTAGAAATGTGGAATCGATTTGACATCCCTAGTCGATAGCACTCATCACTTCATGTGAGTAAAGAGCTCTTCTTTTTCACAAGAACGGCACTTTCCGAATCCTTGTAGACTATGCGTCAATAGGTCGTTCTCTCTTCTAGGTAGTTCATATTGTTGGTAAAAAGTATATGTTCTAAAATCTTGCTGATATAGACCTGTAATTTTGCCAATCACTCCTATTTTTTTCCTTGAATATTGGGGTGACTTGTGCAACTTTCCAGTCTTTGGGTACGGATCATTCGCTCAGCGAGTGGTTGTCTATGGTTGGTATGGCGCTATTGCATCAGCATACTCTGAAAGGGACCTAACTGGTATACAACGTTCGCTGAGAGGCTTGCTTTTGTTAATTGATTGAAGTTTTTTAATATTCCTGGGGTATCCACTTCTAAATTACTATGCTGGCAGATGTTCTTGTTTCGAATTCTGTACTATTTGCTTCGTCTTCTTTGATGAAAAACTGTCGGAAGCTGTGTTAAGCAATTCTACTTTAGCAGCACTACCATCGATAGCATCACCATTGCTAACGGTTAGTGAAGGTATTGATTGTGTTTTGCTGCTAGTATACTTTACAAATGAACAGAAATTCTTTTGATTTTCTGCCAAATAACGACAGTGTTTCCTTGTGGAAATTGTTGTAAGCTTCTCGCATTGAAGATCGAGTTAAATTTCGACTTTCAGTAAGAGATTGCCAGTCCTTGGAAACTTTTGGCTGTTTAATTTTGGCATTCTTTTTTCTTTACATTTGCAAGAGTGATCTAACCTTTTTTGTGTACGACTGGGGATCAAAGAGTTGAGATTCTCACTTAGGAATGCGATTAGCGATTTTTTTAATAGATATATTTTTGTGGATTTGGGAATTTTGATATTCAGTCTCACTACGACAAGTCCCTGTGTATGTGTTGACGCTCTTTAGTACCTCCAGATTATTTGTTGCTAGGAGGTCAAGTATGTTTTCACAACCATTTTCTATTATAGTGGGTTCATGAACTAATTGCTAGAGATAGTTTTCGGAGAACGCTTTCAATGAAATTTCGAACGATGTTTTATGTCTGGTTTAGAACATGTATTTTTCCAACATATTGAGGGCAATTACAATTTTATACTTTTAGTACGTCTTGGAAATCTGATCAACGTTTTCTTTGATCATTCTTCATTCGAATCGTCTGAGTTGCTGCTGTCAGTAAAAAGAAACAATTATTAATTTATTCTGGTAGTCAGGTATAACCTTTACACGTAACAACTCACAGGAATTTTGCTACAGGATAAACCACTTGTGACAGCAATAAATACACCACCACCTATTTAATTCATCTGTCCTTTCCGAGTACCACTTGTCCTTTTGTAAAAATATCAGGTTGAACTGATCTCTGGCTTTAGCCAGCATTCGCTACCTACAGTGATTTTAGATTCAGTACTTTCTTTTAACACTTGGAGCTCTGGTACTTTTCCCACACAGTTACGACAATTTACAACTGTTAGACCAATGATTTGTAGTTCTGTGTTTGTCCTATCTGTGATCTGTACGCTTTGTAACTGACACCCTTTCTTCAACCTCGCAGTCCACACCACACAGCCCCCGCTACCCGCGTAGCCGCTTCCTGCGTATAGTCCACGTCTGACCTCTTCACGGAAACCCGGAAAACCCCACCACGCTACGGTGCAAGTCAATGAATCTGCAGCCTACACGGTCGCAGAACCATCTGAGCCTCTGATTCAGACCCTCCACTTTGCTCTGTATTAGAGATCGGCAGCCGGCCCTGTCAAGTATGCTGCAGATGACGAGCTCGGCCTTCATCTTGCAAGCAAGACTGGCAGTCTCTACCACTTCAGATAGCTGCTCGAAACCGGAGAAAAGCTCTTCCGATCCAAAGAGACACACATCACTGGTACCAACATGAGCCATCACCTGCAGTCGGCTGCACCCCACACTCTTCATGGCATCCGGAAGGACCCATTCCACATCTGGAATGCCTCCACGAGGTATGCACACGGAGTGCACATTGACCTCCTTCCTCTCCCTAGCAGCCATACCCTCAAGGAGCTCCATTACCCTCCTAAAGTTGGAGCTCCCATCTATAAGTAAACAGACCCTCTGTAATAGCCCAGATCTTGCAGGCTGGAAGATGATATCAGGATAAGTGACAGCAGCCGACTCAGGAACATTGTCGGGCACAGATAGTGCCTCAAACTCATTGGTAAGCCATACCGGTGAGGCCTCACGTTCGTTTCCGCGGGACGTCTTTCGCTGCCTGCCACGCAGTGGGGCAAACTCCCACACGACCACAGGAGGGGTGTCTGCCTCATTGCAAGCGGCCAATACGTGGACACGCCGGACGCGACAGACGTCCGTTCGGTTCCAACGGCCGGCCCGCAACTACGGTGCTCCTCGAACGCAACCTCCTGCTTGAAAATATGCTTGTACAAATTCAATAATATTCTTTCGCCTGTTTTGTATCGATGTTTATATGTAAAATGTTATATGAACTTCTTTGAGTAACTACGTCTATGGTTTACTCTGTTGTGTAACATGTCTGTCAAAGACTATGCATGTGAGAAGTAGCTGAACAGAGACAGTCAGCCGGTGTGTAGTCCTTTTATAGAGCAGACGAGCTTTGGTTTGGCTGCTGAGGCAGCAAGTTTTGTACGAGCTGATGGAATAATTTTGTAAGTTGATTTTGTGAAACGGACATAATTCTGTCTTTATAAGATTTTGTATCATTTATATATGTATCAATCTAAGAAGCTTTTGTTCTCCAGTTGTAAGGTAATGTAATGATTATTGCTGATAATGACTGAGAAAGTTAAACTTCTTTATTTGTTTCACTTTTGTAGTTAGTAAGCTAACCCTCTTCCTTTCATTGAAAGTTATTTACTATTAAAGTCAAAGCATAGTAGTGACCAAGCTGAGTTTGATTAAGAGATTTCTTTATTGGTGTAGCGTATTAATGATAGTAGTGATTGTTGTGCAATACTGCAAGCAAGTGAACAAGATACTACGTTTCTGCAATCAGCCAGTCAACGCGATAAATTCTCGCAGTTGCTTTATTAGAAAGTGATTTGTGCTTTCCCAGATTTCTTTCACAGTCACATTTATTGTGTAGTCAGTAAGCCTTATGCAGACAGCGTATTGTTCTTGCTTTGTTCAAAATATCCGTTGCTCTTTCAATCAGTTTAAACGCACTGATTCTTAATTAACTGTGCACGTATTAATATTAAGGCCATAACTAAACAGAATTATAGTTTAATGGATAATAAATTTGTTCAACTAATCTTTAATGAGCTTGATTGAAAAGTTAGTTATAGCGAGTGTTAACTACCAGCTGATGACAATTATTAGTGCTGCATTTAACATCGGGTCAGTTTTGAACGAGTAGCTTTGAAACAGATCACCTTAAACTGGCTCACAATTGCCAAAACCCTGTAGTGACCCAGTTTTACCTATCAGTAGACCAACCTTATCTCATTCCACCAAACAATATACCTGTTTTAAGCTGTGCAACCGATGCTAACACAGCCTGAAGCTGGCTGCATCCGCACACAGCAGTTACAGTCCCTATCCATTGCTACAGTACCGAGACAATTGAACGACTAAACAGGTGCGATATAGACAGTGAACAACTAAGGTAAATAGAGATGACTATAGAAATTCACACGGCGGAAACGTACGGAACCAGATACTTAACGCGAATCTGAATGTAATATACACACGAAAACACGATAAATTTAAGAAACTGAAGGAAGAACCGCACAGAAAAGTCAAAATACGTCGTTTGTAATGAGAAGTCGGTTGCAGTTACGAGAGATGAAGACAAACAACTGTCGCAGTTCACTCAAAGGAAGTCTACACTGTTACTTAAACGCGAAGCTGAGTCTAATATACACGCGAGCACAGATTAAATTTACAAACAGAAAGAAAAAAGCGCAGAGAAAAATTAAATTACTGTATATCGCTTGTATTCAGAAGCCAGTTACGCTTACGAAATTCTAAGGTGCAGTCGACTGTGTACCGATAGGTCGCCAAACAGATACTGACCATGTCATCGGCAAACCGTAAAGTCTTTATTTTTTTCCATGAACTTTAAATCTGTTTCCAAATTTGTCCTTTCTTTCCTTCATAGCTCGCACAATGTACAGATTGAATGATATCGGGGAAAGGGTTCAACCCTGTCTTACTCCCCACCAAACCATTGTGTCCCTTTTATGCCCCCTGACTCTTATAACTGCGGTCTGCTGTGTGTACACGTTGTACGTAACTTATTGTTCCGTGTATCTAACCACTTTTACATTCATAATTTTAAAATTTGTATTCCGCTCAACATTATAATAGGCTTTCTCCGAGTCTACAGGAGCTATAAATGTAAGTTTCCCCGCGGCAGAGCGCATTGAGGCGCTATGCTTCGATGCGCGTGGCCGTTCCCCGTCGGGAGTTCGAATCCCCCCTCGAGCATGGATGTTTGTGCCGTCTTTAGTAAAAGCTAGTTCATAAATAGTTTGTAAGTTTAGGGACTGATGACCCCGTACTTAAGTCCCATAAGCTCTACAAACGTTTGAACATTTTTCGTAAGTTTCCTTAACTTCTAGGATACGTCTTAAGGTGAGTATTGCCTAACGTATTTCTACATTTCGCATTAATCCAAACTGATCTTCCCCGAGAGCAGTTGTCAGTTCTGTTTTACTCACTTACGTCTGTCAATTTTTCAAATTGTGACCTTTCTGACGGGAAATTACGAATCCATTCATACAGCTGGAATGATACTAGAGATAGGCGCACAATTTGATTACAAGCCAATTGTGAGGAACAGTGTCGAAAGCTTTCCGGAATTCTATAAGTATGGAATTACTTCGAAATCTCCTCTTAATTTCTCTCGTTATTATTATCATTTAGCGTATGGCAATACAGATGAACTGCAACTAACAATAGTGAGTTTGTTTGATTTTACAAAAAAGTGCATTAACTGCATAATTTTACAAACTATAAAAGAGGTAAACAACTAAATCTACAGATTAATATCTAGGTTTACTATCTACTGAAGGGCTGCTTCTGTCACTTCAAAGAAATCTAGGTTTCCTTGATAAGCTCTTCTGCAGCAGCTTGTAACAATGTGATTGATTGTCTGGTGCTCGTTTCCACAGTCACACTGGGAGGATGAAGCCTTTTCCCAACGGTGGAAGTTTTCAGCACAGATGCTATGTCCATGTGCGGGTCCTATTGTTTTCCAGGCACGACGTGGTAATCCCGCTCCAGCTGGTCTTGCGTCTGGTCTTTGAATGGTCTGATATTTCTCACAGGCAACATTGTTCCACATGTCTGTCTACTTTCTTTTAATGTTGAATCCAGTTGCCTACAGTGATTCTGTCAATAAGATGGATGCTTGCCCAGACGGCTTATTCGGAGAGCAGGCACATGATAGAGGAGTGGAAGTTCGGGGATTTCAGTAATTTTTCGTATTCCTTGAGAAGGGCGTTCTGTCTTCCAAGGTCTGGAGGCTCAATGTAACTGAGTCTTGGTAACCAGTGAACAGGAGTAGATTTTATGCAACCTGTTATTGTCCTCATAGTTGCATTTAGCACTACGTCAATTTTTCTCACATGTGAGCTACTAAGCCACACTGGAGCACAGTACTCGGTAGAGTACAATACGCCATTTGATCCCTTCTTTGTGTTGTAATATCATACAATTAACCCATTACCTAATACAATTAATACATCCTTATATCTTGCACATCGAATCAGTGATTATTATTTTTATCTACATTGTGGTTTTCTACTATTTGAGCTGCAACTACTGTTCTAATTACTACCACACTAGTGCAGTCTACTCTTATACTAGTGTTACATCTAAAAGTTAGAACTTCTACCAGAAAATTATTTCCTACAATGAATCACAGGCGTGCCAGATGTTAGTATACACTACATTTCCTGGCCAGTGCCCACTGAGATAATCCCAGTGAACGTGTCGCTGGCACTGGGCTAGCATCTCGTATCTCATTGTAAGGCTACAATGATGGTCATTCTAACTATTAATGTCGTGCTAAAAAAATCTAGAAACTAATACATGTAACCTTCACATCGTCTCTATCGGTGGTGTCTGCAGCGGATCCGCCGACCAGGGGCGACGGATTCCACGCAGGTACTACCGGCCAGATTCCAACGGCATCGTCGGTGCAGGTTGTCAGTTCGTAATTTTTGCCTATCGCACATGTCTGGTCGGAAGTCCTCTCATGCATTTTTTTAGAAATTACTTCAGGGGGGGGGGGGTGTTTAAGGTATGGAATATATCTTCATTTATCATTGACACTGTCTGTGAGAAGCGGCTTCTAATTTGAATGAGTGCTTGTGGAATATCACCAAGGTTGAGCGAATGGATTTGCAATTTCCTGTCAGAAAGGACACAGCACGTTGTAATTGACGGATAGTCATCGAGTAAGGCCGAGGTGATATCTGGCGTTCCCCGGGAAAGTCTAACAGGGCCATTCATTAAAACTTCTGGGCTAGATGCCGTGGTCCATCTGTAAAACCTCTTACTCCCGACGTTTCGTTGCCTACCGCGGGCAACGTCTTCAGAGCTGAGTCGACGACTGGCTGCTAGGTGTAGCACGTCCTTCTTATGTAGAACGTATAGAGGGCTCCACCACTTGTCACGTGCTGCCGATTATGAAGTTATCTCTGACCAACGTCGTCTCTCTTTCGATTACAGGTAATCGATGGACACATCATTGGTGTAAAGTCTACCACCATAACTTATTTAATTTTAAGCCTTCTTCTTTTTTGTTGAAATTATTGTGGTACTTCTGGGTCTGTATAGCTTTTCTATATATGCGTGTATAATAATGGGAGGTCTTGGCTAGGGGCTGCGGTGGAGTAGCCGAGCGGTCTAAAGCGCCTCCTTGCGGAGCGCGCGGTTTCTCGCCGTTGGAGGTTCGATTCCTCCCTGGGGCATGGATGTGTGTGTTGTCGTTAGGTTAGTTTACCTAGGTTTAAGTGGTTTGTAAGCTACGGACTGATGACCCGCAGTTTGGTCCGATAGATTTACAAACATTTGAACATTTTTTGTCTTTACTAGCACGTCCGTTTTGCTAAAATTTATTTCATGATCAACATCTGTAAAGACATGTTCCTCTACAGCTGACTTGTCGTTGTATTCCAGTGGACAATTCTTTTTATATCCCATTAAACGGGTGTTAACACTATTTTTTGTTGTTCCAAGGCCGGCCGCAGTGGCCGAGCGGTCTGCGGCGCGCCATTCACAGTCTGCACGGCCGCTGCGGTCGGGGGTTCGAATGCCCCCTCGGGCCTTGATGTTAGTGTCGTCTTTAGTGTAAGGTAGTTAATAAGTAGTTCGTAAGTTTAGGGACTGATGACCCCACAGTTAAGTCCCTTAAGCCTAACAAACATTTGAACATTTATTGTTGTTCCAACATAAACAATGCCACAGCTATACGGGATTGTATACACTGCAGGCGTTCATAGGGGCGTTGCTTTCACCGATCTTAAAAATTAACTTATATTCTACGTAGATCTAAAGATTGTTTCCACTTGGCCAAAATGTTGCCAATACGGTCCGTGATATTGTGGATATACGGAAGAAAAAGTTTTTCGGCACACAGTTGTTGAGCGCTCGATCTCTCTCTTTATCAGTGTATCCATTTTTTCTCGAAAGCCGTTCGAAAATGGTTTAACTCATCTTTCAGATAAATTGGCGCACAAATATTATTAGCTTACTCCATTATTTTTTATTCATTTATTTATTTATTTATTATTACGGTTCGCTGGCTACCCTATTATATGTGATGCGTTTCCTCCACATCATCACAGGCACACTCTAGTGTTGGCTGTCTTCTGAACTGGCAAAAATATTTCGAATAAGGGGCCATGCCCAGAGATAATGTGCAGCATTCTTCTGCTAGGCTGGAGTACTAAAACTTTAGTTTCCCTTCAAACAGGGTAAGAGCTGGCGGGCTCTCCTTAATGTGCTAGCCTCTGCGGCTGAGAACGTTTGCAAATGCTGTGTACTTAGATTTGTGGTTGATTCCGCCTTATGCAAGACACTTTTTTTGTTTTAATACCCAAACTAGTTTCGGCAATTATTGTGCCATCTTCCGTGGGTTACTGGTATTCATTTTCTATAATAAAGTGTTACATATTTTGCTTATACAATCTTTTGGACAAGTTGTTTGATTTGACAATTTTGTTACATGTTTTAGACCTAATTTATTCAAGGTACTTACACTGTGTCATTCGCAGGATTTGCATGTGCATTAATTGTGGAATGACTTGTTTTGACAGGCTGTCATCTGCAAACAACAAGACGATTTTGTTTACGAAAACTGACTGATTTATTGTAGGCCTACATTAGGCTGGAAATTATATTGAAATTATTTCTATGTGGCTGTTTTGGTTTACTTACATTTGAGCTGTGGTGTTGCTGCTTGTTTGTTTGTGGCGAGTTCTTACGTTGTATGGTCTTCAGTGCGATTTTTGCTGTGAAACAGTACTGTTTACATAGCCATTTTTCTTGTTGTAGTGGCTGTATGGTGTTGCATTTGTTTGTGTGGCGTGTCTGTGAATTGAAGCGCGATTTTTTACTGGTTTTGATACTGACATTGTTTTGTGGTTGTATATTTGTGTGTGTGTGTGTGTGTGTGTGTGTGTGTGTGTGTGTGTGTGTGTGTGTGTATGTGTGTGTGTTACAGAGAGAGAGAGAGAGAGAGAGCGCGAAAGAGAGAGAGAGAGAGAAAATACTGTATGTGTGTGTGGGGGGGAGTTCTGCTGTAATGTGGAGGTGAGATTTATGAGTAAACTTCTTTTATGGTCTCAAAGAGTGTTTTGTTGCATAGTGACTTGTATTCATTTAGTACTTTCTTACCTTGGGCTATTGCTTTTTGGATGTGATAATTTTCGTCTATTGTTAGTTTTTGGAATAACATCACAGACAAACCACAGAAACAAATACAACACCATACAGCCACCACAACAAGAAAAGTAGCGATGTAAACAGTGCTGTTTCACAGCAAAAATCGCACTGAAGACCATACAACATAAGAACACGCCACAAACAAACAAGCAGCAACAAGACAGCTCAAATGTAAGTAAACCAAAAAAGCCACATAGAAATAATTTCAATATAATTTCCAGCCTAATGTAGGCCTACAATAAATCAGTCAGTTTTCGTAAACAAATCGTCTTGTTGTTTGCAGATGACAGCCTGTCAAAACAAGTCATTCCACAATTAACGCACATGCAAATCCTGCGAATGACACAGTGTATGTACCTTGAATAAATTAGGCCTAAAACATCTAACAAAATTGTCAAACCAAACAACTTGTCCAAACGATTGTATAACGAAAATATGTAACATGTTGCTATAGAAAATAAACACCAGAAACCCACGGAAGATGGTACAATAAGTGTCAAAACTAGTTTGGGTATTCAAACAAACAAAAAGTGTCTAGCATAAGGCGGAATGAACTACAAACGGAAGCCACAAGAGCTGTACCATCTCAAGATGATCAGCTGTGTACTTACTTGGAAGGGCATCAGAGTGAGTGGGTCTGCTTTGAGGTTGGTAGCACTGGCGAGATCCGACCACCGTGTGGACGGTGCGTGGGCACTGGTCTAGCCAAGACTGCGGCGGCGCGTCGCTGCCCCACGGCTGTCTGGATTGAGGGTCCCGAAGGTCTGGCAGGAACACGCAAGGTCCCGCCGATCCGTGTCAAGGACCCGACTCACCGCCAGCTGTGGAAACGGGGCGAGACGACCAAGCGCCCAATCACTAGCCCGGAGACAGGTGCGTGGCGGAGGGTGCCTGCCATTGTCTCGCTGCATCCCGTAAAGGCTACAGCGGCAAACCGTTCAGCTCACACTTTGACCAATATTCACCGAGCCAAATGTACTGCCACGTATGACATCAAAGACACCTACACTACTATCGATACGGCCGCCGGAAAATAGCTGGCAAAGTTTTAAGTCACCTATCACAACTAGTTTTGTGTAGTTCCCGAACGAACTAGTTCGGAAGAGCGTTCCCACAGACGAACTACGCGAACTAGTTCGCAGATCCCTCGCCTCTTAGTACGTCCGCTCCTTTTCCGAAGACTGACGGGTAACAGCGAGAGGACGCCGTCATTTCGAGCTCATATGCAGCTCAGCTGTAGTTTTATTAGCGGTAGCAAAAGCCAAAACGAGCGGACAAACTAAAGAGAGTGACCTACATCGCGGCCGAGCTGCGAACTAAAAGGAGAGCTACCGGTCAGGGAACTGATAACCCAGCAGTTGAGTCCCCTTTAAACACCCAACAACAACTACAACAACAAGCTACCGGTCGCGAACTAAAATATGCGCGATAAGTCGTGAACTAAAGAATGCGCGATAGGTCGCGAAATAAAATATGCGCGATAGGTCGCGAACAGAATTAAAAATCACGTGTTTGCCTTCTATTTATGAGAGCCATTTTGAGGTTAGCGTCTGCCTGCTGGATTACATAGTTGCCGCTGTGAAGTATTCGAGCGGTCTAAAGCGTCTCGCTGCGGAGCGCGCGGTTGCTCGCCGTGGAGGTTCGAGTCCTCCCTGGGGCATGGGTGTGTGTGTGTGTTTATCCTTAGGTTAGTTTACCTAGGTTTAAGTACTTTGTAAGCTACGGACTGATGACCACGTAGTTTGGTCCGATAGATTTACAAACATTTGAACATTTAATTTTGATTACATAGTTCAGTGCTACAAAATTTCTCCTTTGAAGTATTCTGCACTCCGCAATATGTGACTAATAAATTCCATAATGCCAAGATCTAACTCTAAACTTAAACGCGAGAAATTATCCACAAACTGTTTCTTTTGGTTTGCGTGATATCGTTAGCGGCTCAAGCAGCAAGCGCATGAAGCAGCTATGTGGGGAGAACTTCTCCCTCCACCTGCATGCACAGACCACGCCGCTCAGCCGTCACTGGGGGCGGAGAAACTAAAACAACGAACTACTTCGCGGCAGAGCCGCAAACTAAAGTGAGCGCTTCCGATTGCAAACTATTATGTGCAAGACTAATCACAACTATATATTTGTGGTTAAAACAGAGATGTAGTTTTAAATAAACTATCACAGCCCTGTTGTGATATTAACAAGGAAACCACTTGGGTATCAGAATTTTTTTGCCGTATTGGCTTCACTATAAGGTGACGACGGGTGTCTTTGATTGTTCAGTTTAAGAACAGCTACGACGCTGTATTTGGAAAGTCATCTCCATAGCTACTAATGGCATTCCAAGCAGCTAACCTACTCAACCATCGTTTTAGGTGACGACAAGCTGTTCAGTTCGTCTACTTACAAATTAACGAAAACTGACACAACACGTGGAATTAGGGGTCCCACAATGTTTTATATAAATGAATTTGAAAAGGAGAAAAATTCATGCCATAACCGGATTTGAACCACCGACTGTATGGTTGAGAGGCCAGAACGCTTACCGCCTGAGCTACACTGACAAATGGTGCAGAAGTTATTATTATTTGTACTTACGTGTACTTGCAAAACTTCAAAGTCGATTTTCTCGAGAATTTTTGGGAGTTGCGTCGAATGGCTTTGGCTGATTGTTATATGAGTTCTGAACTTCACGTACCATAAATGAAAAAAAAAAAAAAATCTAAAATCCGATACCCATGTGGTCTCCTTGTAGAACAAACATAAACATATAAAGAAGGAACGACTTTGTTGTGTATTTGATCGGTTCTCCGTATGGTGGGGCGCCAATGAGTAACTAAAACAATACTGACGTGTCTTTACCGAAGACGTGTCAACTCGAACAGACCTCTTTCCTTCAGCTGTCTGTGTATCAAGCAGGTCACATAAGTTTGCAGTACACTAGCAGTGTGTTTGTGTATCTGATCAGGTGCACGCCATATTACCTCCAAATGGGACGGAAGCAGGAGATTGGCACTGAAAACGTGCTGTGATTGTAGCTCTGCGTCCCGAAGGCTATTCTAGTAGGTGAATAGCAACAACAGTTGGGGTAGCCCAATATACAGTGGTGTATACATTGCAGCAAACCGCTACCAATGAATGCGTTTCGCGATCTGAAAGCCTCCTGTAACATCACACAGGGAATATCAGTACATATGTGTACAGAGCAAACGTCAGAGGACTCGTACGGCACCTGAATTCGCAAGGAAGAATAATATGCGAGCTGCTCCAATCTCTGTCTCAACAGGGCAACGCCGTCTTCGTAAACGAGGTTTAAAGGGGTGCAAAGCTACCAAAAATCCTTTATTAAAAAACACAAAATAAGGTGAAAAGTATATAAACTGGAGCATGCAGCAATGGTTTAAGTTCTTATTCACGGATGAATCGAAGTTTGAAGTATTTGGGAGCCATCGTCGAATGTTTGTTCGTCGACTTCGTGGAGAACATATGAAGAGTCAGTGTGTGTGGCACCTACGGTGAATCATGGTGGAGGGTCGGTTATGGTGTAGAGATGTTTTGCGGGTGATCAAGTCTGTGATCTCGTGCGAATTAATGGAAATTAAAGAAGGAATTAGATCACAGAATATTGATCAACAATGCAGTTTCATCTGGCAAGAGGCTTATTGGTCGTGGGTTTGTTCTGCAGCAGACAATAACGCCAAACATTCTTCTAAATGGGGTATGTCAATAGAAAAGAGAAATTTGGGGAACTGAAAAATATGATTTGGGCGACTCAGTCGCCAGACTTATATCCCATTGAACCGTTATGGGAAGAATTTGACAGGGGGGTCCGAAAACTGAGGTCGACTAATGTTGATGAGCTATGGAATAATTTACAGAGATGTTGGACTGCAATATCTGCACAAATACTTCAAAATCTTATTTCCAGAATGCCAAGAGTTTGCGCAGCTGTTCGAAGGGCAAAGGGAGGATACTTTGACAAGGCTAAATATAAACCATATTGTACTGTACTTAACGATAGAGAGAGAAAATGGACTTTTTGTTGGTCTATTTAGTTTTTACGATGTGTTTGTACATTGAAATAAAGTATCTAGTTTTGTGCATAGGTGATCAAAAACTTTTGACCGGTAGCGTATTTCCTACCTTACCGTCAGAAGCCGCGCATTACGAATCGAATGAATCGAATCGAATGTTCGAATAGTCTATGGGACTTAACTACAGGGTCACCAGTCCCTAAACTTACAAACTACTTATGAACTAGGACGGCACAAATATCCATGCCCGAGGGGGGATTCGAACCCCCGACCGTAGTGGCCGTGGAGACCGTGACTGGAGCGCCTTAGTCCCCTCGGCCACCGCGGCCGGCGCGCATTACGAACACTACCATGTGTGCCAAACCTGATTGGCGTGATCGCAATTAAATATTGGACAGGCAGAATCTGCTTTCATCACTGGAAACCACTGTCCGCCACCTCTAACGTCATCCTCCGACGGCACCAGTCGAGACGTGCACGTCGACGCACTCAGCCCTTAATACCGCGAGTTCCAGAAATAATCTGAGGGTGAATTCAGGTCGACTATCGAGTTCTGTGGTCGAATCATGGGGGCGGCCGACTCAGTTCCACGTTGCCTGCTGGGCCGTATACTTTGTCTGGACTGGCCCAGCGCCAAGTTGAGGAGGTAGGTGACACGACTTCTTGCACGAGCTGAACCATAGATTTAAAAACGTTTTTGAGTGACGTTAGAGGGTACTGTCTCAATAGCGATAATACGTTCACCTGTTCACAATATTTTTCGGCACAGTGTAGTAAATCTTCTTCTTTTAATATATAAAAAACAGTTTCCGTATGTTTGTGTGTACGTGTTGCATAGAAATCTACAGTTTTGTTCCAATCTTTATGAAATTTTCTACACGTAAGCTTTAATCCAAGAGAACAGTCGCCGTAAGTGTAAGAATCAAGCACAACAAAGAGTTCACGAGATATGACGTCATAAACAATGAGATGCGCAAAAAATTGCTGCATTTAGCGACAATGTATCTCATTTTCTCATAAACCACTGGACCGCTTTCAACCACATTTGGTACACACAATCGTTACCGTGAGGTAGCAATTGCAGAATAGTTAAGAATCACATACGACTAATGGTTCAGAAGATATGACGTCATAAACATTAGTAATCTCAAAAATCTGCCACATAATGTGGCGAGACTTTATAAATACGCTGTATGAGAATTAGAGTACTTAGCGACTAGCAACAAACGGTAAACGTAATTTCGAAACTTTAACTTATTCTCGCTGACAATCCTAATAAAATGATGAATGGAAAAAAGTTTCTCGCTAACTACTTTCCCGCTGTTTTTGGAGTAAAACTACGGCATTCGGTATGACGTTGCATTTTATAATTTGTACCCTACAAGTTGTAGCCACAGGAAATTTTACAAACAGTATACACACATATAGTTGAATGTACCTTATAAACTGTATTACAGAACGACTCGTAGTTCATGAGATATGAGGACATAAACAGTAACGATCGTGGAAAACCGCCCCATCACACCCCAAGTTTTAATCTATTACTTCTTTACTACTAATTGCATTTTCCAAGAGATTTTACAGTCATAAAGCCTTTATACAAATGAATATATACCTGAAAAATGGTAGGAATAATTAAATAAATACCCGGGGAACTCCGGGTTTTCAGCTAGTTATATAAAATGCAGTGTCCGTATGTTTGTGCGTTTGTGTGTACGTGTTGCATACAATTCAACAGTTTTGGTCCAATCTTTTTCAACTTTTTTTGTACACGTAACCTTCAATCCATGAGACGATCGCCGTAAGTGTAAGAATCACGTACAACACATAGATCACGAGATATTACGTCATAAACAATGAGATGCGCGAGAAACTGCTTCATTAAGCAACAATGCTGCTATTTTCTCCTAAACCACTGGACCGAATTCAACCAAATTTGGTACACACATTCCTTACCGTGAGGTAACAATTGCTGGAGAGGTGAGAACCACACACACACACACACACACACACACACACACATGGTCCAAGAGATATGAAGTCATAAACAATAGGAGCTTTAAGAAACTGCTACATAACGTGGCGAGATTTTATAAATACACTATATGAGAATGAGAGTACTTAGCGACTTGCATCAACCTTTAAACATAATTTCATATGTTTATTAAACTTTTTCTTGCTGACATCCATAGCAATATGATGAAAGGAAAAAAGTTTTTCGCTTACTAAATTTCTTCTGTCCATGTACTAAAACTACAGCATTCGGTATGACATTAGAATTTATAATTTTCTACCTACAAATTGTAGCTGCAGGAAATTTTACAGACAGTATACACACATATAGCTGAATGTGCCTACGAAATTGAATTACAGTACGACACGTTGTTCATGAGATATGAGGACATAAACAGTAATTTTCGTGGAAAACCGTCCCATCACACACCAGGTTTTAAGCTATTACTTCTTTACTACTAACTGTATTCGTAACAGATTTTACCGACTTGCAGCACTTTCTCAAATGAATATATACCAACAAAATTGTACAATCTCAATAAATATGAGATCGTATATACTGCGCTGTGTAAAAGCTTTTCACATCTATAGAACTACAGGGAAAGGGAGAGAATGAAGCAGTGTACATCTACCAAATACCCGTAATTTCTGGCAGATGTAGCTTTTAAATTCAACGGACTGTAGTTTCAGATGAGACTTGCATTTTTTATTACGATTAATAAATCGCAGGCAACCTGTTAATTGCTGCAGTTTGGTTTTGACATCTCCATGTTTCTCACACGGATAAACTACACGTCGCTTGCTCACGGGTGGACTCCCCAAGGAATTGATTCATGGTAGATTTTGGACAAGTAACCAGAAATATCGTTTATAATCAAGGTTCGAATTAAATGAATTATTAAGGTTACATATCGTTTGCATCTTGATGACTACGTTTCTTTGTTTGGATACTGCTGTTATTATTTTTTGCATAATGCAAGGCAGCCTTATTTCTTGAATACTCTCCCATAAATCAAAAAGCAGATGGACAGAGAGAGAAGAGATATGATATGTACTAACTCAAAGCTTGAGTAAATAAATAAATACCCGGGTACCGTCGAGCTTTAAGCTAGTCTTCAATCTAATACATAAAGCAGTGTCCGTATGTTTGTGTGCACGTGTTGCATACAAGTCTACAGTTTTGTTCCAATATTTATGAAATTTTGTACACGTAAGCTTCAATCCATAAGGACGATCGCCGTAAGTGTAAGAATCATATACATCGCTCACATATATGACCTCACAAACAATTAGATGCGCGAAAAACTGCTGCATTAGCGACAACGCTGTTCATTTTCTCCAAAACAATTGGACCGATATCAACCAAATTTGGTACAAACATTCCTTACCGTGAGGTAACAATTGCTGCAGGGTTAATAATCACATACGACACTATGACGTCGTAAAGAATAGGAATCGCAAAAAACTACCGCATACTGTGGTGGGATTTAATAAATACGCTATGAGAATGAGAGTACTTAGTGACTTGCAACAAACTTTAATCATAATTTCAAACCTTTATTAAACTGTTTCTCGCTGACAATAGCAAAATAATGAAAGGAAAAAAGTTTCTCGCTTACTACTTTTTCGCTGTTTATGGAGTAAAACTACGGCATTCGGTATGACGTTACAATTTTTAATTTCTACAAATAGTTACAAATTGTAGCCGCAAAAAATTTTGAGTATACACACATATAGGTGAATATACCTTCTAAATTGAATGACAGTGCGACACTTAGTTCATGAGATATGAATACAAACAGTAATGTTCATGGAAAACCATCCCATCACGCACCAAGTTTTAATCTATTACTTCTCTACTACTAATTTTATTCCCAAGAGATTTTACAGACATACAGCACTTATACAAATGAATATATACCTGAAAAATTATACAATTGTACAACATATAAGTCAATAAATATGAGATCTTACGCATTTTATATGTCATTTGTATTTTGACTACTATATTTCTTTGTTTGGATACTGCACTTATAATTTTGTACATTATGCAAGACCTTTATTTGTTATATATTCTCCGATAAATGTAACATGATTTTAGAAAAAAAGAAGACGGACTGAATGAGAAGGGATTTATTTATTTTTTATTTATTTATTTATTCTGTTCCATAGGACCCACTTCAGGAGTAAGACTCCATGGTCATGGAACAAGTCAATACATTAATTGTTACACAATAATGGTAATAGAAAAAGTGAAAAGAATCAATAAAGAAAAAATTAATTAGCTTAATTGTTTAACTTTTCTAGGAGTTCCTCGACAGAATAAAAGGAGTGAGCCACGAGGTAACTCTTCAATTTAGATTTGAAAGCATGTGGATTAGTGCTAAGATTCTTAAGTTCTTGTGGCAGCTTATTGAAAATGGATGCCGCAGAATACTGCACCCCTTTCTGCACAAGTGTTAAGGTGGTGCGGTGCAAATGTAGATTAGACATCTGTCTAGTATTCACCGAGTGAAAGCTACTAACTCGTGGGAATAAGCTGATATTATTAACAACAAACGACATTAAAGAAAAAACATATTGTGACGCCAGAGTCAAAATTCCCAGACTACTGAAAAGGGGTCGACATGACGTTCGCGAACTTACACCAGATATTGCTCGAACCGCCCGTTTTTGAGCCAGAAATATCCTTTTTGCATCAGGCGAGTTACCCCAAAAAACAATGCCGTACGTCATAAGTGAGTGAAAGTAAGCGAAATAGACTACTTTTCGTGTTGAAAAATCACTTATCTCAGATATTGTTCTAATGGTAAATATAGCAGAATTTAGTTTTGGAACAAGATCCTGAACATGGGCTTTCCATGACAGCTTACTTTCTATATGAACACCTAGAAATTTGAACTGTTCAGTCTCACTTATCACATGCCCATTATGTGTAATCATAATGTCAGATTTCGTCAAATTATGTGTTAGAAATTGTAAGAACTGAGTTTTACTGTGATTTAATATCAACTTGTTTTCTATTAGCCATGAACTTATCTCTTGAACTGCATTATTTGATACTGTGTCAATATTACGAGCAACATCCTTCACTACCAAGCTGGTATCATCAGCAAACAAAAATATTTTACAATCACCTATTATACTCGAAGGCATATCATTTATATAAATAAGAAACAGCAATGGTCCCAAAACAGACCCCTGGGGCACCCCATACTTAATTGTGCCCCATTGGGATTGCACGTCATAGCCATTTTCTACATTGCGGAGAATTACCTTCTGTTGTCTATTATTAAAGTAAGAGGTGAACCAGTTGTGGGCTACTCCCCGTATTCCATAATGTTCCAACTTCTGCAACAATATTTTGTGATCAACACAATCAAACGCTTTTGTTAAATCAAAGAAGACGCCTAATGTCCGTAGCCTCTTATTTAACCCATCAAGTGCCTCACAGAGAAACGAAAATATAGCGTTTTCGGTCGTTAAACCACTTCTAAAACCAAACTGTACGTTTGACAGGAAATTATGTGAACTGAAATTATCAATTAATCTTGAATATACAGCCTTTTCAATAACTTTGGAAAAAACCGATGGCATAGAAATAGGTCTATAGTTGTCTACATTATCCCTTTCACCTTTTTTATAAAGCGGTTTCACTACTGAGTACTTTAATCTGTTAGGAAACTGACCATTCCGAAAGGAAAAATTACAAATATGGCTTAGTACTGGGCTAACATATGGAGAACAGTACTTTAGAATTCTGCTAGATACCCCATCATATCCACAAGAGTCCTTAGTCTTTAGTGATTTAATTATTGACTCAATCTCACCTATCGAAGTATCATGAAGGATCATTTCAGGCAACAGCCTCGGAAACGCATTTTCTAAAAACGTTATATGATTACCTGTAGAAACTAGAGTTTTGTTTAGTTCCTCTACTATATTCAGAAAGTGATTATTGAATATTGCACATATATCTAACTTGTCAGTAACAGAAACATTCCTACTACGCACTGACGTTATATCTTCTACCTGCTGCTCCTGACCAGACACTTCCTTCACGACTGACCAGATAGTTTTAATTTTATCCCGAGAGTTTGCTATTCTTTTTGCGTACCACATACTTTTTGCATTCTTAATGACATTTTTCAGAACCTTACAGTACTGTTTGTAATGAGCTACTGCATCTTCATTCTGACTGCTTCTAACATTTTGATACAACTCCCGCTTAGTTCTACATGATACTCTTATCCCCTTTGTCATCCACCCTGGCTGTCTGTTACTGAAAGTACCCTGTTTTGAGCGTTCTAGTGGAAAGCAACTTTCAAATAGCATAATAAATGTGTTCAGAAAAGCATTATATTTATCATCTGCATTATCAGCACTATAAACATCCTGCCATTCTTGTTCCTTAATTAGGCTTAAAAAGGTCTCAATTGCAACTGGATTAACTTTTCTGAGTAGTTGATATTTATGTTTAACATTTGTTTGAGAACAAATACTTTTTAGAATTAAAAGTTGGGCATCGTGGTCTGATAGGCCATTTATTATTCTGCTGACAGAGTGCCCCTCTAATAATGAAGAATGAACAAAAATATTGTCAATGATAGAACTGCTATTTCCTTGCACTCTCGTTGGAAAAAATACTGTTTGCATCATGTTATAGGAATTAAATAGATCTAACAGCTGACGTTTCCTTGAGCTATCACCTACACAATTAATGTTGAAATCTCCACACACAATTAAATTTTTATACTTCCTATACAGTGAACCCAGAACCAATTCCAGCTTGGGCAGAAACATTTTAAAATCTGAGTCAGGGGATCTATAAATAACAACTATTACTAGTTTAGTTCCATTAACATTAACAATTCCTGTATAACATTCAAATATCTGTTCTGTGCAGTGTTTAGAAAAATCGATTGACTCCGATGAAAAATTGTTTTTTACATACATGGCCACTCCCCCACACTGCAAGGAACTCCTAGAGTAAAAGGCAGCTAACCTGTATCCTGGCAAAGGAAGTCTCTGAATTGTCACACCACTTAAAAAGTGCTCTGAAATACCAATAATGTCAGAATCAGTATCAATAAGCATTTCATTAACTTTATCTCTGATACCCTGTATATTTTGATGAAAAACAGTAATTCCCTTATTACTTATATTCTTAGACTTTGTCAAAGGTGGTTCATCATTTCTTAGAGGGACTTCCTTTAAGCAGGAATATCTATCAGCTGTCTTCAGTCTAAAAAAGGTGCAGCCCTAACACCAACTACTACAGGAATTTTTCCATGAGTGAAATCCCCACCCCCTACTACACTGTCACCTATGAGCTTTGCCAACCTCCCCTTCCCATACCTATTGAGGTGCAGACCGTGCCTAGTAAAATCCGACCTTTGGATAGTTTCAACTGGCACCACTGCAATGTGATCCATGCCCTCCGTCATCAGCGCCTTTTCAAGCCCCATGTTAAGACGGCTGACAGCCGTATTAAGACAAGGCCTATCATGACGCTGAAACAGCTGCACGAAATGCACATTCGTGCCACCAGTTTCATTTGCTATCCTTTCCAGATCACCACCTATATCATATTCCCCGTCCCTATCAAGACTGTTCCCGGCCCCACCCACTATAACTACCTGATCCTCTTTTGAAAAATTCCTACATAAGTCCCCTATGTTACAAGTGACCTGATCTAACCCTGCACTAGGCTTCACTATGCTGGTGACCTGGTACTCACTCCCAAGTACTTCCTGCAACTGTTGGCCAACACCTCTGCCATGAGAACTACCTAGCAGCAGAACCTTCTTCTTCCTAAGAGACCTCTCTACAGATTTCGGCTTACCAAAAGCTGAGGTCTGCTGCGTGGTTCCTACACCTACAGCTACAGGAGGTTCATCTCCACTCAACTCTGACAGTTGGTCAAACCTATTTGCAACTTGCAATGTAAAGCTATCTGAATACCTTCTCCTAGCTACCTTCTTGCCAACTGCCAGTTCCCATTCCCCAGCCCCCCTTCCCCTCCTCAACCTACCTAGTTCCTCTTCAGCGTTTTTCAACTGCACCTGAAGGGCGCAGATCAAACGCTCCTGCTCCTCTATCAACTTATTCCTGCTGCAAATCCTACAGTTCCAGGAGAGAACCTCACCACAATGCCCACTGTCTTCCCCACTGCACTCCCCCCCATGAAAATACTTACTACAAATCCCACACTGCAGCCCACTACGCACGAACCTACGACAGAGCCCACACTTTTCACTCATGGTAAAATTTTACAATAATTTGTTAAGAAAAACTAGACGTCTACGTTATGAAGTTAAGTTTCTACAAAATAAGTAGGAAGTACCTCTTAACTACAGCAATCAACAAACCTCAGTCTCTACAAATCAAGTAACAACAACTAATAGTATCAGAAAAGAGCAAATAACACTACCACAGAAACTTTACACTGTTTCTTGTATAAACAAGTTCAAATTCAAGCGTCACTAATAAAACAACGAAACACTGTGAGAGTACAAGAGTTATCAAATACCGTAACTTAAAGTTTCCCAACCTTAACTACGTTAAAAACAGCAAGTCACCTGTTGAAAAGTACTAAAGTTAATAAACAACTAGCGCGATAACACCTCCTGAAATCTAAAACTTCAATAATTTAACTACAATACACAAACACTTATTAGAACCTAGCTTTCGGAGACCGCTACGGCTGGAACCACTCGCCACCAGATGTAAACAAAGCAGTAAGACGTCGATGCCGGCGCACACGCGAACACAAATAACACCACTTAAAGCAATTACGGCACAACAAACGCTAAAATAACTGACGAACCTTTACTAGAACACCTCTAGATTGAATATTGTCACGAAATAACAATTAAAATAATTATATTAATCCTAAAATTATATAGGCAGGAATAGATAAATACCCGGGCAACGCCGGGTTTTCAGCTAGTTACTGATAAAGAAAACAAATTCATTACTGCACTATGGAGGTTAATAATGATTATTACTGTTGTGCCGCTGTGGAGTGTCCGACTGTCTAAGGCGCCTTGCTGCGGAGCGCGCGAATGCTCGCCGTCGAAGGTTCGAGTCCTACCTCGGGCATGGGTGTGTGTGTGTGTGTGTGTGTGTTGTTCTTAGGTTGGTTTAAATTAATTTAAGTAGTTTGTAAGCCTAGAGACTAATAACCGAAAAATTTAAGTTCTATAGATTTACAAACATTTGAACATGTGAATAAGAATTGTGGAATGCAGACTGTAGTAGTTTCTAGCGTGCAGTTATAAGTAAAAACAGGAATTAATAGGTAAGTAGAAGGTGGCGATTTAAAATTCTAGTGCCGCGATCTAAGGACGTCTCTTGGTACTACCTATGCCGCTGGAGCACTCATTATTCCTGTGTTCGCAGTTACAGTTTAGCTTAATGTGACTTATTTCCTTATTGGCTATTAAATTTCTAATTCTTTCTTATTTCTTGTCTTTTAATCTTTTTTCAATGCGCATAAAAGGTGGTAATTTTACCTGTTACTGTACAATACGAACAAGGAATTAAATGCTCATTTGCAACATATCTCTTACAATAAAATTAATCGTAATTTCTATTTGTAAAGGATGCAGTCATGTAACATATTTTGAAAAACATTTTTACCTTTCATTGTTAGCTTTGCAGTAATTTGATGCATCGCCTTTGTTATTAGTAGCAGATATTTTGTATATTGATGAAATTAGTTCTGAGCAAAGCAATAGACGGTTACTTCAATATTTCCCGCGGTTCGTTTGCGTAGACGCCGTGGAAGTCATTTGTGACTTGAGTGTTCGAGCAGTGCGATACAGTATCGAGATCTGCGCTGTATCGGGAAATCTCGAGCATGTTCGAACACGAGTATCGTTTGCCCAGCCCCACAGTCCATCAATTCCGTGACACGATCGTGCTTACTGAATGAATCTCTGAACAAAGCGTGCTGGTCTCCTTTGTACATTCTCCACCTGTTGTATTAAGCCTACCTGGTACGAATCTCACAGTAATGACAGTATTCAAGTATTGGTGGAACTAGCGTTACGTAAGTTACTTCTCCTGTCGTTGCTCTACATTTCCTGGTGACTCTTCCAATGAATTTATATATGAGATCTGCCTTACCCATGATTAATTTACTGTATTTATCCCTCTTCAAATCGCTCCCTATGCCGACCCCCATATATATTTTTGGAAGTAACTGCTTTCAGTTATTATCCAGCAATTGAGTAGTCATGCAGTAAAGGAACTATCGTTCTGTGTGTTCTCAATTCGTTACATTTGTTCAAGTTGAGGGGCAATTGCTAAGTATCTGTTCGCTGTAGATCCTTCTTCATTTCCCTACAATTTTTCGGCGTTGCGATTCTTTGACACACTACGGTGTGCCATCATCCATGAAAGCCTCATGGAGGTTTCAACGTGATCTACCAGGTCTTTAATATTTATTGTGAAATGTAATTGTCCTATAACATTCCATGAGGCATGCCAGAAATTACTTTCAAGTCGGAAGACATCTCTCTTCTAGAACGACATGATGTGTTCGCAATCCAATCACAGAATTGGTCTAACATTCCCAACGCTCGTTCAAAAAATGTTCAAATGTTTGTATAGTCTATGGGACTTAACTACGGGGTCATCAGTCCCTAAACTTACAAACTACTTATGAACTACTTACGAACTAGGACGGCACAAATATCCATGCCCCAGGGGGGATTCGAACCCCCGACCGTAGTGGCCGTGCAGACCGTGATGGAGCGCCTTAGTCCCCTCGGCCACCGCGGCCGGCCCAACGCTCGTATGTCGTTCTCTAGGTGATAGTGCGGAACCGCATCGAATGTCTTCTGGTAGTCAAGAAATACGGCTTCTACATGATAGCCCATATGTGATACTCGTATCGCGCACAAATAGAACGAACCGCGTTTTACACGATCGTCACTTTCTGGCGGTCAAGCATCAGAGGAAAAATACTAAAATGAAGGTGGAAGCCAGATATATTATTTTTCTGAAGATCACTAGAAGCACGTAGAGTTCTCGACCTCAAACCCTGAGAACAGATGCTCAGAACCGGCACGAATATATTTCTTGTATGACACTGGGATTATGAGCAATGAAAAAGCTGACCAGTTGCCCAAGGACACAATTACGAATAATAAAAAATAGCGATATAACACAGTAGATGATCTCATTGCTGTAGTTAAAGGAAAAGCGAATAGGATAAGACATGGTAGATTGAATATTTACGCAAGAACAACTGTGTACGAACAAATACACAACTGGCCATTAAAATTGCTACACCAAGAAGAAATGCAGATGATAAACGGGTATTCTTTGGACAAATATTTTATACTAGAACTGACATGTGATTACATTTTCACGCAATTTGGGTGCATATATCCTAATAAATCAATACCCAGAACAACCACATCTGGCCGTAATAACGGCATTGATACGCCTGGGCATTGAGTCAAACAGAGCTTGGATGGCGTGTACAGGTACAGATGCCCGTGCAACTTCAACACGATACCACAGTTCATCAAGAGTAGTGACTGACGTATTGTGATGAGCCAGTTGCTCGGCCATCATTGACCAGACGTTTTCAATTGGTGGGAGATCTGGAGAATGCGCTGGTCAGGGCAACAACATTAGGTCGTGCCGTGCATTATCCTGCTGAAATGTAGGGTTTCGCATCGCTCGAATAAAGGATAGAGCCACGGGTGGTAGCACATCTGAAATGTAACGGCCACTGTTCAAAGTGCCGTCGATGCGAACAAGAGGTAACCGAGGCGTGTAACCACTGGCACCCCATACCATTACGCTGTGTGATACGCCAGCATGGCGATGACGAATACACGCTTCTAATGTGCGTTCACCGCGATGTCGCCAAACACGAATGCGACCATCATGATGCTGTAAACAGAACCTGTATTCATCCGAAAACATGACGTTTTGCCATTCGTGCACACAGGTCGTCGTAGCGAACACCATCGCAGGCGGTCCTGTCTGTGATGCAACGTCAAGGGCAACCGCAACCATGGTCTCCGAGCTGGCAGTCCATGCTGCTGCAAACGTTGTCGAACTGTTCGTGCAGATGGTTGTTGTCTTGCAAACGTCACCATCTGTTGACTCAGGGATCGAGACGTGGCTGCACGATCTGTCACAGCCATGCGGATAAGATGCCTGTCATCTCGACTGCTAGTGATACGAGGCCGTTGGGATCCAGCACGGCGTTCCGTATTTCCCTCCTGAACCCACCGATTCCATATTCTGCTAACAGTCATTGGATCGCGACCAACGCGAGCAGCAATGTCGCGATACGATAAACCGCAATCGCGATAGGCTACAATCCGACCTTTATCAAAGTCGGAAACGTGATGGTACGCATTTCTCCTTCTTATACGAGGCATCACAACAACGTGTCACCAGGCAGCGCCGGTCAACTGCTGTTTGTGTATGAGAAATCGGTTGGAAACTTTCCTCATGTCAGCACATTGTAGGTGTCGCCACCGGCGCTAACCTTGTGTGAATGGTCTGAAAAGCTAATCATTTGCTATCACAGCATCTTCTTCCTGTCGGTTAAATTTCGCGTCAGTAGCACGTCATCTTCGTGGTGTAGCAGGTTTAATGGCAAGGAGTGTACATCCATAGTTACAGATGGACTAATCATGCTCTGAAATGCATGGTCAAAGTATTAAAAACCTCAGACAACTGTTGACTGCTGTTCTACACTGCCGGAAAAAATCAGTATGTCTGGAAAGAGGACGAAAATTTTGGTCCGATGACGGTAGTTCAACCTGTCACCGGGACACAATTGTTTGCGTCTGGTTTGAAAAATATTCTGGACAGTTCCACAATTGATTTGGCCACCCAGATTGTTCGACATGAATACCGTCGAATATTTGTAAGACATAACCGGCGGGTCATTTCGTGCACAAAATCCTGCACTAGCAACTCTTTCGTAGTTTTGGGCGGTTGTACAGCTAGGGGACTTCAATGTCGTATTCAGTCCATGGCACAGCGAATTACTACACTTTCCCGAGGAAAAGCAGGTCCAACACGATATCGCGAGCTATCCCACGACTTCTACCACCTCAGGTGCCAAACACATCTGGAAAATTATCAAGGATAAGTGCAGCACTGCAAGAGGAATCAACATGTTATTAAATCGGTGATCATTATGTTATGGCTTATAGTGCGAACCACTCCACCTATAAACTGCAGAAAGCATGCAAAAGCATAACGCTAAGAAATGTCAGTCTGGGATTCGCAAAGAGTCATTCTACCGGTACATTAAGTTTTCTATTTTTTTCTGTCATCTGGTTAGATAGACACATCTATAGAAGCAAGTCAACGTATCAACAATTTTCGTATTAAAACTGATAAAACCATGCTATTCTCTACCAGGAGAGAATTGCTTCTAACATTGCTGTATTTATACAGGGTGTTACAAAAAGGTACGGCCAAACTTTCAGGAAACATTCCTCACATACCTAAGAAAGAAAATATGTTACGTGGACATGTGTCCAGAAACGCTTAATTTCAATGTTAGAGCTCATTTTAGTATTTCTCTTTAAACGTAAATTGAAATAATTCATACGGGATACTCTACCTGTGCTGCTAGAACATGTGCCTTTACAAGTACGACACAACATGTGGTTCATGCACGATGGAGCTCCTGCACATTTCAGTCGACGTGTTCGTATGATTCTCAACAATAGATTCGGTGACCGATGGATTGGTAGAGGCGGATCAATTCCATGGCCTCCACGCTATCCTAACCTCAACCCTCTTGACTTTCATTTATGGGGGCATTTGAAAGCTCTTGTCTACGCAAACCCGGTACCAAATGTAGACTCTTCGTGCTCGTATTGTGGACGGCTGTGCTACAATACGTCATTCTCCAGAACTGCATCAGCTCATCAGGGATTCCATGCGACGGAGGGTGGATGCATGTATCCTCGCTAACGGAGGACATTTTGAACATTTCCTATAACAAAGTATATGAAGTCACGCTGGTACGTTCTGTTGCTGTGTGTTTCCTTTCCAAGATTAATGTGATTTGAAGAGAAGTAATAAAATGAGCTCTAACATGGAAATTAAGCGTTTCCGGACACATGTCCACGTAACATATTTTCTTTCTTTGTGTGTGAGGAATGTTTCCTGAAAGTTTGGCCGTACCTTTTTGTAACACCCTGTATACATAGGTGTGGTATCATTTCATTCTGAATGGTTCGCAGTCACTTACGTCAAAAATGTTCAAATGTTTATAAACCTAATGGACCAAACTGCTATGGACATCAGTCCCTAGATTTACAAACTACTTAAACTAACTTACACTAAGGACAACGCACACATCCATGCCTGAGGTTGGACTCAAGCCTCCCATGGGAACGGCCGCCCAGCCCGTAGCATGACGCCTTAGACCACGCGGCCATTTCTTAAGGCCCACTTATGTTTTCTTCTTCTTTTTCTTCCAACGTTTCTGCATATGCAGGTCGCTGACAGAGCCTTTTTCAAGCTTCTCTTTTCTCCCACAGTCTATTGTCTAGCACCTCTTCCTATTGCAGATATCTTCGGTTTACATCCACTTTCAATTCGTGGCCTTCCAGTTGGTCTCCGTCCGGAGTCTGTCCATTCCAGGACTCTTCTAGAAAGTCTTTCTGGTCCAGTTCTGTTAACGTACCCAAACAGTCTCAGCGTCTTACTTTCCATGATTTCTTTTAGGGGCTTGATCTTTAACGTGCTTCGTATTATTTGATTCTTTATCTCCTCCCTTCTCGTCTTGCCAAGGATCCCTCGAAGAAACCGCATTTATGTTACCTGTATCCTGTTGAGATCTCTCATTCTAAGAGTCCAACAATCTGATCCATAGGTAAAAATCGGCGGATAACATGTCTTGTAAATCATGATTTTTGCTTCCACAGGTACGTTCCAGTTTCTAATTATGTCCGAGACACAATAATCAAATTTTAAACAGTTTTCTATAACTGAAATTTCCTCCTTGAAGTCTCATTTCTTGGTTAATTTACTTCCTAGCCGCGCGGCAGTGGCCGAGCGCTCTAAGGCGCCTTGCTGTAACATGCGCGGCTGCTCCCCGTTGGACGTTCGAGTCCTCCCTCGGGCGTGGTTGTCTGTGTTGTCCTTAGCATATGTTAGTTTAAGTAGTTTGTATGTCTAGTAACTGATGACCACTACAGTTTGGTCCCATAGCTTTACAAACATTTGAACATTTAAATTTACTTCCTAGATACTTGAAGGCATGCACTTCTTTAATAACTTCTCCATTGCAAATAACATCCTTAATTTTTCCATTTTTTTCTGCAGATTTTCATTACTACACTTTTCGTTAAGCTTACGTGCATACCTGCTGCTTTGATTAGTCTGTGCCACGTGCTCAGTTCTTCCAATTTCTGCCCATTTGTTGCCAAATCATCACATCATCTGCATATGCTATGATTTTTATATCATCTCCTTTCGAACTTTGGCGAACTTTCCTTGACATGTTGTCCATGGCTATATTAAGAATGAATGGTGACAGCACATTTCTTTGCCGAACCCCTCTGTCCGTTACAAACCATTCAGATGTTTTACCATATATTACAACACAGTTAAAGCACTTTTGTACATGTTGCTGACCCTTAGTTGCATTTCTGTTGACAGTTTCAATGTATTCAGACTGCCACTTATGTATTTGAAGATTTAATTAGAGGAAGGAAAGGAATTACTTCAGCTGCACTAGGACATTGAAATAAATAAATGGCGAGAAGTGAAAATGCGAGCCGCGTCGGGATTCGAACCCAGGCCTGCCGCTTCGTGCCAGCGATCGCCTTTTCGCTTCAAATTCCCACAAGTCGTTCACTATGGCTTTATCGTCCGTATCTCCCATACCCCCTTATGCTCGCTATATCGGATTCCCGCACGGAGTGAAGCAGTTTTACCGCACATGCGGTGAAATGGAACGAATATGTAAGAACAGTTGTGAGTAAGTCGGACGGCCGACTTCGATTTATTCGGAGAATTTTGGGAAGATGTAATTCATCTGTAAAAGAGACCGCGTATGGAACGCTTGTACGACGACGTCTTGAGTATTGCTCAAGCGTTTGGGACCCGCAGCAGATCAGTTTAAAGGAAGACATAGAAGCAGTTGAGAGACGAGCAGCTAGGTTTGTTACTGGTAGGTTCGGCCAATGCGCGAGTGTCACGGAAATGCTCCGGCAACTCAATTGCGGATCGCTGAAGGGAAGACGACGTTCATTTCGTGAATTTCTGTTGACGAAATTTAGAGGGCCGGAATTTGAAGCCGAGTGTAGTACGATCTTGATCTTGCTGCCGCCTACTTACATTTCCCGTAGTGATCACAAAGCCAAGATAAGAGAAATCAGGGCTCGTACGGAGACATATAGGCATTATTTTTTTCCTCGTTCTATTTGGGAGTGGAATAGGAAAAGAAATGCCTAGTAGTGATACAGTGTATCCTCCGCCACGCACCTTACGGTGGACTGCGAAGTATGTATGTAGTTGTAGATGAAATAACAGGCACCAATCCAGTCTCTAAGTGTATTTCTTACGCGATGACGGCGTGTAGTTCATTACTTAACGCAGATACAGCAATAACTTTCGACCTCGTGCGGGAATCCGAAATGGCAAGCATAAGAGTGCATGGACGATAGGGGCGCTACAGCCGTATAGAGCGACTTGTGGGAATTTGAGAGGGACGGGAGGCGAGCGCGGGTAGCCAAGAGGTTAAGGTGACTGCTGGCCCGAACCGGAAGACCCATGTTCGAATCCCGGCCCGGCTCACATTTTCACTTGTCACCACTGAGTTATTTCAATGCGCTAGTCAACTGAATTCATTCCTTTCTTGCCTTCTACCTTGCTCTCGTTAAATGTGCAAGTTGCTGTATTTGGCAGTTTAGGACTTAATGACTGCTCGCAGAAGTCATTAGTGTTCCGAGGGACTACATTCGTGGTACCTTGATCCGTGTCATCGCCTTTCGCTTTCCTGTTTCAAGTTCTTCTTATACACATCTACAGACTAATAAAGATACAGACGTTAGGTTGGTGTACAGAAAACGCACCTAATATAATCGATTACGCTTGTCTCACGTTTTTAAAGTTCTGCAGTGTTCATCACTTAACATCGCGTTGGTCTCTGTAACAATACTTACAAAGGAGCTACAGGAAAATGTCATTTTAATGCAGTACAATGAAACTGATGGATACCATTACTTCGAAGAATGACAGCAGACGGGGGGAATTACTTTGAGCAATGAGGAATGTTATCACGTGAGTACTAGAGTATTTGCTTTATGGTTAAAAAAAATAGAAACAAATTACAGTTTACAGTTAAGCAAGATAAACATTACAGGAATAAAATTCCCCCACCTTTGCTCAAAATTATTTTACTCCTTTATTTATTTCTAAATAATAGTTGTTATTATTAGTATTTGTGTACTTACGCCTTCCCTTCTGCTGATCACCATATGATACTGCGCGTCTTAAAGGCTAATTCACTTTTTGGTGTGGCAGCAGCGTGTATCTTATCATGCGACGTTATCGAGTTTGATGGACAGAAGGCTCACACTTAGATAAAGGAGAAAACACTGTAAATACACCAGTCAGCTGTAACTTCTACGGATGATAACTTTAAAACTGTGCTTTCCTCCGATTCTGAGACATGATATATCAAGAGACACTTAAAAATGGTTCTTGTTGCTTAACAACTAACGCTGCATCTAATATTTTTGTCCGTTTTCAGATGATGTCTCAATTGTTGATAATAAGAACATCAACCAATTTCCGAATTGAAATATTTACTTCTAACCGGTTTCGGTTCACAGATCTATTCTAAAAAGAATTAAAAATAAACACAGAAATTAGTACAAAAGTAAAATATGGTAAAATTATTTTAAGGAAAATTTGAAAAATAGAATTACCATAACATAAAAATAAAAGTGTGGTGCGTATATAAAATATAGCATTTTTAGTGAACGTAAAGATTAAAATGACAATGAAGCACAGAACCAATGAGACGTAGATACCTCCTGGTAGATGTCAGATCGCCTCCTTGTAATTATTTTCTGGAGGCCATCTTGTAGCATGTATATCGTAATTCAGAGCATCGAATTGGCGGATATATCAATCGCAAATTTCAAAGTAGGGAAATTGAAAATTAGAAAATACATCTGAAGATTGTAGTTAACGTTTTACCATATGAAATTTAATTAATGCTGTTCCTAATATGTCAGCTTTCCCCGTGTAACAATACCCTCGGATTCGAGACATGTTTGGAGAAAATAATTAACGCTGTTCCTGCTCTATGGTTGACAAGTTCTTGTATACAGGATGAACCTAAATTCGCGCACTTGGGCTTCGCACTTGCGCACTTTATCAATAAAAAATATACTTTTGACATATACACAGATGTGCGCGTAACCGCATATCAACCGAGTCCTATAGTGTAGTTCATAGTAATGTACGTTAATACAAAAAACATGTTGCTCTATGAATGGAAAATTTCGCTGTAGCAGTATCTACATCCACCATGTGAAAGCCACTATAAAGCACATAGCAGAGGCCTACCTCCCAATATAGGCATGGAATGCGGGGCAGATAACTGACTTAATGGCTTCGTCGTACTGATATTAGTTCAGTCTCATCTTCGTGGTCCCACCGCGAATGAACTGTGAGGATATGTAGTACATAGTACGTTACAAACTTTGGGGTCGAGTTCCCTATACCAATAAAAGGAAAGAAGTTCACAAAAGCTGTTGTACGCAAACAGAGTTACTAACAAGTTGACTTTCAACAGATTTATTGCAACAACCTCAAACTTTCATTCTCTATTCATACATTTGACTCGTAGTATCATAGGTAGCACTGTTTTGCCAGGGAAACTGGTTTACGTCAGACAGTCTTTGTCTTCAAAGTGATCATTGTCTGCATTTACTACAGTTATGGCATTAACAGTAAAGGTATACAGTTCGAACGTGGCAAGATATTCATTTCCTGAACATACAGACATGGATTTTATGTACAGACACACGTACGTTAGTCGACGTGAGTCTGCGATTCCAGGCGGAAGAAATAAGGAACATTCAACCTTTCAATCTTCAGTGCCGTGTATCGTCACGTTGCTGAGACAGGATCTGTAGCACGGGAAACTATTTGTCTAGGAAGACTACGTCTTCCTCGTATAGTTGACTAGAAAAAGAGTCAGGTATCAGTGAAAGACAAGTGGTCCTGACGTGTATATCATCTCCAAGTTCAACACGAAGGATACTTCAACAACAATTCCAGCATCACTGTAAACTTCAATGTGAGCAGGGCCTTTGACCTCCAAAACATCTACCAAGAGAACAATTTTTCCGATTGTTTACAGACATTCATTATTTGACCCTTCAGTTTTGTTTAAAAATGATGGAATGTTGGGGAGAGATGTATAAGAAATTTCCACTATCACCTCATGCGGGTTGATGACAATCCTCGTGATACTTTACAGGATAGACGTCTACATCAGTTTCATATTAATGTGTGGGATGGAGCTGTAAGTCACTTGGAGGAAAACACACCCACCAAACACATCTTAATGGAGCTGTCTACAGAGACGTTATTTAGAACAACGCCAAAATCCTTAGAAGACGTGCCCCTACAAATAACAAGAAACACGTGGTTTGTGTATGATAGCCGGCCGCGGTGGCCGAGGAGACTGAGGCGCTCCAGTCACGGTCTGCACGGCCACTACGGTCGGGGGTTCGAATCCCCCCTCGGGCATGGATATTTGTGCAGTCCTAGTTTGTAAGTAGTTTGTAAGTTTAGGGACTGATGACCCCGTAGTTAAGTCCCATAAACAATACAAACATTTGAACATTTGTGTATGATAGAGCTCCAGCTTATTGCAGTCTCAGTGTTAAAGATAGGTAAAGTAGGGCCGGTTTCATGGCCCACACGTTCTCCTGACCTCTATCCTTTCGGTTACTGTCTATACAGGTACATTAAACTAAGCAGCATATCACGCACTCTTCATAGAAACGTCATGAAAGCCTGCGAAATCTTCAAGCAGTATCTGAAAGGGTGAGACACTCCATGTTTCGACGAGTGCATGCGTGTTCAGAAGCAAGAGGACATTTACAACATTTATTTTAGTTCATATGTCGATGAGCCCAGTCACCTAACCTGTCATTCATTAATAACTGGAAAATGGAGTATTGCCAGATTATATGAACTTTTATCCATGTTTTGATATAGGGGACCTGGTCCCAAACCTGGTAAAAGTTTTTTCGAAACACCCTGTATGCCGAGACTGCTCACTTAATATGGTGTAAGGGGCTTGAAATGCATGGGTAAAATCATACTTAGAAAATCGCTCTCAGATAACAGAGATCAAACATATGGAAAAAAAATCAACTCCAAGCTTATCACTCAATGCCATCAAAAGTAACCTACGGTGTACCACAAGGCTCAATTCTAGGCCCCTTTCTTTTCTTAGTTTTCATAAATGACTTCCCTCTTAATGTTAAAAGTTCTGAACCAATCCTATTTGCTGATGACACCAGTGTGTCGATTGAAGGTGACAATAAGAGGGATTTTAGCCTATCTGCTAAAGCCACAAATGAAAATATTTGAGAGTGGTTTATGAGGAATAAGCTACTAATAAATCCTCAAAAAACAGTTGCCATACACTTCCACACACAACAAAATAGAAATCCGTTTGAACCTAAATATGTTTACGGAAAACCAAAAGATTAACATTGTCTCTGAAACAAAATTTCTTGGCATTTACATACAAGAAAACCAGAAATGGAATTCCCACATCACTTTCTTAAATACCAGACTATCAAAAATGACATATGCAATGAGAATCATATGGAACAACACAAGTGCTGAAACAGTTAGAGCAGTTTATTTTGCTCGCGTACACTCCCATTTGAGATATGGCATCATAGTTTGGGGAAATTCCCCTCACAGTATTACAACTTTCAGGAAGCAAATATTAAGAAAAAAAAATATATTTAAAAAAAGATAGTGAGAATAATGAAAAATGTGAACAGTAATAATTCATGCAAACCGCTTTTTAAAGAACTTAGGATTCTACCTCTGCCATGTATCTATACACTTGAGGTAGTCATGTATGTGAAAAAGAACATGCTAAAAAAGAAGATGTATTTATTCAAAATAAAACAGTACATGAACACCATACGAGGTCAAGTAGTAATGTACACAGACACCATTGTCATACCATCCTGTGCAAAAAAGGTGCATACCACTTAGGGTCACAACTATTTAATAAGTTACCCAGTCACTTAAAAGATATAAGCAAAGTACACATTTATGTGTAACCTCATCTTTTGGAAAACTGCTTTTACTCAGTACAACAGTATCTCGAAAACTAAGTGTTGCAAATATTCAGAACATCTCCCAAATAATAAGTATATATATAAATAAAAAATAACTGTTAAAATGAGAGTGAAAGAATGGCTGATCCTATTAAGTGTATTTATTGTATTTAAGCACGTAACAACGAGTTTTAAAGTTCCAAATTGTACTAAGTTCATTGTATTGTGAATACATGGTATGTTAAGTGTGCAAAATTGCATCAAGATTATTGTTTTGTGCGTCTATTGTATTCTAAGCTAAGCCTGTAAAAAATATAACTCTGTTAAAGTACTATATTGTAACAAGTTTATGGTACTGTGTTGTATGCATGTCCAACATCTATGGTGTAATATATGTACCTCAAAGATTTAAGGACGTAAATAAATAATTAAAAATGTAATGAGACATTGGTGAACTTTTCACCGTACGCCCAAGCAGGATCCTGACTCAAAAACAAAAGACCGCTACACATCGCTCAGGAGATATGTCGTCATAAATAATGAGACGCCACTGCGTGGGAATACCCAGATTTATGCGTCAGTTATTGGAAAATGGGAGTAGTTAGGGATCTGCAACAAAGTTTGCATGTAATCTCGGACGTTTATGAAGCGTTTTGTAACTGACCCCTCCCCCCTCCCCGCAAAATGATGAAACGAAAAATAAATCTACCGCTCACAACAGTTCCGCTGTATTTGCTGCAAACTGTCGCACCAGGCATGACCATGTATCAAATAAAGTTAGCATTACAGATTTGCATGTAACTATTTATTTTTGTCTGCAAGTCTCCCTTAATTCTCTTGCATCCAAAATTAAGCAATCTCTTTTCTTAATCTCTATGTACATAATAGGGAAATTATACTCACTCACTCACTCACTGACTAAACACGTAATCTCGAAAACTACTTCACCTATGAAGCTAAAATTTGACAGTACTGTAGTTTATAGATAGAAAACGTCAGCTGAGAAAGTATTTTGTGATAGGTACATGACGTAGCATACTTTTCCTTAGTAATGTGGGCTGTGAATATTCCCAGTGTGAAGGAACTTATAAAATGGGAATGTTTCCGGGAATATTTCTTTGGCCCGGGTAGATTGCAAAAAATTGGGAATTTATGAAAATTTTTAGATTTTGAGAGTTCTAACACTTATTAACAGTTGAAGAACCTTATTATTAGGGTAACGAAGTAAATTCATACATTTTAATCCATGATTTATCATTCACTGCATTAATTTGCATGCTAAATCCACACACAACATCGTTTACTTTTAAGTCTGGTGGAAAAAATAAAGTAAAATATTCGCTAGGGCTACCATTTTTCGACAAGTTGAAACCCCACATTTCTCTGAATGAAACCTAAACTTAACAAAACATTTATCTTGAGGCGTAATTCATGTGTGGTCTTTTATAATTTTTCCAAACGAATGACTAGAGGTGTTTCACTTTCAGAATCCAATTCATCCTCAATGTCTGCGATGAATTACTATTTATAAATATTTATTTTCTAAAATATCTCTATCAATTTAGTTTTAATATCTATAATTAATGTTCAACAATGTTCTTGGCCTAAGTTTGAAAAAATCAATTATATTTTCAAGTAAATCATAAATCCCGGCCGGTTTATTTGAATGATTTTTCCCGAAATGCCATTTTCATTGACTAATGTTTACAAATTTCGCACCAATTTATTTTAAACTTTATAGCCTGAAATATCACTAACATCGATAGAAAACTTAACAAATCGAATAAACAAACCTTCCTGTGTATTTTAATATTTAGTAGCTACTCACTAGATGGCATATCAATTTAATAAATTCAGTTTTTCTAAAGGTTGATTATTTCGAGGTTGGCATTTCTAGGAAACGTAAGAATCGTAAATATCAATGCTTGATAGTTCTAGGGCTAATTCTGTTTTCAAATATTGAAAACCGAAAAAGTCTGTATTTCAAATAAGGAGGTTAAGCTCCAGATCCATATAAATCTAAACGTATCCAAATATTTAATTTATATTTTAAAACAGAAAGTAGGACTGCTCAAATAAAAAAGTATTTTTAAAAAGCTGCTTAAATTGATGATAACCACAGTTTAGTTTGTAAGGTCAATTTTACAGTGAGCTGTAATGGGGAAATTTAGTTCTTACAAGACAAAAGAGGGAATTTTCCCTCCCCCCTTGAAAACAGCATCACTGCACATTTACGGAAACGACCATAAAACTGAAGAAGATGATGATGATGAGGCTAACTTTAACGACGATTATTACTTTTTTTCCCTTCTTTTTTGAGTTGGAAATGTTGAAGATGAGGTTTCAATGGACATTTGAGAGTAATAGTGACTAGAGGACATAAAAAAAGACTGAATATGAAAAGTTGCTGTATTAAACCTTTTGTGTTTTAGTAGTTTCGATTTTTATACAATTTTGCATTCTGGCTATTTTTCTGCACTTTTTGTTCAGTTACAATATATTTAAAATATTTTTTCAACAATATGAGTGTTCGTGTTTGTTTTAATAACAGAATTACCACACTGACCTAAAATTCGAGCGATTTCGTTTTTAAAATTATAATTTCCCAAGAAATTTATTTAAATATAATTTTGTCTTAAAATATATTTCAGTTTTTGCGTTTAACTACGTAATTATTGCCTTAAACCTATCAGTTACCTTTTATTGAGCTATCTGTTTAATTAATCATAAATTCCTGGGAATTTATAAATTTTGGGAATATTTACTAGATTTGAAATTCCCAGGAATTTCACAAAAATACTTTTCCTACAGATTCACGAAATCTACAATTTCATTCTGATCTTCAAATTTCCCATGCTTGCTCTTAAAAACAAGAGGAAGGTCACCGTCTACCTTAAATTTCATACAGTGCATGGGGGAGGGTACTTTGCAACATAAACATGGATCTCTAAATACCTTGGTCACGCCATAACTTGAGAACGGCTCGAACGATTTCACAGAACCCCCTTTTTTTCATTTCTCTTAGAATAAGGGTTGCATGAAATAAAACTGGAATATTTGAGAACAACAAAGTGAGTTTTTCAACGTGACCCTGCGTTTCTATTGCAAAGATATCTATAGTTTTGTTCCGATATTTAGGGTTGCCAGATTGAACCCGAGGCAGGCCCGGAGACCAGACGTGCCCCCCTCCCCCTTGGACAATGACTCACCCCCCCCCCCCAACTGCGACCAATTGCCCCTCCCCCAAACCAGGATTACACGTGAATTCTAAAAGAAAAAAAAAAAGAAAAAAACTAATCATCTCCTTCCTCCCAGCAAGATCGAACTTAGATATCGTCTCTTCATTTCACTGTTATTACTCACTAATCTGAGTTAATGTAAGCTTGTCTGTTCACACACGATCCGAGTATTCCAAAAATTGCCGGTAAACTGATAACAAACAATGAACGAACGAACACAAATAATAGACGTCGCCAGTTGACACGTTGCCGCAACAGCGTTTGCTTAATAATGCACTAGCTGATTACTACCGACGCAACAATGAAAAGTTTTCAGAGGAAGAATAGAAAAGTAGCTTTTTGTTGCAATAAGAAATTGACATTTATATAAAGTTATTCATAACTACTAGAGAGGAGCCGGCCGGGAATTAAAAAAAAAAGAAGTTAAGATTTAGGTTACATTCAAGCCCGGAGATGAGAGTCATTGGCCCGTAGACCCGGAGAATTCATTCCAAACCCGGGCACTCCGGGCGGCGCCCGGAGATCTGGCAACCCTACCGATACTGATGAAATTTTGCACACTCTACCTTAAGAACAAGAGGAATGATTTCTGGAGTCGCAACCCCCACAGGATGCCCAGAACGTTTAGTGCCCCTATGGCCACTCCGAAAATTTTGAAACCACTTATAAACTGTTCTAGTCGAAGGTGCAAAGTCACCATAATGTTTATCAAGCTACTCTTTAGTCTCCTGAAGCGTTTTCCTTTTCATAAAGTAATGTTTAATCACCACACAGAATTCTTTTTCATCTATTCTTTGACAAATCATTCGACTTCCTTGATTCACACAAATGCCAAACGCAAAGAAATAGATAAATATGGCTGAAACTTGGTTTGTGTTCTTTCCAAAGATGTTACTAACTAAACATGAACTTGATATGTGCTGGTTGTGCCATCTCTTGGACTTTGCATGACTTTTCAACCGCCCCTCATGTATATACTATATTCACCACTGGTAACTTACTGAATATCTCTAGAGAAATGTGAAGTGTTGCTAAGGATTGGAAAAATGGACAGGTGAATTCCATTTTCAAGACGTGTTATCAGTCATATGTTGAAAACTGTAGGACTATATCTCTAACATTGCTCAGATGAAGAATTTTGGGACACATTCTATGTTTGAGTATTATAATATTTACAGAGACAATCGTGTGAAACCCAATCCATGCTGTTCATCTTTGAGATCCAGACTGCATTATATGCAGGATTCCGGGTAGTTGCCATGTTTCTTGACTTCTGCATGGCATTTGATACCATTTTGTACAGTCACCTTATGAACAAAGTGTGAGCATATTGAATATTGGGCCATCTGTGTGACTTGATTGAGGCACTTCTATCTAACAGAATGCAGCATGACATTCTCAATGGAGAGAAGTCTTAAGACATTAAAGTGATCTCATGCATGCCCCAGGGGAGTGTTGTAGGAGAGCTGTTTTTTACTATTTATGTAAATGGCCTTAGAGATAACAGTAGAAGTTAAATGTGCTGTGTTTAAGTAGAAAAAAGCTCTTTCATTATACAACTATACTGGAAGAAATTACTTCCATTAAACATCTGGGGAAAAAACATAAGGAGCAATTTGAAACTGAATGACCATATAAAATGAATTGTGGGTAAGACAGATGCCCCACTCAGATTCAGTGGAAGAATTCTCAGGAAGTGTAGTCCACCAACAAAGGAAGAAGGTTACAAATCACTCATTCAGCTGCAGCTTGAATATTGCTCATAAGTGTGGATTCCATACTGGGTAGGGTTAATGGAAGACATGGTTAAGATCCAACAGGGAGCAGCATGCTTCATTCTTTTAGTAAGGATGAAAGAGATTATTAGGAAACTCATGTGCAGACGGTGCAGAAGGCACTGTACCCAGTATAGGCGTCTGTAACTTTTGCGAGAGATTATTAGGAAACTCATGTGCAGACGGTGCATAAGTCACTGTACCCAGTACAGGTGTCTGTAACATTTCCGAGAGCATATGATTCTGAGTCCACCAATATTGCTTCCTCCTAAGCAATATCTTGTGAAATGACCATAAATATAAAGTTAGACAGATTAGGGCCCCAAAGAGACTTACAGGCAAATTGTTTTTTCCACAAACCATTTGCAACTAGAATAGGAGGAAATCACAACAAAGTACCTTTCGCCATACACCGTGAGGTAGCTTGCAAAGTACGGATGAATATGTAGATGTGGTTCAGCATGGACCAACAACTGGAATCTAAGTACCACTTGAGTTATTGCTCTACAAATGTTAATTATTTCATGTAATCAATATGCACTGTTTCTACAATAAATGTTAAGTGAAATAGAAAACTCCATGTATTTTAACAATGAAAAATCCAATAGGAATATCAGTAATGGAGGACAGGTAACAATCACTGTAAAGAGGCTTGCTGAGCTGCTGACAGACACGAAAATAGATAATCACATTCACACAAATTTTCGTCCATGGCATTCATCGGATAAAGAAACACATACGTCCATTTCTGTTTCTTTTTCTGGTGAAGGCCATGGCAAAAGAATTAAGTTGTGTGAATATGATTATCTATTTTTGTGTCTGTCAGCAGCTCAGCGAGCCTCTTTACGGTGAGTTGTTACCTATTCTCCGTTATTGAAAACTCCATGTATTATACACTAATATGTGGATTCCATAGGAGAAAGCACCACTACATGAAAAAACCATTTTTACCTTTCCATATCAAATGAAATGTTTTCATTTGTCATTGCTACTGCATGAGACATCAAATGTCTATCTGTGTGTGTGTGTTTTTTTTTTTAAATACAGAATACAATGATGAATATTTAACTTCCACAAAACCAAGTACAAATTATCTCAATCTTAATTAGTTCAAAGTATGTTATTAATTAATATCAATAATAGAGGATAGGTGACAACATCCAAGATAGCCACCACTTCCTTCACAGACTCTCCACCATCCCCACCCCTTTAACTCCTGGATCCTGTTGATCCTGTGCACCAATATCCCACATGCCTGCGGTCTTGTTGCCCTTGAACACCACCTTTCTCAACATCCTCCACACTCCAAGCCCAATACCTTACTCCTTATAATCCTCACCAATTACATCCTAACAAATAATTACTTTTCCTTTGAAGGAAAAGTATACAATCAAATCTGTGGCACAGTTATGGACAACCATATGGCACCCTCCTATGCCAACCTATTCATGGGCCATCTAAAGGAAACCTCCCTAGCTTCCCCAAACCCCTGGTCTGGTTCAGGTCACTGATCATATTTTCATGATTTGGACTCAGGGACAGGACACCCTATCCTCATTCCTTCACAACCTCAATTCCTTCTCCCCCATCGATTTCACTTGGTCCTTCTCAACCTGGCAAATCACTTTCCTGGATGTTAACTTCCACCTCACTGATGGCTTCATCCACACCTCCGTCCACATTAAACCTACTAATTACCAACAGTACCTGCACTTTGATATCTGTCATCCATTTCACATCAAAAAATCCCTCCCATAATATCCAGTGACGAGAAGTCCCTTATCCATTATGCCGAAGGCCTCACAAAGGCTTTCACAGACTGACATTACCCTCCTGACCTAGTCCGCAAACAGATTTCCTGTGCCATATCCCCACACACCACCAATCCTCCCTTCAACCCCAGTAACCAGTCACAATGGAGTGTCCTCCTTGTCACTCAGTACCACTCTGGACTGGAACAACTTAATCACATCCATAGTCGGAGCTTTGATTACCTGTCATCAAGCCCTGAAATGAGAGACATCCTACCCAAGATCCTTCTGATCCTTTCTAAAGTGATGTTCCATCACCCACCCAACCTCCACAACATACTAGTCCAGCCCTATGCCACTGCCAACCCCAACCCCTTACCTCAGAGATCATATACCTATGGAAGACCCTGATGCAAAACCTGCCCAATAAACCCACCCAGAACTTCCTATGCCAGTCCCACCACAGGCTTATCCTACCCCATCAGAGGTCGGGCCACATGTGAAAGCAGCCATGTGATATACCAACTCTGCTGCAATCATTGCACAGCGTTTTATATTGGTATGACGTCAAACCAGCTGTCTGTCAAAATGAATGGCCACCACCAAACTGTGGCAAAAAACAAGATAGATCAGCATGCAGGTGAGCACAGCACTCTGGATTTCAATGACTGCTTCACTACCCAAGCCATCTAGATCCTCCCCCCCCCCCCACCACCAGCCCTTCTGAACTGTGCAGATGGGAGTTGTCCCTTCAACACATTCTACGGTCTCATAACTATCTTGGCCTCAACCTAAGATAACTTCCCATCCCTGCACCCTATGCCCAATATCTCCCCCCCCCCAACCTTTCTCTTTCTCAACCACCCAGTATCCATGTCTTCCTTACAACTGTGTATCACTACTTACAATATCTCCTTAATTTATTACTTTTATTTTTACTTATTTTTTATTTGTTTCCTATTTTTCTGCAAATTTTATTTTTTTCCTTTTTTCCCAAACTTTATTTTTTTCCCTTTCTTCCCAATCCTTTTTTTTCCCTTCTTTCCCCAAACTTTATTTTTTCCTTTTTTCTCAAACTTTTTCCCCTTTTTTCCCAAACTTTTTTTCCCTTCTTTTTTAACTATTTTTCCTACTTTTATTTTTCCTTATCATTTCAAATCCCCCCACTTCCTCCCCACACTCCTCTATACCTTCCTTTTATCCTTTCCCTCCCCCTTCCCTTCACTGTATTCATTGCCACAATTCAAATTCCTGCTTATCAGAGCCTTAAATTCCATCATACAATGTGGGACTTTCCACCCCACCTTTACCCAGAATCCTTTCCCCTCCAATCCCCACCTCACTCACAGTCTAGCTTGTGTTGCTGGAGTGGCCAGACATGATAGTTGTGTGTGTGTAGTTGTCTGAGTAATAGTGTAAATATATGTGTTTCTTTTTCTGATGTAGGCCATGGCCGAAAATTTAAATTGGGTGAATGTGATTATCTATTTTCATGTCAGCAGCTCAGTGTGCCTCTTTATGGTGAGTTGTTACCTATCCTCCATTATTGATATTCCTATGGGATTTTTCATTATTATATTAGTAATTACAAATTTCACATAGTCCACACTCCCCCAGACCCTCCTTGAACCCCCATGCTGCAACTCTCACCCCCCCCCCTCCGGACCATGTTAAGAGAAAGGGATCAATCCTCCCAATATGACTAAAGGCGCAATACTGTATGGCGATTTTTTTAATTATGTCTGCTCAGATTGACCTCAGCCCCCACCAGACCATGATCCTGGATATGCCACTGCCAGAAAACCCAGCCCTTTCTGCATGAAAACAACCCACACCATCATGGCCCCACCACCTCATTATACATTGCCTTGCTGACAGCTTGGGTTCATGGCTTTGTGAGGTCTGTGAAACACTTGAACCCTGCAATTACATTTTACAAACTGAAATCAGGACTCATCTGACCAAGCCATGGATTTCTAGTCATCTAGATCAAACTGTACTGTCCTAACAGATACATTTATTGTAAATTCCACAAAATTTACATTTATTGTGAATCCCACTAAGGTTATTTCATGTAGTTTTGTTTGTATGTCAGCACTGACAACACTGTGTCATTAAGTGAGGATGATAGACAATGCATTTTCTCTGGTGAGAAGAATCCTGAAATCTGGTATACTCATCACAGTCTTGGTACTTTAGACCTTGGAATGTCCTAATCTCCACATTCATAGTCTGTTAATTCCTGTCCTGCAACCATGTTCATGTTGAAACCCTTTGCCCGGAGTACAAATGACAGCTCTGCCAATGTACTGCACTTTTGTACCTTGTGTACAGGCTGCTACAGCCATCTTTATCTATGCATAATGCTATGCTATTACTTATGACTAAGCCTTGACTTTTGTCATCTCAGTGTATAAGAAAAATAAAAAATAAGTAGCACTATCATTTCTTTACTACTAACAAACAAATAATAACCCTCCACCTTTATTTCTAAAATTGTACAGTAAGATGCAACTGAACATTTTATAAACTTGCTGGTTGTTTACATGAAACTGATAGAGCTGATTTTGTGATCATAATCAACATTCTACATTTTCATATATTTACAAATTTTGTGTTCTTTGGGGAAACAATTCATGAAGAGTTGATCATTATAATGACAATTGATGAAGACTGACAGGCTCTCTCCCATAGATGCAGAATCTGCAGTCTTAACATTAAGACAAGAACAGAAAACATGGCAGGAAGCAAGGTGACAAAAAAAATTAGGGTAGGTGAAAACTGCCATCTGGCAGAATGGTTTGAAGGAAGAGTCCACTGCCTGTAAGTCCTATTTTACAATAAAAAGCAGATTTCACCATCCATTGAAGAGTAGTGAAGATGAGTTCCAGATAGAAGCAGGAGTAAATAACATGCAGAAGATTCCAGATATGATGAGGAAGTTTTAAGAGTATAAGTGATGCTTAACAAAAGAAGTTACATTCTACTTAATAGCCATTAGTGGGGTCTATGCCGTCAGTTTATAAAATCTTATGGGGAATAATACAACATCACATGAATTTATTAACTGTGTGCATGAACAATTTAAGTGAAAGACAATTCTACAACTACATCTACATCCATGCACACCTCAAAGTGTGGGTATGAGGATACATTATGTACCTCTCCCCATGCCTGCTTTTCCTGTTCCAGTTGCATATGGTTTATGGAGAAGAAAAATCAGTTGCCAGTATGCTTCTGTGCAGGCTCTAATCTCTGTAATTTTATCCTTATGGTCTTTTCATGAGATAGCCTAAACATAGAATGGAGCAATGTACTGGTTAACTTTTCAATAAAAGTATGCCCTCAAAACTTTGGCAGTAGTCCATACCACAATTTGGAACATCTCTCTTTCAGCATTTGTCACTTGAGTTTGCTGATCATCACTCTGACACTTTGACACTTACTAAATGAAGCTTAATGAAATGTGATGCTCTCTGCTGACTCTTCCCAGTATTGTGACTTCTTGATATACACAGCATCATCCAAGAAAAGTCTCACTGAACTTCTGATGCTATCAATGAGAACATTTATAGATATTATGAAAAAAAAGTCTTATAACACTTCCTTGGGCACACCATCAATCATTTTCACATCAAAAGGCTTCTCTCCTTTGAGAATTGACAATGACATGCTGTGTTATGTTGGCTAGAAACTCTTCAATCCAATCACATAGTTGATCTGATAGTCTTACTTTGTTCATTAGGCACCAGTGCAGAACCATATTGTATGCATTGCAGAAATCAAGAAAAATGGCATCTATCTGGGAGCCTGTATCTACTGCTTTCTGGCTCATGTGAACAAACAGTTTGAGCTGCATTTCACATGATCATTGCTTTTTGAATCCCTGTACATTCCTACAGAGGAGATTTCTAGTCTCCAGAAATGGTATAACACTCAAACGTAAAACATTCTACAACAGACTGATATAAGATATATAGGCCTATAAGTTTTGTATATGTCCAATGACCCTTCTTGAAAACAGCAATTACCTGCATGTTTTTTCCAATGATGAGGAAAGCTTTGCTCCTTTAGAGAGGTATGATACTGCTGTTAGAATGTTCCTTCCCATACAAAATTGAATTTGTATCCCAGCAGGTCCAGGGGTCTATCCTCTGTTGGACGATATCAGTTACCTCTATCTCTCTGTTATTTATTTCAGTATCTGCCATTTTGTAATCCATGTGATGATTTAGAGTAGAAACTACAGTGCAATCTTCCCCTGTGAAAAACATTTGGAAAAAGGCATTTAGTATTTTGGCCTGTGTGTCATCCTCTGCTTCAATATTATTACAGTTACATTGTGTCTGGGCATATGGTTTTGCTCTGTTTACTGATTTAACACAAGACAAAAACTTCTTAGAATTTATGCTAATTTAGTAGAACCTTTAGGCAGTTATTTCACCAGACAAGGAGGAACAGTAACAGGTATCGTAGAAACAGCTTGGGTCATTAACGAATCTAATAATGTAGAGTAATGTATTATAGCTCAACATGCAAATGATGGCAGGTCACATATGTGTAGATAAAGATGGGGAAAAGCTTCACTGTGGTGGAATGGCCATGCGGTCTAAGGTGCCTTGCTGCAGAGCATGCAGTTGGTTTCCGTCGGAGGTTCGAGTTCTCCCTTGGGCATGTGTGTGTGTGTGTGTGTGTGTGTGTGTGTGTGTGTGTGTGTGTGTGTGTGTGTGTTTTGTCATTATGTTATTTTAAGTAGTTTGTAAGCCTAAGGTCTGGTAACCACAGTAGTTAACTCCCATAGATGAACAAATATTTGAACATTTGAAAAGCATTTTGCCAGTTTCAAGTAAAAGTCAAAGTACACATATATTTGTGCTTTCAAACAATGGAAATTCCAGGAAGGATTCAACAAAATTTTCATCAAGGATGGGTTACTTACTCACCACAGAGACATTTGATGAGTCACAGAAAGGCACAAATAACAGGCATAAATAAACTTGATAATTTAAGGCCTTCGTCGATCAGAGAGAAACACACACAGAGACAGACACGACTGCCATCTCTGGCCACTGGCCACCAGTGGCCGCAGCACAAAAAACATGCTGAACTGATCTTGTCAGTTTATCCTGGGGAGAGGATTGTAACAGTTTTATTTGGAAGATTATGTTTTATTATTCCTTTTTCATAATTCTCCAAATAGTGTTTGGCTTTAGCTTATTTTAGAGTATTTTATTTTCTGAGTAATAGTGGATGACTTATTTTTCTGACAGAGTGAATGCACTTCCAAATCTTGATAAATACTTCCTCTTTTAATAATACAGAGCTCTCTTTTTATAGCATAAGAAACTTTAATCCCATGAATTTCCCATCCTATTCTTCCAATGAATTTAAGGCTGGCATCTGCCTTACCCATGTTTAATTTTATGTAGTTGTTCCCTTGCAAAGTGCACATTATACCTACTTTAACAGATGTAGGGCACGGCAACGCCATAATGGCATGCACGTGATCCATAATGGGAGAAACACCATGGCTTGATAACTCAAATCTGAGATTACAGTTGGCTGAAAAAACTGTCACATTTGGAGACTGCATTTTAATCCTCTGTCTTGTAATACAGAAAATAGGGTTTGCAAATTGTTCACATGTTCCTCATTTGTTCGCCCAGTAACCACATGTCATCCAAATTGTTCACACACCCCAGAATTGGGTGCATAAGTTCCTCTAAAAAACGTTGCAGATAGCGGGTGCACTTGCAACCCCAAAAGGAAGACATAAATACTGCTAAGAGTCCAAACAGGGTGTTGACTAGCAGTTTGTTTTGAGACTCTGTGTCTAACAGCAGTTGTAAGTAGGCTTCTGCCAGGTCTATTTTAGAGAAATATTGTTCAAATCAAATGTTTGTATAGCTTATGGACTTAACTACGGTGTCATCAGTCCCTAAACTTACAACTACTTATGAACTAGCTTATACTAAAGACGGCACAAACATTCCTGCCCGGGGGGGGGGGGGGGGGGATTTGAAACCCAGACCGCAACAGCCGTGCAGACCATGACTGGCACACCGCAGACTGCTCAGCCACTGCAGATGGCCGAGAAATATTGTCCATCAGACAACTTTGAGAGCAATTCATCTTGTCTGGGCAAGGGGTATGTGTCTATGATAGATTTAGCATTGATTGTGGCCTTGAAGTCACTGCAGATGTTGAGTTTGCCAGTGGGTTTTTGACAATGACATCCAACTGTGTGGCCCATTCACTAGACGCAATGTGGCGAATGACACCTGCATCCATAAGGTAGTCTAATTCTGCTTTTACCTTCACTAGAAGGGCAATGGGTATAGCCCGTGCCTGGAAAAAATGAGGATGGGCTGATGGTTTCAGGGTAATGTGAGCTTGGAAAGAGGAAACACAGCTCAGTCGTGGCTAGAAAATAGGAGTATATTCAGAACAAAGAGAATCTAAGGATACGGCACCTGGTCAGATACTAAATGAACTTCATCAGAGATAGAAAACACGAAGGCTCTAAAAGCATCCATACCAAACAAGTTGGCTGTCAAGGCTTGATCCACAATTATAAATGTGATCATATCAACCATTGAGCGATAGGTCACCGGGGCCATGAACTGACCTAGCATAAGAATGGATTGCTGATTGTAACTGAAAAGCTTCTGTGAAGCCAGTTGCAAGAGGGGTGACCCAAGGTATACATATGTCTGGGAGTTACGTAAGGTGCCTGCCATCCCAGTGTTTACCTGCATTTGCACCATATGGTTCAATACAGACACTTGAATAAAAAGCTTAGCAGGAACGGGCGTGAGCACCACAACATTATTGATCTCCATAGCAACATCGCTTGTAGGTGGTGCCAGTGCTGAGCAGCATAACGAATAAATATGCCCCTTTTTGTGACAATGCTGACACGTGGCCCAACGGTGTGGGTAGTTGATATGTTCATGACTGGAAAAACATTCAGGACAAGATGGAAATGGAGCCTTCCTATTTCCTGAGTGAGGAAGCTGTCGGCCAGTTTGTTCAGCTGGGCAGTTCTGTCGACAGGCCTGCGACTGGTGTGAATGGGCCAATGTAACTGCCACCACCTCTACTGTTGAATCAATGGATGGGGGCCTGGGAGAATCGGGCAGCTGAACGGTGGCAACATCGCCCCATGTGTTGATAGTGGGGGCCACTGCACGTGTAATCTCAAAAGCCTGAGCAGTTTTTAAAGCATCTCCCAAGGAGGGGTCATCCTGCTGGAGGGCACGGTCATGATTTTCCTTATCAGGGCCCAAGCATAGGATAATGTCCAAACCATTCAATTTGCATAGGCTTCCTTGTGGGCGTCAGAAATCAAGTTACAATGATGACTAAGCCCCTGCGGTTTGGCCACCCAAGAGTGGTAAATGTGATTGGGTTGTTTATGACATTTGTAGAATTCCATATTAGGTATTACAGTATTCATCAACTGGCAGTAATACCCAGAAAGCAAAGAACACATCTCATCAAAAGAAAGAGCAGATGGACCATGCAATGGTGTCAGTTTGCATGAAACACAATACAGCTGAGGAGAACACCACGAAAGAAACAAGGCATGACACAATATAGGGTCCATGACACCAAAAGCCTGAAAGTGCTGGTGTAAACAATGCTCGTACATGTCCCACTCTTCCATTGCCTCATCATAGGATAGAAATGGAGGAGGGTCCAGTGACATAGAAATGTCGTGTAACACGGTAAACAATTTGATTAAGAGTTCAATCTGCTGTTGGTGCTGCTCATGCTGCTGCAGCAGTTACTGTTTCTGTTTAAGCATTGTATCAACATGGGGTCAAAAGAAGCCATAGAGAACAAAGAAAACACAAAGACAAAACTCCAGAAAAAAATAATAAAAAACCAGGCACCACAATCATATAAAGGGTCAAGCCCAGTGTGCAATATGATCTACTCATTGCCAAGTGTTGTGTTGACAGGTTCCACATGGTAGAAGTCATACATCAGTCTGATGGAGTCTCACTCCATGTGTGTGCACCTTTTCATATAAGGCGTGCTGTGTGCAGTGCCTGTGGCACACCAGGTGGAGGCCTGTTGCACTAAAGCTGGCACTGTTTTCAATTACACAGTGTGCAGATATATCACTCAGTTAAAATCTAAATACTGTTATCTTCAAATCAACAGATCTAAGTTTTTCCTTGAATTGAAAAACATGCTGAACTGATCTTGGAGCTTTTTCCTGGGGAGAGATGTGCATCAATTTTATTTGCAATATTATTTTTTATTATTCCTTTTTTATAGTACTCCAAATAGTGTTTCTTTTTTTGGAGTGTTTTATTTTCTGAGTAATAGTGGATGACTTTTCTGACAGAGTGAATGGAGTTCCAAATCTTGACAAATACTTGCTCTTCCAATTACAGAGTGCTCTTTCTGTAGCACAAGATACTTTAAAGCCAGTAATTTTCCATCCCATTCTTTCAATGAATCTAAGTCTGCCATCTGCCTTACCAATGTTTAATTTTATGCAGTTCTTCCCTTGCAAAGTGCACATTACACCTACTACCAGATATTTTATGGAAGTAATTGCTTCCAGTGATTGTTTTGCTATTGCATAATTGAATAATAAAAGATCTTCCTTTCTATGTAGTCATAGTATTTTACATTTGTTTATGTTGAGAGTCAATTGCCACTCCCTGCACCATGTGTCGATATGCTGTAGATGCTCCTGCATTTCTTGTGCATCATCATAGCTCCAGCTGTCCCAAACACTGGCTATGTGCCACCACTTCTGTTAGGAAACCACATGAAGGCAGTGGAAGCCACACCCACTATGGGGGTGGCAATGCAAGCAGCAGTTGTTAGTGACAGTGACCAATAGATTTGCTGTGCAGGCTCTACTTATGACATGGAATACCTGATTTGTATGTGTAGTTTCAATGTGTATTAATGTGAAAAGCTATTCCTACTGCCTCATGTATCATATACATTTTTCTTCAGCAACCAATTATAGGGGAACCTACAGCTTAATGAAAATTCTGAACCATGGTGTTACTTGACATGTTTCACATCAACAAACATTGATAGAAGTGGTAAGTGACAATCACCATAGGAAATTTTAATGTGGAAAATAAGCCAAAGTTGCACATCAGTAAATCTAGGTGTCCTCGGTCAGTGCCATCAAACATGAAATTGATATGAAAGTCTCCAGTTAAGCAATATAGCCTTGCTCAACTTTTTCTAGCTGTTTTATGAAACATAAGATACTTTCTGGTGCTGATCTATGGTCAGAGCTACAAGCTTTTGTGTTTCCTGGTTTAATATTGTAGTGCAGCTAGATTTTCAGCTCAATATTTGTCCATGTGAATGATATAAGACTTATCTCCACTTTTTTGCATATATGTACATACCCCCTTTCTTTTAACTGGTGTCTCTACCATAGGGTAATATTAGTACATCCCTGCCAAGATAAACCAATTCATATTCAGTATTTGCAATATGATAAGCACAGGTTTACTGAAATTATACATTTTCAGTTAACAGAACATAACCGAGCACCTCATATTTTTTTGTACGAGACCCCTGCTGTTTTTGATGTAGTGGACAAATATGTACCCTTTAATACCATTAAATTTGTCTAAGCAGTCTTATTATTATTATTATTAGAATATCCAGACTTCTCATCCTGCTGAAGATGTGCTTATTACTATCCATATGGTGCCTATCCTATCAGATGTATCTGAAAGAACAGACACCATATCTGTCATTACATTGTAAATCATTTGTCTTGGATAAATACTGCTTTAGTCAGACTAGATACTTTTGGCAATCAGCTATATAAGTATTGTTTTCCTATAATCACTTGGATGAAAATCATGATGTGATTGAGTGAGGTGTGATGTATTCATCATACCAGTGAAAAAGCATTCCTCTTTCCTGTGTAATTTTCTAAGCATCCATTAACATGCTCCATAAAATACTCCATCCAGCATGTTTCATGTTGCTCAAAGAAGACCTTATCTTCACACACCACTCAGGTCCATTGTGCCATGTTGCAGTGCATATGCATCAGCACTCACTGATCATCAGTGAGGTGGAATGTTTCTATGCAGCTGGTAATAAATTTGTTCAGTTTGCTGGAGTCATCCCAATGAAGAGATGTTGTCCCTCAATATCAGCATTACCTAATCTCAAGAAGAAGAAAAATGTGTGTTTTACTTGTAAACACCATCAGTATACCAAATTCGGTATATTATTTTCATAATACTTGCAGCTCATTGTAAATGGCATCTGCTGCAATTAACCTCAGATGCACAGAACAGTTATGACTGCTGAATTCTATATGCTCAACTGGGATTAAAAGTTTAAAATATGTCTTGGTCTGTATTGCTCTATCAGTAAGCTATTCAGGCATGTAGGCCTATGTTTGACAATGTTTCAGGAGAAAATGTTTGTGTTAATAAATTAGGTGTAATCTGAATACTTTATTAACAGAGTATTTTCTTCAGAAGACAGCAATCCAGCTTTTATGATCTCTGATTTGTCTCAAACTGTTATGTATGTTTTATAAAGTCCATATGTTATTGCAGATTGAAATGCATTTAAAAATCTTGTGAGTCCAACCAGTAATATTGTACTTCTGCATAGGTAGCCTTTATTTTGTTTCATAACAATAAGCAGTATTGCTTCATTTTAAATCCTGTTAATTACTTCTACATGCATATCTATACCCTGCAAGCCACCTCACAGTGCGTGGAATAGGGTACTTTGTGCACTATTGTTACCTCCTCCTTTTCCTGTTCCAGTCACGTATGGTATACAGGAAAAACAACTGCTCGTAAGCCTCAGTCTGAGCTCTAATCTGACTAATTTTATCCTCTTGGTATTTCTGCAAGTTATATGTATATACAATATATGAAAGTGGCAATCACACCAATTTTCAAACATGGGAACAAAAAATATTGTAACAATTATCAAGGTATCTCTTTAATTAGCATTGTGGGGAAAATATTCTCTGGTATTGTTGAAAGGAGAGTGCAAGTATTACTTGAAAACAAGTTGGAAAAAAATCAGTGGGTTTAGACCTCTTTGATGCTGTCAGGACCAGGTCTTTAGCTTACAGCAGATAATAGAGAAGTGCTATGTGTGCAACAAGAAATTATATTTTTATTATATAATTATATATTTATATAGAGAGAGAGACAACATTGGAAAGAGAAGCAAGTCTTGGGTGGGAGAATGTACCAGTTCAATCTGAGAAAGTGGGCTCAGGCAACATAGGGCAGGACATGCCTCTAGATGCCATGTCAGTCAGGAGGTTGTTAGGGGGAGGAGGCAGGGAGGAAAAGAAGGGGAAAATATTGGAGTGGGTTCTTGGAATTGAAGGTAATGTGGGGCTTGTGCAGACAGGGAAGGGGAGAGGTGGTGGGGGATGGGAGCTACCCAAGGTTGAGACCTAAGGAGTTATGGGGACATATATGTTGTAGGTAGGTTTCCCACCTATGCAATTTAGAAATGTTGGTGTTTATAGGAGGGATCCTGATGACTTAGACTGTGAAGCATTTACATTTTGTATCACGTAAGAAAAAGATCTCCAGTGAACAAATGTTGCTAGTGTCAGATTCTTATTCCATGCCTTAAATAGCAGCAAGATTCTGACTTCCACATACTGTGATGAGGCATTCATTTCAGCTTCAACATTTTGTCACCTACTTGTGGTTTCACTTATCTTCAGCCACTTTCTGTAGGTACTGATGGCAGCATGATACAAACAGCTGAGCAACTTCAGCATTTCCAAGCTGCTCATTAGCAGGTTCCAATTCATAAGTATTTGCTCTTTATCAGTTTCTTATATTAGTTTATTTCATTGTTTGTGGTCTGCAACATGATTAGAATGATACTTCAGAGATCTCTGCCCCAGTTGTGTACTTTCTCACAGTGTGATCTGACTGCTACTCCATCAGGTGACATTTAATCTCACTAGTAATGAATCCGAGGAGGGGGAGGGGGGGCGGTGGAGAGAGAGAGAGAGAGAGAGAGAGAGAGAGAGAGAGAGAGAGAGAGAGAGAGAGAGAGAGAGAGAGAGAGAGAGCTGCAGAGCTGAAACCTTTGCCCCACTCTGATCTTGAGAAAAACCTCCTAACATGAACCTTTTTTTCTTTCTTTTTAAAAATCAGGTTAATGGTTTTATGCCTCTTCTCAAAATGACACAATCAAGCATGGATCAGAACATACAACAACTTTTATGATCTCAGCCCCCTCTAGACCAAATTCCTGGATTTGCAACTTATCAAACAGTGGGCAGTGGTTATCGGCCTAATGTGTTTTGTCTAACAGAATGTCAGGGGCAGTGAGGTCACTGCACTGTAGCCGCTCTGTATGAGTTGTCCCTTACACCCTAAAGAAAGAATCAGGGGAAAATACCAGGAAATATAAAACTGATCAGCCACATGAAAATACTCGACAAAAATACAGGTGACTCAGTGAGTCAACTTCAGTCACCAGACCAGAGCAGTGCATACAAGTGCACCTAAAGGAAAGCAGAGGTAACAGTGTTAGGGATCTCAGAAATGTTACTTATGACTGAATTTGAAATTGTTTAAATTCACAGGCAATATTGAAAGCTAAGGTTAGGAACATCAGAAAACAAGTAAATAGTCATAACTCTTATACTCAGTCTTTCAGCTCCGAGACCCTTCACAGAGTTCAGGTACTGTTACACAATAAGAGGACAGGTTTACAAATATACATGATGCGAATGAATGAGGCAGCGCAATGGTAACAATGGATGCTTTCAGGGCAGTGGTTCAAATCCACCTCCAGCCATCCAGCTTTATGTTTTCCATGATTTCCCTAAATCACTCCAAGCAAATGTCAGAATAGTGCCTTTCAAAGGGCATGGCCAATTTACTTCCCCAGCCTTACTCAAACAATCCGAGCTTGTACTCCACCTATAATGACCACTCTGTCAAAGTTGCATTAAACCATAATCTTCCTTCCTATACTTTCTCTACAAATTCATTCTACTTATCATAAAAATGAAACATCAATAAAAAAAGTATACAGCCTATTGTGAACAATATCATTTGATTGCCATAGTTGACAGCGAGACAATACATTAGCAGCTCGAATTCTACTGACTTGCTTGTTACAGATAAGGTAACTGTACTGAAATTGGGGATACAAACTGCAGAGGCACAAAGGTAAAAGTTTGAAGTAAAATAAAAAAAAATTTAAAGAAAATGAAATCACATTTTTTTCCTTTGATAATGCACCTACAATTTAAAAGTCTAATTGCTTTCATAAAATGTAGCTATCATTTTTCATTATATGTGGGTGAAGAACACATGTGCCTAGACATAAAATAAATAAGTGCCATACTTCTAGAGTAAGTCTTTTGCTGAGGAAATTAAAGAGCTATGTCCCAAATAATTATGTTACATCAGCATACTTTGCATTTTTTCACAGTATCATTTCTTATGGAATTCTGTTTTGAGGAAATAGCAGCCATGCCCATGATATTCTTATGCTATAAAAAAGAGTGGTCAGGGTTATCACAGGATCATCAGGCAAATGGGAACATGCTCAAGCATTATTCATAAAATTGGGTTGTCTTGGAGTTGTTAATTTGTATACATATCATGTTTCAATCTACATAAAAAGTAATTTAACCTGCCAGCTCTTAAGACATTCATCTTATAATACCAGAAACTGCAAGAAAATAAATGTGTCATACTGTAGACTGTCTAAATCATTAGATAGTTATTATGTGCTAGGCCTGGAAATGTATAACAAGTTACCTGCAAAAATAAGTAATTTACCTTTAAATTTATTTAAATGCCAGTTGTATAACAAACTAGTGGCTAGTCCTTTCTATTCTGTTATTTAATTTTTTGAATGTGACTTTATGTGTAATTTCAGTATGATAACATGAATGTGGAGATACCATTCAATGTTTCAACATACTCTAGAAACTTATCCATACAATATTTTACTTATGTATTATTATTAATATTGACTTTGTCTATTGCTTGTAAAATTTCAATAACAATGCAATTCAACAGCAACTTATTGAACAACGTCTACATGGCACAACCACTGCAGAGATCATTCATCATGGAAATGTCTTAATTTACAGTTTTCAGATTTTTCTGCATTGTAAGACAAAAATTATGCCTCCTCCACCACAAACAAATGTCTCAGACAAACCTTGCTAAATTGTCTGAATGATTGTTCTGCAAAATCGGCTGTCGATGATCTTCACATTTGTTAGATATACGAAGTATTTTCAAAAAAAGAATGAAAAACGAGGTAATGGAATGTTCAAACAAAAAGCAGTTTGGATCCCTGCACACGCCTGTATTGAATGTATAACTATTGGATGTTTCATTATTGTCTGTCTGTTAGTTATTATTCAGGGCTGTACTGAGCAGAACGTTGTCATAAAGTTAGCATATTTCGCAATGGCACAGTTAGGGAGCAATGGTCCTGCTTTAAATTTTGCATGAAACTAACTGTGGTGATGAATCCTTAATTCATACTCAATGTCATGAATGGTTCACGAAGTTTAAAAATGGCCAGACGGAAGTTAAAGGTGGACCTCCTTCGGAATGCCCTTCGACGTCTACCAATGTCACTCTGTCAGGAACGTCAATGAAATTGTGCAATCGAATAGAAGACACTGTCTGTGATTTTGCAGAAGAATGAAAACATTTCAGTTGGATCATGTCATTAAAAACCTGACACAGCAACCTGGAATGCATTGTGTTGCCACTAAGTAGTTATATGGGTCATGAATCAAGATCAGAAGTCCACCGACTCGAAATCTGTGAAGAGCTCACTGTGCTGTCTCATCCTCCGTAGGCTCCACACCTGGTCCCTCCGAATATTATTCTATTTCCTAAGTTGAAAACCAAGCTGAAATTGCGAAGATTTGCAACGGTAGACGAGATAAAAGAAAAATCGCAGACAGCGCTTTGTGCGATCAGACAAACGGCATACCAATACTGCTTCCAGAAGTGGAAACGCTGTTGGGAGCGGTGTATCGCTTGTGGAAGAGAACATAATGTGTATATAATGTGAGTTTGATTTAAAAGACTTCGCAGTCAAAGCTGTGCAAAGGAAAAGGGAAACTGTCACAGCCATATAGCGACTGGTTCTCGACGTACTTCTCTAAAATCGCTACGAAATATCTTCATTAAGAAGTACATCGAGAACCAGTCACTACATGAATGTGACAGTTTTTCCTTTAAGTTGCTTTGACTACAAAGTACTTTAAATGTTAAGAAATCAGTACCGGTATTCTTGAAGAATGAATTGCAGTCAATTTCCACAAAAACTGTCACAACCATTTAGTAACTAGTTCTCGATGTAATTTTCTGATGATATTCTGCAGCGATTTATTATGCGATGAAAGTCGTATCTATAATTTTTATTTCTTTATTCAAATAAAATTGTTGATTTTTTATCCTCGCTCGTCCCAGAAATATATACTGTATGGGTAGGCCTACCTAAGTTGTAACCCAAATTACATTACATGTGTCATCACGAACATTCAACAATTTCTATGAAAATGTCACGACCGAGCGAGGTGGCGCAGTGGTAACGCACTGGACTCGCATTCGGAAGGATGGTGGTTCAAATCCACCTCCGGCCATCCAGATTTAGGTTTTCCGTGATTTCCCTAAATCGCTCCAGGCATATGCCGGGATGGTTCCTTTCAAAGGGCACGGCCGATTTCCTTCCCCATCCTTACCCAAATACTCCGAGCGTAAGCTCCGTCTCTAATGACCACGCTGTCGACGGGACGTTAAACTCCAAGCTTCCTTCCTTCCTTCCAAAATGTCACGATTTCCGAATATGTTGTTAAGTAGATACTACTACTACCACCACAGCTTCAAATTTCGTCAGTGATAGTAGGAGCAATGATATTTACAATGAAATTCGTCAAAATATTGAGCTATTTCCTATGAATTTATCACGAATCTGCTGTAAAAAATATTCACGTCAACGCAGCTTTACCACTCGTCAAAATTATTTGTATGTGGATATATGTTCGTAAACATTTCGTCATCTCGCGCAACAGTGCCCGCGTTATAGATTGAGACTTGCACGCTCGTTATGTAACTTATCGTTTCAGGCCGAACTGTTTCGATTCAAGAATTCTTGGAAATCACCGTACATTTCGAAGGAGACTATGCAGAATAAGTAAAAAGTAAGTGTAGAAAATTTGAGAAAATTCCGGAACTTTTTTAATGTGCATCGTACATGCTCGCAAAAATGTGTGCTATGCGTCCAAAGAAAAGTTCAGTCTTTTCGAGCCTGTGTTTAGAGAAACCACGGATTGGCGGAAGTGAAATGCTTGTTGATGCCTTACCTTCTGTCTGCCATGGCTGCTCCGTGTTCTTACTGTACTTCACGGTTTTTCTTAATTCTGCTTACTTCGGACGAAAACAATCATGTTACCCGTCCCCCGACACCAACTGACGCTACGCAACGGCACGGACCGCTGCAGAGGCGCCTGTATGGTTGAGAACTGCGTCACGCAACGATATTCTTGTTTTATTCTTACCGTACGAGGACAAGCAGAAAAAAATCACAACGCAGTTTATGAAACTCTGCAGTGATAATAGGAGGGATGTAACTAGACTAGGACTCGTGTGGCAAATCCCACAAGACTATGCCAACTTTGTTATTATCTATTTATTTGTTAAGCAAAAAAGAAACAAAATTTAGTAAAATCAGTTTCAAGTCTTTCGCTATGTTGAAATCATTCTGACTTAAAAAGATTCGAATTATTTACCGCTTTTACCCTGGAGCCATGGCGGATTAGCCGCGCGTACTGGACCGCCGTGTTGAGGTGCGCGCGGCGGTCCGCCGTCGGGGGTTCGAATCCCCCCTCGGGCATAGATATTTGTTTCGTCTTTAGTATAATGTAGTTCATAAGTAGTTTGTAAGTTTGGGGACTGATGACCCCGCAGTTAAGTCCCTTAAGCTCTACAAACATTTGAACATTAGACAAAAAGAGCAACACGTTAACTGGATGTGCTTCGGTAGCTGAGTGGTAGCCGGCGCAATAACTCAGCGCTTTCGATCAGATTACTGGTGGTCATATTGAGTCAAGAATTCAAGGTGGTTGTTGTTATGGTCTTCAGTCCGCAAACTGGTTTGATGCAGCCCTCCACGCTACCCTGTCCTGTGCAAGTCTCTTCATCTGAGAATATGTACGGCAACCTACATCCTTTTGAATCTGCTTACTGTATTCGTCCCTCGGTCTCCCTCTACGATTTTTACCCCATACGCTTCCTTATAATGCTAAGTTGACGATTCCTTGATATCTCAGAATGTGTCCGACTAATCTATTCCTTCTCTTAGTCAGAAAATGCCAGAAACTCCTTTTCTCCCCGTTTCGGTAAAGCACCTCCTCATTAGTTACGTGATCTACCCATCTAATTTTCATCATTCGTCTGTAGCACCACATTTCAAAAGCTTCTATCCTCTTTTTATCTGAACTCCTTATCGTCCACGTTTCACTCCCATACAAAGCCACACTCCAGACAAATGCTTTCAGAAAGGACTTCCTAACATTTAAATTAATATTCGATGTTAACAAGTTTCGCTTCTTTAGAAACGCTTTTCTTCCCAAAGCCATTCCGCATTTTATATCAAGGTAACAGCTTAAAACAAACACGATCCTCGTCCACGATGAACCGATCTATCGAAAATCGAAAGAAAAAAGAGGGGTGGGGGAGGGTACGAGTGTTAAAGTTACCGAATTTCGAATGCAAAAGTCACGGGTTCGATCCCCTGAGATTCCAGAAATTCTTTCCGTTATTTATCACTTCCTTCAACTCTGGCAATATTGTGGTTTGTGAAAAATGTCAAGCACCACCTGGTTCGAAATTCACGTTAATGCGTAGTCCCCCCATAACCTACAGGGTAAGCCGAAGGCAACGGCATTCCACCACCTCCAACAGGATCACGCCTAGTGAAGTACTGTGGTATTCAAGCCTATCTTCGGATTGATGCCTGCTTTAATTTTTTAAGTAATCAATGTATGTAACGAAAGGGAACAGATGTGAGGAAATGTTTATGCTAAGTTTATGACGGTGCACCCGTCATGAATGGCGTGTATAGTGATAGGCAAGAAAGAATCAAGTCACAGTTTAAATTTAGTTCTTATATCAACCTACTTTCAAGGTATCGGTAACGCCAACGAAACCAAATACAGCGTGTTGGTTTGGTAGACAAGACACTTGGAGACTCATCGACGTTCGAGAAACTCTGGGGAACTAAATCGTAAGAGGAAAAAAATGAAATGAAGTATAAGTAACACGTCAGATTCAGTATAACCACTAGCACCTAATAGCACCCAAGGCCTTGTAGTCTGGAAGCATGTACGTGGCAGCTGCACATAGCTCTACACTGGACTGGTATTCGGGAGGACGACGGGTCAAACCCTCCCCCAGTCACCAAAATTTAGATTTTCTGTGATTTTTCTAAATTACTCCAGGCAAAGGCCAGGATTGTTCTTTATAACGGCACGACCGATTTCCTTACTCTTCCTTACCGAAAACAATACGAGCGTCTTTAATGATCAAGTTGTCGACCGAACGTTAAACCCTTGTTTTCTCCTCTCTCTCTCTTTATTTTTATTTTATTTTATTTATTTTTTCTTTGCATGTAACTTCTGAAGAACAGCGCGTCCAGAAACAAAGATGACCTGTTAGAGATTGACGTCATGCCGACGACGTGGTCATTACATGCAGAGGACACTCTGGTAACTGAAGTACGGCTAAGGACATCATCTACAGCTTTTTCAAAGAAACCAACCATCGGGGGGGGGGGGGGGGGGGGGGGGGAAGGGGAGACGATGATGAAGAACCTGCATGAGCTGATGTGGATTTGATTCGCCAACCTCCCGAAAGTGTCCTCAGTAACTAACCAGAACTAAAGGGTGCTGCACTCATTTGCAATCTGAAAGTATGTTTTCTTTTATTTACGTAAAAACTTACATTCTATAATATATAATTGGCGCAACTGATAACAGGTTTTTTTGACTGACGAGTAAGTTCAACGGAAACGTTGATAAATACGGTATAACTCTAAGAAATACGCCGCGCATCTTTCAATAGCCTGTTTGGAAAATTCCAAGATGCCTCTTTGTAAAAACCACGAATTTTCCTGAGTACGCTACGTTCCTATATCGCAGGCGTCGTGCAATGAAAATCATGAAAAAAAAAAAAAAAAAAAAATCAGCTCAGGCACAGGAGTGAACACATTCATTACTTTCACCCTGACTCAACGAATAGAAGGGAAACAGACTTTCGTATATAGTTTGTCCCTCCTGCCACACAGAAAACAGTAAAATATACATAAAATAATAACTACAAGCCGGCCGCAGTGGCCGAGCGGTCGGCGACGCGCCAGTTACAGTCTGCACGGCTTTGTGTAGTCTTTAGTGTAAGGTAGTTTATAAGCAGTTTGTAAGTTTAGGGACTGATGACCCCGCAGTTAAGCCCTTAAGCTTAACAAACATTTGAACATTTTTAATAACTAGAAATTCGCACTATGGTGATTATTAATTTGTGTATATTTTACTGTTTTAATTTTGACCAGCAATCCAGTTTATATCTGGCTATCCAACGGCATATGATTTTATAGATGACTATCATCCAGTTCAACTGCCAGGTCCGCGGTGGCCGCGGGGACTGAGGCGGTCCAGTCACGGTCTGCACGGCCACTACGGTCGGGGGTGCGAATCACCCCACGGGCATGGATATTTGTGCCGTCCTTAGAATTGGCTAGTCCGTAAGTAGTTTGTAAGTTTAGGGACTGAAGACCCCGTAGTTAAGTCCCATAAGCTTAACAATCATTTGAACTGCCAGGTTTTATGTGGAGTACTATAACAAACAGTTTAATGTCAATTGTAGGAGGCGAGAAGATGACACCATAGAGTGTCGTGTCGAAACCGTTTGTCTTAAACAAATAAAAAATAAAAATTGCGATCTTGGCATCAAACAAGCATTGGTTTGACAGGGAGTTGGCCAGTAGGCATAAGCTCAAAATGGAAGCAAGTGATGCCGTTACTGACAATAAGCATCGAAGAATATTAGATACAATGTAAAAATTATTTACAATTAAACAATAAATTACCTTTAAAATATAAAATTTAGAAGTGTGTGAAGTAACAGTACTGGAAAAAGTGTACTCTGACTACTGGTTGACGACAATTTCAGTGCAGCTGCAGAAATTCGTCCAACCCTTCGCGGTAAAACAAGTACAGCCTGTGAGCATGAGGGGTAATGGACGGGGGACAATCAATGGTAGTAGAATGGAAGTTAGGAATTTGGGTAGGTCGAGCAGCACACCCGAATAACCAAAGCTGTTCAATCGGTCGCTCGTGTGAAGACAGAAATACGGGTTCGGATCCCAGTCCAACACCAATTTTAGACTGTTGCCACAAAAAGGACGCTCCAGGCCATCCAAAATGCAATACCAAAAGGATCAGAAATGTCACAGTGAAATTTATTTGCTAGATAACACGTTCTATAACGATCACATAATACAAAAACAGTCATATGTGAATAGAGGAAAATACTGAAAACAATATGGAATATTGCTGCCATCGTTGGCTATACGCCTCGGTATTGAATCAAAGAAGCTCAGGATGAGTTTTTGGCGTATATCAGTCCATGCTGCTGGCACAAATTGTCAAAGTTGATCTGGTGTTGCAGCATGTAGACTATCCTGTGACGTGACGTACCTTCTCTTTTTAACCAGACCAAGTTGTATCAGTCAAACACAAAATACACGTATTACACTATGCATGGCTTAGTAAATGAAATATGGCTCGAAGTAGTCTAAGAGATGAGCCATACAAGTCTGCTTTCATACCCAGCAACTACAATAGCTGTAAATGATACCTAGTACCTGTCATCCTGTAGTCAAGCACTCTGGGCATAGGCTAATATTTGCGAAATAATAACGACATATAAAATACAGATAATGACTAATTATTCATTATTAAAAAAGGAGAAAGGGATAATGTAGACAACTATAGACCTATTTCTATGCCATCGGTTTTTCTAAAGTTATTGAAAAGGCTGTATATTCAAGATTGATAATTTCAGTTCACATAATTTGTTGTCAAACGTACAGTTTGGTTTTAGAAGTGGTTTAACGACTGAAAATGCTGTGTTTTCGTTTCTCTTTGAGGCACTTGATGGGTTAAATAAGAGGCTATGGGCATTAGGCCTCTTCTTTGATTTAAAAAAAGCTTTTGAGTGTGTTGATCACAAAATATTGTTGCAGAAGCTGGAACATTATGGAATACGAGGGGTAGCTCACAACTGGTTCACCTCTTACTTTAATAATAGACAACTGAAGGTAATTCTCGGCAGTGTAGAAAATGGCTATGACGTACAATCGTAATGGGGCACAATTAAGTGTGGGGTGCCCGAGGGGTCTATTTTGGGATCGCTGCTGTTTCTTATTTATATACATGATATGCCTTCGAGTGTAACAGGTGACTGTAAAATATTTTTGTTTGCTGATGATACCAGCTTGGTAATGAAGGATGTTGCTCGTAATAATGACACAGTATCAAATAAGGCAGTTCAAGAGATAAGTTCATGGCTTGTAGAAAACAAGTTGATGTTAAATCACAGTAAAACTCAGTTTTTACAATTTCTAACACATAATTTGACGAAAGCTGACATATTGGTTACACATAATGGGCCAATGTTCAGGATCTTGTTCCAAAACTAAATTCTGCCATATTTACTATTAGAACAATATGTGAAATAAGTGATTTTTCAGAACGAAAAGTAGTCTATTATGCTTACTTTCACTCACTTATGACGTACGGCATTATTTTTTGAGGTAACTCGCATGATGCAAAAAGGATATTTCTGGCTCAAAAACGGGAGGTTCGAGCAATATGTGGTGTAAGTTCATGAACGTCATGTCGACCCCTTTTCAGTAGTCTGGGAATTTTGACACTGGCGTCACAATAGGTTTTTTCTTTAATGTCGTTTGTTGTTAATAATATCAGCTTAGTAGCGTTCACTCGGCGGATACTAGACAGAAGTCGAATCTACATTTGCATCACACCACCTTGACACTTGGACAGAATGGTGTACAGTATTCTGCTGCCACAAGAACTAAAGAATCTTAGCACTAACCCACACGCTTTCAAATCTAAACTGAAGAGTTACCTCATGGCTCACTGCTTTTTTTCTGTCGAGGAACTCCTAGAAAAGTTAAACAATTAAGCTAATTAATTTTTTTTTTATTATTTTCACTTTATCTTAAGTCTGTGTGCATAGGACTACTTAAAAATTTTCTATTACAATTCTTGTGTAAAAATTGATGTATTGACTTGTTCCATGACCATGGAGTCTCACTCCTCAATTGGGTCCTATGGAACAGAAAACCATATTATTATTATTTTTTTTTGTGTCCCAGCCTTGTCGTCGCTTTTCTGTCTCGTTTCCGTCGTAGGTGTCGGTGGCCGAGTGGAATGAGACCGACACAGGAATAAAGATAACACGCTTGTGCAGGTACGGAGGGGAGCAGCCAGAAACTAGAAACACTAGAGTAAATTAGAACGAGATATATATTGCACAGAATTTATACAATACTTAACTTTTACATAGTGCTGCAGAATGTTGATACATAGTTGAGCTAGAGTCCTGCCTAGTGCCTAACTGATAGCCAAGTCTTCACTGGTGCCTATCTGATTGCGAAGTCTTTACTGGTTGCTATCTCAGTCCCAAGTGAACGATCCTCCAGGAAACCCGCCGAAACCTGGGGAAGGGCGCACGCTTCCGCCCAGATTGAGCAGGTCATCTTCTGTGGTGCGTAGCCCAAGCTGGGGGGACCCGCACGGTCCCGGAGTCCTTCTCAGTGACGCTGTCAGCTGAGGCGGCGACAGAGGCAGAGGGGCCGACTGCATAGGAGGCGCGTCGACATCCATCGGGATCTCGTAGCCCGGGGACGAACGATGTGGCTGTGCTCCCTGGCGGTGAACTGGGTCTGGAATCAAGAAACCGGAGACAGGATCGCGCGGCCTGTGCAGGCTCCATTGGTTTGCGTGGCGCCGCAACTCCGACCCTGTGGAAGAACGTACAACAAACATATTGCGACCAAGCACTCGTTGAATGGTACCCGGCAACCATGTCTTCTTGTTTCCAGCAAACACCCTGTACAGCACCGGCGTAGAAACCTGAAAACGCGTAGCGCCATACGAACCGACTCGGTGCGTGGGAGGCTGCAGCAGGTGAAGGAGAGTGCGGTGACGGCGGCCGTGTAGCAGCTCGGCAGGAGACGGGCCGTCACGTGGCATGCACCGATACGTAGACAGGAAAATTTGAAGAGCTTGCTGCCTGGAGTGCTGACCTTTCATCTTTTCCATGTGAGACTTGAATGTTCGAACGAAACGTTCTGCTTCACCATTGGACTGAGGGTGAAAAGGTGCTGTGGTGATATGCTGAATGCCATTCACACGACAAAACTGTTGAAATTCCGCACTAGCAAACTGAGGTCCATTGTCACTGACGATAGTTTCAGGCAAGCCTTCGATGCAAAACACTGATGTTAAGGCACTGATTGTACTAGAAGCTGTCGTTGAGTTCATGGCAATCACAAAAGGAAACTTGCTGAAAGCGTCTACAACAATTAACCAGCGCGTATTCTAGAAAGGTCCGGCAAAGTCAATATGTAAACGTTGCCATGGTCCCTTGGGGCGTGGCCAGTCTGAGAAACGCTGTGGAGGAGCCGCCTGATGCTCCGCACAAACTGTACACTGTGATGTCATGCTATCTGAGCGTCCATACCAACCCAGGTACAATGACGTCTGGCCAGTTGCTTTGTCCTAACAATGCCCCAATGTCCTTGATGCAGGAGGCGTAACACTTCTCGTTGCAGGGAACGAGGAACAATCACTCTTGCTTGGTCGTTGTCGGTATGCAACAACAGTACACCCTGACTTAAAGATAATGCATGACGTTGTGCAAAATAACGTCGAACCAGAGACCGATCAATGTCTTTGGCTCTGGCAGGCCACCCTGAGCGAACAAAACGTGCTACCACACTTAGGTCTGCATCCGCAGCTGTTTCCTGTGCAACCCGACGAGAGTTCAAAGGAAAGTCTGCGACAGCGGAAGCATCTCTGGAGTCTATCTGACAACATGCCATTTCTGAAGAATCAAATGATACATCCTGGCCAACCGGAAGTCGGGAAAGTGTGTCCGCGTTGGCATGTTTAGTGGTAGGTCGGTACAAAATCTCATACTGATAATTTGACAATATCAAGGACCATCTCTGAAGCTTTTGTGCCGTTCGTGGCGGAATTGGCTTTGTGGGTGAGAACAACGACTTGAGAGGCTTGTGGTCTGTCAACAAATAGAATTTTCTGCCATAGAGATAATGATGAAACTTTGTGACGCCGTAAATGATTGCTAAGGCCTCCTTTTCAATCTGACTGTAATTCTGTTGCGTCGGCGTCAGTAGCTTGGATGCAAAGGCAATAGGACGATCGTAAGAACCAATACGATGTGAGATCACTGCACCCAGACCGTACGACGAGGCATCGACTGCTAGCACTACAGGCTTCTGTGGGTCAAAGGGAATCAAACATGCATCACTGAGTAGTGCAGACTTTAATTTGTCAAAGGCAACCTGACAATCTTTAGACCATACAAAAGGAACATTCTTCCTACATAAGTGATGCAGTGGAGCTGCAATCTGAGAGGCATTGGGAATAAACCTGAAATAATAGTTCAGCTTTCCCATTACTGCTTGCAATTCGTGCACATTCTTAGGAGGAGGCAAGTCTTTGATTGCTCGAAGATGTGACTGTAAGGGATGTATTCCTTGGGCATTAATCACATGGCCTAGGTACTCTATTTCAGTTTGAAAAAAACTTTGCTTTATTGCAACGTAGACCTGCTGCAGTCAAAACTTTGAAAAGGCACTCCAGGTTTGCTAAATGTTCTTCAACTGTACGTCCGGATACCACAATATCATCTAAATAGTTCGAACAACACGGTACAGAAACTGTCAGCTGTCCCAAAAAACGCTGAAAAATAGCGGGGGCGGAAGAACTGCCAAAGGGTAGGCGTTGAAATTGAAAAAGGCCCATGTGAGTATTAATGACGAAATTTTTTTTTGACTCGTCATCAAGCGGAATTTGTAAGTATGCCTCTGCTAAATCAATCTTAGAAAAGAAACGAGACTGTCCTAATTTGTCCATTAGTTCGTCAGGTCTGGGCAGGGGATAAGTGTCTACAATTGTTTGACTGTTCACTGTTGATTTGAAGTCCGCACAGAGACGAAGTTTTCCTGACGGCTTGGGTATAATTACTATAGGCGAGGCCCACTGAGTCGCAGAAACAGGAGAAATCACCCCACTATCTTGCCAACGTTTAAGTTCTTCGCCAACTGTATCACGCATTGCGATAGGCACTGGTCTAGCTTTACGAAATTTTGGAACTGCAGATTCTTTTAAAGTTACATGTGCCACGAAGTCTTTTGCACAACCTAGTTCCGGCGAAAACAAGTCACTGTATTTTTCACATAATGCATTAATTTTGTCCTGAGGCACTACTGACGAAATTTGAAGCACATCTCTTTGAATTGATAAACCAAACAAGTCAAAAGCATCTAGTCCAAAAATGTTCTGTGTCGATTTGGCCTGAAGAACTACAAAAGAAACTGTTTTTGTTACACCTTGAAAAGAGGTGGGCAGGCTACACGTTCCTAGCACGGGAATATTTTGACCTGTATAAGCTGTTAACACTTGCTGTGACGGCGACAATTTTGGCGAACCCAGAAGTTCATAAGTATCTTTATTTATTAATGTTACAGCGGAACCAGTATCAAGCTGAAATTGCACCGTCTTATTTTCTATGAAGAGAGTCACAAACAGTTTTTGCTTGCGGCGCTGACAGGTGCGCGAATGTGGGCAACGTCTGCTACGGTTTGTTTACTGCACTTGCGCGGGCCGCGTAGTGAAGTAAGCGGCGCAGACTCGGCACGCAGCGGATTAACAACACTGTCACTAGATGGCACTACCGCCGGATCGGCGTCCGCGCAAGCATGCGAAGCTACTCCAGATGAACTAACTACTGCACTACACTTTTGAGTAGCTACTTGATGTCTACTGTCACTAGCTACACAGTACTGGGCACTATTACAAGGAGCAGTTGCAGAAGGCACTATTTTCACTACAGGAATGCACTGTTCATAGTCATTTTGCTTGTCCCGAACCCTTTTCCGTTGCACTGTTTTACGCGCTCGTCGGCGCTTGCTACGTGATGCACTATATAGTTTTGCCATAGGCGCAGAACTACTTTCTTGCAATTGAGATCCAAGGAAAGCACTGTTCAATTCCACAGCCCATATAACATTTACAGAATGAACTGTTCTCACACTCTGCGAAGCACTGTTTCTAACGGTACCGTTCTTTGAGTTTTTAATTTGCATACACACAGATTGTACATGTCCTGATTTGCCACATTGATAACAGGTTGCGTTGCGACTAGGGCAATGAGCACGCTTGTGGCGAGACACACACTGGGGGCAAGATTTACGTACATTTTTCTGAAATGAGCGTTGGCGCCCGTTATTCAAATCACTGTTTCTAACACGACGGGGCGACCTTTGCGTCGCACTTTTACACTGGCTACTGTTCACTGTCCGTTCAGCACGGCCTGTACTATTGTAAGAATCACTAGTGCTACACTGAGAACTACGGCTAGGAAAGCAACCGTTGCGGCGCACTGAATTAACACTGTGGCTTTGCATTTCTACATCTGCTAAGTCAAAAGTATCATGCGCCTCTATAAGCTGCAGTACACTGTAGAATGAGGGGTCAGACTGTTTCAGAATTGCTGGTCTTTTTCTGGGGTCCTGAATATTCTGCGTAATCGCATCCCTCAACAACACGTCACTATACGAAAGTCCACAAGAGCAAGTAAATTTACATTTGCGGGTTAAGCCCTTCAATTCCGTAATCCACTCTTGGTGTGACTGCTGCGGTAATTTTTTAAGTCTGAAAAATCGGTACCGTGCCGCAGCTACGAGAACTTTTCTCTCATAATGAGCATTTAGTGCCTCTACTATTTGTTCAAAGTCTACATCACGAGGAGATACGTCGGGGAAACGTTTTTTCAGTAACACGAAGGTGTTGGTGCCAACCACAGATAATAGCAGATGCTTCACTTTCTGACCTGTAATTTGATGAGCCGCGACGAGTTCTTGAAACTGTGCGAAGTAGTCGCTCCATTCTTCCTCACGTTCGTTGTACTGGCGAAACGTAGGAAGCGTTGCGGCGGCAGGTGTGGGCTGCTGAAGCGGCGGCTGTTGTTGTTGGTTAGCTGCTTGCGCTGTGAGCTGGGCCACAGCCTGCAGGAGTTGTGTTATTTGCGCCGTCTGTAACTGAATAATTTCCATTAAGTTTGGGTTCGGGGTAGTGACCATGCTGACCGATTAGGCGCCGCGCATACAAGTAAATTATAACAAAACACAAATGCAATATGAAAGAGGACACGCTGCAACAAAAAAGTCCACAAAACACGTAACAAAATATCTTCCCCCAAAATTCTTATAATAAGGGTGGGTGGGCGGGAGCAATTTCTGTGTGCTCCGACTACTACTGCTGTCTGGCTGCTGCAAGCGGGCTGGTCCACGGATCGTCTATCACTCCTCGTCGCCACTTTTGTGTCCCAGCCTCGTCGCCGCTTTTCTGTCTCGTTTCCGTCGTAGGTGTCGGTGGCTGAGTGGAATGAGACCAACACAGGAATAAAGATAACACGCTGGTGCAGGTACGGAGGGGAGCAGCCAGAGACTAGAAACACTAGAGTAAATTAGAACGAGATATATATTGCACAGAATTTATACAATACTTAACTTTTACATAGTACTGCAGAATGTTGATACATAGTTGAGCTAGAGTCCTGCCTAGTGCCTAACTGATAGCCAAGTCTTCACTGGTGCCTATCTGATTGCGAAGTCTTTACTGATTGCTATCTCAGTCCCAAGTGAACGATGTCGTTCACTGGTGGCCACGAGCGGAGTTGTCGCAGAGTGCGCTCGTGGCTGTCGTCGTAAGAACGCCGCGCCGTGCGTGCATGGCGGCGCGCGGCGAAAGTAGGTGGCGCGCACTTTGGACTTGTGCGACACCACATTATTATTATTACTTTTGCAAATGAAATAGACAACGTCTTATAATTCAGTTGATTAATGTTTATTCCAACACAAGATTTATCTGCTGGAAGTGGTCCTACTCAAATAAAATTATTTAATTAGAAATAAACTTTTTCAGTTATCTGAACCGATGCTGTAGCTGCATTATGAGAATGGTAGCAAAATCCTCAACTAAGTAACCATGAGGATGCTCAGATACTAAGTCCATTTAGCGATCACGCAAACACAAAATAATCATCACTCAAAGTAGTTCAAGTCTTACTTCGACAAATAGCATATCAGCACTCGTTAATTCCCGTATAAAATAAGACACTGTTCAGTTACAATCGCGAAATGGAATCGTCAGCCCTCGGCCAAGTAAGAGTCCCAACATGCGTTTAAGTTCCGACAAAGCGGCCGTTTGCCGCGCAAACCAGGTAGGTTCTCCTTGTTCCAAGATGAAACATAGTGTCCTTCCAGCCCCAAGAAGCCATCCACCAGCACTGTCCAAGTATTTCAGTTGACCATAGCAGTCTTCTGCCCTAGCCACAAGCTCAATGATGACATGGCGGTCTAAGTGAAACCACTGGAGAACCATTTGCAGTTGGAACAGGTGTGAAACAGAGCTGTATGATAGTGCAAACGCTTTTTCTTATATACAGTTCAACTATATTATATATTCCTCCAGGAATACAAATCACATACCGCATGAATGGCAAGCTGTTTAACTCAGCAGTCTCAAGGCTAAAATATTGTTAACATCCGTTACAGAGCTTCAGTATGCAGACGATAATGCTATAATGTCCCAATCAGAAAAAGACCTCCAACTCATTTTAAATGCTATTGCTGGTGCATATCAGTGACTAGGACTCAAAGACAACATTCAGAAGACCAAACATTTATACCAACCATCTCCTGGAACCTCTACGCAAGGTCTTAAAATAACAATCAACAGCCATCCACTTGAGAATGTCAAATGTTTCTCATTCCTAGGTAGTCATCTCTATGCAAAAGCCAACATCAATGCAGAAATCAATTATCGGGTGAAATGTGCTGGGACTGCATTCGGAAGTCTGCGGCTGAGAATATTCAACAACCACGACATCGTCAGGCTCTAACTTCTCCCAGCGTATGGCGTATTAAAATAAATTACGGGTATCCAGCCAGGTATAAAAGTCGGCGCCGGTCGATATTTCGGCAGGAGTACACCCTGCCATTCTCAAGGCAGTACTGTAGTGAGGGAGAAATGTGCAACGACGTTAAAAACCTCGGTTCTCAATGTGAACAGAAAGACAACACATACTGAGCAGGCAAGCACGTTGCACCATCACACGACCAAAGATGAAAACCTTCAGCAATATCGATAATAAACATTGGTTTTCAGAGGGTGGGGTGGCATTAATTTTGTTCCACTGTTCACTGAAAAGTGAGAGAGCAGGAACCATTCAGAATTCAAAGAAAAACCTCCATCATTATTCAGCAGGTTATTCGATAATTTTATTTCAGTCGCTTCCTTGATAACACAATCCCAGTAGTTTAAAGTGTATGCCAAAATTCCCGTTCTGTTCTATCCCATCAGGTGACCTGTACCCAAACAGTGTTCGGCAACAGCAGACTTTTAGATTGTTCAAACGTGTGTGACGTCTGTGCTTAATACATCGGTCCTCGACAGTCCTATTCGCTTGACTAATATATGAGATGCCACAGCTGCATGGGATACGGTAGACACCGGCCTTGCGCAAACCCAGATCATCCTTAACGTACGCTAACAGCGCCTTAATTTTAGAAGGTGGTCGAAATACGAACTTCACATCATCTTTACGTAAAATATGGTCAGTCTTGTTAGAAATTCTGCCAACGTATGGCAGAAAGGCCATTACCTTGGGTGCCACCTCCGTGCTATCATCACTAGCCCGTTGCACATTTGGTTGACAGCGCAACACACTTATAATCTGCCCTTCATTATAACCATTCTGGCGAAAAGTGACCTCCAGATGGGGCAACTCGGTAGAACCCCTTCACGTTGAGCTGGTTGGTAACAACTATCAGCCTGCATATATAAATCTGTGTGAGTTGGCTTCCTATAAAAAACATGTCCCAACATGCCATCTACCTTCCTTCTAACAAACACATGAAGGAAGGGAAGGCAACCATTCTTTTCCATCTCCATGGTGAAACGGGTGTTAGGATGGATTGAATTTAGATGTTCCAAGAAATTATTCAAGAGTTCATTAACATGAGACCAAATAACAAATTTGTCGTAAACATATCTGAAAAGAAAAATGAAAAAAAAAATCAAGCAGGTTTCAATGCCGCTGACTCCAATGAACGTTCTTCAAAGTCCTGCATGAATAAATCAGCAATGATAGGTGACAAGGGACTTCTCATCGCATTGCAGCCACAGCAACGTGGGTCGAGTACAGCTATCAAGTAAATAAAACCCAAGCTTCATGCAGTGTAGTTGAAAAATCTCATCGCCGGTATGTGGCGGACAATGTTTCGTTCCAGGTAGCAGACGTCAGATGGAGATCCGATTGCCTTGCTGTCAGTTTGTAGATAGGAAAGGGCGGAGTCTTGGAGCTACGCTCGTTATCGCATACGTCACACAGGAGCGATAATCTGAAGTTATCGGCAGATAGCAGCGACAAAGCGCGAGCTGCGATTTTATTTCGACAGTACACGTTCTGACACCGAGACGACCTTGGACGCAGCGAAGCATTTCTGCAACTATTGGATTTGTAAGGTACAGACTAGATGACGTCATATTGTGCATAGTAGCACCCAATAAGCACAGACAGAACAGTACGGAATAATTAAATAGTTGTGTTAGCTTTTTTTCGCTACATACATGTTTTTCATTTAAGGATCAATGTATGTGAATTTCACTGCTGTTAACCCACATTGTTAAGGACAATTATGACTGTAAAGCCCAAGTCATGACATGTCACGCAGTGTCCACTACTGAAGTTGCAGTATGGAGGGTGTAGCAAAATATTGTAGGCGTCTACCTCATTGCTGCCATAGGTAAAGACGGCGTTTTACATCACGGTTAACATCATCACCATCATCTTATCATTATCAGCGTCTTTATCATCATCATCTTTATCATTATCACCATCTTCTCATCATCATCATCATCAACTATTCAACATTATTGTTTTCGTATCATCTTTTCATCAACATCTTTTTCATCATTGTCGTCGTTCTCAGGCCTTTTCCTTTTTCATATTGTCCACCCATTTTACTAGAAGTCTGGCTACAAGCTGTCGTCGACCTCCAGCAAAATCTTTCCGTTTCTGTCCATTCCTTCAATGCGTTCGATTCCCCCCCCCCCCTAGTTTTTAGTTTATTTTCCCGTATTCTTACTATATACCCAGCCACAGACATCGTCTAATTTTCTTCTGTGATATTTTTACTGTGCAGATCTCATTGTTGAACATTAACACGGAGACTGTCGGCATCTTACTCAATTACAAAACTTAATATTTTGGGTTTCTTCATAACTTTTCGTTGACTGTCTCGCATACTATTTGAGACTTGCTCTTTTATCAGCAACCTCTATTATTTCGCCTAGTAATTAAATTTTCGTACCCTTCTTGATTGGTTAACATCTCATATGTGTTTTAGTCCGTAAAACTGTGTCTCTTGAAACCCCATCGCCTTGTTTCCTGTTACAGAAAGTTTCAGGTTAAAGTCTTCTATATCATTTTACATCTTACTCAGTGCTAATTGCAGTTCTTCTTACGAATGACAAAAAATATTCTCGTATTTCGTAAATATCGGTGGTAATTATAACAGCATTTCCACGTTCAAAGCTGTTTTATTCTTTGGACATCGATTCTTTATAGAATACTGGGTTTACTGGCTGTGTCGTAAATAATGTATATCAATTTACAGCGACATAAACTTACAACTTTTTTGGGAAATCTTGTATATGACTAGATGACGTCCCGTCTGGTACTACCACAGGAAATCATGAATCTAGTCACGCAATTGTGCCAGTACCCCTTAGGCACGTAATTTGTTTAGAATCTGCTTGTGAGGAACGGTGTGAAGAGCCTAATAGTCTAGGAAAATGGAGGTACCGAAATAGTTAAACTAGGATTTTTGTGGCTTCTGCCAAAAAAGAGAGACATGTACAATTTTTTTACAATTTCTGATCGCTTGATTCTCGTTTCTAAGTCGGCAGATGTTGGTAGAAGTCGGAAGACTTCGTCACGCTATTAATTATGTCTTCCGCCTCTACCAGTGTCAGAAATTCTACAAAACTGTTCACAGCATTGTAGTAACATCGCAATACATAGGGGATGTTGTACAGTGAGCCGGCCGCGGTGGCCGAGCGGTGTGCGACGCGTCAGTCACGATCTGCACGGCCACTACGGTCGGGGGTTCGAATCCCCACTCGGGCATTGATATTTGTGCCGTCCTTAGAATTAGCTAGTTCGTAAGTAGTTTGTAAGCTTAGGGACTGATGACCCCGTAGTTAAGTCCCATAAGCTCTACAAAGATTTGAACATTTGAATGTCGTACAGTGATATCGGAATAAACATCAACAAAAGTAGGGGAAGGCGATATAATGCCGTCAACTTAAATCGGACACTACTGAGAGAAACATATTAGGAAATAGGACAGTAACAGTACGCTACTGGCTATCAGAAACGCAACAGCCCTAAGGACCGGAGACATTACTGCCAAATATATTTGGGAGGTAACGAATTTTTCAGATGATTGGAATACAGCCCCAGACTCTAATCCGACAGGCAGAATCGTAATTGGAACGATATTATTTTTAGCGATAAATCCTACTCCACCACAATGGTCAGATTAACCTCTGGAGACATCGTGGTGCAGTGTCGTGGTGGATACACCAGTTTTCGCCACAGTACCAACGTTAAACATCGTCGTGCGTGGCCAGTACTTGGATGGGTAATTTTGTGTCTCGTTGCGGCCGGTTGTCCTAGGCGTCAGGTGGCCAAGTAGAGAGAGACCGGCACAGGAAAGTAGGATGCACGCGTGTGCGGGTACAGAGTCTGAGGGACAGCAGAAACTTGAAACACTACGCTAGATTAGTACAAGACATGTATTTCGCAGAAACATTATAATACTTAACTTTTACAAGTTTGATGACTGCAGACAAGTGAAATGCTGATACATAGTTTATCTAGATAGAGCCTGCCTACTGATGAGAGTCTGTTCTAGTGCCTGTCCTACTGCTAAGTGACTGATACAGTCCAGTGGTGGCCACGAGTGGGGTTGCAGCAGAGGGCGCTCGTGGCTGACGTCGTAAGAACGCCGCGCCGTGCTTGCATGGCGGCGCGCGTCGAAAGTACGTGGCGCGCACTTCAGACTTGTGCGACACCACAAGTAACGTTCCGGTATGCCACGCACTGTTGACAATTGACCCTTTGCCTTACGGCAGAGGGGACAGGAGGGGTGGTAGTGAAAAGTCCCTGATCACCGCGCGAAGGATAAGGGAAACCGCCATATTTCTATCCTATAAACTTATAAACGGTCGTATGTGTAATTACAGAAAACAGTCGTCAAAATACGGAGAACTGAAGTAAGCTGCGGTGGAGTGGCCGTTCTCATTAAGGCGCTATGCTCCGATGCGCGAGGCCGTTCCCCGTCGGAGGTTCGAATCCTTCTTCAGGCATGGATGTTTGTGTTGACTTTAGTATAAATTAGTTTATGAGGAGTTTGTAAATTTAGGGACTGATGACCTCGCAGTTAAGTCCATTATGCTTCACAAACATTTTTTGAAACATGATGATTTCGTGTGGCATTTCTGGCCGTTAGACCCCAGGTGGGATCATTTAACATTTGACACGAAGTAAAGCAAGATGGCGGCATCAGGCTTCAGTCAAAGAGACAAGTTTGCCAGTCTAGTAATATACCGAAATGTCTGTGAAGTAATCGTAGCGTTTCTGATTTCCTTTATTCTGGTTGTAATGGATTTATTTCTCGATTGTCATTGTTCATTTGTAGTTCCTTGTAGCTGTCTGAGTTTACTGATTGCCGCGGCGGAGCGACCGAGCGCATTAAGGCGCTATGCTACGATGCACGAGGCCGTTCCCCGTCGGGGGTTCGGATCCACCCTCGAGCATGGATGTTTGTGCCTTCTTTAGTATAAGCTAGTTCATAAGTAGTTTGTAAGTTTAAGGACTGATGACCCAATAGGTAAGTCCCATAACCTCTTACAAACATTTCAACATTTTATTGAGTTTACTGATTGTCGTTTTATTTTTATTTTTTGTTTTATGAGGTATTGAATGGAACTGTGGGCTCTAGAAAATTAAGTGCTAGCTGAGGAAATCCTGGATATTCTTATGTTTGATTTCAGTATCCGAGCGGGAATGGCGGCGCAATCTAAGGCGCCACGTCACTGATTGCTCTGCCGCTCCCGCCGGAGCTTCGAGTCCTCCTTCTGATATGGTTGTGTGTGTGTGCGTTGTCCGCCTCCATAATCCAGTAGACAGCGTGGTAGATTACTATGCAGGGGAACCGGATTCAATTCCCAGTCGGGTTGGAGATTTTCTCCAATCGGGGACTGGGTGTTGTGTTGTCCTCATCATCATTTCACCATCATAGAAGCGCCATAGAAGACCCCATCTGGGGTCTAACGGCCAGAAATGTCACACGAAATCATCATGTTTCAAAAAATGTTTGTGAAGCTTATGGGACTTAACTGCGGGGTCATCAGGCCCTAAACGTACAAACTACTTACGAACAAGCTTATACTAGAGACAGCACGAACATTCATGCCCGAGGGGGGATTCGAGCTCCCGACGGGGAACGGCCTCACGCATCGCAGCAAAGCCCCTCAATGCGCTCGGCCGCTCCCCGCGGAGCAGAACCTATTCTTTACTAACATTCTAACACTCTCTAGTCAATAAATAAATATAAGCCGGCCGCGGTGGCCGAGCGGTCTATGGCGCGCCAGTCACGTTCTGCACGGCCACTACGGTCGGGGGTTCGAATCCCCTTCAAGCATGGATATTTGTGCCGTCCTTAGTATTAGCTAGTTCATAAGTAGTATATAAGTTTAGGGACTGATGATCCCATAGTTAACTCCCATAAGCTCTACAAACATTTGATTTTTAAAAATCAATCAATCAAATAAATATAAACATTAGTATGAATTATGTTCTTGTCCTTGTAACTGGTAATATACGTACATATTAAGGCTGAAAATCTAAGTAAACAATATAGACATAATTTATTATTATTTTTTGCAACGAAATTATTTGCTAACTGATGGATTGTATCAAATCGAAATAAAACAAACTTCTCTGAGCAAAGAGTTTTATACGAGGGTTGGAACGTAAATAGTGGCAACTATTTACACACATCCGGTATGAAAGCGTTACATGTTTGCACCTGTAACCGCGGCAAATCATCATGTGTGTGCGTTGTCCTTAGCGTACGTTAGTTTAAGTGGTTTGTGAGTCTAGGGGCCGGTGGCTTTAGCACTTTGGTCTCTAAGATTTGCAAACATTTGCAACAGTTTTTGAGTTCAGCGGAGGGGTGACAACGTTTTAAGGAGGATCGTTGTGACTCTCTCTCTCTCTCTCTCTCTCTCTCTCTCTCTCTCTCTCTCTCTCTCTCTCTCTCTCTCTCTCCACATTGAGAATGGCCTCGGGGTTTGAGGGAAATCCACGCCAGTACACTCGACAACGAAATATAATTGTCTTCATTCCAACATCGTCTCTGTTATGCTTATCTGTCGTGTTTATTAAACTTAGAGAATTTAGGAATTTATGCACCAAACTTATAGGAGAAGTGTCTTTTTTTATTATTTGGGCATCAAAGCATCTGTTAATAACCAAAGTACATTAAATACGGTAGCAAGGAAATCATTTCTGAAAATAACGAATTTGTTAATACTAAAGTATTTTTTGGATTTGTATGTCAGGAGTGTAAAACAAATGTTTGTAAATCTATGGGATTTAACTGTTGTGGTTACCAGTCCCTAGGCTTACAAACTACTGAAACTGACATAGTAACGTAAGCATAAGACACAACCTATGCGCGAGAGAGGACTCGAACCGCCGAAGGGGAGCAACCGCGCGCTCCGCCCTAAGGTGCCTTAATAATAAACAGCACAGACAAAAAGCAGTGCTATAGAAGAATGGTGAAGATTACATGGGTAAACCGAATAACAAAGAGACGAAATCGAATTGGCGATAAACAAAATGTCTGACACTACTAAAAGCAGGTATTGTGCACACGGTGGCGTTAAGGATTAATTAATTTTGTATTGGAAGGAATTAAAGTCAAGGAGGAGGGTTTAAATTGTAAATGTAGACCTAGGAATTTATACACTACAGTATCATATTGGCCAGGATTAAACGGATGTACGTTGCTGTAGTTCTGCGGAGATGAAGAGGCTTGCAGAAGATGGTCTACCGTGGAGAGCTGTATCGGTCTTAGGACTGATGAACACAACATCGAACATTAAAGCTGTTACGATCCAGTTCCCTATGATTCTCGAAAATTACTAAGAATGGACATTGAATCAATGGAAATAACCGACATCGAATGTTATTATTGATAGCTGGTAAGGGGTAAGTAACAATACCTTACTTCTTGAGAATCAATATGTGATTAAGGCACTTCCAGAAATTATTTAAGCCTTTGTTAATTCACGTCTCTGAACGAATATGGTAACACACTATTGAACATGTGTCTAAATCCAAACAATACAAATGTGGCAGCAATGACGATACTGATCATGATATCGATCGTAAATTGTATGCCACATATGGAACTTCAGTAAGAACTTTACCTAGGGATACGAGTGAAGAAGCGAGGATTAAAATTTGGTAATCTTTAGTTGCCCAAGTTTTCCTCTACGGTCCAGAGAGTTGGGTCACAATCATAAAACATCTAAGTACAGTAATGATATCTCAAAAGACGATCTTGATATCTTCTGAAGCTTGCACGAGACAATATGCTGACATAAGTGTATATTTTTAAAGTGGAAGATAGTATACTAAAAACATGCCAGAAGAAAAACTCCCGATCGAAGCATAAATCGTGTAGACCTAACTGTAGAAGAGACTTTAGAAGACCAAGTCAATGTTGGTAACATCATGTTCTGTACTTTAAATTATCAACTCATTAAAATAAGAAGAAATTCGGCACTAAAATTCTTTTTACAAAATAGCACCTGTTCGTGAGATAACGTGTGAGTCAGATCCATGTACAATCGTGTTTTATCCGATACAAAATGTGTTAAATTAAATAACTTAATGGAAACCTTATGTGTGAGCAAAGAAGCGTGGCAAATTAATAGGAAATGTAAACAAAACTGCGACCGTTTCAGTAATGTGACACATATCAGTACAAGCTCTTCTGAGAGGGACCATTACACGAAACATGATCAGATCGCTAACCACAAAGGCAGACTAGCTTTATGCACGGTAATTAAACGAGTTTAAAGTGACAAATTAAAATCTATGCACATCGCGCATGTTGTTGTGGTCTTCAGTCCGTAGACTGGTTTGATACAGCTCTCCATGCTACCCTGTCCTGTGTAAGCCTTTTCATCTGAGAATAAGAACGGCAACCTACATTCTTTTGAATCTACTTACTGTAATCATCCCTCGGTCTTCCTCTATATTTTTATCTCACACACTTCCTTCTAATGCTAAGTTGACGATTGCTTGATGTCTCAGAATTTGTCCCACCAATTTATCCCATCTCTTAGGATATTCCAGAAACTCCTTTCCTCCGCAATTCTGCTGAGCACCTCGTCATTAGTTACGTGATCTACCCATCTGATCATCATTCGTCTGTAGCACCACATTTCAAAAGATTCTATCATATTTTTGTCTTAACTGCTTACTGTCCACGTTTCACTTTCACACACTCCAGACAAACGCTGTGAGAAAGAACTTCCTAACATTTAAATCAATATTTGAAGTCAAAAAATTTCGCTTCTTCAGAAACGCTTTTCTTCTCATAGCCAATCTGCATTTTTTATCTTCTTTACTTCGCCCATCAGAAGTTATTTTGCTACCTAAATTACAAAACTTCTCTACTACTTTTATTGTCTCATTGTGCCTAATCCAATTCCTTCAGCGACGCCTGATTTTCTGACACTACATTCCATTACCCTTGTTTTACTCTTTTTAATGTACATCTTATACGCTCCTTTCAAGATGCTGTCCATAACAATCAACTGCTCTTCCAGGTCCTCTGCTGTCTCTGACAGAATTATTATGTCATTGATAAACTGCAATGTTTTTATTTCTTCTCCCTGAACTTTAATTCACTCTCCAAATTTGTCCTTGAATTCCTTCGCAGATTATTGAATGTGCAGATTGAACAACATAGGGGGAAAGGTTACAACCCTGTCTTATTCCCTCCCCAACCACTGCATCCCTTTTATGCCCTTCTACTCTAACATCATGCATAGTATTGAACATCAGTGTCTGCCCCAGGAAAACTTGCAGTAAACGCAAATCTGTGCAACGATTGTTACCTAAGGACTGTGTATCGCTGTCTTTCATCCATTTGAAAATACAGTCACTAAGAAATAAACTTCCAGAACGTGAACTACGAGGGCTGCAACTTAAAAAGTGGCAACTATTTATTCACAACCGATACAAAAGCGTTACATGTTTGAACCTATTACTGTCCTTGAAAGTAGTCGCCAGAGTTATGTAGAACCCATTGCCAGCGATGTCGAAGGCTTAGTATACCCTTAGCAGAGCCTCTTCTGTTGATGGTGCGAATGGAGCGGTCTACTGCCTCTCGAATCTCTGGAACTGTTCAAAATATTACAAATCAAAATGTAATATACAATCTTATTATAGTCTACATAATCTGTGTTAAAATGAATCATGAAATAAGTTATATTTAATTATGTGAAATTTATATATTTTGTTAACTTTTGTACAATAATGTATGAACTGATGGTGCATTACACATCACAGTTGTCCGAAGGGAAATAAATCAGTTTCAGTATAATTAATCCTTAGTCAATAGCAGAATTATTTCCGACACAATAAAACTGTTAGCTGCTTAACATAGGACTTTCGATTCTAATTAGGACACCGACAAAATTACTGATTTACAATATGTTGGTGTAGGCCTATAAAGAAATATAAATAGCTCGGCATCGTGATATAACCTAATTTTTTTCGTTGGTTAAGAAGAGGGAAATGAAAAAGAAATTTTCGCTTCAAAGGAGAGAATACGAGTTATACGGAGTTTTACAATGTTACCTGTTCAGAGATTGACAGCTGTGATAACAGGAAGAAATTAATGCGTTGCAGATACGATATAGCAATTCCTAGAAATGAATAACTCGGTTTCTTCACTGCTTACAAAAGGCGAAATATGCTAATAGTATACAACTCTATCAAGGCCCCTCTAAGTCAGCGAATTCCAACAAATAATTTCAGTTTGTCAGCAGATGCCGGAATTTATATGAAATTAATAAATGAAATAAAGTTCTTTGTCATACGATATTGCCAATTTAGAGGTTCCCTAAAGCGTTCAATAAGGTAGTTTCACTGTAATTTCATAAAATGGGGTCATCAGATTGCGCCTTGGAAATATTCGTGTGCCCTGGTTGTTCTCAGCCGTATTTTACACTGCGGAGGCAAAAGTCGTGGGATGCCTCTTTTTGCTCGGCGAAGTACAGCACCTCCATGTGGCATGAACTAGTCAAATAGTTGGAAGCCCCTTGCAGGAACACTGAGCCCTGAGCCATGTTCAGAGGTTTTTTTTTTTTTTTTTTTTTTTTTTTTTTTTGCAAAATGTCGTCGAAAATGGCACATTTGTGGTCTTTTTTTTTATAAGATGTTCACCTTTGTACTTAATTTATTCGAAATTGGAAAGTGATACATTAACGAAACTTTATATTTGAGAACCTTGCATTGTTAGGTTACTATATGCCAAGTTTCACGTTTTCAGTATCTTTAGTGCCCGAAATATTTGAAGCCACACTTTGAAATTGTTTCGGCCGATTTTATAGCTGAAAAGGCTAGTAAAATTCTTTTTATTATTGTTCTTGAGATAATGCATAGAATTGTACAAAATGGGCAAATTTAATTCCTTTCAACAAAATACTTCCAGAGATGTTACAGCTGAAATTTGCTAGAAATGGATGGTCCCTGCGCGCGAAGTTGCGTAAGGGACTAAACTAGTAAATATAGGGTAAGGTGGTATAAATTCGATATAGGTACAATACCGATCAACATAAGGTTTCGCGCCATTTGTCAGTCTTGCACTTGCCTTTGTGTGGCGTTGTGGTGTAGCGAGTTTCTATAGCTCCTCTTGTCTTTTTCAAGTATACACCCATTTGTGCTACGGAGATACAAATTTTTTCCTGTTAAGAGGTACGTGAAGCTACTTAGTCTAACGCGCTTTTAGCTTTTCTGGTAAAGGGTGACTGGATTCTCTGCCAAAAAAGAAATGTTTGGTACCACGAAATAAACGTTGGAGCCCGAGGGGAAAAGTGCTTTTTATGTGGAAGATGGAAGTGATCAAAATTGTACGAGGAAGTGATTACAATTTTACCTAGTGTGGTACATTTTCGATCGATTTTTCTCAATCCTGTAACCTTGTTATAGGATTGTTTATACCAACAGTTGTAACTGTCTAATATTTGTGTGACATATTCATTAAACATAGAAGAACAAGTGCCATAGTTAAAATTATTTCTTTTCTCTATATATTTCCAGTTAACATTTGTCCGAAATGATCGCAATTGTACCACCTTACCTTATCTCCGGCAGGATTATATCGACGAATTTCAAACTTTATCAGTGGTCATCGGAGGTAAGTGCGAATATTCACATAAGCTTTCAACAAAATCCGTGGTAGTCGAGCCGGAAACTGCTCCTGAATTGGTCATTTGACATGGAAAGGCCCTCAAACCTTCTTGCTGAAGCAACTAAATCGCCAAAAGAGTGGAACTACTATAACTTCGTCTATTCTCGATCCACTTTCACATCCGACCCATTGCGTGACTCATCCAAACTTGCTAGCCGTGCGAAAATGGTTTGGGATTAATCCGATACCAGGCGACATAGGGAGTGTGGGTCGAGAGGGAGACTTGTCGGGATAGACAGTGCCCCTTCACGATAACCACAATGATTGAGCTTTTTACGCAACTGCCTAGTAAGCAGCTGATCTGGGTTCGAATCTCGACCTAAACACACATTTCCGTATATCAGTGCTGATCATTCAGTGCCTGACAGTAAATCAAGTCACTGAGATTTTAACAGGTTTTTATTTTATATTTTTTAATCTCTGCTTCTGGGAAGTGTTGTAATCATACAACATGATGCGGCGAAACAAGGCCTGCTCATTCCTCCACTAATTGCGACGGAACCCAAGCCTAGCTCCTACACAAAAGTTAATACGAGCAGCTGAACTCAATGTGTTTGCTAGTGGTTTGAAATTATGAAGATCAATACCAGGTAAGTTTGAATCGGTAGTTTGATCAAACACTTTAAACCAACTGGATATGCAAAAAAAAAAAAGAAATCACTTCAACAATGAAAAATTAACGTGCTGACAGGCATGGTGACGGTCTCGAATGTGGCTTCAAACTGCGCCCCCGTGACCTCTGCATGCCGCCTTTATATACTATTCTCTACAGTGTCCTGTTTTGCTCGAGTTTTTAAAAACATGAAAATATAAAAAAATCAATTATCTTAATCTTAAGAACATTTCATATTCTATAAAAGAAGCTTAAATATGTCTTCATCTTTCAATAACAATTAAACCTTCCTATAAGTTTCTAATAACCGAAAATATATTAAAATATGATAAGCAACAATGAATATTACATTTCTCATACTAAGTTGATAAATATTAATAGGAAATTGTTCCTAACATTTGTGGAGCTATGATTCACGAGTATTTTCAAAACGGTAACAAGTTTGAGAGGATAGAATAATGCTTACCTTGAGTTTATCTACTGAGTGGATTTCGCTTTTATGACTTAATTCGTTATCTTGTCAATATTTAATCTGAAATTGATGTTTACTAAAAGCTTATATGATCACATATGATCTTATTTACTTTACATAACTTTATATTGGTATTTGACCTGAAATACAAGACGTCTGTTTAGCCAGCTATGTGCTCATCTGTATTTGCAAATTTACATTAAACTATTTCATAATTTATGATCCTACCAATTGATGGGCTATTTCATATTGTGTATTTACTTTTGATAGTACTTAATCAGTCCACTGTATACTCAGATATGCCTCGTGGTCCTGTGTATGTCTTCTCAAATGTACTAAAAATATTACAGTTTAAATTTAAGTTGTGTATTTCAGAAAATTAGATGGTAACTGTGTTTAAATAATGCCAAATGTCTTGCCAGTTACATGTCTATAGACATATCAAAATTTGTACCGGGGCGGGAATTCGAACCCGGGACCTCCTGCTTAGTGGGCAGTTGCGCTAAGCCTCAGCCCCACCACAGGCATACGGGCTTAACACACCTGCATGGAATACGCAAGCACCTACCTCTTCCGGCCCAAACCATTCTGTTTTGGGTCGGACGAGGCACATGCTGTAGTATGCCGTGCAAGTGTGTTAAGCCCGTATGCCTGTGGTGGGGCTGAGGCTTAGCGCAACTGCCCACTAAGCAGGAGGTCCCGGGTTCGAATTCCCGCCCCGTTACAATTTTTCATACGTCCATGTTGTATGAATACAACACCTACCAGCAGCAGAGGCTTTACAAAAATTAAAAAAAAAATCCATATTAAAAATGTTTGTATAGCTTATGGGACTTAAGTACGGGGTCATCAGTCCCCAAAATCCATATTAATAACACCTCCAGACTGTACGCTGAAACGCATAATCAGTCTTAAATGATGACGATGACAACATCAGTAGCCTCGCACAGCGACATGTCCGAGAGAACAGACAGAACCATATGGTCTAAGGCGCCTTGCCATGGATTGCACAGCAGTCTCCAAGCGGTGTTTAGAGTCCTAAGCATAAGTTGAAGTATCCATAATGAAACTCTCACTCTACAGCGGAGTGTGCGCTGATATGCGTGCCGGAACCTGGATTCGAACCTGGGACCTTTGACTTTCGCGGACAAGCTCTTTATCGTCTGAGCTCAGAAGTTAGAGCGATTGCCCGAGAAAGGCAAAGGTCCCAAGTTCGAATCCCGGTTCCGGCACACAATTTTAATCTGCTAGGATGTTTCATAACTAGTTTGTAAGTCTAGGCACCGATGATGTCTGTTGCCCAAGCTTAACATCAATTTGAACATTAGAACAGACGCCGCATTAATTAATTTATTTTACTGAGAGTTCTATTGAAAGTCCCTCATAAGTATATGTATACTAGAACTTCAGTGTCTTGTTCTCATGTGGCAAGAGACATCTAGGCCGCTTACCCATTTTGCTGCTTTATTGCAGATGGAGACAGGCGCGTGGTATCTGTTGTACCGCTCTGTAACCCCTTTTGTGTTTATTACCCGCACTTGCAATTTGTAGTTGGAAAAGGAAGTGCTACTGAGTTTGCCGTAAGCCTCCGCCCATTTTAAATCAAAGGAGAAATAATAGTAACACCACAGTCTAACATATACAGTCGCGACACTCACTGCTGTGAAAGTAGTTACCAACTGACAGTTGCAACGACACTAGCGCTCCTAGTGGTGGGCAAGCTGCCGAAAGAGTGATGGTTGTTTACAGTTTTTTTTAACGCAATATTTCGTATAATTTTTGCGTTAGAAGCATTAGTAAAATATCAGTAGATATACATAATACGGAAATTAATGTAAAAACAGCCGAACTTAACTGATTCAGTGGTCTAAGGAAGAACTTCAACATGAACAAATACGAATATGTGCATATTTGCAGCTTATTCTGCTGAAAGTACGTAGAATACAAACATAGTAGAAACTTAAATTTCTATTATGGTCTGTTCTTACTATGACAGAGTTTTTTGACATATGTATCAATTCGGTATGGAGTTCAATGTTAGCACATTTTTAAGCTTCACTCATCTTTCTTATACGCTCATATTCTTTTAAATGTCATTACTTTAGCTTAACAAGACAATTTCTCGACGATTCTTGCCGTTTGTGGTTCAGCTGTATTAACAATTGTGGAATTGGGTTCTTCTTTGTTAGAAAACAGTTTGATTGCTTTTTCCGTTTTCTTGCCACGTCTGTGACGTTTTTCCTTCAGCTACAGTTGCGGCTGATTTGGTATGTCAAATACTGTAATTATTGCATTCTTTATTCATTTCCTACGTTCCAGCCTCAGCGATTTCATTGGAATTGTAGTGAAGCAACGTTAACGTTCTTGAGTAGAAAAGCGACGTCTTTCTGCCAAAGAGCAGGTTTTCTGGTGTCTCCTAGCCATTTTTCTATTTTTAACAGTAAATGAAATTATTCCGTAAAAGCCTTAGGTTACCAGATAATTGTAAATAAACTGTGCTGCAATGCACATTTTCGTACCTTGTCAGGGATCTTAGGAAACCTGAGAAAGACAAAGGCGGAGCTATTTTATACACTAATGAAAACAGTATGTTAAAATCGATATAAATGATAAACTCATCCAATATCGTATTCTGAAATGTTGCCGGCCACTTGGAGCGTTGCTGTCGCAGTGTATATCAAAGATCCTCAGGAATGTCGCGACAGTATGTACTAGACTGTGCTGATACCAGTTTCACTTATCGATTCTTACACTGAAGCTAACCTAATAAAAGGGTATGACGAATCAGATTAAGCTCCAACTTTTATTTCTGTGAGGACGTCTTGTCTTTTATGCTCTGCTTTTTGTGCAGGCGAACAGAGATCGACGAGAAGATGAAGCCTCGGCAGGGTCGGTCGCAAGCTGCCGCCATTTTGGCGGTAATAATAACATTAACGTCATTCTGTTACGGAGAGGGCGCCATCACCGTCGATGTGACCTGCACTCAACAGATCTGTGAGGTAAGCAACAATGTCATCATCAGCCTTTACATATTCACAAATGGATGGAAAATTTTATGAAGAAGGTACTGGGATTCTTGAGACCACGGAACATACTGGCACAGCGCCAACGCCCAGTGATGGTCATGTTGCCCATTTCAGTTATAGTTGACATTACCTGACATCGAAGGGTGGAGGCGGTCTGCATTGATTAATTACCTCCAGAACGAAAAACGCCAAGGTCGCAGTACGGTTAATTAATTGATTGACGACCGGTTTCGATAGGCTTGGCCATCATCTCCTGGTCGTATATATTCTACAATGTGCTCATGTTTTTAAAGAAATGGAGGGTAAAAAGAAAGTGCAACATTGCACTTAGTCGAAATATAACTTATATATTTTCTATTTTGACTAAGTGCAATGTTGCTTTTTCTGTTTAACCTCAATTTTTTTTTAAACATGACCACATTGATGAACATACAGGGTGGTCGGAAATTCCCGTTACAAACTTCTAGGACTTGTCATGTATTCGCTACTTTCTACATTTTGAATAGGAACCCATGTCCGGAAACTCATCTTTTCCGTTCCACGACGGTTTCGTTATTTATTTATATATTTTTTATGGTTTTCTTTTACATAGGACCCAATTGAGGAGTGAGACTCCATGGTCATGGAACAAGTCAATACATGCAATTTTTACACAAGAATGGTAGTAGAAAATTTTTAGGTAGTCCTATGCACACGACAATCTTAAGACAATGTTAAAAGAATCAATAAAGAAAAAAATGAATTAACTTAATTGTTTAACTTTTCTAGGAGTTCCTCGACAGAAAAAAAGAAATGAGCCATGAGGTAACTCTTCAATTTAGATTTGAAAGCATGTGGATTAGTGCTAAGATTCTTTATTTCTTGTGGCAGCTTATTGAAAATAGATGCTGCAGAATAATGCACACCTTTCTGCACGAGTGTTAAGGTGGTGTTATGTAAATGTAGATTCGACATCTGTCTAGTATTCACCGAGTGAAAGCTACTAACTCGTGGTAATAAGCTGGTATTATTAACAACAAACGACATTAAAGAAAAAACGTATTGTGACGGCAGTGTCAAAATTCCCAGACTGCTGAAAAGGGGTCAACACGACGTTCGTGAAGTTACGCGACATATTGCTCAAACCGCCCGTTTTTGAGCCAGAAATATCCTTTTTGTATCAGGGGAGTTACCCTCAAAAATAATGCCGTACGTCATGAGTGAAAGTAAGCGTAAAAGACTAGTTTTCGTTTGAACAATCACTTATTTCAAATATTGTTCTAATGGTAAATATAGCAGAATTTAGTTTTGGAACAAGATCCTGAACATGGACTTTCCACGACAGCTTACTGTCTATATGAATACCTAGAAATTTGAACTATTCAGTCTCACTTATCATATGCCTGTTATGTGTAGTCAATATGTCAGCTTTCGTCAAATTATGTGTTAGAAATTGTAAAAACTGAGTTTTACTGTGATTTAACATCAACTTGTTTTCTACAAGCCATGAACGTCTCTTGAACTGCATTATTTGATACTGTGCCAATATTACGAGCAACATCCTTCACTATCAAGCAGGTATTGTCAGCGAACAAAAATATTTTTCAGTCACCTGTTATACTCGAACGCATATCATTTATATAAATAAGCAACAGTATACGTCCAGAAGATGATGGCATAACCTTTCGAAACCGGTCGACAATAAATTAATTAAATATACTGCGATTTTGGCGTTTTCCTTTTGGAGATAATTAATCAGTTACAGTTGACCGTGTCATGGTGTTAACACTGACATTTGTATGTGTCGTCGACTGTGAAGGCCCATCATTAGCAATTTTCGGTGCATTGTATGTTCACACAGGTTTCAAGTCTGGTGTTAGTTCATCACAGTTGGCGTGGCTGTCCAACCCCTCGACAACTGGACGTGGTTTCGCCTCGGATTCACCTCTTGTCGAACAAACAACACAGCACCCGACTGGTCGTGCAACTTCCGAAATGTTGTTCCCCAGCCACTGTGTCATCACAACTTGCTCTGCCTTCCCCATGCTACACTCGTACAGCACGCTCAGTGGTATTACATTCACCGTGCGTTTGTCTGACTAGCGGTCACTCCTCGTCAGATGATGCTGCTGTTGCTGGTCGGCTTTACATCGGTACGAGGCAGGTGGTCACAGTGTTCTGGCTGATCAGTGTAGTTGCTGATGTAGGGCTCTAGCTCATTTTCCAGAGCTAAAACACTACACCTACACGACAACCTCTCTTACCTAGTGTGTTGTCACGGGCACTTCAAATTATGGAAACATACTCTGTCAAACATCTCTTATCACCTCCTTCAAGCGGGTGTACCAACTATGCAAACGAATTCTGGCCATATGCCCAAATCATGTTTCGCTCCTTCTCCTTCCTACGATCATTTTGCTATACATTGTGTAATTAACTCTGTAGAAGCCGAATAAGTTACATTTAATGTAAATGTTTGCAATTAGTATAAGAGATCCAGGTAAAAAAAATATATCGTATCGGTTGTGAATAAATGCAACGCACTATATCTTTACACCTGTTACTGCCCTTCAAAGTCGTCACCAGCCTTTTATGGAACCCGTTTCCAACGTTGTGGAAGGCGTAGTATACCGTTAGCAGAACCTGTTCTGTTGATGGTGCGCATGAAGCGGTCTACTGCCTGTCGAATCTCTGGAACAGTTCTGAAGGGAATGCCACGAAGTGAGCCGGCCGCGGTGGCCGAGGAGAATGAGGCGCTCCAGTCACGGTCTGCACGGCCACTACGGTCAGGGGTTCGAATCCCCCCTCGGGCATGGATATTTGTGCCGTCCTAGTTCGTAAGTAGTTCATAAGTAATTTGTAAGTTTAGGGACTGATGACCCCGTAGTTAAGTCCCATAAGCTTTACAAACATTTCAACATTTGCTACGAAGTGGATTCTTCATTTTCGGAATCAAATCAAAGTCACAAGGACCTAAGTCAGGGAATTATGGTACAGTACTTCCCTATCCCATCGACCGAACAGATAAGTCACAGCTTGCACTGTATGCGCCCGTGCATTGTCGTGCAAAATGTTGGGTGGGTTGTGCAGAAAGTATTGACGCTTCTTTCGCAAAGCTGGTCGCAGGTGATGCTCCAAAAACGAACAGTAATACACTGTGCATTGACGGTACGCCGTGGAGGAACGCCATTACAGTCGTACACGAGAATCACCATAACTTTCATGTTTCTGGGGCTCTGACGCGATTTCGAATTTCGCGGCGACCCATGATGACGCCATTCGTTCGATTGGCGTTTCAGTTTTGGCTCGTACGATGTGGCCCATGCCTCATCCAGTGTTATGATACCGCGTAAAAAGCCTCTCCTTCGCGCTCATGGCGCTCCAAGTGCGTCTGAGCAGCGGCGTGACGCATCCATTTCTGCATCTCCGTCAATTGATGCGGAACCCACCGTGATGCAATTTTTCGCACGTGCAAGCGTTCCTTCAGGATGCAAAGCACAGTGGTATGTGCCGGTTTCGTGGGCGAGCTCACGAATCGTCTGGCGTCAATCACTGTCCACTAATGCGGCAACAGTATGCAGTCTTCTTCAGAGACGCTAGGACGACCGGCCCGATGTATGTCTGCCACAGGTTGCCGACCTTCGTTGAAGGCTTTTACACAACGTGGCACTGTTCTGTACGGCGATGCCGATTCTCCGCATGCTTTTTGAACAAACACGCTGAGGACACTATCATTCTGTATGACCTCTGGCAAATTCAATCTTGATCCAACTCCATTGTTCCTGTTTCGAAAAGATAGTGACACCGTTAAGGCCAATTCACACTGTCCGTCACGTCAACGTCACGTCACGGCACCGTCACGTCAAGTTGTATTCACACTGTCCGTCAGTGTCCGTCACGTCAATTCGCCGATGCCGATCTCAATACGCGACGTTGAAAGTGAGGTTATGAGTAGCGATCTGTTATGTAGAAAGTCATAGTTTAATACTAGAATTGAAGGAACAACAATGCTAAATGTTATTGACAGTCAAAGATAACTTTACAGTGTATGTTTTTGGCCAACTTACTGGGAACTGAAACAACATTTCAAAACATCGACATCTATTTTCAAGCGAAAAAATAAACATATGAAGACATCAAACCATACTTGTAAGAGCATAGATATCGCCTGTATACTTTAACCATTACGATTTACATGCTGACATTGTTAATACGTCGTAAACAACTGAATTTTTGTCTTTCATTATAACTCACATTTTCATTTAAAGTGTTATTTAATGAAAAATGCGTATTCAAATTACAATCTTATTCAAATAAACAGTTTGCTTCAGTAGTTTCTGTTACATTGTTACGTAACATAAACCATTTTTTGGTTTCAGATATCCGACCTCGATTATAGGGGGACACTCAATTGAAATATTTATGTCGTCATGAAACATTTGAGATTTACCCCTAAAACGAGGTACAACAACAGCACAAAGATGAATAAGACACATTTGCATATAAACAGTGGAATCGTCGACTGCAACATGTAATTCGCGTGACGAAATTAGGCTATCTTCCGATGTTAGCAGACAACCGTTACTTCAAAACATTCTTCTCGAGAAAGCTTGACGGACGTTGACGTGACGTGACGGTCCGGTGACGGACAGTGTGAATGCCGCCATTAGAAATACATTGCGGAATGTTCTGACGGACGGTGACGTGACGTGACGTGACGGACAGTGTGAATTGGCCTTTACGCCGCGGCGGATTAGCCGCGTGTGCTGGAGCACCGTGTTGCGGTGCGCGCGGCCGTCCGCCGTCAGGGGTTCGAATCCCCCCTCGGGCAGGGATATTTGTATCGTCTTTAGTGCTTTAGTGCTTATCGTCTTTAAGCTAGTTCATAAGCAGTTTGTAAGTTTAGAGACTGATGACCCCCTAAGCTTTACAAACATTTGAACATTTTTTTGAGACCGTTACGTTAGACCGCTCACTGTGTTTCTCTCGATTGAGCCCACGCCGGTGACGTGAGATGAGCGAGTCCATTTGCTCGGAGGTAAGGTAGGTAGGCTACGTGAACAACGTGCGCTATCAGCGACTATTTCAAAAATGTTTGTAGAGCTTTTGGGAGTTAACTACGGGGTCATCAGTCCCTAAACTTACAAACTACTTATGAACTAGCTTATACTAAAGACGGCACAAACATCCATGCCCGAGGGGGGATTCTAACCCCCGACCGCAGGGGCCGTGCAGACCGTGACTGGCACGCCGCAGACCGCTCGGCCACTGCGGCCGGCAACAACCATTTGAATGTAGACACACCAAGTATAGATCTCCAAAAAAGTTCACCATCAGCTTTAACAAGACTAATGGTATTATACCCATGTACTCGAAAGCAATAAAGTGCCATCAAAACGTGCATCACTCTACTAAAACCAAGTCATATGCATGTCCATTTCTTGGTTGATATAAGTGCTAAAAGTAATAGTCAATATAACAATAATGAACAATGTAAAGAAAGGTTGCGAAACTTTGAAACAGCTTTTATTGCACGAAACTGATATTCAAGTCTAACCAGGAAATTCTGGGGGAAAAATGGTTCTGTGTAATAATACGGTACCCTCTGACCGATAAAATTATATCGATAGTTCATAAAACATGTAATTACCTGCGATGTGTCACAGATACATTTCATTTATTGACATTCATTTTTCTGTTTCGATTAACCCTGTACAAACATATGAAGCTAGCACACTCTGTTCGTTTCTGCTCCAAGCAGAAATAAACCGTAATATCCCGTGTAGCCCTTCTTTTCAAAATTCACATTTCAGATCTGTATTATTCAATAGTCAGTAGAACCTGCAGTCATTTTTCTGTAATTTTTTCGTGGTCCGATTTACGAGTGTTACAGAATTCCAGTGTCCATATTTCTTTAAAAATGTGCAATATTTTACGCGGTCAGCTACACGGGAAACTGTTTAATAATACCAAACCACATCATCCACTGTCGCGAGTAGTTACTTTTATCAAAACTTTAACTTTTTCATCTTACCAGGAAAAACTTAGATGCAGAGCTGTAAAGGTAAACTATTCGTCAAATTCTGTTTAATGCATTGCCAGCATTACCTTCTACCGTTAAATAGTCTACTAAACCGTTATATTTCACTTGAAGATTTTTTCCTAATTTTTTCCGATTTTTTCACAGTAATTTTTGCAAGATTTCCAACTTCAAATTTTTCCCCTTTGCCGTTTTTAATCACTAACTTAAACAGGCAGGCAGAGACATTAAATCTGTCTGTGGACTTTGTTTTAAAACTTGTCGGAATAAACGACTTGTCGTGTATAATACAGACCATATAGTTTCAAGAAAAGTACCGTATAATTTTACTAAAAATGTGGAACATAGAATTATAGGGGCTTAAACATTGCGTTGTGCACAAGTGTCCTTAAATAAAAGTGTAGGTCATCTGAGTACAGTCATAGACACAGTTATACACGTGTAGCACATTACAGTACTCCAGTGGAATGAATACCGAAACTACCTTCCATCGCAGTGTATCAGGAATAAACATGAAGTTGCTGACTCCCTGGTCGCTTCTTCATTGTTGTTCTGCAGGGCACCACTTCATGTTCACTGTTTTGTTACTTGCTGATTAATTCTTGCACCACGTCCGGTGTAAGTAATTACATTAATTCCTGCTTTCGTGGAAATTTAAAAATCCCCTCTTGCAAGCTTGAAGTTATTATTAGATAAATAAAAGTATTTCTGTGCGAATGTACGATTCTGCTGTTCTGTGGTATCGAAATTAGTGGTGGCGTCAGCAATCACGACACCATTACTGTTGTCATAGTCACGACCGCGGGAACATATCAACCTTGGTAACACCACTTTCTCCAGTCCCATCGGAGCCCACTCGCTTTACGAAGACAATCACATTTGTCAAATTTGATTGGAGGATATTATGTAAATGTTCGAGGGTGGGTCAGTAAGTAAGTCCCAAACTGAGGTAGACACGCCAGTACTGCGCGCTGTGTAGGGGTGTTTCTCTACCACTGCCACACATTCGTCTTGTGGGTTGCAGCAGTTTAAGGAACCAAATAAAGTTACAGCTCAAGAGCGTCACTTATAGGGTGCAAACGCTGCCACAAAAATTCCAAGCTACAGGCTTTAAAGCCTTCTCATGCGATGGGACAAGTGTTTAAATTTACAGGTGAAGTCAACTGAAAAGTCAAGCAATTTTCAGGTTTGTAAACGCAGTACTGGCGTGTCTGCCTCAGTTTGCGATTTATTCACTGACTCACCCTCATAACTTTATTTGACCGGTTTCAACCTATTTTAGGTCATCTTCAGAATATCCACATAGCCCATGGCTACTTCAGGGCTGCTTTGGCTACACAGTGTGACTGCATGTTGGTAACTGCAGTCACAGTGTGGATCCAAAGAGCCCTGAAGTAGCCAGCACCAGTCACATGGGCTATGTGTATATTCTGAAGATGACCTAAAACAGCTTCAAACCGGTCAAATAAACACTCATTCTGCGATCAAGACTGTTCTCTTCACCTATTATTTAGGAAAGAGAGTGCAGTGCTTGTCTTTATTGAGGATAACTCATGCCTTGTGCACAGGACCAGCTGACCGAAGAGTCGTGCCCCGAAGTCCCTGGTGAATGCCGCAACGGTTCCGGAGTCTTCCTGCCTTACCCTGGCGTCTGCAACTGCTGCGAATACTGTTTCACATACCTCAGTAAGTAGCGCAGCTATCCATCATAATTTGCTTCTACGTCTAGATGTATACGCCACAAGTCACCGCACAGTGTGTGGCGTAGGATAATTTATGTGTCACCGTCACTTACTCCTTTTCCTGTTCCGGTCTCATATGGTTCTCGGAATAACGACGGCAGTTAATCCAACGTGTGGAATCCCACCTCTTTAACTTTGTCCTCATCCATAGGAGAAAATAATATACAGGTGACCAAAAAAGGTGTCGAACACTTTTAAGAGAGGAAGTACACATCGAAACAAGAAAAATAAGTCCATTAAACATGGCTCCAGAAACGCATGCTTTCTGAGAAGAGGTTTTTATGGGTAATGAGTATGATGGAGGGGTGCAGTATCCAGGTTCAGCCAGAAAGGGGCTAAAAGAGATGGAGGCGTTTCCAAGCTCTATCTTAGATGGATTTGAAGTGTGAAGGTTGTGCTCTAAGGTGAGGGCTAGGTACTTGAGAGTGGGAATGAACTGGATGGGATGTTCAAGAGGTGTCAGGTAAAAAACATGGAGATGGATGGAGGGGATGGTTGGACCTATGATGATCGCCTGGGTTTTGATGGGACTGATAGAGAGGAGCCACTGGTTGCACCAAGAGGTGAACCAGATGAGTTGAGTTTGAAAAAGACGCTGGGACTGCGAGGAAGCCATGGCAAGGAAGGCAGTATCATGTAAGTAGCTCCTCAGTTGGCCTCACAAGGGCTAAGTGCACCCCGCTTGCCAACAACGGTAACCCATCCAACTGCTATCCAAGTCTGATAGTGCTTGACGTCCGTGATATAACAGGAAATTCTCTAAAAGCACCTTATTTTATGTTCGCATTCGGAACAAATAACGCCTTTCTTTTTGATGATTTCCATCCCACTCGAGCATCATTCCTGTGACATTATCTCCCCTATATGGAGACAAAACAAAACGAGCTCTAAATCGTCTATCAGTCCCACTCGGTGGGGATCCCACAATGCGCAACAACACTCCAATATAGGACGCACAACTGTGGTGTAGGCAGTTTCTTCAGTAGAGCTGTTGCACTTCTTAGTATTCTGCCAACGAAACGTAGTCTTTGGTTCGCTTTCCCTACAATATTTTCTATGTGTTCTTTCCAATTTAAATTGTTCGTAATTGTTACTCCCTAGGTATTCAATTGAATTTACGACCTTTAGTTCTGACTCATTTATCGTGTAAATAAAGTTTAACGGGTTTATTCTAGTGGTCATAAGGATGACTTCACACTTCTCATTATTAAGGGTTAATTGTCATTTTTTGCACAATGCAGATATCGTATCTCAATCATTTTAAAGTTGTTTTTGATCTTCTTGTGACTTTACTAACCGATAAGTGACAGCACCATCCGCGAACAGTCTAAGACAGCTGCTCTGATTGTCTCCTAAATCGTTGATAAAAGTAAGGGACAGTAGGGGCCCTATAACACTTTCCTGGGAACACTAGATATCACTTTTGTTCTACTCGATGACTTTCCGTCAATTACAGCGTACTGCGTCCTTTTTGACAGGAAATTACGAATCCAATCGTGTAATTGTGGCGATGTTCCATAAGCACGCAGTTAGACTGGAAGACGCTTGTAAGGTACAGTGTCAAACGTTTCTCAGAAATCTAGAAATACGAAATCCCTTGTCGATAGCACTCATCATACCATGTGAATAAAGAATTCGAGCTAAATTTAGAGTTTCTGTAAAAGACTGCCAGTTTAGGGGATTTTCTGTCCGTTTAAATTTGGCATGCCTTTGCCTTTGCTTCTTCAAGAGTAATGTAACCTGTTTTGTGTAGGCGGGTCAGACCAACACCTTCTAGAAAGAAGGCCCGGCGCTCTCGTGTGACGTCACGCAGAGTAGGTCGCGACCGCGTATCTGACTGGCTGGCCGCTATGGCAAAGTGGGCCGTGACCCAGCGGCCACCCAGTCAGCTACGCGATCGCGACCTACTCTGCGTGACGTCACACGTGAGCGCCGTGGCCTTCTCTCTAGAAGGCGTTGGTCAGATCCCTCTTTTGTTAATTTGTTTGGTATTAATCTGTCAGTGGTTGTCGATGTTATTGCTTTGAACGTAAGCCACATCTGTAGGCTAGGTGGCCATCAAGCGTGTGGCGTTTCTGACGCTTGGCGTGTCGCCTTCTTCAGAGGAGGGCGACGTGTGCACGGTGGGGATGCCTGGCCGGCCGCTGCCGACCGCCATCTGCGGGCCAGGCCTCAGCTGCTTCAGCCCCGCTGACGACGCCGACGAAGACGCCGAGCCCGTGTGCAGACCCAGTGAGTAGCCCTCGCAAGTGCAAACCTCACTCCAGAATGAAACTTTCACTCTGCAGCGGAGTGTGCGCTGAGATGAAACTTGCTGGCAGATTAAAATTGTGTGCCGGAACCGGGACTCGAACCTGGGACCTTTGCCTTTCGCGGGAAAGCGCTCTACCACTGAGCTAACCCGACACGACTCACAATGCCGCCTCACAACAAGTTTGGAAAGCAGGAGGCGAGGCACTGGCAGAAGTAAAGTTGTGAGACGGCATCGTTAGTCGTGTCGGGATAGCTCAGTCGGTAGAGCGAAAGACAAAGGTCACAAGTTCGAATCCCGGTTCCGGCACGCAATTTTAATCTGCCAGGAAGTTTCATACCTCATTCCTATTCATCACATTCTTTGTATCGAGCTACAAGGCTCAAAGACTACTTAAGTCGTATGACAGAGCGAACTTTCCTGACTGTAATACTCGCTACTGGGGCATCCAATCTTTTCAGAATCTTCTTACGACTGTTTCACAGACGTTTGTCATTACGATATGTAGTGATCTGATCTGTAGGCTTATAAGAAGCAACTGACTTAATTTTTTTAAATTAAAATTACCCTTTTCCGAAGGTCAAACTCCCGTCATCGGTACTCTCTCAATACATTCTCGGAACATAGGCATCCTTATTTTTATTCAGTTTCCTATATGCTGAGATTGTGTTGAGACGGATCCCATGACGGCAGCATAACCTGCCGAAACCGGTAATCTTAATATAAAAAAGTAATAACTAATTATTCTTAACCCTTTAATGCCTGAGCACAACTATCCCAGTGTTTAACGAGCCGAACGACTGCCTGTTCCCATAATTCCTGTGGCTGTGACAAGAGCCACTCCTCTACTGTGTCATTCACTTCGTCGTCCGAGTTCAAGCATTTCCCTTTAAGACTTCTTTTTAGTGGATCAAACAAATGGAATAGTTATAAATCCCTTTATAAGATCTTTATTGCCAGATATCGCTTATTGATTTTATATGACTAGTTTCGACTCGTTAAAGAGTTCAAGACCCTGTGCTATACTGTGTCACATATCTAGGTAGTGTGTTATCACTGTGATAGCACAGGGTCTTGAACAGTGTGACCCAAAGGCATTTTAAATTGATGATGTGCATACCATTTATAACTTGCCACTATGATGTTGATTCATCTGAAGTATATTTCTTAAAATCTCTGGACAACTAAGATTTGATAATAACTCTTTAACGAGTCGAAACTAGTCATATAAAATAAATAAGCGATCTATGGCAATAGCTCACAACTGGTTCTCCTCTTACTTTAATAATAGACAACAGAAGGTAATTCTCCGTAGTGTAGAAAATGGCTATGACGTGCAATCCCAATGGGGCACAATTAAGTGTGGGGTGCCCCAGGGGTCTGTTTTGGGACCATTGCTGTTTCTTATTTATATAAATGATATGCCTTCGAGTATAACAGGTGACTGTAAAATATTTGCTGATGATACCAGCTTGGTAGTGACTGATGTTGCTCGTAATATTGACACAGTATCAAATAATGCAGTTCAAGAGATAAGTTAATAGTTTGTAGAAAACAAGTTGATGTTATGTCACAGTAAAACTCAGTTTTTACGATTTGTAACACATAATTTGACGAAAGCTGACATTTTGATTACACATAATGGGCATATGATGAGTGAGACTGAACAGTTCAAATTTCTAGGTGTTCATATAGACAGTAAGCTGTCATGGAAAGCCCATGTTCAGGATCTTGTTCCAAAACTAAATTCTGCCATATTTACCATTAGAACAATATCTGAAATAAGTGACTTTTCAACACAGAGAGTAGTGTATTACGCTTACTTTCACTCACTTATGACGTACGGCATTGTTTTTGGGGTAACTCGCCTGATCCAAAAAGGATATTTCTGGCTCAAAAACGGGCGGTTCGAGCAATATCTGGTGTAAGTTAACGAACGGTTTGTCGATCCCTTTTCAGTAGTCTGGGAAGTTTGGCTCTGGCGTCACAATACGTTTTTTCTTTATTGTCGTATCTGGTTAATAATATCAGCTTATTCCCACGAGTTAGTAGCTTTCACTCGGGGAATACTAGACAGAAGTCGAATCTACATTTGCATGACACCACCTTGACACTTGTGCAGAAAGGTGTACAGTATTCTGTGGCATCCATTTTCAATAAGCCGCCGCAAGAACTAAAGAATCTTAGCACTAATCCATATGCTTTCAAATCTAAATTGAAGAGTTACCTCATGGCTCACTCCTTTTATTCTATCGAGGAACTCCTAGAAAAGTTAATTAACCTAATTCTTCTTTATTGATTCTATTCACTTTGTCTTAAGATCATCGTGTGCATAGGACTACTTACAAATTTTCTATTACCATTCTTGTGTAACAATTAATGTATTGACTTGTTCCATGACCATGGAGTCTCACTCCTCAATTGAGTCCTATGGAACAGAAAAACCAATAAATAAATAAAGATCTTATAAAGGGGTTTATAACTGTTACATTAAAAGATCTCCTCCTAGAAAATATTCTGAATAAGATGTCAGGTAATTATAAAACAGATGGAAGTCACAGGGCAACATGTCAGGGCTGTAGGGTGAATGCTCTAGCTGCCCCCACTTGAACTTGGCCAGTACACACTGTGTGACCCTGGAGACGTGTGGACGGGAATTATCATGGAGCAGAATCATTCCCTCCGTAAGCAGCCTAGGCTACGGAATATCTCGTAGTACTCAAAATGTTCAAATGTTTGTAAAGCTTATGGGACTTAACTACGGGGTCATCAGTTCCTAAACTTACAAACTACTTATCAACTACCTTATACTAAGGACGGCACAAATATCCATGCCCGAGGGGGGATTCGAACCCCCGACCGTAATGGCCGTGCAGACCGTGACTGGAGCGCCTCAATCCCCTCGGCCACCGCGGCCGGCTCCCGTAGTACTCTTCACTGTTAATGGTCTTTCTGAGCTCGGTGATTTCGATGAGTATCGGAAAAAAATGAGTGAGGATCACCTTACCTGCTGATGGCACAGCCTTGAATTGTTTAGATAGAGGTGACGACGCATGCTTCGCGATCCTAGATGTCGCACTGCATTATCCATAAGCGACATATTCAAATTTCAACCGGTTTGGATGTTAAGACATTCTGTGCCTTTTCATTTGAACATCCCTTACACATTATAGTTGTTTCATCAAACTTCACTCTGCGATTTATCATTAATTTTCTGCACCAAAGTTGTGATGCTACTGTAAGCTTCACGAAAGGCAGTTTATGGCATTCACTTTCCCATATCATCATTAGTGTGGCTTTTCATGTTAGACTGGTTGAACGCGAAAGTGATTTTGAATATAAGGTGTGGACGTTGGGGAGCAATTGGACTAGCCACTCTTGATGCTCTCATCACAAGATGCCTGCTTAGAACATTGTCCTTACACAGCACAATCAGTACGCAAAAATGTGGTAATGAATTAGAGTGAATAAAACAAACTATTCTAGTTTACCTTATATAGGGAGAAGGAAGAGGGAAAGGATTATCTTAGATTTTATTAGGGTACTGAAATAAACCAATAACAACAAATGAAAATGACTGGCCGAGCACAATAAGGCGCTATGCTGCGATGCGCGAGGCCTTTCCCCGTCGGGGGCTCGTATCTCCCCTTGGGCATGGAATATATATATATAGCTTCTGTTCCGGTATGGCTTATTTTCTTTCGTAACCGTGTTACAGGCATTTGTTTTGATGTACGTAACATAGAGCGCTTAACTATGCAGGTTGATCATTTGTGTAGGGTGCACAGGCCACATGTTCGTTTCGTCCCTATTCACGTCTGTGTATTGCGTGTATTGTAGATGAAAATATTTGTTTGGTGTGTTGTTCCATTTGACTTCGAATTTGAATGACACTGATTGACTGGTATACTGAATCAATAAAAAAAGAAATTGGTGGTACCTGTACACAACAAAACTGTACTACTAAATAGTCCGGCTAATTCCGTTTCATGTGTTGTAAATGTGTGTTTCGTGTATCTGTAACTACACCTGATTGAAAGCACATCAAAGAACTTTCAAAAATGTTCAAATGTTTGTAAAGCTTATGGGACTAAACTACGGGATCATCAGTCCCTAAACTTACAAACTACTTATGAACTAGCTAATACTATAGACGGCACAAATATCCATGCCCGAGGGGGGGGGGGATTTGAACCCCGACCGTAGTGGCCGTGCAGATCGTGACAGCTCGGCCACCGCGGCCGGCCAAAGAACTTTCAAGCACTCGAAAGTTAAACAAAAAAGAATTCAAATCAATCTCCCAGGATTGAGTTATCCCTGACAAATAGTGATTGTTACAAAAGTGAGACATTTCTTTGTAAATGAGCTGATCACCCGATTACATAACTTCATTTGATTACTGCAATAAAAACTGAGGAACATGGTAAAGCTGAAATACTGTTGGGATAATCTTAAGCCTAGAGATAATACTTTTTGAAACGCATTGGAAGCTGCCAACTTGGATTTTCTCAGACATAAACTTACATGAGCAAGTAGAAATAACGACACTGACACAATAAGCTTGATCTCAATCATTTTCAATGAACAATGATTAACTGATGTGAACAACATCGAGATTATAACATACTTTGTTTTTAAAACCTTTATTGTAATTATTGGAAGAACATGAATAAAACAACTCACTTGATTTCCTCAATATCACACAAACATCTTGACAGGAAAAGTAAATTGAACCATTGCCAGATAAAAAGACTGATAAGAACAAAATGACTTGTGTTGTGAAAATACCCTAACAATGACCGAGAGAAACCTATACCCGCCGCAAAATAATTAAAAATTTCTTCCTCTCTTCTAAACAAAAACTTTTTCATTGCATTAACATTGCCTTGCGATTGTCGTCACTCAATTTCCTCAAATGGCTTTAAACAAATGTTTCATCAGCGTATATTTTCGAAGTTCTATCTCCTTTGGTAATCAAACACACTATTCACTGCCATTACTCGATTGTAACTCACTTGCAACTGCCACGAACAGCTGGGCTGACATTTCAGTAGTAACCTAAATAGCGTTTATATTGTGCACCTAACTGATACCTATCACCGTTCCCAAACAAATGGGTAAGGCGTCAGGGACCGACACTATGGACTGCACGTTCTCCCGACTTCTACAGTCCTAGCCATTAAAATTGCTACACCACGAAGATGACGTGCTACAGACTTGAAATTTAACCGACAGGAAGAAGATGCTGTGATATGCAAATGATTAGCTTTTCAGAGCATTCACACAAGGTTAGCACCGGTGGAGACACCTACAACGTGCTGACATGAGGAAAGTTTTCAACCGATTTCTCATACACTAACAGCAGGTGACCGGCGTTGCCTGGTGAAACCTTGTTGTGATACCTCGTATAAGGAGGAGAAAAGCGTACCATCACGTTTCCGACTTTGATAGAGGTCGAATTGTAGACTATCGCGATTGCGGTCTATCGTATCGCGACATTGCTCCTCGCGTTGGTCGCGATCCATCGATTGTTAGCAGAATATGGAGTCGGTGGATTCAGGAGGGCAATACGGAACTCCGTGCTGGATCGCAACGGCCTCGTCTCATTAGCAGTCGAGATGACAGGCATCTTATCCGCATGGCTGTAACGGATCGTACAGTCACGTCTCGATCCCTGAGTCAACAGATGGGGACGTTTGCAAGACAACAATCATCTGCACGAACAGTTCGACGACGTTTGCAGCAGCATGGACTACCTGGTCGGACACCATGCCTGCGGTTACCCTTGTCGCTCCATCACAGACATGAGCGCCTGCGATGGTGAACGCAACGACGAACCTGGGTGCACGAATGTTTTCGGATGAATCCAGGTTCTGTTTACAGCATCATGATGGTTGCATCCGTGTTTGGCAACATTGCGCTGAACGCACATTAGAAGCGTGTATCGTCATGGCCATAGTGGTGTATCACCTGGCGTAATAGTATGTGGTGCCATTGGTTACATGTCACGGTGACCTCTTGTGGGTATCGACGGCACTTTGAACAGTGGCCGTTACATTTCAGTTGTATTACGACCCGTGGCTCTACCCTTCATTCGATCACTGCGAAACCCTACATTTCAGCAGTATAATGCACGACCGTCTGTTTCAGTTGCTGTACGGGCCTTTGTGGATACGTAAAATGTTCGACTGCTGCCCTGGCCACCACATTCTCCAGATCTCTCACCAATTGAAAACGTCTGGTCAATGTTGGCTGAGCAACTGGCTCGTCACAATATGCCAGCCAGTCACTACTCTTGATGAACTGTGGTATCGCGTTGAAGCTGCATGGACATCTGTACCTGTACATGCTATCCAGGCTCTGTTTGACTCAATGCACATGCGCATCAAGGCCGTTATTACGGCCAGAGGTGGTTGTTCTGGGTACTGTTTTCTCAGGATTTATGCACCCAAATTGCGTGAAAATGTAATCACAGGTCTGTTCTAGTATAATATATTTGTTAAATGAATACTCGTTTATCATCTGCATTTCTTCTTGTTATAGCAATTTTAATGGTCAGTAGTGTATTTGTGGGGCATTTGGAGGCCAATAGGTTTACCAAACCTAATCATAACGTGGAATTGCTAGCTCAGTGCGTAGAGCAAGGGTGATAGCAGATACTACAGATTCCTGGAATATGGGAACGAGTGAGTCAATAATGCGACGCTAAGGCTTCTACATTTGCAGCTCGTGGTAGCAATTTTGAGCACCTACTGTAGAAAACTGTAGATAGTGAATTACAGTGTATTAACTTAAATGATCAAACTTCATAATGAAGCGATATGCGTTATGTATACCACAAGAAATTCCTGTAACATGGTAAAGAAAGCAGACATGTTCTGCTTCTTTTCAGGTCCTCTGGTCCTCTACCGAATCCCCGGAATGTTCCCAGGTATTTAATGTGTGTGTGTGTGTGAGAGAGTGTGTGTGTGTGTGGTTTAGTGTAGTTGTAAGAGCATCCGAAGTAATTTTTGTTTCCTTTAAATCTACATCAAAATCTAATTTGTTTCTCCAGGCAATAATTTGCAGGAACGAAGACAGTGTGTTCACTAATTTTAATGTCTATCTGTTTATCTTACTGTAAAATGTCTGTTAAATACCTTTCACAATTAGTTCTGTTCCCTCCAGCAGTTCTTCTAGACAATTCCACTTTATATTCTTCCTTCAAGGTGTTTGTTTTTGCCATATACTCCAGTTCTTCTTTTTGACTTCGATTCCTTGCATTTTCGCGTTTCCTTTTACATATATATAAAATACTATATATATTTTTGACGAATTACAGCGTTCAAATGAATGAAATAAATCGCAGTTTGCGATATTATGGCTTCACTGTGTTAGGTTTATATGAAATACCAAACCGTGGCGAATGAAAATTTGTGCCCGGCCGGGATTCGAACCCGGGATCTCCTGCTTACTAGGCAGACGCTTTGACCACGCCGCCCTGCACGTCTCCCGCCACAAACAAATCGATTTGTGTGTGGCGGGAGACGTGAAGAGAAGAGTCCTCTGCAGTTGGGCTGATCACTGTGCCCTCGATGGCGGAGTGAGTGCATGCCCTCGGGAAAAGCATCAACTGTAGTTCCCCCTTGCTTTGAGCCGTTCGCAGTAACTGTGTGGCAAAGCCACATTAGCTGATGTTACAAGGCCAGCTCAGTCAATCATCCAGACTGTTGCCCCTGTAAATACTGAAATGGCTGCTGCCCCTCTTCAGGAACCAAAAGGTGCAAGTGCCTAAATTCAAATATATATATGCCAATGATGATAATCAACACACTGTTAGAAAGGACATCAAATCCCATTCGTTTATGAGAACCCTGCCTCCAAATTAGGCAGATTAAAACCAGATACAGTTAACAGTTATTGTGATTGGTGACGTCCTGGCCTCTCTCCCCAGTGAACACGACGTGCACGCGCGACCAGAAGGCGTACGACGATGCCGAGGCTTCGGCGTCGCTGGGGATCGCCGCCTGGAGGCCGCGATGCGACAGCGACGGCTTCTACGCGCCTGCGCACTGCGTCCCAAATGGCATGTAAGTACCCAAGTGACACTCCTATCCCCACACCATCGCTGTAGGTTTCACGATACTCAAGATCAGTCAGTCGTAAAATGGAGTGTATTCGTAAAACAAGAATCCATGCCGATGTACTGTATTACCGTCCACATCAAGAATGCCGCTGGTGTTCCTCTGGGTTCGATACCAGATCTACTTCTGTTGCCTATATGCGTGCTGTTTTGTTGAATGCAAGGCAACTAGTAACGTCTATTTTTCTGTGACTTTCCTATTTATCTATACACCAGGATTTAAGCTGACACTCGATAATATACTGTATAATAATGACCATATATTATACAGGCGATGCGACAAATAACCGAAACTCTATATATATATATATATATATATATATATATATATATATATATATAGAGAGAGAGAGAGAGAGAGAGAGAGAGAGAGAGAGAGAGAGAGAGAGAGAGAGAGTTTCGGTTATTTGTCGCATCGCCTGTACAATATATGGTCATTATTATACAGTATATTATCGAGTGTCAGCTTAAATCCTGGTGTATAGATAAATAGGAAAGTCACAGAAATATATATATATATATATATATATATATATATATATATATATATATATATATATATATTGTGGCAGAATAATTAACCCCTTTCTGTGACAGAGCTAAATTTAACCTTGAATAGTGTAGGTCACCCTTTCTCCTAGTGTTGTAGCTATGCACACTGCTGTTACATTTTAATTCAGTTGGATTGTTAATAACAAATTTCATAAGTGAATCTATATATTGTGAAGCTACTGTGAAGATTCCTAGATCCTTAAATAAATGTATGCAGGATGATCTTGGGTGGGCTCCAGCAATTATTCTGATGACCCGCTTTTGGGCAATGAATACTTTCTTACTAAATGATGAATTACCCCAGAATATGAAGCCATAAGAAAGCAGAGATTGAAAATAGGCATAGTATGCCAGTTTACTGAGTTGTACATCACCAAAGTTTGCAATCGCCCTAATAGCATAAGTAGCTGAGCTCAAACGTTTCAGCAGATCTTCAATGTGTTTCTTCCAATTCAACCCCTCATCAATGCATAAACCTAAAAATTTTGAATATTCTACCTTAGCTATAGTTTTGTGGTTGAAGTCAATATTAATTAATGGTGTGATGCAATTTATTGTGTGAAACTGAATATACTGTGTTTTTTTTTTTTTTTTTCAAAATTTAAAGAGAGTCCATTTACAGAGAACCACCTAATAATTCTCTGAAATACTTCATTGACAATTTCATTAGTTAATTCCTGTGATTCGGGTGTGATAGCGATACTTGTATCATCAGCAAATAGAACTAGCTTGGCATCTTTATGAATATAGAAAGGCAAATCATTAATATATATTAAGAACAGCAAAGGTCCCAGTACCGAACCCTGTGGCACCCCATGCTTGATAGTTCCCCAGTTTGAGGACTCAGCTGTTTTTTGTATATTACGTGAATTACTTATATCAACTTTCTGAACTCTTCCAGTTAGGTACGATTTAAACCATTTGTGCACTTTCCCACTCATACCACAATACTCAAGCTTATCTAGAAGAATTCCATGGTTAACACAATCAAAGGCCTTTGATAGATCACAAAAAATCCCAACGGGTGATTTACGGTTATCCAGAGCATTTAATATTTCATTAGTGAAGATATGTATTGCATTTTCTGTTGAAAAGCCTTTCTGGAAACCAAACTGACATTTTGTTAGAACTTTATTTTTATTAATATATGAAGCTACTCTGGAATACATTACTTTTTCAAGAATTTTTGAAAGAGTGGTCAGTAGTGAGATTGGGCAGTAGTTGTTGACATCCAACGTATCACCTTTTTTATGAAGTGGTTTGACAATAGCATATTTCAGTCTATAAGGGAAAATACCCTGCTCCAGTGAGCTATTACAAATGTGGCTAAGAATTCCACATATTTCTTGGGAACAAGCTTTTAATACCCTGCTGGATATGCCATCAATGCCATGAGAGCTTTTACTCTTGAGAGAGTTTATTAATTTCCTAATTTCAGATTGAGAGGTGGGTGGGATTTCCATTGTATCAAACTGTCTAGGTACGCCCTGTTCCATTAACTGCCTAGCTTCTTCTAATAAACATTTGGATCCTATATTCTCCACAACATTTAAAAAATAATTATTAAAAGTGTTTTCAACTTCTGACTTTTTGTTTGTAATTTTTTCATTCACTTTGATGGTAATGCTGTCTTCCTGTGTTCTTGGTTGCCCTGTCTCCCTTGTTATAATATTCCAGATTGTTTTAATTTTATTCTTGCATGTACTAATCTCAGACATTACGCACATGCTTTTGGATTTTTTAATAACTTTCCTTAATACAGAACAATAGTTTTTTGTAATAGTTTAATATTTCTGGGTCACTACTCTTTCTTGCTGTCAGATACAGTTCCCTTTTCCAGTTACAAGATATTTTTATACCTTTCGTGAGCCATGGTTTTTTGCTTGGTTCCTTACAATTAAATTTGACTAATTTCTTGGGGAAACAGTTATCAAATACCCTTACAAAAGTATCATGAAATAAGTTGTATTTTAAATTAGCATCAGGTTCCTTGTACACTTCATCCCAATCTAACTGCTGAAGACTTTCCGTGAAATGTCTAATTGTCGAATCATTAATTGTACGAACAACTTTGGAGGACTGATTCAAATTACTGAAAGGAGCTATATCATATAATGTAACTAGCTGTGTACCATGGTCAGAAAGACCATTCTCAACAGGACATGCACTAATGTTGTTAAACCTATCTTGGTCTATAAAAAAATTGTCTGTCAATGTGCTGCTGTTCTTTACTACCCGAGTAGAAAAATCAAAAACAGATGTCAAATTGAAAGAACCGAGTAAGACTTCCAGGTCATTCTTCTAATTGCACTCTTGCAGTGAATCAACATTGAAATCCCCACATACAATAATTTGTTTTCCCCTGTCTGACAGATAGCATAACACGGCATCCAAGTATTCCAGGAATAAATGAAAGTTTCCTGAGGGGGGCCTATACACTGTGACAATTATAAAAGAACCGCCCTTCAGTTTAAGCTCACAGGCACATGCTTCTATATGTTGCTCTATACAAAAAAATTTTGTTTCTAAATTTTTTATACTGTGACAACTTTTGACATAAATGGCAACTCACCCCCACACCTTCTTCTCTCTACTTACGTGTGCTGCTAGTTTATACCCACTAATATTTACTTTATTCATATCAGTGACAATGTGATGCTCAGACAGGCATAGTATATCTATTACATTGTCAGCTTCTATAGTTTCTAAACAAATCAGGAGCTCATCTACTTTATTTTTTAAACCCCCAATATTTTGATGAAAAATACAAACGTTATTTTTTAATTTACTATTGTTACAATCTTGTGATATTTTAACAGCTTTATTACCTGCCTGTCTGGGATTCTCATTGGACATTGAACTTATCCTAAAAAAGAGGTACTCCCAATAGTTGCACTGTCCCCCCTTATAGATTTTCCTATCAACCCTGCCAGTTTTCCCTTCCCTTTCCTATTGAGGTGCGGCCATGCCTAGTAAAGTCCCACCTATCAATAGCATCAACAGGGAGTACTTCAGCGCTGAAGCTATCTCCACACCTGATTTAATCACAATAGATTCAGTGGTTTATGTAATGGTATATATAGCCAAATCGTTTCAGCCGTTCTCGAGTCTTAGCGAGAGTAACCAACAGCAAATCATGTTTATCTCTGACAGTTCATATACGGATTCAGATCGCGTAAAGCGAACTTTACTCTTTCTGAAAGCACCCAAAACAACAAGCAGGTCATTATTTTACATGTTTTAAATGTTAATTTTCCTCGCAATTTTTCCATATTTTATCACCGTTTAAACCAGGGCCGCTCAAGGTGCATGCACCGGCGCATTGCACAGTGCAGAGTGCAGAAGACGGCTGCGCTGTGTTGACGACAATGCAAACCTCCCACTCCTCGGCTTTGCGCCGCTTCTCTCTCTTCTTACGCCGCCTGTCTCAACCTTTTCAAAACTTTTACCCTGTTTTCTTCTTCATTGCCAAATACTTATGTACACTAGGCGGAGAGCTTATGTTCGTGGAACACGATTACCGGTATAAAATAGATTTAAATAATATTAATAACTGTTATGATAACAATTTTAAATTCGGTTGCAACACAAATTTATCTCTTCTATGTTCTTTTTTTATTATTATTTTCAATCTGGAACAAGAGATCGGCTGACGGCATTTTTGAAATTACTATTAGAAATACTTGGACGCAATCTAGTTTTCGTACAAGACAAAATAGTAAAAAACCTTTCACATACACATGTGGAGCCAAACATAGAAATAATCTTCGCTGCTTCCTTCGACAAATTCTGGTAGAACTGGAGCAAACCTTTTGTGTTGTAAAACAAATCCTTTCGGTGAACAGCGGTTTGCAAATCAATCAGTTCGAAATGTACATCTCATTTGTAGATACAGAATTCTCTTCTGCAAGAGTTTTCACCTTCCGCAATTCTTCCTCTCTGGCATCCCCTGTGATATCACTATACTTTTCTGAATGCAATTTGCTGTAGTGTCTTTCAATAGACGATTTTCTGACACACGTAATTAGTGTACCGCAGATTAGACATTTGGCTTTATTGTCACAACGAACAAAAAAGTAAGAGAGTTCACATTCCGGTTTAAATTTAATTTCGGGAAAATTTACTTTTTTTTGAGCAGGTGGTTCCATTATTGTAGTAATTGTCTGGCGCTTACTTAATCCAATGTTGACTAAGCCGTCTGGCAGCGCATTCGGCAGCGTACAGCGACGGCCTCACCCAGCAAACCGAGTTTAAGCGAAGTATGCCGAGTTGAACCGATGCACTGTGCAAACACTCTCTGCACCTCGCTTTGCACGCGTGCGGTTTTCCGTGTCTGTGCGGCCCTGGTTTAAACCTTCCCTGAACTTCCACGAATGTGACATGAATATTATCCTGGACATGTGTGCGTGATTTGCCCACTCTTTCCGCCCACTATCAAGCTGATACATATACTATTTGATTTTGCCTTTATAAAGCTACTGGGTATAAAATACACATGATTTAAATTATTGCGGTTAATATTAAGAGGTAAGTGATACGAAGTTCACCGGGTCATCTAGTTTATTTAATAAAAAGGAGTTGCCCCACCAATGGCTTTGAGCACAGCTGCAACTCTTCGAGGAACGTTATTCATAAAGTATCTTTATAGTTTCCGCCAGTTATTTCAACGATATTGGAGCTGTAAAGTCCTAACTCTCTGCTCTACAACACTCCCCATTCCTCCAAACTTAGTACACATATTCCTTACTGCCAGACTATACTCTCTGTGGGAGTAAGAACAGAGTTGAGGACGAGTCCAGCCAGAAAGACAGGCCGCGGCGCGCACGTCATGTCAGTTGATCAAGTGAGGCTTGAGCTGGCGCGATCGCTAGCGGATTGGCTGGCCGCTGTGAGACAGTGGGCTGTGCCCTTCGGCCATAGATATAGGTAGACTGGGCATTCTGTACTGAGACAAGCGCTCGACGTGGCTCCAACATAAGTCACGTGTTTGTTGGCAGAGCGTCGGCGGCAATTCAAATCATCACTTGGTCTTCCGGTTTTTGTAACCTGTTTTACCCAGATTTCTTAATGGAATACTGTATATCCGGGCAAAAACACTTTTTCTTTTATAAAAAGTTAAGTGAGAGGCATATCTGACCTGAATCTGTTGCCATTGTAGTGACAAATGCTAACAAATATATCAGGTATCACTCGTGTGGGCATCGAGCCGAAAATACGAGATAGACCATTAATTAACCGAAATTGCACTGAAGTTCTTAAAAAAAATAAGAAACCAAAAACAATAGATGCGCGATCTTTTAGCCATGGACACTTAGAAAACAAACGATTGATATATGGCAATTGTCCACGAAAAAAAAAAATTGCAAACAAGAATGGAAGTTAAGCATTGTGATAAACATCGTTAAAAACTCGAAACTGAATTCCGTGAATCAATGCAAAAACTACACATAAACTGAAAACCTTTAAGTTGAGAACTCCAAAAGCAAACTGCTTACAGTTTCAGGCAACTTTAGTTGTGGATTTATAAATAAATTAAAATGCCCTTCCTAGGCAAATTTTAGTAGTAACAGAGCGCAAAACATTCCGCTTTCTGGAGTAAAATGCAGTAAGGACATAGAATTAATCATAACGTTTAAGATGTTCTAATTACTTTTGCTAAGTTAAACTGTCTTTCATATACTTTCTTAATAACATTCATGTACAACATTGTTTCTACATATAGCACATGGAGGGCAGTTTACATTAGTTATGGAAGAAAGTTAATAAACTATTGACTACTTCTGGAGATAGCCTTTCTGTGGAGAAACTGAAAGAGCACAGTAGTTTCCATAAGGTAATATGTTAGTATAATTTTGACAATACATTACCAAAGCTATTTGAAAGGGCCCCTTTCCACTTCTAATATTGCAAAGCTATGATGAATTTCATTCAGCCTAAGAGCTATGTCACAGGCATGGGCACCCATAGCTCTCAGGAAAAGGAGAACATTGTTTAGACAAATGGTTTTCTTTTTTTTAAAAAAATGGTTTAAAACTCTGTATTTTAGTAAACATTCTAAGTTTTTTACTGAGTCAGAACAGGGCTTGTTTTATAGCTACTAAAATTTGGCATTTGTAGATAAATGGTAACAGGCAAAGAAGAATAAAGGGAAAAGAAAGCCTTGTAGACAATGCAGCATATACAAACAAGAGATAAGAACTAACAGACATGTAGTCACATCAAATGGCCTAAATATAAACACCCTCCCTTTTTAAAAATTAATAGCTCTTGACTTTTCAAGAATTATTTCTGTTTTACACAATAATACAGCATATTCTCTTCTTTTTATAGATCTCATTTCCAAGGGTGAATTGAGTAAGGAGCATGAAGAACAGACCCTCCAATTTTGAAACATATGCATTCTAACTAGCCATTGAGGCTTAGCAGAAGGTTTGAGGAAAATACACAACTGTCCACTTCTGGCAGAAGATAGCCGTTCTGTGGAAAAACTCAAAGAGCAGAATAATACATCAAAAGGGCACCTTCAACTCCAAGTATCATAAAGATACTTACTTCATCTCTTTCAAAGACCATATAACAGAGTACTAGCAATTACACATCACTTTCAACAAGGGAAACTTGTCTGCTCATTGCTCAAAATAAAGCACGTCCTAAAACACGTGGCATTCCTTTTTTTTACCAATGGAATATGGGCTCTTATTTGGGGGAAAATACTGTAATGTCATTGGAGGAATCATAGTGCAAGTACTCTATTTTCATAACTTTCAGACCAGAAATAAAATTCCCTTTTAAGCAATTTTAATATGTACACAAATTAAGAAACACCTGTACATGTCACCAATTCAGTGTACTACACCTATTGCTTAGAGACCGCCAGTTGTCAGTACATAAGACCAGTTCTGCTTCTTTATATTAATAACAGTACCATTGAACACAGCACCACTACCAGTACAATCTTTGCAGTTGATACTAGTATCGTTATTACTAGCAGAAATAAACATCAGATTAAAAAGCCCATAAATGAAGGTTTAGACAAGTTGGATGATTGATTTAACAGAAATAATCTGATGGTAAACACTTTGAAAACACCTACCTGAACTTCTACCTGAGAGTCAAGGATTTTAAGTCCAATATGGAACTGCATGGCTCTGAAATATTTCCCATACCAGAAGCAAGATTTTAACGCTTGTGTATCCAGGATTAGTTAAAAAGGCAAACACAAGTAAAGAGAATAGTAATCTGAATTAAGTGAGCTACACATTACGTATCCTCACATACTACAAATGCGTAGACGTTCGCACTGCCTGCTGCCTATTCTGGGGAAACTATACATGCAGCTCAGACATTGTTCTCAACTCACACACAGGAGAGATCTGCGAGAGTAATGGAAAGAGCAAAATCAACTGACGGTGCAGACCTCTCTTCCAAAAACATTTTTTTCTACCTCTTGAAAACTTCTACATATTACAAGTATGTAATGTTGTACATGTAACATTAATTTCAACAAAAATATGAATGTCCATTATTGTGCATAAGACAAAATGAAACTATGTACAAAATGTGCATACTTCTGCCTTCAAAAACAAATCATTTAACCTAGGCATTCAACAAGTCTGTCAAGAGAAATAAGATGCAGGAAATCTGTCTTCATTGAGTAAGACTCCACAAACCACCTTATTCAACCATTGCTTTTAAGCTGTATCTGACTTTTGGAAAGAAACAACAGATTACAGGGATCTTTGTAAACGAGATAAAAACTAATGTAAAATGTGTCAGTGAAGTTTTGTATTTATATAATTTACAACTATGCAAGTGTGGGTAAGAGTCTAGAGCAAGTTGCCAAAGTTGCTTAGTGATATTTATGTTGGTAATACCTACAATGAGTGGTGATAGGAAACTAAGGTTGTGGAACAGATGATTTGTGCAGCTGATACCAATGTGGAGTTCATTACTTTCCTTTTGAAGATAACACTGTGGCTATACAATGTGTGGTAGCAACACAGAATCACATGATTATTAGCAAAACATCGGAGGGAAGTCAAGCCAGTATTGTGGCTTCAGATTTCTTTACCAGTATTTCTCAACAGAATGCATGCTAACAATACTACTTTAGATGTTGCTTGTTTAAACATGACTTAGTGGTAAATTACTGTTTAAATAGTGTGCACATTTAGTTTTACGGCAGTTCCTTATCAGTGAACTTTGCAAACTTGAAAGAACGTTCGACATCTATGTGTTATTCTTGTGTCCATAACAATAAAATGTAATTATCGCAAATGGTTCACTATTGCATTTCAGATGTATACTCCATTAATGACAGATGCTATGCACACTAGGAAATATACTATTGCATATTGGTAGTGACTAGTCAGAGAAAATGTCAAATGTTTGTAAAGCTTATGCGGCTTTGACTGTGGGTTCATCAGTCCCTAAACGTACAAGCTATTTATGAACTAGCTTATACTAAAGACGGCACAAACATCCATGCCCAATGGGGGATTCGAACCCCCAACAGGAAAGAAAATGTCTAACTATTGTGTAAACAATACCTAGACTACACAAATTGGCATAAACCAACAAACCTGTAACTTCTCCACATTTGTTTTCGTAGCATGTAATGAATTCAACCCACGAAATGTATAGCAGTTTCAATTGAAAGCTCTTGTCTAGTTAAACAGTTTCAAGAAAATGTAACAATAGCAATTCTTGTTCATAAATTTCTTGTTATCTCAGAAAAACTATGAAGGCCTCCATCAAAATTTGTACACATATCAAGTTATGCATTTTTACCTTACCTGTAAAGGTGTCATATACACAATCTTACCCATTTTGGACATCAAATGAAGGCTATATATGTTTTTCTTTGGTTACCAAATAACTTTTAGTTTAAGCATTTGTAGCCATACTTGCACTTTTTCAGTGACTGTAGTTTCTATATTGCAAAATAGTTACATGTGATAAGCATTTTCTTCAAAATACCAGTGTTACAGAATACTTCCTGATCAACACTGTCACCAAATATATATTTTGTGTAAGTCACAACTTTGTACTGAAAGCTGTAAATGACTCGAGACACTAACAAAAATTACATTTTAACTGTTACTCAACTATAAGGAGTAGGCCATATGAATACCGAAACACTAACCATTTAAGTGCTCCTTCCTATTAAAAAATATGTTAGGCATTTTGTTAATTGAAGGCATTCTGTAAAGAGAATAACAATATTGAATGAGAAAGGGATGAACAGAAAAAATATACTTTTTTCTATTAGAACTTTATTTCACAAGAATACAATATTTACAATTAACAGAGCATGTAGTCTTTACTTACAATGAAATACTTGTACAAGGTTGTGCAGGAGATTAACCTGCAAACATACATAAAACACTACTACGGATTCTCTACAATATGCACAACAGGTATCAGCTAGTATACAGAGAATACTATCTAAATAATGTAGGTTAGCATAACTATTGCTATAATAAGACATGCCACACAAACCATTTCTATATGTAAGACATTTTTCCGCATTCCAAGGACAATTATGCCTCAATATGTTACAAGTAGGACTATAGTTCCATTTTATTTCATTGTATAGTATCTGTGCCATGACAAAATTGTAGCCATGACAAAATTGTTTCACCTGGTGTGTAAGATGTATGAGACAGGTGAACTACCCTCAGACTTTAAGAAAATTGCTATAATCCCCATTCCAAAGAAATCAGGTGCAGTTAGGTGTGAAAACTACAGAACCATCAGTTTAATAATTCATGGTTGCAAAATATTAACTCTAATTATTTACAGAAGGATCGAAAAGCTGGTAGAAGCCGACCTCGGGGAAAATCAGTTTGGGTTCAGGAGAAATGTAGGAACTCGGGAGGCAATACTTACTTTACGGCTTATCCTAGAAGATAAGATTAAGAAAAGGCAAACCTACATTTCCAGCTTTTGTAGATTTAGAGAAGGCTTTTAACAATGTTGATTGGAATAAACTCTTTCAAGTTCTGAAGCAAGCAGGAGCAAAATATAGGGAGCATAAGGTTATTTACTACTTGTACAAAAACCAGACAGCGGTTGTCAGAGTTGAAGGGCATGAAAGGGATGCAGTGGTTGGAAAGGAAGTAAGGCAGGGTTGTAACCTTTCTCCAATGTTATTCAATTTCTACGTCGAGCAAGCTATAAAGGAAAGTAAGGAGAAATTTGGTGAAGGAATTAAAGTTCAGGGGGAAGAATTAAAATCATTGCGTTTTGCCGACGACATAGTAATTCTGTCAGATACAGCAAAGGACCTGGAAGAGCAATTGAACGGAATAATAATCTCTTGTAAGCAGCTTTAAATTGAGTTGCAGTAGGGTTATTGTTATCGCCCCCATACCTCCTAATCGAACTGAAAAAGTTTCTATATGAACTTGCAACATCTTGTGTGTCAATAAAAATTTGAGTTTCGGGGAAAGACTACTTATCAAAGAACCATATAATCTTCTCAAACTCTGAATGGAAACAATAAAACCAAGGAAACCAGTCTTCCGGTTTGTATATAACACAGAAGGACCATTTGCTTCTAATCTTAATTCCTTTATATACGTTTCCGTTTCATCCAACACGGACAAAATGCGGTTAGCTGTCTGCAGTGACAAAGGTGATTTGTACCCCATGGCTAGTAAATTTCTACTCTTGAAACAATCAAAAGTATTGTTCATGCACCTTAAGAACCTAACAGTTGCTTCAGACCCTTTGAAGTCATCCAGCTGCAAGTCTTTGTTAAGAAACTCAATAGCATTAGCCACACTGTTGCTTAAAGTCTGTGCAGCAATTCTTACATTCATCTTATGGCGATACCATTCAATATGCTTCATTCTTATTTTCGTAGCAAGATGAAGAGCCTCCTCCCTTTGTAGATCATGCCATTTAAGTATATATTCCCATTTAATAGGATTTTTATGGCCATCGAAAATTGTCCCCTAACCAGCTAATGTATTGCGGACTAACTTTAACATGTGGCATGGGTCCAAAAAGATACATACCTCATCATTACATAACGGATGCTTAAAAGAGGGTTTCATGTTGGCCACTGAAAGGGAAGCACTTAATTTTTCAATCATTGCAGTGTTTACACGTGTTCCGTCAAAAGTCACGGATATCACCTCAACACCCACATCAAGTGTAAATTTTAGGACCTCAGTTAATAGATTACATTTCTCAAGAGCAGTTAGCCCATTTACTAGAAAATAACCAATTGGAAGCTTCCAGTTACCATTCACAGCAGTTACCATAAATGTTAGGGCCTCATTTGCAACAGGGAGGTTGTCATGGTCGAGTTCTGCTCCATAATCCACATACCCAACAAATTTGTTATCACGGAATTCAATATGTTTCCGTATAGCAACTTCATCAAACGACATCGCACATAGCAATTTCTTGCCACTGTTCAGGAATTCTTGACTCTTCATCCGAAGAGCCACAGCTGCCTCTTTACTAAACCCAGGATTTCCATCTACTACACCATACCACCTTCTCAGCGTTCGTGGATGTGGCAGACAAGTGTGGAAGTTTCTTCTTACATAGTTATAAGAATTGCTGCTGTAAAAGTTGAGAGTCAAGGCGAATGTCCGAAGAGTTGGTGGGTATTTTTCTCTCGTCTAACCTCCATTGACGCGGTTCAACAACTCTGCAGTACCTGGTGGCAGCATCTGAAAACAATATGACACTTTCAAGAAAGAACTGTAGGAACAAAGACATCACATGCCAAACATTATTGCAAAATTCCCCTCCAACCATTGTCTGTTCTCCCATTTCCCTCAGTGTTTATAATAGAACTCTGTAAATAGGTTATCCACTCCCATGAACCACAGACATTGCCGAGGTGGGGTGGCTTGCGTGCCTCAACGATACAGATAGCCGTACCGTAGGTGCAACCACAGCGGAGGGGTATCTGTGGAGAGGCCAGACAAACGTGTGGTTCCTGAAGAGGGGCAGCAGCCTTTTCAGTAGTTACAGGGGCAACAGTCTGGATGATTGACTGAGCTGGCCTTGTAACATCAGCTAATGTGGCTTTGCCACACAGCTACTGCGAACGGCTGAAACCAAGGGGAAACTACAGCCGTTACCTTTCCCGAGGACATGCAGCTCTACTGTATGAACATATGATGATGGCATCCTCTCGGGTAAAATATTCCGGAGGTAAAATAGTCCCCCATTCGGATCTCCGGGCGGGGACTACTCAGGAGGATGTGATCATCAGGAAAGACAATACTGGCATTCTACGGGTCGGAGCGTGGAATGTTAGATCCCTTAATAGAGTAGGAAAATTAGAAAATTTAAAAAGGGAAATGGATAGATTGAAGTTAGATATAGTGGGGATTAGTGAAGTTCGGTGGCAGGATGAACAGGATTTCTGGTCAGGTGAATACAGGATTATAAATACAAAATCAATTGGGGGTATCACAGGAGTAGGACTGATAATGAATAAGAAGATAGGAATGCGGGTAAACTACTATGACCAGCACAGTGATCGCATTATCATTGTCAAGATAGATACAAAGCCAACACGGACCACAGTAGTACAGGTTTATATGCCAACTAGCTCTGCCGATTATGAGGAAATCGAAGAAATATATGAGGAGCTAAAGGAAATTATTCAGACAATTAAGGGAGAGGAAAACTTAATTGTTATGGGAGACTGGAATTCGGTAGTAGGACAAGGAAGGGAAGGAAAGATAGTAGGTGAATATGGTCTGGGCAAAAGGAATGAAAGAGGAAGCCGCCTGGTAGAATTTTGCACGGAACATAATTTAGTTATAACAAACACCTGGTTCAAGAATCACAAAAGAAGGTTGTATACGTGGAAGAGACCAGGAGACACCGGGAGATATCAGATAGATTTTATAATGGTAAGACATAGATTTCGGAACCAGGTTTTAAACTGTAAAACATACCCAGGGGCAGATATAGACTCTGACCATAACTTGTTGGTTATGAACTGTAGGCTGAAACTGAAGAAACTACAAAAAGGTAGGAAAATAAGGAGATGGGACCTGGATAAATTGAAGGAACCTGAAGTTCTTAAGAATTTCAGAGGGAGCTTTAGGCAACAATTGACAGAAACAGGGGAAAATAAAACAGTAGAAGAGGAATGGGTAGCATTGAGAGATGAAATAGTGAAGGCAGCAGAGGACAAAATAGGTAGAAAGACAAGACCTACAAAAATCCTTGGATATCTCAGGAGATACTAAATTTAATTGATGAAAGGAGAAAATATAAAAATGCAGTAAATGAAACAGGCAAAATGGAGTACAGACGACTAAGAAATGAGATTGACAGGAAGTGCAAAATGGCTAAGCAGGAGTGGCTAGAAGGCAAATGCAAGGATGTAGAAGAATGTATAAATAGGGGAAAAATAGATACAGCCTACAGGAAAATAAAAGAAACATTTGGAGATAAGAAAAACAGCTCTATGAATATCAAGGACACGGATGGAAAACCAGTTCTCAGCAAAGAAGGGAAAGCTGAAAGGTGGAAAGAGTATATAGAGGGGCTCTACAAAGGAAATGAACTCAGCGACAATATTGTAGGAAGGGAAGAGGATGTAGATGAAGATGAAATAGGAGATACTGTACTGAGAGAAGAATTTGACAGAGCCCTGAAAGACCTAAGTCGAAACAAGGCCCCTGGAGTAGATGATATTCCCTCAGAGCTACTGAAGTCTATGGGAGAACCAGCTATGACAAAATTGTTTCACCTGGTGTGTAAGATGTATGAGACAGGCGAAGTACCCTTAGACTTTAAGAAAAATGTTATAATCCCCATTCCAAAGAAAGCAGGTGCAGACAGGTGTGAAAACTACAGAACCATCAGTTTAATAAGTCATGGTTGCAAAATATTACCACGAATTATATACAGAAGGATGGAAAAACTGGTAGAAGCCGACCTCGGGGAAGATCAGTTTGGATTCAGGAGAAATGTAGGAACTCGGGAGGCAATACTCACTTTACGGCTTATCCTAGAAGATAGATTAAGAAAAGGCAAACCTACATTTCTAGCTTTTGTAGATTTGGAGAAGGCTTTTGACAATGTTGATTGGAATAAACTCTTTCAAGTTCTGAAGCAAGCAGGAGTAAAATATAGGGAGCGTAAGGTTATTTACAACTTGTACAAAAACCAGACAGCGGTTGTCAGAGTTGAAGGGCATGAAAGGGATGCAGTGGTTGGGAAGGGAGTGAGACAGTGTTGTAGCCTTTCTCCAATGTTATTCAATTTGTACATTGAACAAGCTGTAAAGGAAAGCAAGGAGAAATTTGGTGAAGGAATAAAAGTTCAGGGGGAAGAATTAAAAACATTGCGTTTTGCCGACGACATAGTAATTCTGTCAGATACAGCAAAGGACCTGGAAGAGCAATTGAACGGAATGGACAGTGTGCTGAAAGGTGCATACAAGATGAACATTAACAAGAGCAAAACTAGGGTAATGGAGTGCAGTGTAAGAAAATCAAGTGATGCTGAAGGAATTAGATTGGAAAACGAAGCAATAAAGGAGGTAGATGAGTTTTGTTACTTGGGCAGTAAAATAACAAATGATGGTCGCAGTACAGAGGATATAAAATGCAGAATGGCAATGGGTAGAAAAGCGTTTTTGAAAAAGAGAAATTTGTTAACATCGAATATTGATTTAAGCCTAAGGAAGTCCTTTCTGAGGGCATTTGTATGGAGTGTTGCCTTGTATGGGAGTGAGACATGGACGATAAACAGTGCGGACAGGAAGAGGATTGAGGCTTTTGAAATATGGTGCTACAGAAGAATGCTGAGGATTAGGTGGGTGGATTGCGTAACTAATGAGGAGGTACTGAACAGAATTGGGGAGAAAAGAAATTTCTGGCATACCTTGACTAAAAGAAGGGATAGATTGGTGGGACACATTCTTAGACATCAAGGAATTGTGAATTTAGCATTAGAGGGAAGTGTGTGGGGTAAAAATCGCAGAGGAAGATCAAGAGAGGGATACAGTAAACAGATTCAGACAGATGTAGGTTGCCGTTCTTATGCGGAGATGAAGAGGCTTGCTCAGGATAGGGTATTGTGGAGAGCTGCATCAAACCAGTCTCCGGACTGAAGACCACAACAACAACAACAAATAGGTTACAAAAATATTAATGAACATATGCATCATAAGGCGCTGGTACTACAAGTAGAGCAAGCCCATTTTCAGATACCAGTAAATCAATTTGTTAGTACATTACTGCAATACAATGTGTGTGTGTGTGTGTGTGTGTGTGTGTGTGTGTGTGTGTGTGTGTGTGTGAGTGAGTGTGTGTGTGTGTGTGTGAGAGAGAGAGAGAGAGAGAGAGAGCGATTTTTTTGGAGGGGGCAGAATTATGCACAATAATTTTACTATGTCCTACAAACAAAGATGTAGCCTAACAAAATAAATTTGCCTACAGAAGGAATAAAAAAAAACACACACTGCTTGTACTGTATGTTAAATTTAACATCTTGATACTTGTCAAAACTGCCTACATTTGTGGTAACAGACTTGCTCACAGTCAAATATGCTACATGTATACAATCACCAAACAGGTACAGTACAAGACTAGATTTTGTAAAAAGGCAGTTTGGAATATTTTCAGTTTTACTTATAAGAAATTGTAAGCAATGCATGTAAGCCTATGTAGTAGCCTATCTTACCTTAAGTAAACTGCCCATTGAATCACTTATAATATTACTCTTTTGAAGATCGCTGATTAACTGATCCATATTCAATATTTTCTTCCTCATCCTATTGGCTGATCGCTGCAAATTTTTCAGTGCACTGGATTTCTTCTTCAGCTGTTTTTTTGCGACACTTGCCACTTTTGTTGCTATACCAGGTATAGCCAAATCATGTTCTCTGAAATCTCCTATATATCTAAAACGTTTGGTTGTACCTTCAATTACTTCAGAGTGTTGTAAACTAACTGTAAAAGAAAGTACCAGCACACTAAAAGACAATGTCGATAAAAGACAACAAATTTCTACACTTAGTCCAAACCATATTACGACAATGTTAATTCCAATTACTACAGTCACAATTTCACTAAGTAAATAGGAGCAATGTAAGCCTGGTACTTACGAGAATTATAAGAAGACTCTGCACATGTAGTTTCCTCCAATGAGCACCTCTCACTGGGAGGCTTCCGCAATCTGGGCCTTTTCGCTTTAAGATGTTCAGGAAAATCAAATATTGTAGGTACAGCACAACTACGAAGCCAATTCCCTCCAGTTTTCTCTCTGTCGAAACAATTTTCTTCAAAATGCTTCGAACAGAGTCTTGTGTGGGCAGTTGGCTTGAAATCTTTCCTTTTCAATGTCTGTACCCAGAGTTGCCGACGTGCTTCATCCTTAGGAAACCTACAGAGATGAGTAAAATCACGTTCGTGACCTAATATTTCAAGACATAATGTTAGACTGTACAGTGCTGCTGGAAACACATGCTTCACTTTAAACCGGTAATTTATGTGGCAACATAGAATGGTGGTTTATCAGAGTTCAGGAAATGCCGTTGAATTAAAATAATAATACTTACACGTGAAATTTTACGGTACTACGACACAACCATGTTTTGCCAACACTCTCGTGATATAGCTGTGGAGATGTTGGTGCCACGAAAATGACGTCATACCCAGTCTACCTTTATCTATGGTCGAAGGCTGTGCCCCAGCGGCCGACCAGTCAGGTAGCGGTCGCGCCAGCTCAAGCCTCACTTGATCACGTGACTTGACGTGCGCGCCGCGGCCTTGTTTCTCGCTGGATTCGGTTCAGGAGGTATGACGTCATGAACGAAATTCGTAAAAACTGCCACATCATGTGACACTGTTCCACATCTTCTTCTATACTAATGGACTGATTTCAACCAAACTTGGCACAAAAATTCTTTAACATTAGGAATCAATCGCTATGGGGATAAAAGAACACGACACATAGCTCAGCAGATATAATGTCATAAGGATGGACCTGAATAAAAATAAAACTAAAATTGATTGATCGTAGGATACAAGGCGATGCCAGCCGCGGTGGCCGAGGGGACTGAGGCGCTTCAGTCACGGTCTGCACGGCCACTACGGTCGGGGGTTCGAATCCCCCCTCGGGCATGGATATTTGTGCCGTCGTAGTTCATAAGTAGTTTGCATGTTTAGGGACTGATGACCCCGTAGTTAAGTCCCATAAGACTTACAAACATTTGAACAAACAAGGCGGTGGACACAGAGGGAGAAAACGGACATGGATGGGACGGTGCAGTGCGGACAAGGTATAGCTGCACGTCGCAAGGTATCATTCACACAGATAAAATTGGATACAGTGCCCTCGACACACAGCTTCTGTGATCTCTGGTTGTACCCCAAACACCCCACATAATAGGGCCTTGAGCTGTCGCAGTATATTTGAGCGGATGCAGTCACTGTGATGCCGCAACCCTGCCTGCAGTGTACCAAATGCGTCCATTTTCAAACAAACTGAACCTGTACCTTCTACAACTACTTAAATTCCCTGCAAATCACATATAAGTGCATGACAGAGGGTTCATCGAACCGCTAGCTTAAACCCGCGGCTGGTTGATCATGACAGATAAGCTATCTTTCAGTAGTGTGCTATTTATTTATTCTTATATTTCCTTATTCGTATGGTTATCCTTGCAGAGAAAGAGCTGAATACATTGTAGCACGCTGGCCTTCATTCCGAATTTTTTTTATAATTTGACGACTTTCAATCACTATATTTTCCACCCCCTTATAGCTATCGGCATGGAACTGCTATGGTGTACAACTGGAGACTTCGTACAACAATTACACACAGACCATTCGTTTGCGTTCTGTAGTTTTCGCTGCAGAGCGAAATATTAACACACACACATGTAGAATTTTATATATACCGATAACTTTCCATCCCAATATACTTCACCCTTTTATCATTATCAACCCTCAAGCAACGGTGCAACCAATAAAACCATTTTCAAAGAGTAAATATAATTTTCAAAGAATAATTATTGTTCCGCATTTCGCGTTATATTCTTCAAATTACTAAATATCTATCAGATCGCTATAAAACTGTGCCTAAAACCTTCCTCAGGTAAAAATTAGTAACTGTACAAGTCTCTGCGCCTTGTCGTTCGGACGTGATAAGCGCACACCGAACAGACATTCACGATAGCTCCTTACATAACAGCCATATACAACCGCTCTCTCATAGAAGGATCTGTATCAAAAGATTGGAAAGTTGCACAAGTCTCACCTATATTCAAGAAAGACAGTAGGAGTAACCCACTAAACTAAAGGCCTATTTCATTGACGTCAATTTGCGGCAGGGTTTTTGAACATATCCTGTATTCAAATATTATGAATTATCTCGAACAGAAGGATCTATTGACCCAAGGTCAACACAGATTTAGAATATATCATTCATGCGAAATACAACTAGCTCTTTATTCACACGAAGTGATGGGTGCTATCGACAAGGGTTCGCAAATCGATTCCGTATTTCTTGATTTCCAGAAGGCTTTTGACACCGTACCTCACAAACGGCTTTTAATCAAATTACGTGGTTATGGTATATCGCTCCAAATTTCCGATTGGATAAGGGATTTCCTGTCAGAGAAGACACAGTTCGTAGTAATCGATGCTAAGGCATCGACTCAAACAGAGGTGAAATCGGGCGTTCCACAGGGTAGTGATATTGGTCCTCTGCTGTTCCTTATTTACATAAACGATTTAGGGGAAAATCTAAGTAGCTCTCTTAGGTTGTTTGCAGATGACGCCGTCATTTAGCGTCTAGTAAAATCATCTGAACCTCAAAACCAACTGCAGAACGATCTGAATAAGGTATCACTGTGGTGTAAAAATTGCCAATTGTCTCTAAATAAAGAGAAGTGTGAAGTCGTCCACATGAATACGAAGAGAAATCCGTTAAACTTTGTTTACAAGATAAATCAATCAAAAGTGAAGGCCGTAAACTCCACAAAATACCTTGGAATTACTATTACCTCAGACTTAAACTGGAAAGAACACGTAGGAAAGGCGAACCAGAGACTGCGTTATATTGGCAGAACTCTTAAAAGATGCTACAGAACTACTAAGGAGACTGCATACACTACGCTTGTCCGTCCTTTTTTGGAGTATTGCTGTCCAGTGTGGGATAAAAAAAAATGTTCAAATGTTTGTAAATCTATCGGACCAAACTGCGTGGTCATCAGTCCGTAGCTTATAAACTACTTAAACCTAAGGTAGACTAACCTAAGGACAAACACACACACCCATGCCCCAGGGAGGCCAGTGTGGGATCCTTATCCTGAGTTTGACGGAGGACATCGAAAGAGTCCAAAGAAGGACAGCTCGTTTCGTATTGTCACGATACAGTGGAGAGCGTTATGGAAATGATACAGGATCTGGGATGGGAATCATTACAACGGCGCTTATCGCTGCGGCGTGGTCTACTTACGAAACTCCAATCGCCAACATTCTCCTCCGAAAGAGAAAATATATTGTTGACTTCCAGTTACTTAGGTGGAAAAGATCATCATAATAAAATACGAGAAATCAGAGCTCGAAAGGAGAGATTCAGATGTTCTTTCTTCCCGCGCGCTATTTGAGAATGGAATGGGAGATAAATAGTATAATGGTGGTTCGATGAACCCTCTGCCAGGTACTTAAATGTGAGTTGCCGAGTATCCCACTTAGATGTAGATGTAGAGTAGAGGGGCCAGCTTATTCACCGGACTTAAACCCGAATGAGCATGTCTGGGATGCACTTGGCTAACGCATTGCAGCCAGACCAGCACCTCCCACAACGGTTGCAGAGCTCGATATTGCACTCATGGAAGAATGCCAAATAACCTTCAAGAGCTGATTGATAACCTCACATTGTCTGTGCCCCGCAGGTGCGCAGTTGTACTAGTCATCCGACGTGATCAGACACACCATATAAGAGGGCAATGAGAATGACTTTTTCACTATTATGGTAGCCCCATTGTATCACACTCTACGTGAACGCCATGTAAACCTCAAGTAAAGAGTTGAGACAGCAGAATAGCGTACTGCATCACAAAGAAATTACCATTGTAACAAAGATCTAAACAAAATTCCTTACCAAGCGTGTATCGTGTATGTAATCTGACCTGAAACCATAATTGTTTTGAGCAGTTTGTGTGCCTCTACTGGTTATCTAGACACATTCGGCATGATTTCATGAGCGCATCATCACCTTTTTTTAACCATTCCTTCAGTAAAAAACCGTCTTGATTGCAAATTGTTTTATTAACTAATGACGCGTTTCGCCCTTTAGCAGGGTATCTTTTGATTATCTGCATGACAGAATTTACACAAAATTACAACGCGGAATTACAAATGGGTATAATGGTACACGGGCTTATTTTGTGTTAAAAAGACAGTATAAATGGTAAACAGAGCTTACAATGCGCTCTCCGTGGTGTGACACCGTAAGCTGTTTTGCAGTGTTTCTATTTTTATGGAATTTTTTGATTTTCTTGGAGCCCTACAAATGATCGGGTAACAACGAATCACAGTTGGAACATACTAGGTAAAGATGTAACATAAAACCGATTTTTCAGATTACCTTAATAGAAGCGGTGGTCTCTGATGATACAAGATAAAGCCCATGTTTACAATTGCGCTCGCGGGCGGTGGGCGGGCGTGGTGTGCTGCTCCGCCGACTTGTACAGACTAACTAAGGGGATGTGGGTTGCCATCAGGGCGTGTGTGGAGGAGAATTTGCGTGGGTGCTACAAAGACCGTAGCATGTACATCTATTCAGACAGCCAGGCAGCCCTGAGATCACTGGCAGCTCCTGCAACAATGTCTAAAATTGTTGCAGTATGTCACAGGGTTCTGGTGGAGCTAGGGGAAAACAATAGAGTAAACCTATTGTAGGGCCCTGGCCATTCGGGGATCAGTGGCAACGAACACGCCGACAGATTAGCCAGGATGGGGGCAGAGACTCCATTTATTGGACCGGAACCTGTCCTGACAATCACCAAGGCAATGATCAAATTGGAGCTACGTAACTGGCTCAGAAGACAGCACGTAGAATATGGGACCAAAGTCCATCTACAAAAACATGGCAAGGTAATGATGCCAAAGCCATGCTTTAAAAGAAGCTCTGCAATCCTGAGCCTGAACAGGAGAGAGATTAGACTCATGGTTGGATACCTGACATGCCATGGGAATTTCAAAAAACACCTACATACAATGGGAATAACAGAAGACGATCCTAAATGTAGGATCTGTGATGACGGTGATGAAACTACATCACATCTAATCTTCGAATGCATTGCATTGGAGAGTAAAAGGCACAGAACATTTGGGACAACCAGACCCGAAGAAATTGTGTCTAATAAAGAATTGGTAGAGGGACTCCTTGCACTGTTCAAGGGCATTGGTTGGCTTTACTAGATATACAGGGAGCGATACCGCACAATAAACTTAGTTTCGGTGCGGGCAATGGCGGGTTGGACCAAGACTGTTTTGGCTTCCCTGAGAAAATCAAATCAAATCAAATCAATGGAATGTGGGTAGGGATTGACATAGGAAGCCGGTGTATAAGACGGGACGGATGTAATCTAGCTATCCGAATACAAATTTAACGAAAGTGAGGTTATTAAGCGGGACAGAGATTAATAGTTTATGTTGGTACTTATAAATGAAAGGAATTTTATTTGAACAGAGACATCATAATATCTAGGAATGTTTAATCTTATTAAGCAGGACAGAACTCTTAATAGTTTATGTTGGTACTTCTAAATAAAAGGAATTTTATTTGAACAGAGACATCATAATATCTAGGGATGTTTGATCTTATTATTGCCTTCTATTAAGATAATCTTAAAAATCTGTTTTATGTTTCTCACATCTTTACCGAGTATGTTCCAACTGTAATTCGTTGTTACCCGATCATTTGTAGGGCTACAAGAAAATCCAAAAATTCCAGAAAAATAGAAACACTCCAAAACAACTTAAGGTGTCACACCACGGAGAGCGCATTGTAAGCTTTGTTTAATATTTATACTGTCTTCTTAACACAAAATAAGCCCGTGTACCATTATACCCATTTGTAATTCCGCCTTGCAATTTTGTGTAAATTCTGTCACGCAGATATTCTGAAGATGACCTTCTAAAGGGCGAAACGCGTCATTAATTAATAAAACAATTTGCAACCCAGACGGTTTTTTGCTGAAGGAATATTTATTCTCGCAGATTGCTGTACACCATGGACTGGAAATCACTTTTTTAACTATTTACTTTTTATTTTGTACGAGCATCTCTGCTGCATTTTCGTATGAGCTATACTAACCTGTAACTCCTACTGGGACACGTCTTTGTTTTCCTAAGTTTTCTGTTGCCCCGCCCTCCTGAGGGTGCGAGCAGTCCGCTAGAATGAGTCGCTGTAGAGCCTTGTTTCAACTCCACCTAGATGGCTGTCTCTGGTCTCATTCATAATCCGTGCTTATTATTTACACCGTTGTAGCTAATCTGTATATTAGGAAACCGCGAAGGTCAAATTTTGCCAGTAGTCCATGAGAGGCAACAGGCTACAGTTGGTAAAATCTGCTACTTCATCAAGGCATCGGACCACTTGACCAGTGAGAGGTGTCAATTTAAAAAAATTGTATATACCTCATCTGTTTTTTAGCTTCTGTAATGTTTTTAGTTTCCTAATTAATAGCTAATGATGTGCAATTTCATTTTTGTTCCTATTAATGCATTTAAAGCATTTTAGCTTTTATTTTACACCCTACTTCATATTCTATCCTATAGTGTCAAACATCTACTGATGTTACAAATAATAATAAAGGACGGATAATATTTTAGTATGGATAAATAGTATCAAATTTGTTACGTTTGACCTTCTACCATATTGGTCTTACACAAATCACTTACTATATGCATACATTGTCAACACAAAATACAGTAAGTTCTCCTATAACTTTCACGTATTTACTAGCAGCAAAAACCAATCTCATATATTTTGTGCTGTATTCAAGGTTATCTGTTTCTTTCTTGCAGTTGCTATTGTGTTGAGAAGTACTCCCGCAGCAGACTATTTGGAGAGAAGCTCTTCACTACAACTCTTCAAATGATGGCCATGACATGTGGTAAGCACCTTGCAATGTTCTTAACAATTTCGCTCCGTTCGCAGTGGGAAATCGTTTTCCTCAATATTGCCGGACCGAAAATCAAATATTTTTGGCTAAATCACTAAGATTCACCTGAAAAATCCACCTAAGCGGGGTCGATGTACTCGACTACTTGCAGGTTCTTCAGCATAGGAAATAAGTACGACAAAGCGGCTCAGATGTCATTCACATTACAAACAGACAAGAGAGGATCAAAGCTTTGTAAGTTAAACCTTTACGATAGTTGTTTATGATTAATAAATGAATAAAACGTTTTAAACATTATATTTATTTCTTTACTTACATTTATCAGGTTCCGCGGACCGAATCGAGGAGCATGGTCTTTGAACGAGTAACTACATCAGATTGTAACAATGGAGTAGTAATTGATAAAATGAAACGTACAGCAATCGTAAGCACACGACAGGTCTAAGCATAAATGAAAAGAAGAACCACGTAACTCATAAGTTAGCTTATTTTTTTCATTCTTCCAAGAATCCCTCGACATAATAAAAATAGTGAACTATGAGAAATTTTTTCAGTTTAGCCTTGAAAGTACGAGGATTAGTACTAACAAGAGACACGTTTGAGCTCGAACGCTTGGAACCGCACGAAACCATGCTTGTAATAACAGGCACTCATAAACAGGACAGTGGTGAGCGTCATTTCCATGTAAAACGTTGCATTGTACCTCAAGTAACATTAAAACAGAGAGAAAACGTAACAAGATATTAGTACCATAGGAAGGAAATTATATGCAATACAATGGCGTCAGTGTATCATTACATATTCAATCAGCAGTGCCAAAAACTCTCTGCTTAAAGTACTTATAATGGCGCAAAACATCAATATACATCGGTACAGCACACCTGAAAGTGCTTATATTAGTCCTCAAAGTGCGGATGCGGGATTTCGATGCAGTGGTTAAAACAAAGTGGCAGAGAGCAATGTGCACACCTCACTAAAGCCACGATACCACATTCCAAATCACTTTCGCATTCACGCAGTCCAATATCAAAAGACACGCTAATTATATTTTCAAATGATGATGTTGGTATGCCAATTTCATAGCCTGTGTTTCAAATTCCACATATCTACCCAGTGCAAGGTCGTGTATTTCTGTGTCCTCGCCATTATATTTCTGAATATTACTGTACTTCACGCACCAGTTGTCAATAATAAAATATATATGTCAACACGACATGTTTCGGGACTACATTATCCCATTATTAAGTCGTAAAACTTATCTGCTCCTAAGAAGCATCGTCAATGTATGTAAATTATCAAATATAAAACTTTGCGAAGTACCACATGTTTGTCTGATGGCAGCAAGTTGTGCACAACTTGCTATCATCAGACAAACATGTGGTACTGCGTGAAGTTTTGTATTTGACAATGTACTGTACATACACAGCTATTGTTTGACGATGCTTCTTAGTAGCAGACAAGTTTTATGACTTGATAATGGGATAATGTCGTCCCGAAACATGTCGTGTTGACATATATGTTTTATTATTGACAACTGGTGCGTGAAGTACAGTAATAATTGTGAAACAGTTGTGTGATGGCGAGTAAATAGATGATATTTCTGATTACTACGTTATATACCATATCCGCCAACTCCATATCCTCGGCCCCGATGTGATTTCCATATTCAACACGTCGCAACTTGGTCCCTAATATATGGACCACATACGTAGAGCTAATTATATTTTCTTCATGACATCACTGTAGTAAAATGTGGCGTTTTGCATGGATATGACGCAACACCACCGTTTTGTTTATGATTGTGTATTAATCTAAGCTTTATTTTGTGTGGTTCTGAGCGATCGAGGTGAACGGTGTTCCTTGTAAGCAAGCTCTTTGTACTCTTGTGGATGCTTAGTAAAAATGAATGCGGCAGAAAACTGCACACCTTTCTGCACAAAGGCCAATGAGGTGTGATCCAAATGCCGGTTTGATTTTTGTCTAGTTTTAACTGAATGAAAGCTACTAACTCTTGGGAATAAACAAATATTATCAACAATTAACGACATTCAAGAAAACATGTATTGAGAGACCAATGTCAGAATTCCCAGGCTACTAAACAGGTTCGACAAGAGGTACGCGAGCTTACCCAACAGATTGCTCTTACCGCTCGTTTCTGCGCAATAAATACCCTTTTTGAATCACAGGAGTTACCACAGAAAATAACTCTTTAAGTCATAGCGAATGAAAATTGCGAAGTAGACTACTTTTCGTGTTGAACAGTCATTTATTTGAGGAACGGTTCTAATCGAAAGCAACGCAGCATTTGGTTTTTGAACAAGATCCTTAACTTACTGTTACATAGTTGTTGTATATTTCCATCAACAACAGAGATGCCGTTTCAAACTGTTCTCTTAAATACGATAGGTGGTTCAAGAGTTACATGGCTGACGACTTTAGTCGCGTTCCAAATTTCGCTAACTTCGCTGTATTTTAACTCTAAATCCAGTGAATATTTAAGAGATAAATTTATGAAGGGTATTTCCTTTCATAATAACTGAGACGTGTTAAACGTATTAACCCAGATAGCGCGGAATTAGTTTTGGTTCAATTTTTTCCTCAGAAGCTATTAATTACCTTCATATTGCGAAGGAAGCACTTCACTGGATTCTGCAAGAGCGACGAAGACCCAAAGTGGCGTGGAGACGATCAGTTGAAGCATAAGGAGAACAGCAAGCAATCGGATGGGAAGAAGTGGAAAGACTGGCACAAGACAGAACAAGATGGCGATCCTTTGTTGCAGCCCTATGCTCCACATAAGGAGTTAAAGGAATAAATAATAAATAAAATAATAATATGACTGTAAAAGATCGTTATAAGAGGGTTTTTTTTTTTTTTTTTTGTTTTTTTTTTTTTTTTTTTTTTTTTTTTTTTTTTGTAATCTCGCCATTAGTTTTGCAATACTTCCCTTCTTTCTGGAATGACGTCAAAATGGATGTTTTATAATTTTAATCAGTTGAATCATTATTATTAAAACAACATATAAGATAAAATATATTCATATAAACGTCTTTAAAATTGAAGAAACTTCAAGAAATATAAACCCAACTACGAAGAAGTCTTCAGTACCTTCTGTATGAACTTCAACTTTGCAGCTGTATGCAACCACTTTGCAATCGACTATACAAGCTAAAATTGATCTCAATGGGAGCATGGATTCAAAGAATTAAAATATGATACTGTACCCGAATTCTTACAGACAAGAATAAAAAAGTAAGCTGCCGTTCTCTTCCTTCTGGAAGGACGTCTGCGCTATCTGGGTTAATTATTTTAGTCTGATTTGAGATTGAATAGCACGTATGTGTAGAAGCTACCTTGACATTGGACTATATGTTCTGGCTCCTCGTCAGTTTTTACTCAATAAGTATAGGCCAAGGTGTCAATAGTCTTGGAATGATAAAGATATCTTTAGTATTGTGTACACTAGGTCTAAAAGGGCGGTGCCTGGCAGAACTGGTCAAATATTTATAAACGTATTAGACCAAACTGCTATGGTCATCAATCCCTAGACTTACAAATTACTTAAATTAAGCCGGTTGCGGCGCGTCAGTCCACGGTCTTCACGGCCACTACGGTCGGGGGTTCGAGTCCCCCCTCGGGCATAGATAATTGTGCCGTCCTTAGTATTAGCTAGTTGATAAGTAGTTTGTAAGCTTAGGAACTGATGACCCCGTAGTTAAGTCCCATAAGTTCTACAAACATTTGAACTTAAATTAATTAAACTAATTTAAGAAGAACACACACAACCATGCCCCAAGGAGGACTCGCAACCCGATGGCTAGCAACCGCGCGCTCCGCAGCAAGGTGCCTTAGAGCGCTCGTCGACTTCCCGCGGCGGCAGAGCTCTCATTTGTACTCTGGTGAGAAAGGCATATACCGTTTGGTGTGTGCTGTCTGCACTTTTGGACCTTGTCCGCAGCGAAGAGGGAAAAAAAAAGCAATGTCTTCAGCTGCACTAGGGCAGGAAATGACTCAATGGCGACAAGTGAAAAACTTTAGGCCGAGCCGGTATTCGAATCCAGGACTCCGCTTTGTACCAGCGTTGCCGTAATCGCGTTTTCCCCCTTTTTCCTCGGGTAAATAAGTTCCTTGCGGACGTGGTGTGGTTCTTGTTCCACGTTGATCGTAGATTTCTTGGCGCAAAGGATACATATATATATATATATATATATATATATATATATATATATATATATATATATATATATATACCGGAAGCACCGATCCACCGTGCCAGACGCCGTGTCCAAATGAAGAAACAGCACTCCAATATATATAAAATTCAAATGTTTGTAGAGCTTATGGGACCTAGGGGTCATCAGTCACTAGACTTACAAATTACTTACGAACCAGCTAATACTTAGGACGGCACAAATATCCATGCTCGAGGGGGGATTCGAACCCCCGACCGTAGTGGTCGTGCAGAGCTTGACTGGCGCGCCGCAGACCGCTCGACCACCGCAGTCGGCCCAATGTATATGTGTATTTCTACGCGACAACGGCTTACGGTTCATTACTTCGCCGCAGATTCGGTAATAACGCTCGTTCTCGTGCGGGAATCCGAAATGGTGAGCATAAGAGCGCATGGACGATAGGGGCGTTACAGTCGTAGTGTGGGATTTGTGGCTATGTCAGACGGATGGAAGACGAGCACCGGTAACCGAGGCAGGCACGGTAGCTCAGCGCGTTAGGTCTCAGGGCTGCACGCCCTCTGTAACAAAATACTAAGTCAACGTACAACAAAATGGACCAACATCCTTAAAGGACCGACCAAACCGAAAAACAAAGCAAAAAAGCGTTGAAGGCGACCTCTGGCCCGAAGCGGGAGGCTCGGGTTCGAATCCCGGCCAGACACAAATTAAAAAAAAAGTTCAAATGTTTGTTAAGCTTAAGGGACTTAACTGCAGGATCATCAGTCCCTAAACTTACTAACTACTGCTAGACTACCTTATACTAAAGACGACACAAATTTCCATGTCTGAGGGAGGATTCGAAACCCCGACCATAGCGGCCGTGCAGACTGTTACTGGCGCACCGCAGACCGCTCGGCCACTGCGGCCGACCACAAATTTTTATTCGTCGCTGTTGAATTATTTCAACAGCTAAAGTAATTCCTTTCCTTTTTTTCTCCCTTCTTACTTCCTCTCATTAAATGTGTTCATGTGAAAATATTTCCGACGTGAGTTTGGCCGCACAGCAGGTGTTGAAGGACTTTAAACGCGGAATGGTAGTTGGAGACAATTCAGTGCTCAACCAAAACCACCTAGAGACAAGGCCTTACAACAGGCCGTGCCTACGTCACACTTAGAGGCCGCGGCCGCCACCTCACTGGCTGGCCGCTGGGGCACGCTCACCGCCGCCCAGCGGCCGGCCAGTAAGGTGGCGGCCGCGGCCGCTAAGTGTGACGTAGGCACGGCTTGTTGTAAGGCCTTGTCTCCAGTGGCGTAGCTATCATAGGGCTAGGCGGGGCAGTGCCCCGGGGCCCCCGAGCTCCAGGAGCCCCTCAGCCTTCGTGAGCGACGATCGAAAAAAGTTACAGTAGAGCGTCGAATTTTTTATTTAATTTTTTTTACCCTCCTACCCTATCGTCCATCATATCCCCTTCCCCTCAAACCAAGTTTCCCACAGTAGCCGCAATGGGCCACTGGCTGGCGACTGGCGGAACAATGCTTGGGCCTTCACAAGACGCGCTGCCGACAGGCGACGCTGCCAGTCAATGTGTCCAACAATCGGCAGAAGGAGCGGCAGCATCAAAGCTGCTCACAGCAACAGCGTGCCGGCTCGGGGCAATGTGAAGGTTCGCGTTCCTCCAAACACAGTATAAATACATTTACTGTACAGTACTTCTTATTGGCAAATAGAAGTGTACAGTTCGAATATCCGAATAAAACTGTTTTCCGAATATCCATGTCCCCAAATTACTTCGGACGTTATACTGTGTATAATATTTTTGTTGAATGAAGGAATTTCTACTTTTAATTTCTCCTGCCGAAATTGACCCCAACATGGACATTCCGTCAATTATGTAAGGAAATTATAACAGAATATACATTATTAGAATGTGAGGTTACGGAAGTATTTAGTTTTATTCTTCTGCAGCAGCCGAAAGGTCGTTCAGCAAATTAAAATTATCAAAACGCATCTGAGGTACAGTATGGCTCAAACTCGACTCGGACATTTGGCACTCACAGCAATCGAAAACAAGGCTGCATCAAGTCTAGATTTAACAGACCTTATTGATGATTTTGAAAAAACCAATGCCAGGAAAAGATTGTAAAGTAATTGTTAAAATAAAATTGACTACTTTTTAATTGTGTACCCAGATTATTACTATACTGTACTGCAGTCACGAAAACGCTTACAGATCAGAAATCATATCTTTGCCAACATCTGGAGTCTAACAGTTTGAAGCATTGTATTACTCCAGTAGGTATTCTTTCATTCTGACTTTGGTGCGTGAGGAAACACAAATGAAATCCCCAAGACTTGAAAAACGCCTCATTAAGTTCGCGATACACAGTGAGGCGCGAAAAATGATTATGAATTGTTTTCAAGGACTAATAGTATTCGTGTTACAAGAAAAAGAAAAATTCCCAACTTTTAGAAAACAATGTTTTAACACATTGACTGCCACGTGAGTTAAATGTAAGTCACACGAAGTCTTCTCTTCGGACCACGTTAAGTAAATACAACTCACGGACATTTTTCCATTTAAAGCTCAGTGGTGCAGTTGTAGCTCACAGTAGCGTGCTGTGACTTGGTGTTACAGTACGTTATGGCCCCAGTAACAAATCATGTACGTGGTCTCCAGTTTTCAAGAGCTCAAGAGTAGTTATTGACACTTGCAATCGTGAATTATATATAACTCACATGGCTCAGTCATATTGGAGTTTCCTTTTTTTATAATTTATTGTTCGGTGTTATATATTAATTATACAGTAGATTGTATATCACAGAGTTTTAATTAAATTCTCCAACTCTAATGCAACAACAGCGAAACAGACTGAAAAAATTGGGCAATTCCACTTTGTATCTCTAACACCTCCATGCAATGTGCTTTATGCAGAAACATTCTTCGCAAAAATATGAGTCACAATTTCTTACATTTCCATGTAGTTCGTTTGCATTTCTTGACAGCTTGCTCTAGTCCAAATTCATTCTTCAATTTTTCGTATCATCTGTACACCTATGACTTGCTGCTCCCATGTTCACAAGAGCACAATCTGCAGGCAGCTCGGTGTCTATGGTGAGAGATTTCTCAGGGGCATCGGCATCTTCTGTAAGGAGTAGTCTCAAAGTCACCTTCTCTTTGAATTCTGTGACTGAGATGATCTTGTTGTTGATGTATCGGTAAATTACAAGAGCATTTACCAGCACTGACCCTGTCAACAGTTCAACTGGATGCTTCCTGTACCATTTCACACCCCGCCTTAGACAGTATAAGACTTCATTTGGTGAGAGAGATCTGTAAATGACTGATTTTAGTAAGTTATCATTGCTAGTTTTTTCTTTGTGCCCCTCTTGGTTTAAACTTCAGCTCCTTCCTCTCCATGAACAGTACTCAGCATCAACACATTCCTCTTATTTTTCCATTTCAGTAGTATCTTCATCTTCTTTACTTATGTCCATAACTTGATCTAAAAGCTTCTGTACATGCCTTTGTTCATCTACATAAGCGGGAAATGGATTCGGCATTCTGTGGCTTTTTTCTGGGAACGGCGCCTTCCCATACCATAAGAACTATTCGCTCTTCAATTTACGTTCATACTAACACTATACCCTCCGCCGCATTCTGCTCAGTTCTTGTATGTGAAAAACAAACAACTTCACTGTGTTTTAAAGTAATGGTGAGAATTCAGCACTTCACGCAATCTTTTAAGGTACGTTTCTACCCGCACAATCTTTTGTTTATTCTGCCATTTAAAGGTTTAATTACATTCACGGATCAGAAGTTTCATGTAGTAGTTAATTTGTCTCAATAGTGAATTGTGCATCAAGACACTGCCCTCTACCCCACTGTCACGATAATAAGCGAAGATATCGAATTGGTTATTTTACTTATTACTTTTTCCTGGCCATACACTAACATATATTTCAAGAAGCCTGGTAGGGGCACGGCTCAATCCAAAGTGTTTCATCAAACAAAATCCGGCAACTTACTTTCGCTGAAACCATCCCACACGAATATTTCCCCTATTTTCCTTCTTTGAGTGGGCTGTCAAAGAAATGAGCTAACAGCGCAGTAGTTTAGCGAGAGTGAGTTGTCGGCACTGACAACAGTCCGCCTGCTGCCACCGCTGACGAAAAATATCCCATGGGGCATTTTCATCTGTATGTCCAACTCTATCCCTCTGCAAAATCACCTAGTAATTTTTGCATGGAAACAAAACAAACAAACAAACTTTTACAATTGTATTGGAGAGTACGATTAAACATTATCTGCTGCGTGACACATAATAATTTCCTTTTTAGTATTTAGGTTTGACTTGATTTGATTTGATTTTTCCAGGGAAGCCAAAACAGTCTTGGTCTAACCCGCCACTGCCCGCACAGAAACTAAGTTTATTGTGTGTTATTGCTCCCTGTTTATCTAGTAAAGCCAACCAATGCCCTTGAGCAGAGCAAGGAGTCCCTTTACCAGATCTTTATTAGACACAATTTCTTCGGGTCTAGTTGTCCCAAATGTTCTGTGCCTTTTACTCTCCAATGCAATGCATTCGAAGATCAGATGTGATGCAGTTTCATCACCGTCACCACAGAGCCTACATTTAGGGCCCTCTTCTGTTATTCCCATTGTATGTAGGTGTTTTTTTGAAATTCCCATTGCCTTACTATGTCTTCCAGTGTGTGGTAAGGACCTGATTATGAAGTAGTTCTGCATCTGTACAATATTAGTGTAAAGAGAGCCCCAATGTCATTTTTGCCCCGGGGCCATTGGTGACATAGCTACGCCACTGCTTGTCTCTAGGTAGTGTTGGCTCAACGGCCTACTCTTAATGACCGATGATGATGGTGATGATGATGATGATTGTTGTTTTAGGGCCCTCGTCAGCGAGGTCATCAGCGCCCGCGTAACGACCGAGAGCAGCGGAGTTTGCGTAGAGCTATCAGTGCTACCCAGCAAAGAAACTCTGTGAAATAACCGCGTGACATCTACATCTAGTTGAGATACTCTGCAAATCACATTTAAGTGCCTGGCAGAGGGTTGATGAAACCACCTTTATACTATTTATCTCCCATTTCATTCCCGAATAGCGCGCGGGAAGAAAGAACACCTGTATCTTTCCGTTCGAGCTCTGATTTCTTATATTTTATTCTGATGATCATTTCTACCTATATAAGTGGGTGTCAACATTATTTTCCGGCATTAGGAGGAGAATGTTGGCGATTGGACTTTCGTAAGTAGCCAACGTCGCAGCGATAAACGCCGTTGTTGTTGTAATGATTCCCATCCAGATCCTGTATCATTTCCGTGACGCTGTCTCCCCTGTATAGTGACAATACAAAACGAGGTACCCTTCTTTGGAATCTTTTGATGTCCTCCGTCCAACCCACCTCATAAGGATCCCACACTGTGCAGCAATACTCCGAAAAGGACGGACAAGTGCAATTAAAAAAAAAGAAGGTCCAAATGTTAGTAAAGCTTATGGGACTTAACTGCGGGGTGATCAGCCCCTAAGCTTACAAACTACCTTATAATAAAGACAGCATAAACATCCATGCCCGAGGGAGGATTCGAACCCCCGACGGGGAACGGCCTCGCACATGGTAGCATAGCGCCTCAATGCGTTCGGCCACTCTGCCGCGGCCACACAAGCGCAGTGTATGCAGTTTCTATAATAGTTCTGTTGCATCTCTTTATGGTTCTGCCAATAAAACGCAGTGTCTGGTAAAACCTTTCGCAAGACATTATCTACATGTTCTTTCAAGAAAAAAAATGTTCAAATGTTTGTATAGCTTATGGGACTTAGCTACGGGATCATCAGTCCCTAAACTTACAAACTACTTATCAACTAGCTTATCCTAAGGACAGCACAAATATCCATGCCCGAGGGGGGATTCGAACCCCCGACCGTAGTGGCCGTGCAGACCGTGACTGGAGCGCCTCAGTCCCCTCGGCCACCGCGGCCGGCATAGATTTACATGCCACCTTGTACAGGAGATATGGCTGCTCTGTAGAACAAAACGTCTGCTGCGAACGTCTCCCAGCACGATCATACCGGCTCGACTGCTCAATCCCGACGAAGTGCCTTACCCTCCCGCCAAAAGGAGAGCAGTCAACTGGCTAAAAGGACACACGGTCCACTATTTATTAACGAACAGAGAAAAGAAGAAAGAAGATTACTGGATGTATTTACAAACAGAACATCACAAACTGAAACGACAGAAGAATTATAAAGACAACTATGCGAATTTTTTGACTATAACGTTGCAATAGATAAAAAAAAATAAAGAAATTAAAAAATAAATAAATACAAAAAAATCTAGGAGACTTATTTATTTAGCTATGTTTAGTGCGACCTACCATACTTGCTTTTCGTCTACTACGTGTCATCTATTCTACCAATCTTTACGAAGGAATTATTGTTTAGTTTCATAAACCGCTGGTTTCAAGAACCAATATTCATATTGCCAATGAAGGCATATTTTTATTGCTGTGAAGAAGAGGTGTGTTTTTCTTTTAACTACAAGCTTACACCACGTAGTAGATTTTTTCCAAGTTCTATGTGTTCCCTCTTATTATTGAACTAAAAAACATTTCATTTGCACTGCTCAATATCTCAATTGTCGCACCACAAAATATTACTATTTCTGAAGCAGAAGTTAACATTTACGCTAAAGAAGCACTTACTCATGTAATTATGGCGGAAGACGCCGTCTAAATTCATTTTTTAAAAAAAGAAATAAAAACAAAACAAAAAATAATAAAAAGTGGTGTAGGGGTCAGCGCAACTGCCTAGAAAGCAGGAGACCCGGGTTCGAATCCCGGCTGGGTACACATTTTCAGCTTTGCCCAATCGCATTTGATGTCATATATTCTGTGAATATTATATTCAAGAAAGAGTTTCGTTGTGAAAAGTATTGTAAGCATCTAGCATTGAAGTCCTCGCTAAATTTCGGACTTCTGTGTAGTATCGCCAATCCTCGGGATTTTGCGTTCCTTTAAGTTTAGATTGCCTTTTCCGTTTTTTTTTTTTTTTTTTGGTTTTTTTTTTTTTTTTTTTTTTTTTTTCAACAGGTTCCTGACTTGTTTTGTCAGGGGATCACCACCTTCCCTTATTAATTTATTTGGTATAAAACTATCAATTGCTGTCGATACCACTTCTCTGAATTGGAGCCACATCTGATCTACACGTAAGTTTAGCCGCGGCGGAGCGGCCGAGCGCATTGAGGCGCTATGCTGTGATGCTCAAGGTCGTTCCCCGTCGGGGGTTCGACTCCCCCTCGGGCATGGATGTTTGTGTCGATTTCGGTTTCGGCAACAAATCATGTTTTGGACGAGTCTAGTATGTAGGTTGCCGTTCTTGTTCCGAGATAAAGTGGCTTGCGCAGTCTTTGGACTGAAGACCACCACAACAATAAGTTTACCCCTTAAGAAACCCTTGTGTTGTAAGCGAGTTGTGTTGACTGTAGAGTGGTGGGTGGTGTTGTTGCAGGGTGTTCTCGGGTGGCGTGGACGGCGGAACAGCTGATGGGCAGCGAGCAAGTGCAACGCGCCGGCTCCGCCCGCTGTAGGGAGGATGGCTCGTACGACCCGCTGCAGTGCGTGGGCGGCACCTGCTACTGCGTCAACACCACCACTGGGCAGCCGCTGAAGGACAGCCCCACCGTCAACGTCAACGACCTGGTCGCCGAGTCGCTGCCCTGCTGTGAGTACCCGACTTGTTTCCATGTGCACACACTCCCAGTCAGCACGAGAGCTAGCCTTCTTTTCACACAAGTTGAGCTGAGCATTTCTTTAACATCACGTAGCTCTTACGTAAATGAGCTATATCGAATGTACATCTTCAGTGATCGTCCGCCTTGTGGCATAATACTTTAAAACCGTAACATTTTCTGTTGTGACTTCATCATACAACTATATTTCGAAGTACTGAGGCAAAACACCCAACGATTGTCAATTACGTAAAAGTTTTTGGCAGTACAACTTGTTTCGGTACTGCCTTATCCCATTTTCAAGTACTGAAAATCAATGAAACATATATTAAAATACGACGCAAAAATTCAACGATTCACGAACCATCATGTAATTCTCAGAATAACATACGTTAAAAATTAATCTGGTACTTGACAACGACATTAATGTTAATGTCGTCCCGAGACCACGGAATTAGTAGCCGGGCGCGGTGGCTCAGCGCGCTCGGTCAGAGGGCTCAATGCCTTCTGTAATAAAAAATATATAAGAACTGAGCCAAATACCCAACGAACAACACTTAAAGAACACGAACAAAACGACTGCAAAGCATCAATAAAAAATAAAATAAAATAAGGGTGGATACATCTGCTCCCTCCATGTCATCGAAATTAAGTACAGTCGGGCAGGGCCAGTACTTGGATGGGTAACCGTCCGGTACATCACGTGCTGTTGACAATTTTCCTCTTTCCTTACGGCAGAGGGGTCGGTGGTGCTAAGTCCTCGATCACCAGTGTTTGCGCCAATGTCCTGGATTAAATTCCAGACCTCTAAGCAGCGTCTCATGGAGTGAGGGTATGGGACACTGTTGATGGTGATCTGTCCGTCGGATGGGGATGACAAGCTCGGAGGTGCCATTGGAGTTTTTCGAGAGGAGTGGGCTATGTGCCGGCACTCTCTCCCTTATCCCATCATCTCTAACACGAACACGACAATACGCTATACACGCACCCATTACAGTTACCTACACTTAACATAGACCAGTACATAGTTATCATACTTCCCAAGGAAAGGTGTCATAGGGTGCAGAGGACAGAGAAACCCTCTCCAATTAGGCGTCTGAACCTACCCGTCGGGATCTCAAACCCATTTATGCCATACGTCTTTACTTTATTAAATTAGGTAGCAATCATCCTTTGTCCTCAAAGTGAATTACCCTCATAATATCATTTATGCTACCCAACGAATGTTGTTCGATGTTGATGTGATTCGGCACCGCTGTTGAGACAGAGGTCACCCACTCATGACTGTCCCAAATTCAACATCCATGCATCAACTTGGCGCGAGCTCATCTTAGGATTTAGGTTTTAGGGGTTTTACCACTCTCGCAATCCAAACGGTAAAGCCAAGATCGCTGACCGCTGCGACAAATGACATTCCACTAGTGCGCCACGTGGTAGTCGTGGAAGACCGTCCGGAAAAACGGCGGCGCTTACCAGTCCCCAGCTCAAGGACCCATGGTTTGACAAGTCCGTACTCAGCAAATTAATACTGAGCTACTGAGGGGGTGTTTTGTTGCCTTCTGTACAAGGCGTGTAAATGTGTGACCAATGGTAGCAAGGCAAGAGCGGGCAAACAGGTTGACTGGAGTTTCGAGTGGTGATTGTGCGTTTCTGACATCACAATGACATGCCTTTATGCTTTCGTGCTCTTTTCTTTCGTACCATTAGGTGATCATGGCTCACATTATAACGTTTGTTGTTATAGTGAGATCATCGTCCTTGGCTGCTTAACTCAACTAGTCTCTCCTTCCTAATGTGCACAGTTTCTCTCTCTCTCTCTCTCTCTCTCTCTCTCTCTCTCTCTCTCTCTCTCTCTCTCTCTCTCATTGTTTCTGTACCACAACGTATAGACAATTTATTTCATTCCGGATCATTACATTATTTTCTTCCTGAATGGTTTTATCCTCAATATTAATATTAGCGATAAGGACTGCAAAATATGTGTGCTGCTGCTCCTCCCAGTCGTATATAGTTCCCCACCACAATGGCGATCCGCCGATGATAGCGCTACTAAAGCAGAGTTACTAAACACAGCTGTTCTTCCTCATTCATTTCCGCTTCCGTTATAATTGTCTTTTTGACATCTGTTTCCGCTTCTGCTTCTGTTATGACACTTCCATCTTATCAGTAATGTAGAACTGTGTGCTGTCCTACAACAGCATCGCGTACATACAAAAAATAAGGTCAGGATTTTCCGCCGTATGCAAGACTCCTGATTTTTATTTCACTTTAATTCATTTTTAATTATTTTATTTATTTATTTATTTTATTTTTTTCCCCAAACATGTTTCAACACATTTTGTGCTATCATCAGTGAGATGGTTTACTTTTTTGTTCTGAAAAATTAAAGTTACTGTACAATAGTCTTTTCAGGTACCGTACCTACTTCTAAAATATTTTTTGTAGGTTCGTTCGTTTTTTATTGTACTTAGGTTATCTGACGATATAACTATTTCAGTTTAGTGAAAATTAGGCGTAGATATACAAGTATCGCATTTTCTTACATACCTTTTACATTAGGCTACATAAAACTCGTTAAGTAGCCTACTTATTTGTTGTTTTAGTAATACTATTTACAAACTTGTCATCTGCAAACATAACAAACAGTTTAAAATTTCTTACTTTCTAATTTTCGGTTCGAGAAAAACGCGTCATTTCTGTTTACCACTGGCGTAATGCATAGCACGAAAAAAAACGTGTAAAACGAGTGACATCCACATTGCAAAATTAACAGCAACAACCAGATTCTAAAGAGAAACAAAAGAATCGTAAGTATCAAACAGAAACGACGCGTTTTTCTCGAACCGAAAATTAGAAAGTAAGAAATTTTAAACTGTTTGTTATGTTTGCAGATGACAAGTTTGTAAATAGTATCACTAAACCAACAAATAAGTAGGCTCCTTAACGAGTTTCATGTAGCCTAATGTAAAATGTATGAAAGAAAACGTGATACTCGTATATCTAGGCCTAATTTTCACTAAACTGAAATAGTTATATTGCCGCGAGAGATCACGTACACCGACTGCCGGCGTGGCGCAGCGGATAGCGTCACTGACTGCGGTGCTGAAGGTCGCCGGTTCAATCCCGCCCACCGCAAAAATTTATTTCTTTGTATATATACATGTGGCGTCTGTTCGGAAAGAACAGACGTCATATTCTGATCCTGCAGCTGTTATTATTTAATATTCGTAGAATATATGACTTCAACTGCTATTGGGCAAAGCTGAAAATGTGTACCCAGCCGAGATTCGAACCCGGGTCTCCTGCTTTCTAGGCAGTTGCGCTGATCCCTACACCACTGGCGACACAGTGATCACCGCACCTGCAAGGACTACCCATGCACGCCTCCCGTCAGATACAAATTCCCAGCTTCGCCCTGCCCATAGTACTCAAACTCGTAGTTTAACTAATTCCCGTAAGAGTAAGGGCTTCAAACTTGCCCACCCCTCCCCACTAACGATAGGATCATTGCCCGTCACCGGCATATTATATATATACATGTGGCGTCTGTACGGAAAGAACAGACGTCATATTCTGATCCTGCAGCTGTTATTATTTAATATTCGTAGAATATATGACTTCAACTGCTATTGGGCAAAGCTGAAAATGTGTACCCAGCCGAGATTCGAACCCGGGTCTCCTGCTTTCTAGGCAGTTGCGCTGACCCCTACACCACTGGGGACACAGTGATCACCGCACCTGCAAGGGCTACCCATGCACGCCTCCCGTCAGATACAAATTCCCAGCTTCGCCCTGCCCATAGTACTCAAACTCGTAGTTTAACTAATTCCCGTAAGAGTAAGGGCTTCAAAACAAATATTCGTAGAATATTAAATAATAACAGCTGCAGGATCAGAATATGACGTCTGTTCTTTCCGAACAGACGCCACATGTATATATATAATATGCCGGTGACGGGCAATGATCCTATCGTTAGTGGGGAGGGGTGGGTAAGTTTGAAGCCCTTACTCTTACGGGAATTAGTTAAACTACAAGTTTGAGTACTATGGGCAGGGCGAAGCTGGGAATTTGTATCTGACGGGAGGCGTGCATGGGTAGTCCTTGCAGGTGCGGTGATCACTGTGTCCCCAGTGGTGTAGGGGTCAGCGCAACTGCCTAGAAAGCAGGAGACCCGGGTTCGAATCTCGGCTGGGTACACATTTTCAGCTTTGCCCAATAGCAGTTGAAGTCATATATTCTACGAATATTATTTCTTTGTAATTAACAATTCCAGAAGGTTCTACATCTTTATGATGTTCACTTGTAAAGTCTACTTCTTTCTTATGTTAACTGTTCTTCTAATTTCTGGTAAGTTCTGTCTGTGTATAAATAGCAGAGCACTCTGCCCGAGAGGCAGTCAGTGCTGCTTGTATGTTAAGTTCGCAATACACGTGCTTTCAGTATAAGTGCTGTGTTTCGTTGCCTTCGAAGTCAAGCCTGTTTCCATTTCAACGAGACAATATCGTCAGATTACCTAAGTAAAATTAAAAACGAATGAACCTACAAAAAATATTTTAGAAGTACGTGAAAAGACTATTGTACAGTAACTATAATTTTTCAGAACAAAAAAACAAACCATCCCACTGATGTGCTGTTTCAGGCTTTCCCGACGTAACATATTCTTGAATGGTTCACGGGAGTACCGTCGAATACTATTATAATAATCGCACAATATTTCTGCGAGACAGCTGCCCGCCATCTTCAGGTGAACTACCGCTGTTGCTTCTCTGCTCGCAATATATATGCTGGCTTGTTAACACGGCGCAGGCGCCGCTGCTGTGACGTCACGGCAGACCAGAGCGTCGACGGCGTAAACATGGAGAGCCTCCTACAGGAGACCGTTGAGCGGGCCGCTGGTGGTCTGCGCAGGCGCGGCGCGGGCAAGAGCGGCCGCTGGCGGTGGACCCCTTGTGCGCGCGCCAACCTGAAGAGGAACTAGAAGAAACGGAGAGCTCCACTAAGATGGTTTTCCTTCCCTACGTCGGTGGTGTGTCCTTCAAGATTGGCAGACTGTTTAAAAAACATAAAGTGTGTCTTCCGCCCTCCAGCGAGAGTGCAGACAATGCTGGGCTCCGTTAAAGACAACCTTTGCCTCAGGAGACCGGGAATATACAAAATCCCGCACCAGTGTGGAATGTCTTATATTGGACAGACGTGTCGCACTGTGAAAACTGTGAAAGACAGATGCGACGAACATAAACGCCACACAAGATTGTGTCAACCAGAAAAATCGGCTGTGGCTGAACACAGTCTTGATTCGGGACACTGCATGAATTACGAAGAGACCAAGATCATTTCTTCCGCTTCCACCTACGTCGAAATACGCATTGCAAAAGATTTAATTAATAGAGACACGGGATTCCAACTTAGTAAAGCATGGGAACCGGCCTAGGCAGTACTGAGGCAACATCAGCCGCAGACAGACGATGGTCACCAATCGACGCAGATGGGTCATCGAAGTCAAGACGCGTAAAACACGCACTTTTCCTCCGGTTGGCGCGCGCACAAGGGGTCCACCGCCAGCGCCCGCTCTTGCCCGCGCCGCGTCTGCGCAGACCACCAGCGGCCCGCTCAACGGCCCTCCGGTAGGGCAGGAGGCTCTCCATGTTTACGCCGTCGACGCTCTGGTCTGCCATGACGTCACAGCAGCGGCGCCTGCGCCGTGGTAACAAGCCACCATATATATTGCGAGTAGAGAAGCAACAGCCCATCCCGCCTGGATATCCGCTCCCCCCTCCTATTATGAATCCCTCAAAATTCTCGAATGCCACGCCCTTCGCCTCGCCTACTGCATCCGCCTCCCCTCCCCCACGCGGATCCTTTACGACCTCATCCCATTCCCACACCTGGTCCAATTCCTTCAACACATCCACCTCAAGTACATCCACCGAAAGATAGAGTCCCATAACCCACTGGTATCTCCTCTCCTCCTGGATCCCGCGTCCCTGCCACGCCTTTACCGCCACATCCCTCCCTCCCTTCACCTCCACACCCTCTACGTCCTCTCCGAGGGTGGCTTCCGCCACCTACCTCTCCCTGACGACGTTCTCCAAAACCGTCCCGACATCTATCCCTCCTTCCAACTTCGACCTCTCTCTGTAGATTGCCGCGGCCTCCTCCCTCCCCCTCCCCTCCCACTCCCGTCCCCCGCTTGGCTCACCCCCTCCTTTCCCTGCCTCCCCGGGAGCTCCTTCCGGTTTCCCCCATTCTCCCCTCCCCCACCTCATTCCCCTTCCCCCACGCCTTCTCCATCCTCCCCCCCCCCCCCCCAATCCCCCTGCAGGGCCAGAACAGTGCTGTGTTTTTAAGTGTTCAGTGCTTCGTGTGTATAGTGTTTTGTCGCACAGGGTTTTTTAACGTTGCATACACCAGTGTTCAGTGTTTTTTACCTCAATGTCGCCGTCTTGTTATGTCTCGTCGTCTGCAGTGAGTGTTTTTTAGCCACCGTGGCAATGTCTATGTTTTAACAACCATATATGTTCTGTCCGCTGTTATACTGTCTTTTAACATTCTCCCAAATTTTCATCTTGTCATTGTAAAAGCGCCATTTTATCACCTTTAATTTTATATTCTGTTTTGTCCATTGTTTACCATTCGCTCGGCTGTAGAGCAGCATCATCGGCTGCTGCCAGCCTGCCTGTATTAGGGCATTAAAATTCAATAGAGGAAAAAAAAAAAAAAAAAAAAAAAAAAAAAAAAAAAAAAAAAAAAAAAAAAAAGAAAGAAAGAAAGAAGAAGAAGAAGAAGAAGCAACAGCGGCAGTTCACATGAAGATGGCGAGCAGCTGTCTCGCAGAAATATTGTGCGATTATTACAATAGTATCCGACGGTACTCCCGTGAACCATTCAAGAACATCCCACTGATGATAGCACAAAATGTGCTGAAACATGTTTGGGAAAAATTAAAAATCAGGTGTCTTGCATAAGGCGGAAAATCCTCACCATTTATGCAAGCAAGCACGGAAGAAAGAAGAACAGCAGCATCAAAAGATGATTAAACAATAAGGTGATTTATGAAGTACGGTGTGTGTGTGTGGTGTTGCAGTCGACAAGGAGCGTCACAAGGAGCGCGGCTGGGAGACGGACTGCGAGCGGGAGCGCCGGCTGGCCTTCCTGGAGCAGTCGCAGCTGGAGGCGGAGGGCGTCGCCGCCGTGGGCGTGGCCAGGCCAAGCTGCGACCCCGACGGCTCCTACAGCAGGCTGCAGCACACCGCCGGGCGGTCGGTCTCAGTGTGTTAACAGTGTGTTAAACAGTGGCGTAACTATAGTGGGGGATGAGGGGGATAGAATCCCCCCCCCGTAAACCCCCCCCCCCAAAAAAAAAACAAGGAGGAGAGGAAATAAAAAGAAAGAAAAAGAAATCGTGTAACAGCAATCTGGTAAAGGTAAAGATTTGAAACTTTGGGTGTTTTACCATAAGCTTTCACTGGAAGGGAGTGAAGTAGTTTCTTCAACGGGAGTGGTAGATGGTAGTCTGTCTGGAAACTGACTACAATTTTGCTCGTCAAGCAGATCTATCCCCCCCCCTCCCCCCAAAGGCAAGTCCTAGTTATGCCACTGGTGTAAACTGAAGTATTTTATCCATTTCAGCAACTGTTCAGATTATAAATTAATGAAATGCAGCAACCAGTTGCTTGTGGTTACTTATTTTTAACTTTTTACGACCGGTTTCGGGCGCTTGTGTGCCCTTCTTCTGGTCTCTATACAGACAAACAAGTGCATTGGTATACAGTAAAGGCTATAGAACATATAAAAGTCGATTACAGAAATTTGAAGCAGTTTCGAAACAAATAGATCGCATTTATCGCGAATCTTTAATTCAGCGCAAAGTTCCTAGTGATTGGAAAAAAGCGCAGGTGACTCCCGTTTATAAGAAAGGAAAGAGAACTGACCCAAACAATTACAGGCCAATATCGTTGACGTCAGTGTCATGTACAATTTTAGAGCAGATTCTCATTCGAATATAGTAAATTTCCTTGAAACGGAAAAGCTTCTTTCCATGAATCAGCAGGAAACATCGTTCATGTGAAACTCAGCTTGCCCTTTTCTCACATGACATCTTGCGAGCCATGGATGAAGGGCAACAGGCGGATTACGTTTTTCTCGACTTCAAACAGGCGTTCGACGCGGTGCCACACTGCAGACTGCTAACGAAGGTACGAGCTTATGGAATAGGTTCACAGATTTGTGACTGGCTGGAAGACTTCCTAAGTAATAGAACACAGTACGTTGTTCTCGACGGCGAGTGTTCATCAGAGACGAGTGTATCGTCAGGCGTGCCCCAGGGGAATGTGATAGGATCGCTATTATTTTCTATGTATATAAATGATCTGATGGACAGAGTAAGTTGTAATTTGCGGCTGTTTGCTGATGATGCTGTGGTGTATGGGTGGGTGTCGTCTGTCTGACTGTCTGACTGTAATAGCATACAGGATGACTTAGACAAAATTTCTAGTTGGTGTGAAGAATGGCAGCTAGCTATCGATGTAGAAAAATTTAATGTGATGCGCATGAGTAGAAAAAGCAATCCCATAATGTTCGAATACAGCATCAGTAGTGAGTTTCTTGATGCTGTCGCGTCTTTCAAATATCTAGGCGTAACATTGCAGAGAGATATGAAATGGAACGAGCATGTAGGGACAGTTGTGAGTAAGGCGGACAGCCGACTTCGGTTTATTGGGAGAATTTTGGGAAGATGTACTTCACCTGTAAAGGAGACCGCGTATAAAACGCTTGTACGACCACGTCTTGAGTATTGCTCAAGTGTTTGGGACCTGCGGCAGATCAGTTTAAAGGAAGACATAGAGGCGGTTCAGAGGCGAGCAGCTAGATTTGTTACCGGTAGGTTAGACCAATCCGCGAGTGCCACGGAAACGCTCCGGCAACTCAATTGGGGATCGCTGGAAGAAAGACGACGTTCTTTTCGTGAATTTCTGTTAAGTAAATTTAGAGGGCCGGAATTTGAAGCTGAGTGTAGTACGATCTTGCTGCCGCCTACTTACATTTCGCGTAAAGATCACAAAGACAAGATAAGAGAAATTAGGGCTCGTACGGAGGCATATAGGCATTCTTTTTTTCCTCGTTCAATTTTGGAGTGGAATAGGAAAGAAAATACCTAGTAGTGGTACATTGTACCCTCCGCCACGCACCTTACGGTGAATTGCGGAGTATGTATGTAGCTGTAGATGTAATAAAGATAAGTTCATATAATGGGATAAAATTAACACTTACATTTTTGTACTGTTGCTTAATAAATATACATGCTAGTAGTGGAATCAACGCTAAGTGCAAAGATTATGGAATGAATAACAATCAGCTGCTAACAAAGTATCTATGGATGAGGCTTATAGTACAAGAGTAACGATAAATAAGGGAAAAAAGGCTATGGGAAAACAGTGATACTCAGAGTAGTTGAAGAAAAGCATAAAGAAAGGAGCAGGTGACTGATAAATCAGTCGCTTAGCAGATTAAAATTCAGTGGGATATTGAATTGTACTTCTAGACTACTGAATTTTAATCTGCTAAGCGACTGATTTATCAGTCACCTGCTCCTCTCTTTATGCTTTTCTTCAACTACTCTGAGTATCACTGTTTTCCCATAGCCATCAAAACAAAAAAAAGCAGCGCCTTTACTCATGTTGGGAAGACTGATCCCTTTCTTTTTGGCCCACTTTAGGTTATGGTAGTAACACTAAAAGTGGGCCTTTGCGATCGTCTTTTGATAGCTCGAAATTTAAATGAAAATAGCGGCTTAACCGTTCATCTGACATGAAAATTGAATAACCTAATTGGTATAGGGGAAAATTCTCTACAACTTCGCTGTATTATGTTTTTTCATATCTTGCATCGTTGCAGAGATATTTGCAAAAATCACGGTGATTTGACGATGTCTATCTGGCTGTAACGAGTTCCCACTTTTTAGGTCGAACCGTTCAACCGATCGGAACCAAATTTTACATACATAATTGTTGGCTACCAGAGACCAGAACCTCGCTTTTTGAAATATTTCGGACAAGAAATACGTTAGTAATACAAAAAAAGCCGTTTGTAATGTAATTCTAATCGCAAATAAACCGTTCATCTGACGCGAGCCGGCCGCGGTGGCCGCGGGGACTGAGGCGCTTCAGTCACGGTCTGCACGGCCACTACGGTCGGGGGTTCGAATCCCCCCTCGGGCATGGATATTTGTGCCGTCCTAGTTCGTAAGTAGTTCACATGTAGTTTGTAAGTTTGGGGACTGATGACCCCATAGTTAAGTCCCATAAGCTATACAAACATTTGAACATTTGAACATCTGACGCGAAAATTGAATAAACGAATTTGTAGAGGAGAAAATTTTCTACAACTTTGTTCCCTTATTCTTTTTCCTATGTCGTATCGTTTGAGAGATATTTGCAAAAATAACGGAGTTTTGACACACTCCATTGAATTAACGAAAACCAGCCGTTCGCAGATGTCATGTGACATTTTTCGCCCAGAACTCTCTGTGGCTTACGCCATCTTGCGTTACGTATTTGATGATTTTCTTATTGTAACTTACACGTTGTCATTTCAAAGCAATGGCGCACTGAAGAATTAACAAAAACACGACGTTCTTCGTAAGATAAATGATAATCTAATGTCTACAAATGCCACATTAGTATCAGTTAACAACGGCCATAAATAGTATGAGATTAAAGAACGCAACTCGTAACTGTTAGGTGTAGCGTAGTGGCCATGCGATAAACTGTTACGGAACCCGCCACTGCCTAATTTTTTTTCCCTAAAATGTTTCGGACATTCTTATTAATTAATTTTTTTATTATTTAGATTATTATTTTGGTCCAAAATGTTTGCAAAAACGTATAAAACTACAAATCTAAAGTGGGCCGTCAAACACGTCAGTGCGATTTTTTTCATTCCTCTCTCTCTAGGGGAGGTTTTCAGGAAGTAACTGTACTGGCGAAACAACCCTTCACTTTGAAGAGGAAAATCAGGGAAGCAATAGAAATAGCTAAGCGACCCGGAAATATGAACAGAGAAGACGTGTATAGACTTCCGGCGTCTTGGTTGCCAGCAATAGCCCGGAGACAACAGTGGCTGCGCGTACACAGAGCAGATAACAGATAGCCGGCGCTAGGCGTCAGTGCTACGTCATCGCTACCACACGCTCCTCATTTGCCAGTTTCAACCAATGGAAAATATTAATGCAAACACCAATCAAGGACTTCCCTTTCCACCAATAGGAAGAAATAAAGGAAACACAAATGAAAGAGAGCAGAAACCTCCAATCATAACTGGCAACATTCAATATTTAAGACACCAGCTTTCCCTCATCCGGCAGTAAACGTGACACCCAGAAGATGGCCGCTTGCAATAGTGGCCGAAACGTCGGTGAAATATTTGATATATTGACATGCGGTCCAATACCCAGAAGAGTTTTATCAACTATGTTTTACCTTGTTTTGTGTCACAAGTGAAACGTTAAACCACACAGCCGTTTTCATCATGAATGCTCCCACTGACTGCACAACATCGTATTGGTCTCTTTGGAAGTCTGACAGGTCACGAATTTCTCTGATCATTCGTGTTGACTGTCGCAGGACTAAACGTTTAACGTAATATACAGCAAGTTAACGTCCAAGAGCAGTTGTTTACTAAGGTCGCATCTCAGTGTTAACATGTTCTCAGGGGTGCCACCTTGCGCCGGCCGCGGTGGCCGAGCGATCTGCGGCGCGCCTGTCGCAGTCTGCACGGCCGCTACGGTCGGGGGTTCGAATCCCCCCTCGGGCATGGATGTTTGTGTCGTCTTTAGTATAAGGTAGGTCATAAGTAGTTTGTAAGTTTAGGGACTGATGACCCCGCAGTTAAGTCCCTTAAGCTTAAACCTTTGAACATTTTGTGCCACCTTGCAACAAGATGTGTATTGTATGGTGTTCGTATTACTTTGTCCACCGCCAGTATATTACTAAATGGGTGATATGGTTATTTGGTCACCCAGTTGCATCTTGTCTATCCAATGTCTTCCAGGGATAACAAAACATTTATTTTCAGAATCTACATTCTCTCATATCTTTTGGGTCAAATTGAAACAGTTGATAACAGGTCCACAACCGAAGGAAGAAGGATTAGGGTTTTACGTCCAGTCGACATCGTGGTCATTAGAGATGAAGCACAAGTTCGGATAATTTTTGCTTAAGGATGGGGCAGGAAATGGAACGTGCCTTTTCAAAAGAACCACCTGAAGTTATTTTCGGAAAACACAGAGAACCTAAATCTGGATGGTCAGAGGTGGATTTGAACCATCTTCCACCCAAGAGTCCATTGTCTTACCACTACTCCATCTCGCTCTGCCTCATAACCGATTATATTCAGATAGGCAACTAGCGGTTTGAAATACACATTTATTGTGTTAATTACAAACAACGTATACTGCATAACTGCCCTGTAGCTCATAGTGACTGTTCAATGTGACAATCAGCATTCTTAGTTCATGCATAGCAACGGCGCATGAAGATCTGACACCTTTTGTCTGTTGCACCAGGAGATAGGTAGCTTGGACCCTAACAACCAGGTCCTCATCCTTTATTATGGGCGTTCCACACATCAACAACCTGGCGTAACACCCTTGGAAAACTCCAGAGGTTTGAGATCTGACCATCGCACAGTGGTCCCAAATCCCAAAAATCTGGCCAAAAGTAGGACATTTTAATGGTTGGTATTATTGCAGTGGTACACCTAATATGTATTATGACCGTAAATAAAAGGGAATCGACCCTACCTGGCTCAGGAACGCATTTCGTTTGTGAGCATCGCAACTGCCGAACTCTTTACTCGTCGAGCGTCGATGGCAGCACAAAGTTCAGACGTGTGTACAATCGTGTACAAGTTAACAGATTTGGATTCTGCAAAATGAAGTCTTCTCCAGAAATTAAGTACAATTTGAACACGTAGCATGTAATTGTCATTGAGAATGTATGAAATAGCAAATAATTAATGAAAGTAATGGTATTTTTCTTGGTCGCGTTCAGAGAAGTCCTATTGAAAAAAGCAACTAGTCAAAACTCTTGTCGACTCCTGCTCTTAAACAGAATGGAAATTGTTACTTAGATAGGTCTTCAAAACATATCCAGAAATTTGCTGCAACTACCTGCGACTTCGATTTCAGTCTTAATTTTTATGCGATGATGTGTGCTCTTTTTCTAGTTTTTCGTAATTTTACCGTCTGAAATATTTTTATAGGAAACTGGTCAAAACAATTCTCCTATTAATGTTAGTCCTTCAATTTCAACAGAATCTCTGGATAATACCGAAGAAATTTCTTTCACGGGAAAGGAAATTTTCGTATTTGTGAAATCGGTATTGAACGAGAATATCAACGTGGTCACTGACATTGTTGAGATGAAGGTGTCAAACAAATTGAAGCATCCATACACTTTGCCGAAAAGTTTGAAAGATTCCATGGCTTTATTGGATTTTCCAATATTAGAATCTGTACAAACACTAATCTCTATGCGGGAAATTGGAAAGAATTTTCTTGAATATTCGTCTTGGTGCATTTTAGGTATACTGAAGCCGCTACTTTGTTTTTCTAAATTTTGACTTCGAATTCGTAATCAGCGACCCCGAAAACACCCGAATCCAGACTTTCACTCGAATTGAATACGTTTTTGAAGAGATTTTCCGTCGTATTTCATCCGCCATTTCGTTTTTTCTAAATTTTGACTTCGAATTCGTAATCAGCGACCCCAAAAACCGCCGAGATCAGATTTTTCACAAGATTTTAAACGTTTTCGACTTCTGGCCAGCTTTTTCGGATATGGGACTAATGTGTATCGCGCTGACCATGGGACAGACCTCACCTTTCAATCCAACGATGGCGGTACTGTTGTTAGAGTGCTCACAGACAGTAATATCAGAGTGGGCTGATGTCATATTATATTGAAACCATATCCTATCGCAAACAAAAGAGTGTGCAATCTGCAAGAACTACGATTGCACATCTGGCAGGAGCTCCAATTAAAATTGTTCAAACTGAGGCAGGAAATAAGGTCCAAATGGGTCGTCTTGGACAATGTTCGTCCATACACTGACATGATCGTTGCTGGTGACCAAGGGAACTGACCTCATTTCAGACATGCATTACAAGCACTGAGCTGGCAGTCGTCACTTTATACAATTACTATGGGTTATGTTGTGTACAATGTGTATCTCCGTACAAAACAATAAATATTCATTTCAGAGAATTGGTTGTCTCAGTATTATGATTTATGTACCCTTTATCACCTGCTTCGGTCAGGCCCAAGAGGTTTGAAAATAAAAATTTAATACTGCTCGTTACCCTGTATTTCTTGATTTCCATAAGGCTTTTAACACCGTACATCACAAACGGCTTTTTATGAAATTGCGTGGTTATGGCATATCGCCCCAAATTTGCTACTGGATAGGGAATTTCCTGTCTGAGAGGACACAGTTCGCAGTAATCGATTAAAACAGAGGTTATATCGGGCGTTCCACAGGGTAGTATTATTGGTCCTCTGCTGTTCCTTATTTACATAAACGATTTAGGGGAAAATCTAAGTAAAACTCTTAGTTTACGGTTGAAATCAAAACAAACTGTTTTTGTTCTACTAAATTTTGTTTATTAACTAACTAGTTTTCGGCTTATTAGGCCATCGTCAGGTAAACTGTTGACATGCGTCGACAAAGACGCTATTGCTTGGTTCTCAAAGATGTTAAGACAAAGATACACTACACAGATTACTTGGTCTTTGGATTTGACATTTGTTGGAATTACAAACAGTATCTGTTGCCATGCAGAATTATGTTCTGTTCACATAATCAGTGGCCTCCTTAACATTTTTACATTTTAATTTGCGCGTGAACAGGGTGAAACACATTACATTTTAAATATTATTGAATTAAAAACTATATTAACATTATTGGTACTGTAGCATATGTTGTGATCATCACTTAAGTTGTTCATTAAATTCGTTTTTTTACATTGATTTTACTTTTTACTTACATGACAGCATTTGGCAAGATTCACATATTTAAATTACCGTACATTACATATTACTGTGCAGTTATTATATATTGTTGTATTTTAAAGACTAAAAGTAAACATGGTAGGAAAGGGTACTCTACTTGTGACATTATGTTGGACTGTGGTGGGTGGCTGTTTTGTTTACATCATGTGAAGCTTAACAGCGGGGATGTGTTCAATTGTACCTGGTCATTAAGCACTAGCTGGGGATTTTTAGCTAAATGTTTGTTTATTTCCAGTGCTTCTAATAGGTTTAGTTTTCTGCCTTTGTTGGCTACGTGAAGCACTTCTGTGTGGACCTGGTAGTTGTGTCCTTCTTTCAGAACATGATCAGCAAAGGTGAAGTCTGTTTTCTGTAATCTCCAGCTACGTTCATGTTCACCCAGTCTAATTTGAATTGCCCTGCCTGTCTGACCTATATACATTTTGTTGCAGTCATTGCATGTTATTTTATAAACCCCACTGTTACTTAATGGAGCCCTTGTGCCTTTGCTGTTAAATAGGATGTTAGCTGCAGTGCTTCTTACATAAAATGATGTTCTGTATTTACATGATTTGAGAATTCTGGCAATTTTGGTAGATAATTTTCCTAAATATGGTATAGTACACCAGTTAGTCTTAGTAATTACTGTTTCTGAAGTGGGGGAATAGAGGAGGGATAGAACTTTCTTTCTTTGTTTTCTTTCTAAAATGTTATCTATTAGTTGAGGTCTATAACCATTGTTGCATGCAATATATTTAATGGTATTTAATTCTGCTTGGAAATCTTGTTTTGTTAGTGGTATGGATGTCAGGCGATGTACCATGGAGTGGAAGGCAGCATGTTTGTGTGCTATTGGATGTTGTGAACTAGCTGGTATTATAGTGTCAGTTGTTGTGGGTTTTCTGTAAATTTTGAAAATGTGTGTGTTTGTGGTGATATCTATGTTTAGGTCCAAGAAATTGATGGATTTTTCCCCAAGCTCCATAGTGAAATGTATTTTATGGTGATTAGAGTTGAGATGTTCAAGGAAGGTGTTGAGTTGTCTATTGGTGCCAGTCCACAAGCACAGTACATCGTCCACATATCTGTACCAATATTTAACTTTATCTCTGAGAGGTTCATTATGTAGAAAATGTTTTTCAAAATGGTCCATAAAGATTTCAGCTAATAGGGGGCTGAGGGGGGATCCCATTGCTGATCCATCAATCTGTTTGTATACAGTATCTTGGAACTGGAAGTAGTTTTGTTGTAGGCATGTTTGAGTAGCAAGTCTTATGTCATCTACTTGTACAGGGTTGACACCAGCCCTGTAAAGTAGGTCTGTCATAACATCAAGACATTCTTTGATTGGTATGTTTGTGAAAAGGCTGCTAACATCAAAGGATACAAGTTTTGCACTGTGTGGGATAGGTATATCTTTAATTTTGTTAACAAGGTCTACTGAATTTATTATTCCAAACTTAGATTTGAATTTTGTTTTGGTTTTGATGTAGAAGTGTAATTCCTTGGCAATTTTGTAGCTTGGTGCAGTATAAGCTGGTACAAGGGGTCTTAAAGGATGTCCCTCCTTGTGTAATTTAGGGAGTCCACACAATTTAGGGGCCACTGGGTTCATGCTTACTAAATATTTGGCTTCATGAACCCAGCATGAACCCAGTGGCCCCTAAATTGTGTGGACTCCCTAAATTACACAATTTAGGGGCCACTGGGTTCATGCTTACTAAATATTTGGCTTCATGAACCCAGCATGTGTGTGGCTCTATAAAATACAAGTGTGCGGCATCAGCCTGGGGGCACTGTCATGTCATAATACCCCCACTTGCGACTTCCAAACATAGTGTAGGATGTCGCAAGTAGCACCAAAACATAACACAAATATACCCCTCAAACAAAAATAAGAAAATACAATACAAAAAAAATCTTACAACTAGAGACAAAAATTAAATTTTGTGAAATTGTACATATTTAAAGTTTGTATATGTGACACATATCAACAAGAACATACAATAAAAAAATCACTAATATTCATGGATATGCCCCATGTCTGTCTCATTTTGGAATGAATACCATCGTTTTTAATATAAACTTCCCGTTGCACTGTTAAGTTTCACTTCCAACATCCCTTGTGTTGCACTTCAGTATATGGGCACTGGTCCTTACACTTCTTTTTTTTTCAGTTTGTAAGCCGGTGCAGTTCAGGCTACTGGCAATGATTTTAGCTCTCTTGTCCTCTCAGCTGGCATGAAAGCAATGAAAGGGAGAGAGAGAGAAAACAAAAAGGAATACAAATGATTTTTCTTTTGGCAAACATATATTATACCAGGGATCCATCAGATTCACACCCCACTCCTCTGCTATCCAGATTTAGCACAATCAAAACAGAATTTCATGACAGAACTTCATACAGTTACACAGAAAAGTCGAAGTCATTGTTCTTTTATTTTATATCCCTCAGGCCGCTCCAATGAAAATAAACTCAAGATGTGGCATGGTTATTGTCATTTGTATGTGGATTTAGAGATTGTAATCTAATACTGTAGCCAAATTCCCGTCTCACAAAATGAACTCTTAAGAAAACTTTTTTTTTTTTTTTTTTTTTTTTTTTTTTTTTTTTTTTTTTTTTTTTGTACTTATGACAAACTATTCAATTCATTTAATTATCTTTCCTATCAGAAAATATAGATTTTATTTTGTTTTTATAATATTACATCCCTTCTGCAAATTTTGAGACTTTGACATGATACACACAGAATTTCGTACTTACACACAACATGATCTTTTGGATACACAATATCCCTATACAAACATTTCTCTACCCCCAATGCACCAAAAGAAAAATATATATACATGTATATATATTTTTAACTTTGTGCATTTCCACATTATTCTCACCTATTCCAAACTACCATATTTAAAACTAATTGCACTGCCTAATCCTAATCTGGGACTAATTAGAAAAACGACATCCACAGGTCTAGTGTCAACATGTAAAACTCAAAATCTTCAGTTCACATGTGTACTTTATAACATAATCTACTCCTTTATGTACATATTTTCACCACATCTGAATTTTAAACCCTGTCCTTACTGCTTCACATGAATTAATCACAGATATATAATAAAGTTACAATAATAAAATTTACACAAATTCTTACCCTACTATATACACTGATCATTCTCTGAGACTGCTTTACCCCATACCTTTCCTCACAATACTAGGCTCATGTGGTTTTACCCTTACTGAATATTTAAATTTTGGTACTTTACCTGGCTTTTCGGAAAATACATACTTATTGTCTGTCAGTAAATAATATGGCTCCCCCTTTGCATGATCATAAATTCCCTTAGTATTGTTTACCTTCCTTCGTATCACTTCCTCGACCTCTGCCTCATCCATTGTACATTTGGCTATGTGCAGACATGCCACTAAATCCTTATCATTACTTGCACTTCTAAATTTAACCCTTTTCATGCATCCTCCAGAATGTAGTTCCAGCACCTGATCCTTACAATCAATGTAAGCCCCATTTTTACACAGGAAATCATTGCCTAACACAAGATTTAGACAGAGATTCCTTATTACCAGAAAAACATGACTAAACATTTTCCCTTCTATATTTACATCTAATACAACCTCCTTACTCACTGGCTTGCTGTAAGTTCCAGTTGCATTTTTTATTCTCACCCCTGTGACTGGAAATTCAACTGTTCCTGTAGTCCTAATCTGATTGTAAAAGTCTTCTGCAATGCCACTAATAGAGCTCCCAGTATCAATCATTGCATTTTCACATACCCCTCCAACAGTGACATTTATGATTGGCTGCACATATTCATTCACATTTGTCTCTAATTCAGTCTCTGCTAACGGGTCGTCTTCTATTTCATGTATGCAGTACTTTACCATGTTGCATACCTGATCCTCACTACTAGGGCTATATGGTTCTATGTTATCACCTGCAAATACTTTTTCAAACACCTCTTTCATACCGTCATACAGTTTACTATTATAGATGACAAAAGTTTGTATATCATCCCCTATTTCTTGTTCATCACTAGATCCATCATTTACAGAGTCATGTTCATCATTCATTTTATTAGTTTCCAATGAGAATAAGCTTTGTCGCCTCAATTCATCAAATTCTGGATCCCCTCCAAATATTTCTTTAAGAACATTGTAATATGTCTCATTTTTCCCACATTGCTCTCCTAATCTTTTTATATAGTCATATTTATGAATTGCCCAATCATCTGGTGCCCATTTCCTAATCCAATTGATCTTTTTCACCCAGCCTTTAAATTTACTCTTCTCACCCTGTTCCCAGTCTTCATTAATTATAGGTGCTTGTACATTCTTATTTACATTTACATCATCAAACCACACATCATCAACTTGCACCAAACCAGATACAGCTCTTATTACACTGTCATTAGTGATTGCTTTAAACTTTGGAATACCCACATTTTTTTCACACATATTAATATTTGATTTTGTCTCATCTAGTTCAATGACACTTTTGCTACCATTCACACATCCCCTTGGCATACTCTTACATTCAATCACACACTTATGCTCCGCTAGCAAACCTGATTCACCTAATACAGAAGCCAAACCAATGCTGTTTTCTTCAGCATCTCTCCCACTACTTACTCTTTCACTAAACAAATCTCCCACATTACAATCTTCACTTGGATTTTTATGATTTCTTCTCTTATTTGCATTTCTTTTATCATGCTGAGTAAACCATCCCCCAACCATTTCTTCATTGCCCAATATTGCATCCATATTACATATTCTTTCTTCCCTTTTCTCTCTATTCTGGTCATAGTTATTCCTATCTGATCCCCTGCTATCTGGCTTGTAATTATTTATCCTTCTCTCGGTCCTATTTCGTACCTTGTATCCCGTCCCAAATCGGACCCCATTTGGAACAAATTCTAGTTTTCCGAACGTTGTCTGTGTTGTTCGTTTCTATTTTGTTCCCTTCTTCTTTCTCCATTTTCCTGTGTTAACCTTCGATCATCCCTGTTAGTTCTTCCCCATGAATCTCTCAGATTCCTATCATCACCATTCCATCTACCCCCATTATTTCTCCAATTTTCATTCACGTTCCTTTCTTGGTGGTGGTCATGCTGCTTATTTCCCCAATTTCTGGTATTCCTATTATGTTCCCTTTGGTTAGCTATATGTTGAGGCTCTAGGTTCATATGCCATTGCATGATCTAGTTTTTCTATAAAATCTAGAAATTTTTCAGTAGAGTCAGTAGGGCAGTGTATAAGTTGCAAATTTAAATTCTGTGGCAACCTCCGGCAAAGAGTGTATATTTCAGTAAGAGCTCCTAATGGTCTAACTAAGTGCACCAATTTCCTTAACTCTTCCTGACAGAATTCTTTCATAGTCTGTTTATCCCCTTTGTAAGCAACTCCATTTAAGAATTCATTTTGTAACCTGACTTGTTTAGCCTGGCTCCAGTACTTATCTAAAATTAGCTTTTCGAAAACTTCAAAGGAAATGAATTTCTCAGCACATTGGTTAGCCCACGTCTGTGCAGGACCTTCTAACATTCTTTTGATGTATTTTATTTTGCAATTATCAGTCATTCCAGGCAGGAATTGATCTTTGCATGCTGCAATAAAATCTACTACATGGTAGTTACTTTCCCCTGAAAAAGTTTTACAACTTGGTATCTGCATCCCAAACCAACCAGTATTTGCAGATGCAGAGCACAATTCTAAATCAGCCATCCTACTATTCACCTTTTCTATACTACATTTATTTACAGCTACTACCTGTTCTATTTCCTTTCTTAAAACACTTTTTGTATTTTCCAAACTTGTCTTAGTTTCATCAACACCAGCCACAATCCTTTTGTTTATGTCAATTAAAGCCTGCCTTGTGTCCTCATTCCTGATTTCACAAATCTGTTTTCCTGATTCTATCCTGTCATTCAACTTAGTCTCAACAGCACCAATTCTGGCATTCAGATCCTTTTCTCTAACTTCAAATTTTTCAGTCAGATCTTCTAATCTTTTGTCAAAGTCCGAGATTATTTCGTTTTTTAAAACACCCATTGAATTTTTTATTGAGTTTCCCATTTCAGCAATTGAATTCCCCATTTCAGATTTTATACTTATAATTGAATTTACCATTTTTGTTTCCAGTCCCCCTACAGTATTTTTAAATTCAGTTATCATCCAACCCATCATTGCTTTCATTTCATCTGCCTTAGATTGCGTTGGGGCCTCAAACCCACTACCACTCTCTAAGGATTCACAATCACTTAAAACCCTATCAGTTTCGGTACTCACGGCTGGGGACAAGAGAACTGAAATCAACAAAATAAAAGCCTGCTGCGACACTTATCTCTTTGTCTGTGCTGCAAGTCCACTGCGTAACTGCGTCGTGTTTCCGTGCTGAGCTGCCGATGCCGAAATCGCCGCTGTTGTGCGCCGTATCTGCCGCGTCCTGCCGCCGCACGGTGATGGTCTGGAATATACCGGCTGTTGCCGCCGCGTCTCCCGGTTACGCTGTTGCTGCCTGCCGCACACTCGCTGCCGTGGGCCGCTAAAATTTTCTTCAACACGCGAGTCGGAATGTACTTCGCACTCGAAATGAACGAGCTGCGACGTACTTCTCGCTTCAAATGGGCGAAACCGGAACACACTATTTCACGAAATGGACGAGTCGGAACGTGTCTCAGTACACACTACACACTGTTTCGCGAAATGGACGAGCCCCCATATGCGACGGGGCGGAACATGCTTTTCCCTCTTTCTGGTGGAAAAATGTTTTGTGGTCGTTTAGGGGATGATATTAAATGATTCCCGCTTTGGTGCTGTTCCGTCCACGTGCGCCTTAATACATTTTTAAATTGATAAACAAAAGTACATACCAATTATACAGACTTATGGGCGTACAGGGCGAGTTGCGAAAAAAATAATGTTCATCACACAGATGTTGTTTTAAATACGTTTAATTTTTCTATGCACGTGTTTAAATTTATAAAGATGTTTTTTGTGACTCGAGCCCCCACGCAACTTCGCACTTTGACCCACACACCGGAATCATTTAACTCAAAATGGCATACGAAAAAACGGTACTTCAGTCGCGAAAAGCTATCCCACGTTTTTACAGAAAATGCCGCGACGAGCAACCACGCTCCGCCGTCCTCGGCAGTCCACGCGACTCTCCCATTCCCCCACGCGACTCGGCTTCCGTTTTTCCAGCCCCGCGGAAAAACCCCTACGTCACAAACTTCCCGAAGCTTGTATTTCCCGCGCGCATTCGCGCGCGCGCGATTTAAATGTGCCTATGTGTGTGGCTCTATAAAATACAAGTGTGCGGCATCAGCCTGGGGGCACTGTCATGTCATAGTGAGGATTAGAGATGAGTTAAGAGAAGAGAGGGGGCTATAAACACAGAGGGGGCAAGGAGCAAATGAACAGAAATAGGGAAAAAAGATAGGTTCTCCCAATTGCCCATTCGTTTTTCCTTTTAAGGGAGGGAGGAAGTTTAGGGTTTAACGTCCTGTCGACAGCTTGGTCATTAGAGACGGAGCTAACGCTCGGAGTTTTGGGTAAGGATGAGGAAGGAAATCGGTCGTGCCCTTTTGAAAGGAACCACCCCGGCATTTGCATGGAGTGATTTAGGGAAATCACGGAAAACCTAAATCTGGATGGCCGGAGGTGGATTTGAACCACGATCCCCCCGAATACGAGTCCAGTGCGTTATCACTGCGCCACCTCGCTCAGTTCTCCTTTTTAATGTAAACTTTAGGGCTTCTAAATGTAAGTAAAGTCGACCGTGACACTAAATATTTTAGCAGACTTCAGTCACTGTCGTTGTCAAAAGGAGGGTAGAAGGAGATGGACAGCGACAGGGGGATGGATAGAGAAAGGAGGAGAAACTATAGAAGAAAGAGGAATTGAAAAGAAAGAGCAATGAAGGAGGCGATGGACAGAGAGAGGATATTAACAGAGAAAGGTGAGAGGAGGGGATAGACTAACCGGAGTTTGGCACCAATAAATGCCCAGGAGAAACCGAATTTTGGCTATTTTCATATAATTATTCATGTTGTTGTTGCTGTTGTGGTCTTCAGTCCGCAGACTGGTTTGATGAAGCTCTCCACGCTACCCTGTCCTGTGAAAACCTCTTCATCTGCAAATAAGAACGGCAAATTCATAGAATTTACAAATTTAAACTGCTGTCATAATCTGCTCATTAAGATGTACAAACTTACTTTAGATGTTTAACACAATAAACTGAGGATTAACATTAATACTGCTTGCATCTCTTGAATCAGCGTAACGCCTTACAAATTGCCCCGTCTATATTCATCCAGAATAACATTCATAACATTCTGGGCGACTATAGCTTTCAGGCAGTCTAACAGTGTCCTAGTGCACTTCGTCCTTCAAAGCTGAAAACAGCGCTTCTATTTTTTGGAATCTTCAAATCAAATCCAAATTTTTGTAAATCTCAGGGACCAAACTTCTGAGGTAATAGGTCTCTAGACTTACAAAGTACTTAAACTTACTTATGCTAAGAACAACACACACACACACACACACACACACACACACACACACACATACACACACACACACACACACAGTCGCCCGAGGTAGAACTCGAACCTCTGACGGGAAGCGGCCGTGTAATCCTTGGCAAGGCGCCTTAGACCGCGCGGCTGTTTGCGATCTTATTTCGCCGTATGGTGGGCAGCAAATTAGTGTGAAGGTGAGATGTGCTCCAACACCTAAACTCTGCAACACAGATGTGTGTTTTCCCCTTTGTAATATATTTTTAAATGTATACTTTTGACATTCCATGTTATTTACTTTTGTTTCCTTCCCTTAATAATGTTAACCTAATTAAAACTATTATGTAATCCTCATTTTGCATAAGATATTCACCTATATCCCATATTATTTTCTGCTTTTTGATAGTCTATATGTATTGTACGTACATTTGTATCATTATATTATTATTATTATTCAGTTTCACACTAATTCAGTTTACATTTTTAATAACCCAAGATTATACTTCAAATTTGGTTTTATTCTCGTTTTTTGTCTATCTGTCCATAAAATTTCTTCAATGTTTCTTTTTTTTCCCCTCCCATTTCAGAAATCTCTATGGTAATCTCACCTTTGACATCCTTTTTGGTTGTTTGGTTGGTTAGTTGGGATAAGGGGACCAAATTGCTAAGTTTATCGGTCCTCTGTGGGGTGGGGAAGGAGTAAGGATAGGAAAAGCGGTGGGGGGGGGGGGGGAATAGGAAATGAAGTCCAGGTAGGAAAGAAGAAAGAAAGACTGCATTAGCTCGAGGCCCTGTGCTCGCCATGCACGTACTCACGAATGAACCGTGAACCCCATGGTGGGGGGCATCATTTTTGCATATCCATACCATAAGAGTTGTTCTTCTCCTATAAAATCGTCGTCAAATTTGTAACGTGCATTTTCCTCCCGATGACTTTATTTCCGATTATATCCTGCTTAGATATGATGTCACTGCTGATCGCCTTCAAAAGTCCATTTCAGTGACCATTATTTTTTTACTACTTACAATGTAACTTTCCTTACTTCTGAACCATATATTATAAACCTTCAAATAAATGAATTGAAGATTTTTCTTTTTGTTTCCTTTCTAATCTGTCGGTCCCATAAAATACCATTTACTGTTCCAATAGTAAACTTCCCAGAATTTATTTTTGAGTTAATTTTCTTGCCTTGTTTGCCATCTTGTGTGACATTCAGTCCTAGATATTTTTACTCTTCAATGTGTTTAATAGTTCTCATTCCTTCATCCAGTATCAAATCTTGATTTGTGTCTCCTATTACAATATTTTTATTTTATTCCTGTTGACATGTCACAATCAATATCTGCATGGTGCAAAAATTGGCAATAGACCCTTAATAATTATAAGTGTGACGTCATCCATATAATCACTAAAAGAATTCCACTAAACTTCATTTACACTATAAATAAGTCAAACCTCCAGGCTGTAAATTCAACTAAATATCTATGAACAACTTAAATTGGAAAGAACACATAGAAAATATTGTAGGGAAAGAAAAAGAAAGTCTTTGTTTCATTGTCAGAACACTTAGAGGATGCAACAGTTCTACTAAAGGAACTTCCTTCACTGCACTTGTGCGTCCAGTTTTTGCTGCCACTCGTGGGATCCCAACCAAGTGAGACTGACGGGCGATTTAGAGAAAGTTCAGAGAAGGGCAACTCTTTCTTTTTTTTTTCCAGAATGAAAGAAAACTTTCTGAACTGAATTACTTCTTGTCCAAAGAAATAAAAATATTCAGTGAAATCTGCATCGAGAGATTTAAAATAGAGCGATATCCGTGGAAACTTGGAACAGTTTGAGTCTCTAAAAACAGGCGCATAGAAAATGTTCAGAGGTAGAATAGGACCGCGAACAGCTATATGGATCGGAATAGAAACTCGATCGGGGGCAAAGAACAAAGAGAGATGCTCACTTCCAGTAAGCAAACGAAAAACAAATTCTCCAAAGAAAGTTCTGCAAATTTAAATCAAATACTCCTACGGCTACCAGAGAAGCAGCGCATACGAGACGACCCACAAACTAAATAACACATCAAGAAAAGCCAATTATGAAAATATAAGAAAACGAGAATATGGAAGTCCCCTGCAAGGGGGTGAAGGGATAGGGAAAATAACACGAAAGAGAAGAATATGGATTTGAGTTCAAATGTTGTCAAACTCCAGTGGTCTGTTAATAACGATAAATCAAGGGGGCAGCAAGGAAGTAGGCAAACACGTCACGCAACTTTCGGGTCCGCTGGACATAGAGGTGTTGGTCCCAAAGGTAAACTGAAAATGGAAAAGCAGCGTTAATCTTGTGTCGGTTGATTGTATAGACCATGTACCCCAGCAGTCACACGGTGCCATTATGCTTGGTCCTTGGGAAGATATTGATGTCGGAGGCTAAGATCAATACCACCGAAAGAGAAGGCCGCGGTGCGCTAGTGCCACGTCACGCCGAGAAGGTCGCTATCGCGTAGCTGGCTGCCTGGCCAGTGGGGCATAAGCCACTAGCCCGTAGCGGCCAGCCACTCAGGTACCTGCTTTGCATGACGTGGAACAAGTGCGCCGCGGCCTTCTCTTTCTATGGTATTACCAAGACCCAGCTGACCTTGATGGCCGCCGCCGTTGTCCTGTTGATCAGCGCCGCCATGCACTGACAGAGATCCCACACCTGTGAGACATGTCGACATAGAAACTGGTGCTCTTGGGTGTCAGACGCGGCACAATCCTCACAATCCGCTGATGCGCGAAGGCGGATGGCCGACGGACGCTGGCCAGCAGGTCATTTACTATAGTCGAGCCGAAGTACGATGATCCCTGGTGGTTGCGACAATCAGCTTTGAGCGCCGGCTGCAGTAGCAGATCATTGGAGTAAGTCTAACGCGAACGTTGCTCTGCGCATGCGCGTGACCGGCTGCGCTGTGCGCTTTTGCCATTTCTGTCAGACAACAGCGACCGTTACCTATACTGCCTGGCAGCGAACTGACTATTTCGCAACATGGTTGCATTCCGTTTCTCCGAGTGGGGCAGTATCCCAGCCCAGTAGGCGGAGCCAGGAATCATCATGTTCCGGCCCTACTACAGAACGTGCCAAGTGGCCGTGACGTCATTCAGGAGGGCCGGGTGGTTGATATTAATCCACACCATGCGCCAGTTTATCGTGGGCTTCGGAGCGACCAGTTTGTGGATGGGTGGGAGTCCAAACAAGACATCATTCAATCGACGAACTTCTGTGTCTGCTACGGACCACATTCAGCACATAGCTTCTAGCAAAGAAGAATTCCCGTACGAAGGGCAGCCTATACGGAATTTCCCTTATATCGATTGTGACTCGCTCCAACCACGTCCGGTACTGCGTTAATATTGCCGCCTTCGTATCATGCGGTGTCCGGGATCGTAAGGTGGCAATGCGATGGAGGAACAAGGCCGTGCACTCAGTCCACCATCATACTGCGCCAAGACACACCCCCCAGGAGGCGCACGGTTCTTTCGTGAGTATGTGTGTGGCGAGCACAGGGCCCCTAGCTAATGCAGTCTTCCTTCCTTATTTCCCGGACTGCATTTCCTTCCCCCCCTCCCCTCTTTTCCTATCCTCACTCCTTCCCCTCCCCATCAGGGGACTGATAAAATATTCAAATGTTTGTAGAGTCTATGGGACTTAACTACGGGGTCATCAGTCCCTAAACTTACAAACCACTTATGAACTACTTACGAACTAGGACGGCACAAATATCCACGCCCGAGGGGGGATTCGAACCCCCGACCGTAGTGGGGGGACTGATAACCTCAGTAGTTTAGTCCCCCTATCCCAACCAAACAACCCAACCCAAGACGCACGTGGTTTTTTTTATTTATAGCGATATAGGGGAGAGAGTGTCGCGAAAATGATGTACGAGTTGGGGTAGCAATAATTAAAAGAAAGGCGTTATTCGTTGCGGCGAGATTTACTTGAGAGATTTCTTTCACCAACTATCTCTAACGAATGTGAGAATATTTTGTTAGCACTCACCTACATAGGGAGACATGATCATTACAATAAAATAAGAGATATCAGATGGAAAACGGAAAGGTTTAGATGTTTCTTTCCCCCGCAAAATATTAGAGAAATATCATTAAAGGGGCCGTGCACTACAACGTGAGTTGCAGCGTATTTATGTAGATGTAGACGTAGAACCATGTATCATCTCATCTTTAATTTTCAAATTCAAATGTTCATATGTTTGTTAAGCTTATGGGACTTAACTGTGGGGTCATCAGTCCCTAACTTCCAAACTACACCTACTTATAAAGTAACTTGTGCTAAAGACAACACAAACATCCATGCCCGAGGAAGGATTCGAACATCCGACGGGGAACGGCCTCGCGCATCGGAGCATAGCGTCTCAATGCGCTCGGCCACTCCGCCGCGGCTTATCAGTTTTGACTTGTCCTGTATCATTATATGTTTTTCTCGCAGAATGTATGATCCACAGGAAAAATAAAAAAATCATTTACAATTACCTAAGGGAATTCAGTGGGAATTGACAATAGGAATTTCCAATACTGACCATCAGTTTCGATCAGTGAAATATAACAAATGTCTGTTGTGGCATTATTTGTTGGTACCCTTTTGAAATGCATTTCTTCATGCACTGTCCGGTTATTTGTCTGTGCCATTCTCGTGGCAGTTATCTCCTTCTTCAACAGTCTATTTCACCAAGATTTGTCACTAATTTCGGACTATAGGTTCTTTTTCACGTAACTCAAAACATTGCCATATGTGCAGACCAATGTGTTCTACAATATTACAAATTTTCAGGCACGTTTACTGGAATATTAAGAATCTGTGAAATGAGTTGCGAATGTAATTTGTAGTAAACAAGTAATAAATTAAAACCTCACATGTGATGAGGCTATTTTCAATGCAGCTCATTGTTTATGATGTCATAAATCCTAATCTATGTGACGTACTATGATATAATTTTTGAAGAGACGTAGATATTTACGGATGCTGCCTGGAAAATGTATCATGAATACAGTGGAGTCGTAATACATTGACCCGGGTTTTCAGTAAGAAAAGTTTTCAAATGCTTGCAAATATATGCGAAGTTTTCATTAGTCGCTAAATGCTGTCGTTCTCAAATAGTAGATGAATAAAGTCAGGTTACTCACTCGTCGCGGGTTTTCGTTTTATGTATTATTCATCCCAAACCCCAAACCTTTGGAAGATAGGAAGTTCTAACCGCCACAGCGACTGTTGCTTGACAACAAATTTGGCTGAAATCAGTACTTCTTTTTCCTAAGGGACCAAACTGCTGACGTCATAGGTCCCTAGAATTACACACTACTTACACTAACTTATGCTAAGGACAACACAAACATCCAAACACAAGGAGGGACTTGAATCACCGGATGGAGTGGCCGAGCGATCTATATCATGGCGCCTCAGACTACGTGGCCATCACGGTACAGCAAATCGATAGTTTAGTTTAGGAGAAGATGTGGAACATACATACATGCGTATATGTTTACGATATGTATGGATTCGTTAACATAAGTTCGTTGTTTACAAGAGAGATTACATCTTTAAACTTTACTGTGTTTGATAAATAAAATACAGTCCGTTGCCTTTCAGAAGGAATACTAAAACTGTAATACTTCCACGATACCCAGTTCGTTTTCATTTTGTTAAATAGTCAGGTTCTTTTTTGTAGTAACTGTTGACATTTAGCCTACTGCTGACACACATATATGTAAGTCCCTAATGGTTTCTGCACTTAAGCTATATAACTAAAGAATGTATCTTTAATATTAACGTTGATCTGTTTATGATACATATTTTATATTTATTTTTTGCTGTGTATTGAGGTGCTACTATAGCTATGAATCTTGTTTCCGATAGACAGTTAAGGTGCTTCTCATGAAACTCTCTTCCATTCACAAATGGAAAGTATATATAGCTCGTTGGGAAATGGGTATCGCTGTTCCCCCTTGAGCCATGTAGGTCAAATGCATCTGTAGGTATAGCTACCATTTATTTTTTGGAGTTCCTACAGTATAACGCATTATTCAATGTAGCTGTTTTTACGATGTTGAACTCATGTTCCTACAGACTAATTCGTAAAATGACTCTTTTCAAACGCCTCTGCTTTTTCTGTTAGAAATTACTCGTAGCCTACATAGAATCGAGTCTGCAATCTTGAACTGTACAGGATAAAGTATATTTTTTCGATATTAGGTACCTTTAATTTCGACACTTCTTTTTTAATTTATATTTGTGTTCATTTCAGCTTGTACAGTTTTTTCTCTTTTTTTAAGATACTAAAATCATTTTCTTTCCATTAACGTATGACTGATCATAGCAGCTGTAATTTTTCCCGATGTAAATCCTTGTAATGACAACTTTTTTGTCTTTTTAATTTTCCAAATACTACCATCACTGATATTACGTTGAAGTCGCCATGTGGTTTGCGACATTTGTCGTCTGATGGCTGCTTTCAGGCAGGACTGACAGACGTTTGAACTTCACGCATGAAAGGTGGCGTCAGTCCTGCAAGGTGTCAGCGATGTTATCTCGTCATACGGAGTATAGTAAATACAGTATTCTGATCATCTTGTTGAAGACAACTGTACTTTAACCAACCTTTCTGTTTTCCTACAGGAAGATCTGCGTTGACGCCAAAGGGAATCCAATAGGAAATTACAGCGTTCCTCTGTCAAGCCCGCTTGCTGTCAACATGGACTGCAGTAAGTCATCACTTTAGAAGTATATTAGCGTTACTTCCCGGATTTGCATTTGCCCGGGTATCTACTTATTCCATTCTTCTCTTAATCATCTGCTTCTTCCCCTTCTGCCCATTTCGATTTCGTTTTAATGCAGCTCAATTCTTCTGAAGTCATATCTCCTGAAAATGTGTCCCAATTTTATTTTGAAAATGTTCAGATGTTTGTAATTCTTATGGGACCAAACTACATTGGTCATCAGTCCCTAGACTTAAAAACTACTTAAACTAAGTTAAACTAACATAAGGACAACACACACATCCATGCCCGACGGAGGATTCGAACCTCCGTCGCGGGAGGCCGTGCAATCCGCAACGTGGCGCTCCAGACCGCTCGGCTATTCCCGCTCGGCTTTTATTTTGAATGCCACACGATGGACTGGAAAACATTGTGTAATAGAATTTTGCAGGAACTTGAAAGGAAGGAACATTAGAGACGGAGTATAGTTTTTGCTGGGATGGAGAAAGAAGTCAGCCATGCCCTCTTAAAAGGAACCACCCCAGTATTTGCGTGGAGTGATTTAATTAAATCAGGATTTGAATCGCTGTCCTTCCGAATACGAATCCAATGCGTTACTACTACACCACCTAGATCGCTAGGAATTTAGCATGGAATATTAAGGAACTATCTGCGAAACGTGTTGGAATACAGTTGGTAGTAAAGAAGCAATAAATTCTCTAATCTCATGCGTGATGGGACTTTTTTCATACATGTCATTGTTTATGACGTCAAATCGCCTGAAATATACGCCGCGCTATGACATAATATCTAAGGAACATTCAGTAGTACACGTCAATACTGTCTCCATAATATGCCGCGAATAAAGTTAGTAGTAACGACGTAATAAATCGAAAGCTCACGCGTGATCGAATGATTTTTCATTAATCTTGCTATTTTTGGACTTAAAAATCAGGAAATATTTGTCGTACTATAATTTCGAAGATACACTCGGTGGTACAGTTGTATACTGTCTGTAAAATGTCTAGGGCGAGCATATAGTAGTAGTAAATACTAACGCATGACGAATGGCGTAGTTTTACTGCTTGTACCGCTTAGAAGTAGTAAGCAATAAAAAATTTCCCTTTCATCGTTTTGTTGGCGTTCTCAGCGAGGAAATGATTCGTCAAGGTTTGAACTTAGGTGTGAATTTTTTTATTCCTTTTTGCAAGTCGCTAAGCGCTGTCATTCTCGAATAGTTGTTGAGTAAAGTCTGGTAATTCACGCTTCGCATGATGCTACAGTTTTTTGTGACTCTCACTGTTTATGACAACGTATTTTCTGCACTATGTTCGTAGGTGCTTCTCACTAAGTTGATTGTTACTTTCATTCAAGAATATTTGTTCTAATTTTCATTGAAATATGTTCATTAGTTTCAAATGTTTAATGTTTGTATACCTAAGGGATAAAACTTCTAACGTCATCGGTTACTAGACTTACGAATTACTTAAACTACATCCATGACCAACGAAGGAACAGATTTCCTGTTCCATGTATGCATCCATAATAATTTGTTTCTTCAGAAAAAAGGTAAACTTAGGTACCTCTCCTGCAATCCACGAGTTTGCGAATAATCTGACCATGATTGAAAACATGATCCACAATGTCTCTGCCAATTGCAGATAATTTGTAACGTCTCCATTAAAACAGCTGAACATTGCTATACCCCATTGATCTCTACAGATCACTGCTATCCCCCATTGATCTCTAGAGATCACTGCTATCCCCAGATCACTGGCTATCCCCCATTGAAGTCACTACTATCCCCACCTAGACCATAGATACTGGTAGACCGTGCAAACAATAGAGCAGCTATACACATGGCGTGGTAGCAAAATAGAACCACGTGACGTTTGGTAAACATCAGGTGGATATAGACAACAGCTTAGCAGTTTTCAAGAAATGCTTACACATGAAACCGTTTAAGTTTGCAAGTTTGTGCCATCCTTTTTAATACACCATATAAAATAGATGAAATTTACTTACCAGGCGAAGGAACACTGGTAGTGACAGCAAACATAAATACAGCAAACACAAACACACACAAAAGCAAGCTTTTGCAACCCAGTTGCTTCTTCAGGCAGAGTGGGGAAGGAGAGGGAAAAGGAAAGGACAAGGGTTTTAATGGAGCGGGTAAGGAGTCATTCCAATCCCGGGAGAGGAAAGACTTACCTTGGGGGAAGAAAAGGAAGGTAAACAAATACACACACACTCACACATATACACAAGCAAACACACCTAGGCAGACATATTGTAGAAAGCAAAGAAGTTGGACAGAGATACCACTTGAGGCAGAGGCTCTGTCCATAGAAACGAGGCAAAGATTTTGAAGATGGTGGGTGGGAATTTGAATTTAGTGGAGGTTGAGACCAGGTGGGCAAAGGGAAGAGAGAATATGCTGAAGGGCAAGTTCCCATCTCTGTAGTTCTGAAGATAACCCGGACGGTGTTACACTGTGCCAAGATGTGCTAGCCATGCACTAAGGCATGTTTAGCCACAGGGTGATCCTCATTAACAACAAACACTGTCTGCCTGTGACCGTTTATGCAAATGTACAGTTTGTTGCTGGTCATTCCCACATAGAACGCTTCACAGTGCAGACATGTCAGTCGGTAAATCATGTGGGTGCTATCACAAGTGGCTCTGCCCTTGATTGTGTACACCTTCCGGGTCCAGGGAAGGTTTAAACGGTGATAAAATATGGATAAGTTGTCCAGAAAAGAGGAAAATTGGGAAAAAATGAAACAGCTTTTTCCAGTGCGCTATCAATACCGTTTGTCCAATTGCAATAAAATTTTGAACATGTTGAAAGCAAGAGGAAGAAGGTTCACGTCACATAAAAATTTGGAAGTCACCTGGAAAATAGAAAATTCTATGAATAAAAATCAATTGTCAGATGGTTGTAAGAGCATCACTTGAGTACGGCTTGACAGGTCAAGGTTTGTATTAAATAAATTTTTTGTAAAATCTACCGGAAGATTGGAAAATTTGAGAAAAACTGAAAGTGCTTTTTTTCCATGTGTTTTTGATTGAATTCAGCACTACAACTGAGTATTTGCATGACAGAGAGGGGTAATTCCTTGTTTGTTTTGTTCATTATGGTCTTGGAAAAGTGTTCACTAAAAAATAGGGACAGTTAAATAAGAAAGGCGGAAAATTTGAACCAAGTTCCTTATTTCTTGTGTTTCCAAATGTACTCAACACTATAAGTTGAGAACCGATCATCCGATTGCGAAAAAATTTTGATCATTTGACATTCAACGAAAGATGAACGTTCTTATGAAATAAAAATGTGGAATAGTTTCCCGGAAAATTCAGAAAAAATAGAAATAGAGTTTTCTATGAAATGTGAATACCACTCATCTTATTGCGATAAAATTTTGCACATTAGACGTTCAAAGTAAGAGTGCATATATATTAGAAATTGCAAAGCATTGCCGGGTCAACTAGATAACACAACAACCAAGTCATTATTTTACATGTTTTAAATCTAAATTTACCTCGCAATTTTTCCATATTTTATCACCATTAAAAACCGCAAAATGCTGCCACGGTGGAGTAGCCGTGCGGTCTAAAGCGTCTCGCTGCGGAGCGCGCGGTTGCTCGCCGTGGAGGTTCGAGTCCTCCCTGGGGAATCCTTTCAATATAACAATTGGAAGTAGGGAGCAATGGGAGAAAATAGTTCGACACCGTACGGGGGATATTGTCTGGTTCACTGACGGGTCAAAATCCGACCAATGTGTTGGGGCCGGGGTATATGGTGTGCAGCCAAGACTGGAGGGCGTCATCTCTCTAGGAAAACTGGCCTCAGTATTCTAGGTCGAAATCACTGCCATCAGGACGTGTGTGGAGGAGAATTTGCGTAGGTGCTACAAAGATCGTAGCATCTATATCTATTCAGACAGCCAGGCAGCCCTGCGATCACTGGCAGCTCCTGCAACAAGGTCTAAAATTGTTGCAGAGTGTCACAGGGTTCTTGTGGAGCTAGGGGAAAGCAACAGAGTAAACCTATTGTGGGTCCCTGGCCACTCGGGGATCAATGGCAACGAACATGCCGACAGATTAGCCAGGATGGGGCCAGAGACTCCATTTATTGGACCGGAACCTGTCCTGACAATCACCAAGGCAACGATGAAATTGGAGCTACGTAACTGGCTCAGAAGACAGCACGTAGAATATTGGACCAAAGTCCATCAACAAGAACATGGCAAGGTAATGATGCTAAATTCATGTTTTAAAAGAAGCTCTGCAATCCTGGGTCTGAACAGGAGAGAGATTAGACTCACGGTTGGATTGCTGACAGGCCATGGGAATTTCAAAAAACACCTACATACAATGGGAATAACAGAAGAGTACCCTAAATGTAGGATCTGTGATGACGGTGATGAAACTACATCACATCTAATCTTCGAATGCATTGTACTGGAGAGTAAAAGACACAGAATATTTGGGACAACCAGACCCGAAGAAATTGTGTCTAATAAAGAACTGGTAAAGGGACTCCTTGCACTGTTCAAGGGCATTGGTTGGCTTTACTAGATATACAGGGAGCGATATCGCAGAATAAATTTAGTTTCGGTGCGGGCAGTGGCGGGTTGGACCAAGACTGTTTAGGCTTCCCTGAGAAAATCAAATCAATCATTACATTTACTATCAACAGTGCAAAAAAACCTTCTGCTGCTTAAAATAATTATAATATCTCAATAAACACATATCCTACACACGTGATAGTGCTTATATTAGCCCTTAAAGTGTAAGATGAAGGATGTTCCATTAAGAAGTTACAATAAAATACGACGGATGCTCAAATGAAAAAGTACGAAACGACACTGTGCTATAATTGATGACTTTATTCAAAATTAATCACCAGAGGCCTGAGCACAACTATCCCACTGTTTAACGAGCCGAACGAATGTCTGTTTCCAGAATTCCCGTGGCTGTGACAAAAGCCAGTCCTCTACTGTGTCCTTCCTAATACAAGCACTTCCCTTTAAGATTTCTTTTTAGTGTACCAAACAGATGGAAGTCACAGGGCAACATGTCAGGGCTGTAGGGCGGATGCTCAAGCTGCACCCACTTCAACGTGGCCAGTACAGTTTGTGTGAAGCAGTAGACGATTGGACGTGAGTTATCAGGTAGCAGTATCACTCCCTCCGTGAGCAGCCCAGGCTACAGAATATCTCACAGTACTCGTCACTGTTAATGGTCTTTCTGTGCACTATGAATTCGATGAGAATCGGACGTCGAACGTTGAAAAAATGAGTGAGTATCACTTTGCCTACTGATGGCACAGTGATGATTTATTTTTTCGGGGGGGGGGGGGGGGGGGTGACGACGCATGCTTCGCGTTCCTAGACTGCTTTGGCTTCCCTGGAAAAAATCAATGAATCAATCCCTGGGGCATGGGTGTGTGTGTGTGTTTGTCCGTAGGTTAGTTTACCTAGGTTTAAGTAGTTTGTAAGCTACGGACTGATGACCACGCAGTTTAGTCCGATAGATTTACAAACATTTGAACATTTCGTAAAATGCCTTTAATTTAAGAAATGAATATTCGGTGCATTAAAGTTTTAGTGCCTTCTCCCTGCTAGTGCAGTTTGTATGTGCGCAGACTGCGCGCGCACGCGGCTGCTGCTGGAGGCGGAGGGCCGTGTGGACGGGCTGCCGCGCTGCTGCGCGTCCGGCGACTTCGCGGCGTGGCAGTGCTGGCGCGGCCGCTGCTACTGCGTGGACGGCCACGGCGCGCAGGCCTCGACAGACGTGCCGGCCGCCGACGTCGCCTCTCTGCCCTGCTGGGCGCAGGACGACCACAGCGCATGCGCGGCCGACGACGGCGTCTACTCCCGACAGGTCACTACCTACACTCTCTGTCCACACCACAGTCTAGCATAAAGCCCTTTTTAAACGATGAACGAAAGTGAACAACAGTCTACTGAAGCGCTCCTAGAGCGCGCGCCACGTAACTTGGCGAGTAAGGCCCGGCGCACACTTGACGCAGCAGAGGCAGAGCAGAGGCAGAGGCGAGGCGCAGGGCCTCTGCTGGTCAGCGCACACTTGACGCAGCGCAGGCAGAGGAGGCAGCGCAGCTTGCAACAGCACGTGCTGTATGTCCAGTGCAAACCTCTCCATGCAATCAGATTTAATTCCTGAATCTCCTTCAAAACTCAGTTAATTTAATTTGTGTGTGTGTGTGTTCTGATAGAGTATACGAGCAGTTAAAGGTCTGTTGAGCAAAGGCAAAAGTGACGAATACATGCTGAACTTCTCTGGTCCATGGAAGCTCATTTAAGCTCTTGAGCTATTCGGACTAAACAGACGACAGTTCAAAGAGAGTCACGTGCTGAGTAAGAAGGACTTAACAAAGAAGAAAAATAGTGTGTGACACGCCATACCCACTAAAAATAAATTAGGGATATGTTTTAGGAATTTAATTAAAGTCAGATTTATTTTTCTTTCATTTCTTTTATAATTCAGTGAAACAAGTGTCACAGCAAATTCAATAATTGAAAGAACCTTTATACAACTGTCATATTTAATCATGATTGTGGCGCAGTATATACGATCAGAAACACTTTTCTTCTCGGTGACACTTGGTATGCTTTTCATGGTCTTAGATTGAAAGATATATTGATATGAAAAATTTTGCAAATCATAGTTTTCTTGTTTAACTGAATTTTCACGCAAAGTGATTCCTTACTTAGGTCTGTATTCGTAGCTCTTCCATGCTCCTGAGTACTAAGATACTGACGTTTGCTTTTTTCTTCTTCTATGACGGCAGCTGTGCATGTACATGCAGTATTTTATTACATTGCATTCCTATTTTGTCTCTGTCATCATTTCTAATGATAATTACCTTCAGCAGCCATTATATTTGTTAGTAATTAGTGAAGCTAATGCTAATACTTTTGCAAATGTTGTATTTCTGAAAGTAGTATAGAATTCAGGTTGAGAAATACTGACGAGAGAAGTTCCTAGCGCTCCAGGAAGGGGTGGACATTTTGTTTCAAGAAATTGAAGAAGGTCCCTGACAGTAAAAAAAATCGTTGCACGTCCATTCTGGTTTCGCCGAACTTATTATTCAGTAGTAACGGGAATTTTAGCTTATATAGTGCTTTCATGCTTGCCACAAAGTTTACTGAAACCAGAAACTATAGACCGTAAAAATACACAATCAGCATCTTCGGTTCATGAATCTCGGTGCCTTTCTATTTCAGTAAGTTGTTCGTTTCCAGCTTGGATCTCTATCGGCAGCATACGAAGAAGAGAGACACGAGGCATCTCCGCACTCGGCACAGCAGGCGGCAACAGCCGCGCGTGTAGCGCGTAGTTGCCGACCGCGGCGCGTCAGACTTGTATCTCGCGTATTTTCTCGAGAATCGAAAGAGATATAGCTCTCATTCCACCGTTAAAAACAATTTCGATATGTTAGCTACATTTCGTTCGCAGTAATGTATGATGTAAAACGCAGCAAACGCAAACTAGCCAGCGACTGCTTTTTTCACTGCAAACTCTTCAAAATATGCGCGGCGTTGTACTTTAGTTTTTACCATAACAATAACTATGTACAATAACAAAAAGAAAACCTCCCCAACGTCATGCGGTGGCTTTTGCCTATATATACAGAAAAATAATTTTTTTCTAGCGAGTAGTTTCTGCAAAATCGATTGTGGAAGCTGCGTCAGCGCAAAACACGCACAAATCTGAAAATAGTATTTTTAATTTTTTTTATGCAGAAAGTAAAAGTGTTACAAAGAAACTAAATACAGAGAAGGATGTAGCTTATATTCGTATACATAGAACAATTTTTTTCGAAGCATATGGGATGACATGAAATTTCACTTTGCGACAGAGGTGGAACAGAGGCGCAAGAAAACTGTGCGCCTCGGACAACCGGACAGAGGCGTGACCGAGGAAACGCCTGCCCTCCGCCTCGGCTGCGTTAAGTGTGCGCTGCCCCATTAGAAAGCATGCGTTACAGACGGACGGAGGCCTCGCCTCTGCCTCTGCTCTGCCTCTGCTGCGTCAAGTGTGCGCCGGGCCTAAGGCCCGGCGCACACTTGACGCAGCAGAGGCAGAGCAGAGGCAGAGGCGAGGCGCAGGGCCTCTGCTGGACAGCGCACACTTGACGCAGCGCAGGCAGAGGAGGGCAACAGCACGTGCTGCATGTCCACTGCTAACCTCTCCATGCAATCAGATTTAATTCCTGAATCTCCTTCAAAACTCAATTAATTTAATTTGTGTGTGTGTGTGTGTCCTAATAGAGTATAAGAGCAGTTAAAGGTCTGTTGAGCAAAGGCAAAAGTGACGAATACATGCTGAACTTCTCTGGTCCATGGAAGCTCATTTTAAGCTCTTGAGCTATTCCGACTAAACAGACGACAGTTCAAAGAAGATCACATGCTGAGTAAGAAGGAAAAGAAGAAAAATAGTGTGTGACACGTCATACCCGCAAAAGAAAAATTAGGGATATGTTTTAGGAATGTTATTAAAGTCAGATTTATTTTTCTATCATTTCTTTTATAATTCAGTGAAACAAATGTCACAGCAAATAATTGGAAGAACCTTTATACAACTGACATATTTAATCATGATTGTGGCGCAGTAAATTCGATCAGAAACACTTTTCTTCTCGGTGACATGATATGAAAAATTTTTCAAATCATAGTTTCCTTGTTTAAATGAATTTGCACGCGAAGTGTTTCATTACTTAGGTCTTTATTCGTAGCTCTTCCATGCTTCTGAGTACTAAGATACTGACGTTTACTTTTTTCTTTCTTCTACGACGGCAGCTGTGCATGACATGCAGTATTTTATTACATTGCATTCCTATTTTGTCACTGTCATCATTTCTAATGATAATTACCATCAGCAGCCATTATATTTGTTAGTAATTAGTGAAGCTAATGCTAATACTTTTGCAAATGTTGAATTTCTGAACGTAGTATAGAATTCAGGTTGAGACATACTAACGAGAGACGTTTCTAGCATCATCTATGGTTTAGCAGTGAGCTGAAGCTCCACGAAGGGGTGGACATTGTGTTTCAAGAAATTGAAGAAAGTCCCTGAAAGTAAAAAAAATTCGTTGCACGTCCCTTCTGGTTTCGCCGAACTTATTATTCATTAGTAACGGGAATTTTAGCTTATATAGTGCTTTCATGCTTGCCACAAAGTTTACTGAAACCAGAGACTATAGACCGTAAAAATACACAATCGTCATCTTCAGTTTATAACTCTCGTTGTCTTTCTGTTTCAGTAAGTTGTTCACTTCCAGCTTGGGTCTGTGTCGGCAGCGTACGAAGAAGGGAGACACGAGGCAGCTCCGCACTCGGCACAGCAGGCGGCAACAGCCGCACGTGTGCCGCGTAGCTGCCGACCGCGTCGCGTCAAACGTGTATCTCACGTATTTTCTCGAGAATCGAAAGACATATAGCTCTCCTTCCACCGTTAAAAACAATTTCGATATGTTAGCTACATTTCGTTCGCAGTAATGTATGGTGTAAAACGCACCAAACGCAAACTAGCCAGCGACTACTTTTCTCACTGCAAACTCTTCAAAATATGCGCGGCGTTGTACTTAATTTTTTATTATAACAATAACCATGAACAATAACGAAAAGAAAACCTCCCCAACGTCATGCGGTGGCTTTTGCCTATATCATACAGAAAAATAATTTTTTTCTAGTGAGCAGTTTCTGCAAAATCGATTGTGGAAGCTGCGTTAGCGCAAAACACGCACAAATCGGAAAATGGTGTTTTTAATTTTTTTATGCAGAAAGTAAAAGTGTTACAAAGAAACTAAATACAGAGAAGGATGAAGCTTATATTCGTCTACATAAAACAATTTTTTTCGAAGCCTATCCGATGACTTGAAATTTCACTTTGCGACAGAGGTGGAACAGAGGCGCAGGAAAACTATGCGCCTCGGACAACCGGACAGAGGCGTGACCGAGGAAACGCCTGCCCTCCGCCTCGGCTGCGTTAAGTGTGCGCTACCCCATTAGAAAGCATGCGTTACAGACGGACGGAGGCCTCGCCTCTGCCTCTCCTCTGCCTCTGCTGCGTCAAGTGTGCGCCGGGCCTAAAGCTCTGTATAGGGAAAGTATGGCCAGCCTGCCAGCGGCAGTCATGCTGGGCCTATTCCGCTGCTTCTTAAGGCTAGTTTCCACGACGACACTACGTTTCATGAAACTGCGCTACTGGCCAGTGCGCATGCGCGGCAGGCCTTCGCGCAACTCGCTGACGAAACTAAATAGTTTCGGCACGTTCCAACTTTGGCGAAACTGATTGCGCGTGTTTTTAGGTTAGGTTATGATCAATACAGAACAAAATACAACATAAAGGGGGGAACGGGAGAAATGATTCGGTTTTTGAACATATATGCGTTGAGTAGGTGTTTGTGCGATTTTAACGGCGTGTTAGTGCCCTTCTGGCAATTATTTGTGAAATTAAATATTGATGAGTTGACGATTAGTGATTTGAAGACTAAAATACATCCAATTCGAAATACCTATACAAACGGAGTATGGCAATTGTGGATTTCGGAACACGGTACAAGTACTCAGAGAAGAATATCTACTTGACAAGATACGTAATGCAATTTGGAATTTCAGTTCTGGTAACTATGCTTCACACATAACGGTAACTTGTTTCTTTATTACATTACTAACTCTGTTTAAAAGGAATGTTAACTGCTCTGGTGACATTCTAAGTTGATTAAAAAAACTTCTAGGGTCTTCAATCACAATTTCTTTCAGCAAGGTTGCTGAGCAACAGAGCTGACGTCTTTTTTAATCCAGTCACGAATCCAGACATACACGAAACTAGTTGCGCGCAATTCATTTCATGCAACGAGTTTCGCAACCTAGTGTCGTCGTGTAGACTAGCCTTTATGCACCGAACGGTACAACGTTACCAGCGCTTAAGAATACTTATCAACCGATTTTGAGAAAACTATTCAATGAAAAAATTTAATTTTTTTACATGTTATAGTGTGATATATTCGCTCGATAATGATCTAATGTTTTATTCATTATTACTTATAGTTTCCGTGCTATGTCAAATTAAGTAAACTACTGCGCAAAATTTTGAATAGTTTGCAGAGGACAAATCGCATTGCGTAGAATTTTCGTATGGTTGATTTTAGCACATACAATGCTGCGGACGAAATGTAGGTAAGATATAGAAATTTTATTTAAGGCTGAGAGCAGAACGATAACTCTTTTCATTCTAGAGATACAGGGTGTTGTATCCGACGGACAGATGCGGGAACTTCGCGTAGTTCTGTCCATGCGGACCTGGCGGCTTTACGAAATACTTATCGCCCGATTTTAAGAAAACTGTATGGTTGTGGCTCCAGATTTAAAGAGTTCGCCTATGTATTCAGATTGACCTGTACCATAGACAAACATTCGAATAGACCGCGAACATGTCGTCATCGGAGCATTAAGATTAAGAGAGCAATTGAGATTATAGATTTATGAGTATTTTCTTGCGTATTGTGTCCTTATACCTCACATGAACTACGAAAAATGAGAAGGGGATACCCACTACATGACTTTCAGCAAAAAGAGAAATCAAAGGTGCCTTTACAACGCCAATTGCATTTCAACATCTAATATTTGTCTTGTTTCAATTCTTTGTTTCCTGTAATGATACACTTAACACATGAAAATGATCGAGAAAAGCTTGCTTCGGGTAGTATATATTACTTTCATATCTAAACGAGAATCTACATCAGTCACAAATATGTCCAAAATTTGGGTGTTTTCGGCAGCTGCCTGGAGATAAAACCAACGACGCATGAATAACTTAACCTCACGACATTGAAGGAATTTTCTTCTATCATCAGTCAGACTGATCATCTTCCTGCATTTCTGATATCTAATTGAAGTACTATAATGTTTTCCTCCCTTCTTCGTTTCTTAAGAACACCGAAAAGTACAACACAGTGGCATTATTCAAACCCAAACATACGAATATTCACAAGACTTCTCATGGCAGCCAAGCAACGTATAGGACCAAGATGGTGAAAAGTTTTGTGTCCCAGCCTCGTCGCCGCTTTTGTGTCTCGTTTCCGTCGTAGGTGTCGGTGGCCGAGTGGTATGAGAGCGACACAGGAATAAAGATAGCACGCTGGTGCAGGTACAAAGGGGATCAGCCAGAAACTAGAAACACTAGAGTAAATTAGAACGAGATATATATTGAACAGAATTTATACAATACTTAACTTTTACAGAGATCAGTACTGCAGAATGCTGATACATAGTTGTTATAGGTCTGCCTAGTGCCTGTACGACAGCCAAGTCTTCACTGGTGCCTATCTGATTACGAAGGTCCTAACTGGTTGCTATCTCAGTCCCAAGTGGACGATGTCGTTCAGTGGTGGCCACGAGCGGAGTTCTCGCAGAGGGCGCTCGTGGCTGACGTCGTACGAACGCCGCGCCGTGCGTGCATGGCGGCGCGCGGCGAAAGTAGGTGGCGCGCACTTTGGACTTGTGCGACACCACAAAAAGAACCACGTGACTCGATTTCAGCCAATCACGAGCTGCAAACGGCGGCAAACTGCGCGGAAAAGGATGGCCATACTTTCCCTATACAGAGCTTTACTTGGCGGGTGGACTGGCTCTTGTGCGCAGGTAGCTGTGTAGTGGTGGGGGGGGGGGGGGGGGGGAGCTGCTGTCGCAGCGTAGCCGGACTGTGCGTCAGCTGCTGACTGCCGCTTAACTTTAAAGTTACGGCCGCATACAAGCGCAAGCAAATGTCAAGCTGCGAGTCTTGAACACACACGGCTGTATAAAAAGTGTAATGCAGAAAAACAACGCTCGTTTGATTGCTGGGAAAACTGTGCCGCATTTACGAGTATTTATGAGTCTCTTTCTCTTGTACCTATCATGTTTACACGGCAGGGCATGATTTTCTGAGCGGCACAGAAATTCATTTCGTAGCTCAGTCGATTAATTCAAAATATCTGTAAATTATATACACAGTTCTTCTAGGGAGAACAATCTAAAAAACCACATTAGACGTTCACGACAGATTACGAATTCAAAGTAAATTAATTGTGAAGATATAAAAGTGATAAATTAGAAATTGACAAATTTTAGATTTTCCCATTCATTATATCTTGAAATCTGGATTTTTCTAAGCAGTTATTAAAATACTTTATCAATGACTTAAGTGACACATCACATGGAATGATAGAATAATTGTATATGTTTGGCATCGTACAAGACAAAGAGACTATCTAAAAACGTTACAAGCGACACATGTTCAGTCTTCGTAGACTGATGCCCATCAAGCAAGTGCTTACTGATCAAAGCAACGTGTTTCACATTTCGTGATTTATTACTACCCGGTGACCGTGCTGTCTTGCAAGTTCATCTATCGCGCAAGTGCGGTATTTGGGCTTGTATGCATTTACAAGCATGAGTAATTTTGTCCTGGTTTCTGACGCACTGTGAGGAATTCCATTAGATGTTAGCCACGAAATAATTTCGTCCTTTCTGGTATTCGAAGTAGGAGCTCTGTTCACTTGCACAGAGTGCACACTTGCATTGTCCATAACGATAACAGAATTCTCGGCCAGGTATGGAATCAGTTGACTTGTAAACCACTGACTGAAGACTGCGTAAGTCATTTCAGAATGGTAGTCTTCTGAATGCTTCGTCTTTGATGACTTAAATATGAATTTTCAGGTATGAATCCTGTTTCTGCCAAAACCAGTTGTCGCTCCGCACAGTACGACACGAACTCGAGCGCGCGCAACGGCTGACTGACGGCTATTGGCCAGCAGGTCTGCGCATCCAGACCTCACCCGTCAAGTTACGTGGCGCGCGCTCTAGCGTGCTAGTCTTGAACTACAAACTCGTGCAAGATCTTGTGGCAGCGTGTTTAGACCATAAACGTAATCGGACGGTAATTACCCGATGTTGAAAGTGATGCCATGACTGGCGATCTGTTATGTAGGAAGCCATAGTTTATTACTGGAATTGAGGTAACAACGACAAATGTTATTGACGACCAAAGAAAACCTTGCAATGTATGTTTTTTGGTCAGGTTAATGTGGTAAAGTTCTGGAAATGAAACAACATTTCAAAACATTGACATCTATTTTCAACCGAAAAAAATACACTTATGAACACATCAAACAATATTTATAAGAGCATAAATAGACATTCTTTACTTTACCTACTACGATTTTCCTACTGACATTGTTAATAACGTCATGCACAACTGAATTTTTGTCCTTCATTTGGACTGATATTTTCATTGAAAATGCTATTTAATGAAAATTGCATCATCAAATTACAATCTTATTCAAATAAACAATTGGCTTCGGTCTTTTCTGTTACAATATTGCAAAACATAAACCATTTTTCGATGTCAGGTATATTTTCGGTGGACAATAATTGAGCTAAATATTGAAGTCGTCATGAAACATTTGCAATTTACCGCTAAACCAAAGTATAATAATAAAATAAAGATTAATAACACAAATTTGCGTGCAAACCGTGTAATTGTCGACGACAGTATGAAAATCACGTGACGAAAATAGGTTAACTTCCGATGTCAGCAGACGACTGTTCAATCAAAACAATCTTCTCGAGAAAGCTTAACGTGACGTTGACGTTAGGTGACGGTCTGGTTACGCACAGTATGAATTCCGTCATTAGAAATCCATTTTGGAGTACATTCTGATCATAAACTTCGACATAACACAAAATATACCTAAATACGAAGGAAAATTGCTGACTAACTGGAGCGGTGACGGCAGCTGACAGCTACTAGCTTGCGCATGCGCAGTGAACCCACTAGTACCCAATTTAGAACTGGCCCTATTTCTTTATCGCTATAATTATCGCGCTTCGATACTAGCGCAATCATACTAGTGCACTCGCCGGAGTTACTGTATTAGCGCTCTCACCTGAAGATGGCAGCCAGTTGGTCTGCCGAAATATCGTGTCTAGTTGACAACGGTATCCGGCTGCAAACCCGAGATGAATATTATCAGTAGGAATATCATTCATAAAGAAAGAGATATGTAATTATATAGCTCGTTGTGTATCAGCGTGTATTTGTCTATAAACATTCATTATACTTAACTTTCGCATTTACCAAGTTTCAAAATTATGTTTACTTCACGACCATCAAAAAGCTAGGCAGAGGACGGATGTATTTGATATCTTTTAATGTAATGACAATTGTTCCAAATGTTCAAATGTTTGTAAATCTATCACACCAAACTGCGTGGTCATCAGTCCGTAGCTTACAAACTACTTAAACCTAGGTAAACTAATCTAAGGACAACGCATACACCCATGCCCCAGGGAGGACTCGAACCTCCACGGCGAGCAACCGTGCGCTCCACAGCGAGACGCTTTAGACCGCTCGGCTACTCCACCGCGGCATGACAATTGTTTATATAGTGTACAAAAGCATATTAATCATTGGGTAAGTAGCCTAGACTGACTGTAATTAAACTATTCTTTAGACAGATTTCCTCTGAAAAACAAGGAGTCGCTAACCCAATGTGTAACAATTATGTAGCGTGATAAGTGGCAGCCTACAAAGTATAGTTACATATGCTCTTGTCATTCTGAAGAAAAGTTATGGATGCTACTATAGATCAAAAGCGGCTTCTGGCAAATGCCATTCCAACACTATTTTCGTTTCCTGAGCACTTACAGAAACCAAAAGTTGTAAGGAGAGTACCAAGGAAACGTCAAACTGTGGAGAGCTTGATAAATACGCAATGTACTTCAAAGCATGAAACATCAATTGAACAACAGGCAGAATAATGGTAATTAAAGATTTTAAAGCAATTCGCCTATATTTATAGGGAAGATATGTCGGCAGATACAAACGATTATTGACATTATAGTAGCATCAAACAATGCAGAGTTCGACGATTGTAAACATTACACTTAGGATGCAATAGTAAACGAGAAATGCTATTTGTAGTGGGAATTACCTTCCGAAATGTGTCACCCACAAATTAAGGAAAAATAGAGACTGGCAATGATTAATATAAAACATATGATTCAGCGTTAGCAGACGCCCAGTATCACATGGCGTGACACTGACGTTCTCAAAGATGGTGGCAACCTTTCCAATTGGCTTCAACTATGGTGGCGCTGTGGCCAGTCTATGTTGTTTATATAGGTCTTTTCCCACAACGATAACAGTGCGCCAAGCGGCCAACAGGGGACACCACTGAGTTGGCAACATCTCGCGTTAATCGCAGCTTATGAGTTTTGGAACCAGGAACGTCTGTAGCACAGTGAAATGCAAACACCACATCTCTCATTTTTAAGATTTGTTAAGACGTATGTCACATAAAGATATTGATGAAATGTTTTCGTTATGATTCGGTTGTATTACATAAATTTAAATAAAATAATGAATAATATTTTACCCTTGAAAACATCCACCCTTCCCAATGTCCCCATACCCTCCAGAAGATCACCCTTGCTGCTCGCTCTGCTTTTCAACTCGAGACCACCGCCACCTTCTCCTGGAATCACTCTCACTTCACCTTCTCCCGCAACATTATCCTCATATAAAGCAAACCCGTAACCCGTCACCCCTTCCCTCTCCCCCCCCCCCCATGCCACGCCCATCCTGAAACCTTCTTTTCCACAACATCTGGTCCCTACCTGCCAAAAAAGCTTTAATCGTGCATTCCTCTCCCAACACTGCGTGGATGCCTTTCTCCTCAATGAAACCTTCCTCCAATCCTGACATTCCATAAGCACCACTCCCTACCTCCTCCACCGCACTGATAGCCTCCTCACTGCTTGCTTGAGGCGGAGTGGCGATTGGCCACCTCTGCCATCACCTGGTCCCGACACAACCTCTCCTTAATTATCCCACTGAACACCTCTTCCTCAGCCTCTTCCTTCCTCTCTCACTGTCACCCTCGGCACCATATACATCTGATGCACCACACTCTTCCCCTACAACTTCCTATCCCATGTAGACCAATTCTTCATGACCTATGTGGTTGCTGCCGACCTAAACCTTTCTTCCCGTTCTGCCACCGAACTCCAGTAGTGACGTCAGTTTGTCTCCCAGCTCAGGGGCGACACCGTTCCCCTCCCACAACCCACCTGCCCTGAAAGCAATACAACCCACAATGTCATCCTTGCCTCTCCCAACCTCCTGGGCCACTTGCAGGTAGAAGTCCTCGATGTCATTGGCAGTCACAATGTCCCCGTTCTCCTTAGCCTAGATCGCCACGGTCGACAGGCTCGCTCTCCCCATCCCAAACCCCTTCTCAAAATTGTCCATGATTACTTTCGTGCCAACTTGGATGCCTACTGTCACACCATAGACACCTTGGTCGCTGGCCACCCACTGCCCCTCCACACCACCACCAATATCGACCACACCGTGTCCTTCCTACACCAGACTGTTGCTGATGACATCCAATTCCACATCCCCACTAAAACATCCAGCCACACCGCCCTACCCTTCCTCCACAGGCCATACTCCTTCTCTGTGAATCCCATCACCTCTATCTCTTCTTCTTGAGGACTCGTGACCAGGATACACTTCTTAGCCACTGGAAAATCCAACGCCACATCAGAAACCTCTTGAACGTGAAAAGACGTCAGGACTGGCATCAGACATGCACCCGTCTTAACGTCTCTCTCCCAGACAACTCCTCCAAGTACTGGCAAGCCTTCCATCGCCTTATTGGCTGTCACTCTACTCGCCACTACCTACTCCTCCACAATGACCTTCCTTTTCCCGACAACACCAGTAACGCAAACCACTTTGTCACCCACCTGATCAACACCTTCTCCACCCCAGACAATCCCAGATTTGACTACTCCCTCTTCCCAGACGTCCACGAGCAAACCAACACCTCTATCCCGCCTTACCTAGTTATTCCTCCCTCTCTTCACCTCCACACTCTCCACGTCCTCTCAGAGGGTAACTTCCATCACTTCTCCCTCCCGCATGACGCCCTCTGTCCCAACATCTACCCATCCTACAAACCCTAGTCTATCCCCGTTTTTGTACGTCCTCTCTCCTTCCCCCTCCCCCACTTGGCTTTCTCCTCCCTTCCCCTCCCTGACGCGTCTCTGCATCCTCCTCCCCCATCGTCCCCTCCCCTTCCCCTTCTGTCATTTACCTTCGCGCCTCCCCCTCCCCTCCCTTCCCCATCCCCTGTGGGGAATATGTGTCTTCACATTTTAAGTGCTTTTAAAACATCAGCAACCGCTGAATAGGCAGAATATTGTGTTGCCATATGCTTTTAAGATGTGCTCTCATTGCCGTCTCTAGTTTCTCCAGTTCAGTGTTTTTAATCTCCATGGGTTTTAACATCTAAGTATATGTGATTTTAACCACTATGGCTTTTAAAAACTGAATATGTGTGTTGTTCTCAACTCTGTTTTATTAATCTGTTTGCCGTTTCACCTCCAAAGTAACTTTGTAAATTCTGCATTTTATTACTGCTTTTAATGTTTTACATCAAATTGTCAAATATACATGAACTGTCGGCTGAAGAGCGGCACTGAAAGCTGCTGCCAGCCTGTCACCTCTGATGGTGTTGCAATACCGTAAAGGGAAAAAAAATATTTTTACAAGTAGGAAATGGCTCATATAGGGTATATAGAGAACTATAAAATGCAGTTTTTATGCCGGAAAGTACACAAAAAAATTGCGTTCTAATTTATACTGTATACTGTAAGATTCTTAACAAACTACTACACAACTCTAAAACCTTATACTTCAGAAAAGGAAATCGATTTTTTCGGAAAGTAAGATGAAAACCATATAAAATATTGAGGATGCAGACAGACAAATCCCCACAGGTGAAGTAAATATTATCACAAAATGAAATCTAATCATCACCGGTCATACTCGTATGCTTTCTTTTTTTCGGAATTAAATATAATTAATTCATGTTTGCTGTGCATGTAAACGTATTTCTACTATCAGTTGGAAGTACCTCATCCGACACAGAACAATATGGACAAAAGTCGTACTTTTCTCGGAGGTGCCCTAAAAACTAAAAGATCAGCACAAAAAGGGAATTTTGTGTCATACCCGATTACTTTGGAACTACACAACCACGCTTCTCACACTTGAAACTTTTCAAGTTCAAATCAAATGTTTGTTAAGCTTATGGGACTTAACTACGGGTCATCAGTCCCTAAACTTACAAACTACTTATTAACTACTTACGAACTAGGACGGCACAAATATCCATGCCCGAAGGGGGATTCGAACCCTCGACCGTAGTGGCCGTGCAGACCGTGACTGGAGCGCCTCAGTCCCCTCGGCCACCGCGGCCGGCACTTTTTAAGTTTATTGATGTACAATTTTTGGTTACAGTGGGTGAACCTGCAAAAATATTTGGATTGGCACCTGTGGGCTGTAGCTTTCATCATTTCATTCCTCTCTCTGTTTTACTTCCACTAGTGTTCTTTTAGCATCATCCTTTTCGTCTGATATTAGACTAACGCCATGGAGTCGAAATTAAACCATCAAATCGTAAATAACAGAACAGAGTTGGAAAATAAAATATAATTCATAAGTTTACTGCTTCTAGTGCTATTGTCGTCTCAGCTATCAGACGGTTACATATTTTACACCAGTGAGTGTCGCGAGTGGTATGTCAGACTGTGATCCACACAACCTCATAAGCTAAGACTATCATAAATGAATTACTTTAAGTTATAATAAAACGCAGTCCTGGTTGCAATAAGTGAACGCGTTTCGCCTATTTGGGGCATCATTTGAATGTGGAACGTTCGAAACCGCACGAAACCATGTTTAGAATAACAAGCAATCGTAAATAAAACAGCGATGTGCGTCATTTCCATGCAAAATGCCGCACTTTTCTAGGGCCACTAGATGGTGCATATTGTTGCGTGATTCCTGGGCGGGTCATACAGATTCAAGTTTTCTGAACAAAGATGTTACGCTGAAGATCTTGCCACAGAAAACAACCAAATATTTCAAACCCCTTCGTGTTTACTTCTTTCGGCAACATAATCAGAATGATTATTAATTTTGTAAGACTATAAGGTGCCAAACTGCAATTGAGAGTACATGATCGTTATTTCATCGTGAAACTTCGCTCTGTGATTTACAAACAATTTTATGTATATACGTATAAGCCTATGTTGCAATATGCTTGGCGAAAGCCTCGGTAAGACACTGACATGTCAAATTCTTCATTTAAAAGTGTAATTACAGAGTCTTTTGATATTGGACTGTGTGAATGTGAAAGTGATTTGTTATTTGATAACGAGGATTTCGTGAGGTGGGCACATTATTGTCTCCCACTTTGTTTTAACCACTTCATCGAAATCCCGCATCTGCACTTTGAGCCGCGGCGGAGTGGTCGAGCGCATTGAGGCGCTATGCTCAGATGCACCAGGCCGTACCCCGTCAGGGGTTCGAATGCTCCCGGCCATGAATGTTTGTGTTGTCTTTAGTATAAGTAGTTTGTAAGTTTAGGGACTGATGACCTCGCAGTTAAGTCCCATAAGCTTAACAAACATTTGATTTTCTGCACTTTGAGGACTAATATAAGCACTTTCAGGTGTGTGATACTGCTGTCAACGTGTGTTTTCCGCTATTATAAGAACTTTAAGCAGAGAGTTTTTAGTGCTATTGATTGAACATGTAATGATACACTGACACCATTAAATTACATATAATTTCCTTCTTATGGTATTGATATCTTGACACTTTGTTTGTCTCTGTTAAAATGTCTCTTGAGGTACAATGAAGTGTTTTGCATGGAAATGACTCACACCACTGTTCCGTTTATGATTTCCTGTTACTCCTAGCATGGTTTCGTATGGCTCCAAGTGTTTGACGTCAAAGGTGACCCTTGTTAGCGTTGTCATGCACTTTGATAATAAGATAATAGATTATTATTGAGATTATAAAATGCTTTACAACGATCAGTTTTAAAAGCTATAAAGTTAATCGCGAATTCCTTGGATTGGTTGCTGTACAAGTCGACCTGTTGGGCTGGAAGATATTTTTCGAGAATCTGTCCAGTCAGATATGGGAATTACTTTAAGGTCACAGCAAGGACATACCCACTGTGGGCCATTTGTCCCACCCTCCTCCCTAACTTCCAGATAAAACGGCATACAGTACGAAAAAGAAATATTTATTTGCCTATCAAAACTCATAACAAGGGATTTATATGTTAACTTACAGCATTCGAAATTATGCATTATCGATATGCCACTCTCCACTCCACACACTACTGTTTAAATTCTTGTATGTCAACTCCATAATGGATTGTGTGCTAGACCACCATAATATTATAATTTAAAAAAATTTCCACTTTGGTGGTGTGATATAAAATATTTATTTAAAAATATCGCGTATCAATTTCATTCAAATGATTGACCATCATCAGTGCAGATTCAAGTGGCCTCAAGCAGTGGCGGTGCGTCCTGTGTGTTCACTGGTTCAGTGAACCCCCGGGAAAAAAAACCTCGTCGTGGAAAAAAAGTAAATAAATAAATAAAATGAGTTTTTAAACCATCATTCTTCATTTCATTCTTCTATCAGATCATTTTATATGCACATTCATTGTATGTTTTACCGCATGAGAAATGCTTTACATCGCATTGCATTGATGCCATTTTGTCTCTCTTATACCTCTCTCTTCTTGACACTCTTCAGGCCACCGACTAGGACACAATGAAACTCATTCATGACTCTTCCTCTTCCCTGCGTTCTATTCACATCATCTCCCCTGGTGTTTCGGGTGGGATTTGGTGTGATGACTGATCGGCACTCCCTGCCCCTACATTACTTGCTGCCCCAGGTGCGAGATATTCAATAAACTGCATAATCTTTCTCAGCCTGGCATAAAGGCCTCCTCCAAATTAGTCACCGACCGTTCCGTCTGGCGGGACATGAGGCATGATTGCCAAGCCTGGGCTCATGCCTGTGTTCCCTGTTAAAGAAACAAAGTTCAGACTCACACCTCACCTCTCTTAGGCTCTTTTTCTGTCCCTGCTGGCCGCTTCCAGCATGTTCATATTGACCTAGTTGGCCCACTTTCTCTGGTGAACAGTTTTGTTACCTCCTCACTTCGACTGATCGCATAACCTGCTGGGCTGAAGCTGCTCCCCTCCCGAAATCATTGTAGAGACTGTTACATTTGCATTTGTGCACTCGTGGCTTTGCCACTTTGGCTGTCTGGCTGTCATCACCACTGACCAGTCTTACGGTAATTAGTACATAGTGACTACGAGTTTGAGTACTGTTGGCAGGGTAAGGCTGGAAGTTTGGGTCTGACGGGAGGCTTGCTTAGGTACTCCTTGCAGGTGCAGTGATCACTGTGTCCCCAGTGGTGTAGGGGTCAGTGCAACTGTGCAACTGCCTAGAAACTAGGAGACCCGGATTTGAATCCCAGCTGGGTACACATTTTCAGCTTTGCCTATTCGCAGTTGAAGTCGTATATTCTGTGAGTATGAAAACAATGTAACAACTGCAGGATCAGAAGTGGCGTCTGTTCTTTCGGAATAGATGCCACAAGTATATATAATTTTTTTCTCGTCACTCACAGTTCAAATGTTTGTTAAGCTTATGGGACTTAACTATGGGGTCATCAGTCCCTAAACTTACAAACTACTTATCTACTACTTTATACTAAGGACGACACAAATACCCCCGACCGTAGTGGCCGTGCAGATCGTGACTGGAGCGCCTCAGTCCCCTCGGCCACCGCGGCCGGCTCACTCACAGTTAGCCAAGCCTTTTTGCAGAACCATGTATAGCAGAAAGTTCTCTTCTTCTTTCCATCGAGTGAGACATCAATCTTTTGGTTGATGTGCGCCTAATTGCTTGATTTTTAGCGTCTCTTCCATCTATCTGTAGGATAGAATAGGATGTTTTGGGCGCACAACAGCAGGGTTTTTAGCGCCCTGGCTAAAGAATTAGACAACAGTAACTAATGTAGGTCTTGGCAACAACCCGAACCCATATTTCCAGTCAGCGTTGGAAGTTGGCAGACGTAAGGTTGGGTACTTCAAAGTCGTTAAACGAAAATGTCAGAGTATAGGGGGACGCTGCTCGCTGATGTTAGAGGCATCAGCGAGCCTTCCTGTAACACACTAAAACCTCTGGCCTAAGAGCTTAGGCCAGAGTCGTGAACGTTCACAAAATTGTAAAACGTTCGTCACACTCGCCTCGTCGTCAGCTAAAACAATGAGTAGGGCGTGACCAAGATTAGCCGCTGCCCTCTCAGAATGATATAAAATACGCTCAATTAAAATGTGGCTTATAGTGAGTTGCACGCCACAAGCATCACAAATCGGTGGATTCTCCCGACGGAATAAAAAGCTGTTGGTCAAAGGGCTGTGTCCTATGCGAAGGCGCGTCAGTGTCACTTCGGAACGTCTGTATGGCTGGCAGGAGGTTCGCCACGGTTGGACAGTTGGTTTAACCAACCGCAGTTTATTACCTGTCACTGCCAGCCACGTCTCCTTCCACAACTGAAGGGACCTCTGGCGCAGCACAGAGTAGACGTTCCGCAAGGGAATGGTACACTCCGTGACATTTGGGTCACCGCATGCCGCCTTGGCAGCCACATCAGCCGCTTCATTTCCGCATATCCCAACATGCCCAGGTACCCAAAGAAATGACACCTCTTTACCCCGCCGATGGAGGAGGTAAAGTTGGTCATGGATCAATTGTGATATAGGTTCAGCCGGGTACATGACCAGCAGTGACTGGAGGGCACTAAGGGAATCTGAGCAGAGTAGAAATTTTGTACTTCGACCACGACGGATGTGTTCCAGTGCCTGGAGGATAGCATGCAGCTCTGCCGAAAAAACTGAGTAGGCAGCGGGCAGGCGAATCCCTATGAGGTGACCTGGAAACACTGCAGAACACCCCACCGAGTCCCCTTGTTTTGATCCGTCAGTGTACACAATTGTAAAATCACGATGCTTATTTAAAATGTCGTAAAATTCTGACTGAAACGTTATGTCCGGGATGCAGTCTTTTTTAAAACTGGTTAAATCTAATCTCTGTAATAACCAAGGGGGATATCGACTCAATCCTCGACGCAAAACAGTAAAATCTGAAACACCCATATCTAAAAAACAGTCCTTAGCACGTAACTCAAAAGGCCTCGTAGCTCGAAGCCGATTACGAAACAACCGTTCCATAGGCGGCCGGGCGACAGTATCGTAAGCAGGTGTATACGGGGTGGACAACACTGCATACGCCTGACGCACCATGAGGAGCTGTCGCCATATGGAAAGCGGTGGCTCAGCAGCCTCGGCGCAAAGGCTTGGTATAGGGCTGGTTCGAAATGCCCCGGTAGCCAACCGAAGCCCTTCATGGTGCACCACGTCCAACATTTTGAGGTAGGAAGGTCTTGCAGACCCATACACCGTGCAGCCATAATCAAGTCGGGATCGTACAAAGGCTCTATAAAACTGGAGCAGACGAGTCCTGTCAGCTCCCCATGAGGTGTGACTAAGACACTTTAAAATACTTAGTGCTTTGAGGTATCGTCTCTTCAAGTCTTTAAGATGTGGCAACCAAGTAAGCTTACAGTCAAATGTAAGACCCAGAAAACGCACAGTGTCTTTAAAATTCAGAACAGTGTCCCTCATCCGCAGTTCAGGTAAGTTAAAAATAGAACATGAACGGTTAAAAAGAACACACACAGACTTCTCGGTTGAAAATTTAAAACCGGTCTTTCGTGCCCATTCGTCTAGCCGTCGGAGAGTGAGCTGCAACTGACGTGTTGTCGTTGCAAGGCTGGAGGAAGAAGAGAATTCAGAGAAGTCATCAACAAACAGGGAACACTGGACAGAACTTTTCACAACAGAAGTAATGCTGTTAATAGCAATAGCAAACAACGTCACACTTAAAACGCTACCCTGAGGGACACCGTTTTCCTGCTCAAAGCGGTCAGAGAGCACGCCACCATGCGATACCTAAAATAACGTGGAGAAAGGAAAGACCGAATAAAAATGGGAAGACAACCTCGAAATCCCCAGTCGTGAAGCTGCTGAAGCATAAGATGCCTTCAAGTAGTATCGTAGGCCTTCTCGATATCAAAAAATACACCCAAAAGGTGGTGACGGCGCAGGAAAGCCTGTTGGATAGCCGCCTCCAGAGAGGCCAAGTTATCGAAGGTGGAACGATATCTCCTGAACCCACACTGGAAGCGGCTAAGGAGCTGCCTGGATTCCAACATCCAGACAAGGCGGTGGTTGACCATCCACTCGAAGGTCTTTCCAATGCAACTAGTGAGGGCAACACTATGATAGCTGCTTGGGCATGTGCGATCTTTCCCAGGCTTTAAAATGGGATTAAAATTACTTCTCTCCACGAATCAGGAAAGTGACCTAACGACCCAATGGCATTAAAAAGATTCAGGAGGATTTCTTTATTTCGCTGTGTTAGGAGCCGCAGCATGCTGTAATGGATTCTATCATTGCCAGGGGATGTGTCGCGCCACAGACAAAGCAGAATCCAGCCCCCACAGTCTGAAAGGGCAGTTGTAATCTGGATGACAGGTGGACTTGAACTCCAAATTGCCCCTCTCAGCAACCACTCTGTGGCGCTGGAATACCGGATCCTGATTGGCAGTAGCTGTAACATTGGCAAAATACATAGCCATGGTCTGGGCAATTTCTCGCGGGCTGGTGTGGAGAACGCCGTTCCCCATGATAGCAGTCACTGGACACCTCCCCCCTTTCCCAGAAATCCTCCGTATGGTCTCCCATACTGTGGAACTTTTAGTGGAGCGGGTAACGGTACTCAGGAACTGTTGCCAAGATCTCTTTCGGCTCTCTCGTATAATTTGGCGACATTTTGCCCTCTCTTCCATCTATCTGTATATAAAAGTGTCCCGACTGATTGACTGACTGACTCATCATCGCCCAGCTCAAACCACTGAAGATAGAAACTTAAAATTTGTAGAGGGTGTTGATCTTACTCTGTAGGCGTCATTTAAGAAGCGATTTTTCTATATTCCGTCCGTTAGTGGGTGAAATAGGGGATGAAACATGTTTTGAAAATACGTTGCTATTTAGGCAATTTTGAAGGTAGAACTACAAAATTTCGGATTTTAATTCGGGGTTCGAATTTAAAAGATACATGTTTCGGCTTTTTTCAAAATTCAACCAATAAAGAGGTAAAAGAGGGGACGCAAAAAATTGATTTTCAAAAATATGCTGCTGTTAACTCCAATTTTAAGCTACAACTACGAAACTTCGGATATGGAATCTTGGTCAGGATTAAAAAAACATGAGTTTCAGTATTTTTGGAAATTCAACAAGAAATATTTTAAAATAGGGGATTGAAAATTCTTTTTGAAAACACGTTGCTATTCAGACAATTTTGAAGTTAGAGCTGCAAAAATTGATATTTGTATTGCTGGTTAGAATTTAAAAAATACGTATTTCGGTATTTTTGGAAATTCAACCATAAAGGGGGTTAAATTGGAGAGGGGATGTTTTTCGAAAATCTGTTGCAATTTAGGCAATTTTGTAGTTAGAACTACAAATTTTCGGATTTGGATTCGGGGTTCGAATTTAAAAGACACGTTTTTCGGTATTTTTGTAAATTCGATCAATAAGGGGGTGAAATACAGGACGCAAAAATTTATTTTTAAAAATATGTTGCTGTTAACTCAAATTTCAAGCTATAACTACGAAACTTAGGATATGGACTCTTGATCAGGATTAAAAAGTCATGAGTTTCGGTAGTTTTGGAAATTCAGCTAGTAAGGAAGTAAAATAGGGGATCAAAAATTCTTTTCGAAAACATATTGCTATTCAGACAATTTTGGAGCTAGAGCTGCCAAAATTGGTATTTGTATTGTTAGTTAGAATTTGAAAAATACGTGCTTTGGTATTTTTGGAAATTCAACCTTCAAGGGGGGTTAAATTGCGGGGATGTTTTTTGGAAATCTTTTGATATTAAGGTAATTTTGATGTTACAACCACATAAATTGGTATATGTTTTCTTAGTCAGAATTAAAAAGACACAGGTTTCAGTATTTTTAGAAAATTAATCATTTATGGGGTGAAATAGGGGATGACACATTTTTTGAAAATAAGTTGCTACTAAGCCAATTTTGAACCCAGAATTACAAAATTTATATTGCATATTGGTTTGAATTTAAAAGACACATGTTGGTGTATTTTTCGAAATTCAACTATTAAGGGGTGCCATAGGAGGTTACAAGTAGTAAAATCAAATGTTCAAATCAAAATATCCACGGGTGTACTGCCGGTCTATAGTGTCCAACAGGCACAATATTTCGGCGATCATACATGTCGCCATCATCAGGTGAACTGACGGACTGAGCTCCTGGAAATGCGCCGGCACGGAGATCCGCACGCTACGGCTGCTCGAAGGGAACTGGGTTCTAGCCCGGTAGCGGGCCATTTAAATACCCTCGGCCCGCGGAGCGACCCTTCCGCGTCCGCGCCCCGCGCCGTGGCCGCGCAGTGAAACCGATTGCGCTGGCGTCTGAGATGACGTCGGTGTGAGGGCTCTGTCCGCCGTGGTCGTCACTTCGTTACGTTTGCTAGATTTACTCTTAATTAACCCAATCGCTGGTTCCCAAGTTTTGCTAAGATTATAGCCACAGTCACGGTTTATGAGGTCGTCACTTGTGCGAATTTCAATGGCCTCTCTAACAATGCAGTCCCAGTATCTCGACGTCTGTACCAGAATCCTAGTGCCTTCATAGTCCATCGCATGATTCTCCGACAAACAATGTTCAGCGACCGCCGACTTGCTCAGGTACATCAATCGTGTGTGCCTCTGGTGTTCAACGCAACGATCCTCGACGGTACGCATCGTCTGTCCAATATATGACGTTCCACACTGACACGGAATCTGGTACACGCCGGCCTTCCTCAAACCGAGATCATCTTTGGCGCTCCCCACCAGTGCACGAATTTTATTCGGCGGACAAAAAACAGTTCCAACCTGGTGTTTTTTTCAAAATGCGGGCAATCTTCCCCAAGAGTGCGCCGGTATATGGAACGAACACAGTGCCCACATCCTCCCCCGTGTTTCCATCCGTTTCCACAGGTTGTGATGTAGTGGTTGGGCGGAGAGCTCGCTGAATCTGCCACTCTGAGTACCCATTTTTTCGAAATACAGTTCTCAGGTGTTCCAATTCCTGAGGTAGACTCTCTGCGTCGGAGATAGTGCGCGCCCTATGTACTAGAGTTTTAAGTACCCCATTCCTCTGTGAAGGGTGGTGACAGCTGTCTGCGTGTAAATACAGATCAATGTGCGTTGTCTTCCGATATACACTATGACCCAGGGTGCCATCAGCTCTTCTCTTGACCAAGACGACAAGGAACGGCAATTTACCCTCCGTTTCAGTCTCCATAGTGAATTTGATGTTGGGGTGTATGGAGTTCAGATGTGTAAGGAAATCAAGGAGTTTATCCATACCATGTGGCCAGATGACGAAAGTGTCGTCCACGTAACGGAAAAAGCAAGTAGGTTTCCATTCAAATGATGCCAGGGCTTCCTCCTCGAAATTCTCCATGTACAAATTTGCGACCACAGGGGAGAGTGGGCTACCCATGGCGACTCCCTCCGTTTGTTCGTAGTATTCGCCATTGAAAAGAAAATACGTCGAGGTCAAGACATGCCTAAAAAGTTGGGTGGTCTTCTCGTCAAACTTCTGGCCAATCAAATCTAGTGACTCTCGAAGGGGCACCCTCGTAAACAAGGAAACAACGTCAAAACTCACCATGATATCTGACTCATCCAGCCTGAAGCTGTTAAGACGTTTAACAAAATCCACGGAATTACGGATGTGATGAGGGCATTTACCCACATAAGGACTTAATATTCCCGTCAAGTATTTGGCCAACAAATATGTAGGTGCTCTGATGTTACTGACAATGGGCGTAGCGTGCGGATCTCCGTGCCGGCGCGTTTCCAGGAGCTCAGTCCGTCAGTTCACCTGATGATGGCGACATATATGATCGCCGAAATATTGTGCCCGTTGGACACTATAGACCGGCAGAACACCCGTGGATATTTTGATTGTCAAATACGCCGGGAGAAACTGAAGAATCACAAATGTTCAAATGTTTGTAAATCTTAAGAGACTTAACTGTGGGGTCATCAATCCCTAAGGCTTACAAACTAATTAACTTACTAACACAAACACCCATGCCAAAAGGGCAAATCGAACCCCTGACGGCGAACAACACCGCGCACCACAGCATGGTACCTCTAATACGCATGGCCATTCTGCCACAGCTACAAGTAGTATCACAACCTTTCATTATGATAGTACTTAAGCTATGTTAATGAAAATTTATATTAAGAGGGAGGAACAACTGGTGAAGACCAACTGGCCTACACAAGACAAGCAGCGGGCATTAAGCTAGTACTTACTAAATGAAAGTGTGTTTTAAGCAAAGAGTCTACTTCTTTCATTTTATACTCAGTTTACAAACACTCAAGGTGCGATGACACAGCTCCAGAATATGTTTTGACTTAGGTACTATGGGCCCAGGCTCACCAGCCACAAACTCTGTGAACCTGTGGACAGGAGCGCGTGGGTGGGAAATGGGAGTGCGACAGCTACAGACTGCTTCACACGGACCAGCTTTGCCGGGCTCCAAGCAGCACTAGGGCGAGGGGCACTCAGGGGAAAGGAAAACAGCTCTGTGACATCACTGCGACTACAAGGGGAGTTAAGGGACAGCTGCCGCTGGCCCTAAGATGTTGGCATGGCTGCATAACGAAGAGAGGGGGATCCACCACGCACATGCTAGTGCGCGCTCAGCTATGCTGCGGCGAGAAGCAAGAGAAACCATTTCATCACGTCATTGTAAATTGAGTTAGGATGTTGAGGGGATCATGTCACACTCCAACTATTTGATATAATACTGCAAAAGTATATCACAGATTATCTGGTGGGACCAGGCCCCTGTGGTCCATTAGAAAGAGCCGCCCCTGCCTCCAGCCCTGTTCTGATGATCCCTACTCTCCTGTAAACATCACTTTAATCAAACAATACCATGCGAGAACACACTGACGATGTTGATGCCGATGCCTCCCCTGTTTTCCATACTCCCAAGAGGAGGGCGGGGGGGGGGGGGGGGGCTCTGTGGCATCCCATGAATCGGTATAACAAACAAGAGCCAAAAGTTACATCTTCGGACGAGGTGCGCTAACGCTGTCTCAGCAGCAAGACAGTCAGTGCTGCTCTGTACTCTGGAGTGTAAACGTCTCTCTTTGTTGTATAATATGAATAATGTGATTCTCAGCCAGCATTTCTGTGTGTTATTATATGGTAGTGTTGGTAGAAACCACAAATAAAATAAACAGCAAGCATACAGTAACAGTAAGAGTCTTGGAATTATGTGTAGCTCAATGATACTTCTAACTTGCTGGTTGCTGGCATGAAATTTTGTTTCCTTGTAACTGACTTTTGTATATGAAGAAACATAGTTCGAAATGAATTATAAACTAATTAATGGAAAGTTGAGGCTGAAAACTTTTGATATAATTTTATTCATTATAATTGATGTTTTTGGCAAGCTTTTAACCATGTCATGCATTATTTGTATGCTGAAACTCTGCTCAAGTTGCTTATTTTTTGTTTTACATGTTTCACATGATGAAATCCAAGAATTTTTTCACATTGTCAAGCACAAATGTATATTAAATATTTTTTGTGATGTTCGCACCTGGTCTGCATCTCACACTGTATATCAATGAATTCTAGAAACATGTCATTTTAAGCATAAAAAACTAGTGGTCTCGCAAATTAAACTGACATTTGTCTGGCGTCCCAATGTCTTATGGGAGCAATCATAAATAGGGAAAGCTTAGAGGCTCCCGCCTGCCACCTCACCATGGTTCAAGTTGCCATATACTGCATGTAAACTTGCCTACATAAAGTTTATTAACACTATTTGAAGGTGAAAGCCATACAAGCGTCAATTATGTCAGTTTTTTCTCCACAAACATGGTTTCATTAACCATGTGGAAAAAATTTAATTCTGTTACTGCAAAAATGAGGGTGAATTAACGTTGTGAACATTAGAAATTTGACAGGACTGACGACAATTATTCTGGAAACATAAAAGTGGAGTTATAATGTAGTATTGAAAATGATATTTGTCATTTTTCACAAGTAAATATTTTATTTAATGGTGTCACTGTCACATATGTAAGCCAACAAATTTAATGGAAGTTTAGCTTATAGTTTCAAATATCTAGATAACTCAAATGAATTACAACCTATCAGCGCAAGATATTGTATCAGAAACTAATATAATTTTAACCATTCAGATTCAGGAAACTCTAAATTCATATGAATTTGTCCCTTAGTGATGGCTGATTGCAGTGGAGAATTATCTCATTATGTCAACACTTACACCATAAAAACAATTAATTCTTAGCCATTTCTTATGACATTGCAAAAAGAGATCCACCTACTCGCTTTGAGATGTAATAGGCAAGCTACAAAGCTAATAGGCAAGCTACAAAGCTAATAGGCAAGCTACACAGCTAATAGGCAAGCTACAGAGCTAAATGTTTACTACTTCATCACCCAAATAACTTAAAGAAATTATTTTATTAGAACCTCAACTATTAAATGCCAGTTTGTGATCTCAGAGTGTGAGTAATATAATAAACATGATTTCTAGATAAAGTAATGGTTAAGAGAAGATACATACATTGCTAGGAAGACAAACAAATAACATTTCATCATAAAATAAGAAAATAAACAAGAGTACATGGCCATGAAACTAAAAACTGCTAATATGCACTTTAAGAAAACATGAAGTGAAATAGTATGCTTAGAGATATATTCTATTGTATATTTGAGTAGGAACTGGCCATGAAAACAAAAATATAATAAATGTTTCGAATATAAACTTACCAGCATGTATATTAACTAAGCCTATATGAAATATTCCCATGTTCGTGTATACAGCAAAACAACTAATACTTTATTTCATTATTCTGTTCATGGTAGGAACATTTGCCCTTCACTATTTTTCAAGAAATTAGTATGAACAAAACAATGTATTGTTGTATTTTATAGTTAAGCTTATTTCAGATCTGCAACCCAATATATGAAAGCAGGATTATTATGAATTGATGCAAATTGATAATTGCCTTACTTTTGAATGTAAAGCTGCTATTATCTTGCCATAACATGGCCAAACTAATTTTTTTTCATATCTTTAATAGTTGTAACAATGTATGGTATTGTAGGCCAGACTATAAAAGAAGGCCACACAAAGATTGAGAAAGGCAGTCTTGTAACAGCTTTTCAAGCTACCACTATGCCAGTTTGGACACCGATGTACATATTGTTGTAATGCATTGTAGGGCAAAAGCGATGAAATCAAACCGCTTTACAGATACCTGGTGTTTGCTCCGAGTTCTTGCCTTAATTTTGACGTGCACATAAAATAGAGAACATTTCTCTAGCTGTACGTATTCTGAATGAATTCTAGGAATTCCTGTAAGCAGGTTATGCAGATGCAGTGTTTTAAGAAGATTCTACATCCACGAGATATCAAGGTAACTGTCCTGAACTTTGATGCTGTGTAGATTTATTAAGACGTGGAGACCACAATCACTGAGTCGGTGAACAGAACACTGTAAGGTGGTAATGTTTTAGCTTACAATTTTTGTGACTTTTTTAATGGAACAACTAATTTCATGCATGAAACTTCAAATGGTTATTTTATTTTCCTTTTAACTGTCTGAAGCATTTGACACACTATTCAGGAATGGCACAACTAAACTGATGGGAATATAGTCCCATCAGGTGGTGGGAATGCAGTTTATCAATGTTGTTGTTCTTTTTTTATCACTCTGCAACACATTTTGTAATTGGCTGCCAGTACAGTAATGGAGGGGGATGTACAGAATGGCTGAAAGCTGGAGCACTTTCCTTATGTGAAGCAGACTATAATAGTGCACCACCATTTGAAAGACTTTGCTCCATTTGGAAAGAAGTGTATCTGTGTTGTTAAAATGTTGTTTTACTACTTTTTGAGGGAGATGTTAACATAATCTGTTTGTTTCTTTAATTCTCCTACAGGATGAAGAAATTTCTACACAATCATCTGCAGCAGGAGCAGCAGCAACTGAATAGTCAATAACCCAACAGAGGGCACAAGCAGTCTCTGAAACAAAGAGTACATTATTGCACACGAAGTGATCAACAACTGATTATAATGTATCATGTGATCAGGAGTGTCATTCAGTCCGAGTTAATTTGTAGCACTGAGATAATTTCAGTGCATTATAATTTGGACACATTTCATTGATACATTCAGTATTATGTTAGCAAGAAACCTTTGTTCTCAAAATAAGACCATATTTAAATTTGCTTCACATGTCAATAAAAATGGGTTCAAAGATAATTAATATACAACAAAGGAATAGAAAATTCATAAAACATATTCATACAATTAAATTTTCTTAAGTACCTGTAACCACTACAACCAATGTAATGGAAGGCTCCAAACTCTAATCCCTTCTTAATCTACAAATCTGAACTATGAAATTAAGCAATAGCAATACTGAAAATTTCTATGAATGTAAATGAATAGTGTCACAAAACTGATTTGTTATTGCCTTATCAATAAATCACTGCAGATATAGTTTACTACTACCACCACTGTTACTTGCAGGGAAAAATATCATCATAGTTTGATTTATGGGTAAAAATGTTATACAGAATTTAAATGCAAATTTTGTACAACTTGTAATAATTTTCTTTCTTTTCCTTTTCTATTTCCAGTGGAGCATTCAACTTATAAAAGGACAGTACTGATTTAATGTAATAGATACCATAATCTACAATAACTTTTACCATTTTATAAAATGTAACCTATTTATTTGAATTTGTTTTAGAAGTCAGAGACAAGGTAAGTAAATGCAAGGTATAAAACAGAAACATAATAACAAAGAAATAAATATTTTTGAAAAATGGTGGAAAAATAGCACATAAAGAAAGAAGATAAGGGAAGCCACAAAATTCATAAACAAAGAATAGGGGATGTATCCATATTCATTCATTGTCATGATCTATTAGATATTACCATGTTCATATATAAATCTAAAGTGTTCACACATCAGCAAGTATACAAAATGAGCATTTCATAAATAGCTAGTGGCTGGATGCAGCAAGTCTCAGTAGCAACAGAGACATAGGAGTCATCTACACCTGCATAGATACATTACATAGATTCATTGAACCACCTTTATGATACTTCTCTGTAGTTCCATTCTGTAATAGCTCATCAGAAAAAGGAACACCTAAATCTTTATCTTTTCAATCTGATTTCTCTTAATATATTTGTATTCAGAACAGAAAGTTGGTTTAAAAAATTTCGCAAATAGTTCTCGACACAATAAAAAGGATGTTTCTTTTAACAAACAAACTGGTCTTCCCTGAACTTTCTCTACATCGTCCGTTAGTCCCACCTGACGTTGAACCCACAATGTGCAGCACTACTCCAGAATAGGATGCACAAGTGAAGTGTAGGCAGTTTCTTTAGTAGAACTGTTGCATCTTCTAAGTGTTCTGCCAATGAAACCTAGACATTGGTTAACCTTACCTACAATTTTTTCTGTGTGTTCTTTCCAGTTTAAGTTGTTCATAATTGTTATTCCTAAGTATTTGGTTGAACTGATGGCCTGTAGATTTGACTGATTTATTGTGTAACTGAAGTTTAATGGATTTCTTTTAGTGGTCATATGGATGACTTCTCACTTCTCATTATCATGGGTCAAATGCTTTTTTTTTTTTTTTTCTTTTTTTTTACCCTGCAAATATGTTATCTATATCATTTTGCAGTTGTTTATGATCTTCTGGTGATTTTACTAACCAATAAATGACAACATCATCTTCAAACAGTCTAAGAGAGATACTCAGATTGTCTCCTAAATTGTTCATAAAAATAAGGATCAATATGGGCACTATAACACTTCGCTGGGGAATGCCTGATATCACTTCTGTGTTTAGTTCATAATATTTGAGGAAAGTATATGTTCTAAAATCCTGCTGAAAAGCATCAGCGATACAGGCCTGTAATTTTGTGCCTTTCTTGAATACTGGAATGACCTGTAAACTTTTCGGTCTTTGGATAAGGAACATTCGCTGAGTGAGCAATTGTGTATGATAGCTAGGTAGGGGCTCTTGCATCAGCATACTCTGAAAGGAACCTAGTTGGTATACTATCTTACTTTTGTTAGATTTAAGTTGTATTAATACTCCAGGGGTATGTACTTCTAAATCACGCATGCTGGATTATTTGCTTCATCTTCTTTGGTGAAGGAATTTCAGAAAGCTGTGTTAAACAATTCTACTTTAGCAGAACTGCCATCAGTAGTATCATTATTTCTATTGTGTAATGAAGGTATTGATTGTGTTTTGCCACTAGTATACTTTACATATGATCAGAATTTCTTAGGATTCTCTACCAAATTACATGATAGGGTTTTGTTGTGGTAACTATTGTAAGCTTCTCACATTGAATTTCATGCTAAATTTCTATTATATATATATATATATATATATATATATATATATATATATATATATATATATATATATATATATATATATATATTTTTTTTTTTTTTTTTTTTTTTGTAAAAGATTGCCAGTCCTGGGGACTTTGTGTTGGTTTAAATTTGGCATGCTTTTGCAAGTGAGATCTAACCTGTTTTGTGTTCCATGGCAGGTCAGAGCCCTCTTTTGTTAATTTGTTTGGTATAAATCTGTCAATGATTGTCAATATTATTTCTTTGAATCTAAGCCACATCTGACCTATACTCAAATTTTTAGTTTTTAAAGACTGGACTTTCTCACTCAGGATACCATTATTGGAACTTTTACCTGATTTTTTTGAATAAATATACTTTTCTTTTAATTTTGGTGGATTTGGAAAATCCGATATTTGCTAATCCTTGAGTCTGTTTTGATGTTCCTTATTAGCTCCACATTATTTGTTGCTAAGAGGTCAAGTATGTTCTCACAACCATTTAATATTCTAGTGAGTTCATGAATTAACTGCTAGAGATAATTGTCAGAAAATGCATTCAGTACAATTTTGGATGATATTTTATGCTTGCCTCCAGTTAGGAACCTTTGTTTTTGCCAATATATTGAGGGTAAGTTTAAGTTGCCACCAATTAAAATTGTATGATTTGGGTACATTTTTGAAATTTGATCCTAGCTTTCTTTGAAAATTTCTGCAATAAAACCATCTGATTCAGAGGGTCAGGAAAAAGAACTAATTATTAATTTATTCTGGTTGTCAAGTATAACATCTACCCATATCAACTCACAGTAACCATCTACTTCAGTTTTGAAACAGGATAAACCACTTGTGACATCAATAAATATGCCACCACCTATTTTATTCAATCTATCTTTTCTGAACACCATTTGGCCCTTCGTAAAAATTTTAGCTGAACTTACCTCCGCCAGCCGCGGTGGTCGAGGGGACTGCGGCCCGCCAGTCATGGTCTGCACGGCCACTATGGTCGGGGGTTCGAATCCCCCTCGGGCATCGATATTTGTGCCATCCTTAGTATTGGCTAGTTCATAAGTAGTTTGTAAGTTTATGGACTGATGACCCCGTAGTTAGGTCCCACAAGCTCTACAAACTTTTGATCATTTGAACTTACCTCTGGCTTTAGCCAGCTTTTGGTACCTATAATTATTTGAGATTCAGTATTTTCTATTAGCACTTAGAGATCTGGTACTTTCTCCATACAGCTACACAATTTACAACTGTTAAACCAATGGTTTCTAGATCTGTGTTCATCCTATCTTTGACCTTTACACTTTAAGACTGAAACCCTTTCTGTGTGTTTTCAAGTCCCTCTAAGCTAAAAAATACCATCCAGTCCACGCCAAAGGGCTCCCACTACCCGTGTAGCCACTTCCTGCATGCAGTGGACTCCTGACCTATTCAGTGGAACCCGGAGCCCCACCACTACCCAATGGCACAAGACTAGGAATCTGCAGCCTACATGGTTACAAAACCGCCTGAGCCCTTGATTCAAATCCTCCACTTGGCTCTGTACCAGTGGCGGACTAAGGGGGAGGGGGGGGGGCGGAAGGGGCGGACTGCCCCTGGCCTCTCATCTTAGGGGGCCTCCAAATACCTTGAAAGCAAGGATTCTTTTTTTTTTTTTTTTGCCACTTGTTTTGGGGCCTCCAAATCTCAAAACCAATTTTATGTGCCTTATGTCCTGGGAAACCTCCAAATCTCAAAAGTTACTTCAAAGTGGACAGGGGGGAGGGGGAGGGAGCTCCATATCTCAAAAGTTACTTCCAAGTGGATGGGGGGGGGGGGTTCCGACAGCCTTAGTCCACCACTGCTCTGTACCAGAGGTCCACTGCCAGTCCTGTCAACTATGTTGCAGATTGTGAGCTCTGCCTTTATCTTGCAAGCAAGCCTTGCAGTCTTTACCACTTGAGATAGCCGCTCAAAACAGGAGAGAATCTCTTCCAACCCAAAGTGACACACATCATTGGTACTGACGTGTGCCACCTCCTGCAGTTGGCTGCACTCCGTATTCTTCATAGTGTCCAAAAGGACTCATTACACATCTGGAATGATTCCACTCAGTATGCACATGGAGTGCATGTTGGCCTTAGCAGCCATCTCCCTAAGGGGCGGCTGCTTAACATTGGAGGTCCCAACTACAAGCAAACATACCCTCTGTGATAGCCCAGATCTTGCAGGCTGCCTGGTGACCTCAGAATGAATGACACCATCTAGTACAGGAATATTGCCTGGAACTGATAGTGCCTCAAACCTGTTGGCAAGACAAACCAGGAAGCCTTATGATCGGTCCCCCCAGAAGATCTTTTGCTGCCTGCTTTGCCCTGGGACGACCTCCCATGCAACCACAGGTGGGGTGTCTGCCTCATTGTGAGCAGTATCAGGGCTTGTCACTGCCACAGGCCAAATGGTGGACATACCAGGCATCCGTTCGGTTCCCATGATCACCCAACAACAACAGTACCCCTCGACCACAGCCTAGAGCTGTGCAACTGAGGTTAACACAGCCTGAAGCTGAGAACAAAGTGCCACCAGCTCAGTCTGGATCCACACAAAGAAGTCACAGTCCCTATTCCTGACTACAATACCCATAAAAACTGATGACTAGAAAGATGTGATATAGGCTCAACAGAGGTTAAGGTAAACAAAGATGACTAGAGCTAGTACTAATCAAATGAAAAACAAAACAGATGACTGACGGGATTCACATGGTGGAAGAATATGCTAACTAGATACTTCACGAAAATCTGAAACTAATATACACACGGGCACATGATAGGTTTAATAAACAGAAGCAAGAACCTCACAATTTAGTGAAAATATATCACTTCTAGTAAAAAGCTGGTTACAGTTACAAGTAGCGATGTGCTCTTTAATGCACTCAAAAGAAGACAACACTGTTGCTTAAATATGAATTTGGTTCTAACATGCACTAGAGCACAGTATAAATTTACAAACTGAAAGAAAAAAGTGCAGAGAAAAATCAGATTATTGTATGTCACTTCTAATAGAAACCGGGTACACTTAAAAAATAAGGTGTGGTCTGCTGCATATCAGCTGGCAGCCAGACAGATGAAGGTGAGTGTTTAGGGTAATTTATTGAGTAGTGCATTCACAGAGATGTATATAACACAGCAAAGCAAGGCAGAATGTTTGTTTACCAGTGGATAACAGTCTGCTGGACACCCAAATACAACACCCTGAAGGAAGGATGCAAATGAGGTGAACTTAGCAGCATACATTTACAGTGGCTGGAAATGCACACAGTTAGCATTTCAGTGCAGGCCCATATCATGGATGATGGTAGCACCACCTGCAAGCACTATAAAAGGGGGAACAGACAGAAAATGCACCTATTATAATTATTCTTTCGTGTAGTTGTTTTGTGTAAGCAGTTTCAGTATGCCTCATAGATGTAGGAAGCAACTTTTAAACATATTTGGAGTTCAACAGAGGAAGAATAGTTGCCTATAGAGACTGTGGATTATCCAACAGAGAAATCGTTGATCATGTTGGGCATAACCAAACACCTGCGTCGTGTACCTGTAATTACTGAATGCAGGAGGAAATGACAGACTAACAGGACCAATTTACTGTATGCAGCATGGAATGATGGACTGATGGGACCTACTTCACCTACATCTTGCATCACTACACATAATGACAGGCACACTATGCACATTGCAATCTGCTCTGCTATATAACAAACCATATCACAACAAGTTCAGTCTGTTGTGTAACGAGCAGTGCCCATATGTACCAGCTGAGCTGATGTCATTTACAGCCGAGTGGACTGTCTTCAAGACATCCATTGGTGCATTTAGCAGTGATTCAAATCAAAGGTATTTTTACAATCAGTGGTGCAGTGAATGATGAACATGGCCAACTGAATAGAGTGACATTGGTTTTACTGACAAATGCTGTTGTTGCCTACACCACCACATTGGTCAGACTAGAGTCTGAAGACACCATGGTGCGAGATTGTTGCCTTGTGCAGCACCATAGTGGTCCTATGCGCAGCATTCTGTTTTTTGGGGCAGTATTATATTCCTGCACGCCTGTGCCATGCTCCCCACCCTCTATTACGCATTGTTGCCACACTAACTACCCAGTGTTACATTTCTGAAGTGTTGGAACCTGTTCTCCTACCATACCTTCAGAGGTTACTGGCCAGGACCGGCGCAAGCCCAAGTGCCGCCCCGTGCAAGCTGCTAAATTACCGTCCCCCCCCCCCCCTCCCCCGCTTTTTTTAAATTTCTTACAAAATGTTTGTGGAATTTTAAACAAATCTGTAGGAAATACCAGCAATCAATCGCAATTTTTGTTTTTACTTTTCCGATCTACCTAGATGTTGGACAATGAGTGGCCAGTCTCAAAGTTTTTAATATGTGCTTCCATCTAACCGTCATGTTTACAGTTACGTTCAGCATGATGGTATATATGTAAACATAACTCAAAGCATTGAGAAGAGCCACACTGTGCACGAAATCTATGTATATCTAGTAAATAAAAACAAAAATTACGACTGATTGGTGACATTCTCTTCAGGTTTGTACGAAACAGTCTCTGGGCATCAGCTCAAAAATGGAGTCAAAACTGATTGAAGAAATCAAGCTAATTTTAATAAGCCTTGTGAATCAAATGTGTGTGAAATCTTATATTACTATAGGATAAACTGTTCAGGAGTTGAAGTCATGAGAATTGAGCCATGTGAAATTGCATTTCAGACCGAATTTCACTACAGACACAGGTGAAACGGTCAAAGATTGGGGCGTAAGACAATGGAGAGAGGAAGAATAGAGAGATGGAGTAACATAATAATGTGGTAAATAGACACCCAGGCATCGAGGGGTACTAATGTATTAACTCACTGCACTGCGGTTGTTCATTTCAAACAACTGACAATCTGTCGTAATTTCCATGTGCCAGTTCTTTCGTTTCTGATTATGGAATAAGGGGCAACATATTAGTCATCGCCATATCACGTCACTTTATTTTCATTCTAGCTATTGAGACGATGCGTGCTTATCTGGCGACTTGCCAATTTTTGAAGTAACAGATCATAAGAAAAATAAATTTTCGCATTCTGCAATCTGGAAGGAGAAAACTTCTAACTTATGAGTAACATGCATGCGCAATACTAATTGTGCGTTATATGAAAAGCACTTACCTATTACATCCCAAGTTGCAAGAAATTCGGACGCACCAATACTTCTGTTCTTACAAAACACAGTGAAAGTGCTTCTGACCAATCTTGACTCTCTCGGCCATCTATCAAAACGAATTCTGTAGTTTTCGTTGTAGAGAACTCAACAATGAACAATACCTATCGCCTGGGAAGGCGAAGTGGTGACTCAGCAGTGCCAGGAACTAGGTCACGTGACGAAGTACATTGAGGCTACGGTTAAACTAGCTCCCAAGAAGAAGAAGAAGCTCATAATAAGTATGTGACTGATTATATGGATAAATGTATTACCAGGCAGCAATTTATATGGTATTACGAACAATAGGAAGAAATAGGAACTTTGCGAAAACTGCACTAATTTTGTAAAACGGAAATGAACTTCAAAGCTAGCAAGGAAACCCTTAGAAACAATGTTCTGTCTATGGAGTTTCGTTTTACAAGGTGTCAAAATTAACGTTTAGTTTTGTGCGGACGAGAGGGCATTGTTGCTAAAAGACCATATTTTCTCAGGTTTTCATCAGAATCAAAGCAACCAGTAGTTTACTTAGATGAAACATGGATTCACACGCATTATACAGTACATAAACGTTGGCAAAGTAGTATTGTCAAATAAAAGTGCCGGTCAGAGTTTGTTCATGTAGGCTGAGACAGGTGTTTCATGGCTCAAAAACCAAAACATCAGACTATCACTCAGAAACGGATAGCAAAAATGTTCAAAAATACGTCGAAACCCAACTTATTCCAGGTTTACTACTAATATCTTTATCCCGTGTGATTACTCGCAGCGTATTTACTCATTCGGAATACTTCTAGCCATTGTAGGTGTTGTACATGGATGACTGTTCAACTATTTTTTTCCATAATGTGGGAAGAATGAAACACATGGAAACTGTCATTGAAGGGCTTAGCAAAATTGCTTCAGACTTAACATGTAACCGCAGTATCAAACATTGCATTCGAATTTCCATATTAGATTTCGTCTTCTGCAAAATTAGTTGAGAGTAAACATAACAGGCTGGCAGCGCTCCACTTAAAAGAATACTGGCGTGTACGCCAGACTGCTTCCCCTTCTCTGTTCCTCTGGTGTAAACACGACGGTGCTGCCACAGTGGCGAGGAAGAAGTTAGTCCTCCTCCCTCCCCTTGTGCAACAGGGGCGGCCGGCAGGTAGTCGAGGCGCCATGACACAGTTCCCAAAGCCGCTCCCTCTGAGGTTTGGTTTTGAATCCCCTCTTGGGCATGGATGTTGAGTTTGCCCTAAAAAATAAGGGTGGGCGGCAGATTTGCCGCCCCTCGGAAAGTGCCACCCCGTGCGGCTGCACGTTTTGCACATGCCTTGCGCCGGCCCTGTTGCTGGCAGCCACATTTCAACAAGACAATGTGTGACAACACATGTCATTGTAACAATGCTGTTTGCCACTCCCTTGTTTGTGTCCACACAAGTTGTGCTAAATAAAAATTAAAAAGTCATAGTCTAACTTAATTTGCAGGACACATGGGGGTGGTGGTTACCCAAGTACAACATAAATTTTACTTATTTGGCCAATTTATGTCGTCGTCTTTGTGTTGTCCCAGATTCTCAGCACTTTTTGGAATAGATTTCTGCTAAAAAATATTTCAGAAGCAGGAGAATTCCCAACTACAATGATGAAGTTAACGCATTGCACTTTTTTTTTCTTTTTTTAATACACTTTTAATCATACTTTGTCATTTGATCCAACACATAAGTAACTGGTCCTGATAATTTGGATACCAGTTACTTTGGAATAAGGTTGAGCATCTCAGACTATTCTGAGTCTGAAATGGCAAATCCACCAGTTACTCCCTCAACCATTAGGGGTATAACCCAATGGGATCCTGGGTGAGTAAGGATTGCAACCTGTCTCCTAGGTATTTTTATCTGATGCTAGGAACTAACAGACCAAAATGCCTGAGACCTTTGGAGGTGATGGAGTCCCACCTCCAATTGACAGACCAGGGACTCCTCAAATATGACATGACATGGCAAAAAATCTGGAATGAGATGGGAAGCTATAACAATGGGGGCTACACGGGAAAGAAGTTAGAGCCGGCAGATGCTGCAAGTAAGGTGGGGGTTAGACGATTTAGCTGTTAGTGACATTTGGTAAAGGAAAAGAAAGAAGACAAAATGGGAGAATAAAAGGTCTTCCTGTCAGGAATCAAAGCAGGAGTGAAGGGCTTTAATCTGGAAAGAATTGAACACAGGATAATGGCAGTAAGGTGTGTACACAAATAACTGATATGGATAGATCTGGCAGTGTCCAGGAAAAAAATTAGGATTGTGTCAGTTTATTTGCTCTATGAAGGGACAGAACAAGATGAAATGGGCAGATTCTGTGACACACTCAGTGATGTAGTTGTTAAAGTAAAGGACAAGGACAGTGTTTTCGTCGTGGGTGAGGATATGAAATCAAACAAAAGGGTATGAAAAGTTTATGGGTAAGTTTGGAGAGGACATGGAGGCCTACAGGAATGTGAAACTGCTCTTAGATTTCTGTGTCACTATGGGCTTAGTTACCAAAAATTCCTTTTTTAAGCATAAGAAAAGTCAGTGGTCTATTTGGGAAGGTAGGAGAACTAGGTCTATCATTAACTGTGTAACAACACATCAGCAACGCAGGTAGGCAATCAGGTCCACACATTTATTAGGAGGATTCTTTGAAAATACTGACCATTATTTAATCTCCAGTAAAATTGATTTTGTGAATCCAAACGTACAGGAAGTCAGGCCCATATGTAGGAGGATAAAAGTGGAGAAACTACAGGACAAGGAAATCAGGCACAAATACATAACAATAATCTCAGAAAGATACCAGTTATTTAAATGTAGTCATTTACAGGTAATGGAAAAAGCAGTGACAAAGTTCAGGGACACTCTACTAAAAGTGGCTGGAAAATGTCTTGGAGCAGTAATGTGTAAAGTCAGGAAGAAGCAGACAGCTTGGTGGAATGACACAGTCAAGGCAGCCTGTAAAAAGAAAAAGAAGGTATTTCAAAAATGGCTTCATTCTAGAACCTAGGCAGAAAGAGGTAGTTATGTCGAAGAAATAAACAAAGCCAGACAGATAATTGCAGCAGCCAAGTAGAAATCATGGGAAGACCATGGAAATAGGATGGAAACCCTGGATCAAGCTGCTGGAAAACCTTTCTTGAGTGTAATTAGCTGTTTTTGAAAGGGAGGAAAGAAGGAATTGACAAGTATTTCAGTCAGGTCAGGAAAGCTGCTAATGAATCAGTAGGTGGAGTAGGTGGAGGGAATATTTTGAAGAGTTGCTCAATATAGGTCAAACGTTCAATAATGTTTCAGATTTTGATGTACAATGGGGTAGGTATAATGATGGCAATAAGATCACATTTGAAGAAGTGGAGAGAATGGGTAATAGACTGCAGAGCAATAAAGCAACTGGGAAAGGCTGCAATCTAATATTTCAGAGCTAGTTTAGCGGGATAAATGTTATGGTATGAATATGAGAATATATAAAACAAAACTTCAACAGTTGAGTGCCAAATAGGAGAAACAAAGTTGGAGCAGGTGGACAATTTCAGTATTTTCTCATGGGATGGTAACAAAATTAAAGAAGTGGATTCAGGGTGTAGCAAAGATAATGTAGTAAGTGCTCAGATTTAGTCTACTCTCTTCTACATCATCTGTGGGAAAAGAAAGTTCTCAAGCATATAGAGTTATGTGCTTCCTGTAACAGTGTTCTCGGCAAAGAAAAATGGACAGGGCACCTATTCCCATGAAGCTGCATAAAACACATTAACGTTTGGAGAATTCCTCTCATGTTGTACAACTTCATGAGGTTGTTCTGTATCCCATATTCTCACACTGACGGGTCACCTTTATGTGTGACCCAGTTTTGGTTTTACCAACACATAAAATAATCAGGTGCAGCTTGGTAGCACAGTGATAGAACGCTAGACTACAAATCCAAAGGTCGCGGGTTCGATCCCTGCCAGGTCCTAGGATTTTTGTCTGTCACTTTCCACTTCTTTCACCTCTGGCAGTGTTGCTGATGTGGAAAATATCGAGTAGTACCATGGTTCGGAACCCACATTAAACTGTACGTCCCCCTATAACTGGCTGGGTAGATCAGTTCGAAGGTCGGAGGAAGGCAACGGCATACCACCTCCAAACAGAACCATGCCTAGTAAAGCACTGTGGTGTTCAAACCGATCTTTGGATTGTTGACTGCTTTACCTTTTTAAAATAATCAGAATAAGTCTCTATATTGTCAACTCTGGGAATTTATTTATCATCTGAAGTATGCGCCCCACTAATTGGTTCCCAGTCAATCCAAATAAGCCCAGAATTTTAAGCCTGAACTTTATCATTTACTTTTTACTGTCTTGACACTTCTTCCATGTCTTCATGTAGTAGTTGAAAGTTTCTATTTCTGCTCTACTAAATGGCGTAGTCTGACACAGTAGATACTTTCACAAACTGTGGTTCATTTTTTTCCCTTACTCTACTACAAGTGTCTACAGATAGCAATATGGATCTGTAATGCTAAAGTTTCACTTTACAAGAAAAGAATGTGACATCTCATACTAATGAAGCTAACATAGCTCCATCTTCTGTGGAATTAGGTGCTATGCCATGGGCAACTACCTATGTCAAGCAGCTGCCCCACTTCAGCAGTGATCTTGCAAACAGTCACCCAAGAAAAAAAAATCCATAGAACAGGATTTGGTAACCAGTATCTGCTCTCCAATTTATTTATTTATTTATTTGACTCTTTCTAGCCATCTGTCTGTTTCTATAGATACAATAGAACAACTGCTATAATCTGCTTTTCCATGAAGAAACTGGTTCCTTGAATGTACAATGAATATTTATAATCTTTCCATGCCTTGCAATATAACCTAATTTTGTAATAAAATTGTAATGGCAATAGTATTAACACTTTAATTTACCTTCATTAATTGTGAAATGCAATGAAATTATTTGACTTTTTAAAAACAAAATATTGTAATTAAAATTTTAATTAGCTGCAACCATCATTTCATAAATAAAGTTCTTTATAATGTTCAAAGGTTTGTAAATCTGTAGGACTTAACTACTGCGGTTATCAGTCCCTAGGCCTACTTAAACTAACCTAAGGACAACACACACACCCTTGTCCAAGGGAGGACTCGAACCCCCGATGGGAAACAACCTCATATTCTGCAGCAAGGTGCCTTAGAGTACTTTTATAATGTAACTGATCATATTTTATATCTTTAATTTTATTAGAAAATTGTTATAAATTTTCAAACAAATAAGAATAAACTGTTTCATGCTGATGGAATGGAATCCTGACCACCCACATGCCAATCATGCAAGCTACTGCCCGAGCTATTTCACCATCCTGCTATATAACGCTCATGACAAGCATATAAGCTGTATATGAGTTGTACTTAAACATTAGGATTCTTTTTCTTGGAATTTTGTGGATAGTGTGCTTTAAAACTTCTATGAGGGAGCATCCTTGATGTTTACTACTCACATGTGATGTCTCTTCCCTAACTGAATTTCCGAGGATCTGTCTATAAGTGTGGAACAAAACTATCATTATCCAACTAGCCAAGAACAAATTTACAGAACTGTACACATTGTTTGTAACAGTCAGGAAGACTTTGCAGTAGCTGAATTTTCTATGGTTTCATGTGTAAATTTCATGTGTAAATGTTGACACAGCACATGCCGGATAGGCATGGAGGGCATACTGAGCTCTCAAGATGCAGGGTGACGCATTTCTGTGGACTCCTTGTGAAACTTAAGACGAATGCTTTCATTATCTCTGACAGACACTCTGGGATGGCCCGGCAATTTGCCTTTACACAAACAATGAGTTTCTTAGATTGTTAATGCTATCTTTAATGCTGTAAGAGTATACACCCCATACCTAGCAAGAAAGTCATGTTGGACAGTTATTAATTACCTGCACTGTGCAGAAATGTACAACACAAAGCAATTTGCATTGTCTCCATGCCATTTTCACTACAGCTGAAGGGGGCTCACACTGCTGCTACCCAGCATGACCCACATAAAAATCAATAGATTACTCTTTCCAACAGAACTCCGTTTTCGCAAGTATCTTTAACAACACAATAGTTATGATTTTTAAAAAATTGAATGATTGTTTTTAATACACCCTTAAATGTGTTTTTCTTCATCAAAGTGTGTATGCATTTTACTGATCACACCTGCATTTTACTGATCACACCTGCATTTTACTGATCACACCTATATTTACTTGTAAATGCCAATTGCACTAACATATAAAGTAACATTCTCAGTATTCAATATTTATAATGTATCACTAATACAAAATGTAGTCATATCAATGGTCTCTCATTTTCCTCACACCAGGTGGGCTCCTCTCATCCTGGCGTCGCAGTAACATACACTTTCATTACAACCTTCACCAACCCATCCCTGTCTACTCCCAAAGGAAGAAACTATTTTACTTTCAAAAGCCTTTATAAGTGTGAACATAAAAGCTTGTCAGAAATTCTGCAGATTGTTAATAAAATAACAAGACAAATTCTCCCTCTGATCAATCATGTTAACTGTCACTTGGGGAAAATAGGAATTTGTTAAAAGTGCCTAATTCTAGAAATTTTTTATCCATTACCTTTACCAATATACACCATAATCAACTGATAGAGGAAAAAACAGAGGAGAGATAAATAAATCAGAAGCAGATACACAGGTTATTGAAAGGCTTGCACTTGCCTTTTTTTTATTTTTTTAAAAAAAGAAATGTAGTACACAGATGTTTGATACATCAATAATATTGTTGTTATACAACAAAGACAAGAAAAGGGCTCATGAAATTTTATTCACTCAATCTGTCAACTGAAGTGGCAGAGCGTTTCTGGTATTTAATTTAAATGCTCTGATCAAAAATTAAAGAATTATCTGTGAAGGAACTTGACATTCCATGTACATGTGCCTATGTTGGGACCATTTATGATAGCAAGCTTCTACTGAGAGAATTACATAAATAAAACTCACACGAACATAAATACAAAAGTGTGGGCATTGTTACAATAAATAACAGTCATGATATTTCATAAATTGTGATGGCTGTACAAGAAATAAAAATAAGTCCAATACAAATAGATTCTGTCCCACAATATAATCATATTAAATGTCTCTGCAAAACTACTATTTTTCACAGATTTAATATCATGGCACAGAAATTCATTGTAAAAATAGTGCATATCAATAATGGTATATAATGTTCTATTAAAAACAAAGAAATTGAAATGAATGGTAACCAATGAAGTATTAAAAAATGGGAAAGAGCCAATATAACTTTGAAACATAACACATACTTTGTGCATATTTATCAGAAGGTCAGTATTGCAGTACAGTTATTTACCTTAAGAATACTGCAAATTAGACTATTGTATAATGAAAGTTTGATAGGTGAACCACAATAAATGCATCTTTAAGGAAAAGTCATTTACCTGAAAAGTGACTTGTGGAATGTTGTAATATTTTTCTTCAATTCCCTTTTCGATGCCACGTTTTGATTTTTGCAAAAAATGCTTGCATATTATTTTCTATAACATTGTAAGTCAGTCACTGAGTAAACAGTGGAATTGGGAAAAAAACAAACAGATAAAAAAGCTATTGTTAAAAGACTAGCAAATAAGACACCTAAAAAAAAAAAAAAAAACAGTGGTCAATCTAAGTTGAACAAAATTAACACTACATGCACAGAAGTCAAGAGGAGAAAAGAAGAAGAATGAAACGACAAATCACATGCAAATGTGAATCAGTCAAAGTACCATTGTACATGTACTTTTGTGATGTGTCCAGACATTCATTATTACAGTTGACAAAAATGGTCCATAACAGAATATGAAAATTCAAGAGATGTACTGTTTTATGACTCTTCCATTCTTTAAATAATTTAAGTTATGGCAATTTTTTTAAAAAATTGCACAACATATATAATCAGGCTCATTTTCTATAACAAATTAGATTATTAAAATTAAGAGTGTGACATTAAGATCATGAAGAAAAACACACAGCCCTTTTTAAAATCCATTACTGGATATTAAAAGCACTTAATCATTAAAGCGACATCACATTCATGGCAGTGATGGAATATTTGGCACAATTCATATACTGAAATTACAAAATAAATAAATGCATCTTATAAAACTTATCTTTGCAAATTACATGTACAATATTTTCTCTTAAGAGTTAAGAGAAATTCACATACAATACATACTAAGTTATTTTCAGGTTTTTACACAATTTTGTGATTGACAGTTCAGTGTCACTATTACTTGTGAGTTTACTGCCATAGAGTACAGAAGATCTTAAAGAACACAGAAAACAATTTGCATTTGGCAAAGTGAACAACACTTTTGTGATTTATTCTTGTAACGAACACTTCAAAATGCTGTTATCTGACTATGTAGCTGTCCAATTATAGACATTTTAGTGTCATTTGTATTAATAGTTGTTTGCCAAATCAACTGCAGCTTAACTTCATCTGACACTACTGTCAATCACACTGTTTCCAGTACCACAGTATTCGTACAGACACACATATTTAGCATTGTAATGTTAACATTGTAAAATGATTTTAAACAGGTAACATAAAAAAAATAAAAGGGGAAAAAACCCTCATCAGATTTGATCAACATTCGACTATCTACTTACAAACAAAATAATTACATTGATGTTGTGGAATGTCTTATCCAAATAGTGTGACCAATATTTAGTACATTCATTACAGCAAAAAATATTAAGGTTCAAAATTTTGTTTGCAAGTACAGTTATCACACATATTTTACAACAAAGTAATGATGAAATTTACCACTGCTTGACATACACATACACAGTGCAAAATATATAAAAATAAACAAACAAAACCTGAGTTATGTAGATGTCACGTATACATTTTTCATGTATGCTAACAAATTTTCAAGAGAACCAACAGCTGGACAGAGAGAAACACACACAGAAAATGCCATTTGAAATTGGGAGGGGGAGGGGAGGCTCAATAGACAGACAAAACTTGATGTAAAGAATACAAACATCATTAACCTATTGCAATGGAAAGTTAGTGAGGCAGCAATGTAAGTTAACAGTAAGAGACTTGACGGTGCCAAAACTACTAGCACACACAAGAGGGATTAATGAACTTTTATTACAATAATTAAGAACAGAAAGTTTGTATAAAAACAAAAGAAAACATAGTTCAGATAAATAAGAAGATACTGTAAAACTCAAGTTTGGAGTAATAGAACAAGGATAGTTTGCAACTCATCGTAAAGATGAACACAGAGTCTCAAACAGGCTTGTAGAAAAGAAAGTCACATTCACACAACTTAGTTTACAGTCACAGCTTTCATCAGAAAAAGAGCGCACACAAATTCATACAATCACACAAGCATAATTCAGGCACACATGACCATTGTCTCTGGTTGCAGCACCCCAAGCTGTGGCTGATATAAAAGTTGTGCAAGTGTGATTTAATTTTTCTTTATTTTCCCTGTATTTTCCTGCCAACAGCTCAGCAACTGGGTTTACAGTGGGTTGCAACCCATCAGCATATTATTATTATTTTTATTTTTATCTTAATAATGTTAAATATGAGAGAATAAAATTCTGATAATTCCAAATGACACTGAATAGTTATTTCACAGAAATATTCAGCAAAGAGAGAAAAAATAATTAAGACCTCACAAGGCAAGAATGACAAAATTTCACATGGGTATGGGAGTCACAAGAAAGGAATGAGCAAAAACCTGGAATGCAATAAAGAGCTCAAACAACAAAATTACAGATGAAAGTAAGTTGAAAACCAAAAAAAGATGTATTTTTAATCAAAATAAAGAAGCTGTAATAGAACAAAATGTGTTGAGGAAAGTTACAACTTTTATCACATACCTTTGTCTATCAGGTGCACAGAAACTGTGTGTGTGTGTGTGTGTGTGTGTGTGTGTGTGTGTGTGTGTGTAGTTGAATTCTGGTAATGTGTAATCGAGATCCAGCTTTGTCTTGCATATTATTGATAGTGCACCCAAGATCATCAAACAATGGATAGCACAAATGTTATATTCAGTTCAGAGTACACAACAATATGGAGGTTGGAAAAATGGTGTTGACTGTTACATTAAACTGAATGGTTTCATGTGAACAGTGTTTTCCATGCTGATATCAAAAGGCAATTCAACTTAGATATTAACAAAAGTGTCAGTGCTTTCAAAAATATCTGGTTGTTTAGGCAGATGGAGTGTGGCAACAGCTGAATAACCTAGTTAATAATGAGAGAGAAATTTAAAAAATAAGGGAAAAGTAAAAGCCCATGTACAGAAAGACAGAAAGAGAGAGCTAAAATAATAAAGAAGGAAGCCCACATTGTGGATACCCCATTATTCTTGCCTCACAAACATTTGAATGTGAAATGTCTGGTATAGTAAGTGGGACATAATCACTGTCTAATGAAATGTATTCTGAATATGGATCCCTCCCTTTTCTTAAATTTTCAATGTACATGTGTCATGATATCTAATACAAATAAATATACCAGCAACAAACCTTACTGCTCTTTCTCCTAAGCATAAATTAATCATTAGATTTCATTCTTTATCACCTTTTTCTTTAGTATCAGTCACAATCGACGACCACACATACAAACTTGTGTTGAAAAAGTCTTACTTGTACATACTTATTTTCAGTCTATTTATACTGTCAATCTTCTTTCTAATTTATTTGTCATACAATTTTTCCCACTTGTGAAATATCTAAATTCATCATTTATAAATATAAAAACCAAAGATACAATAAACAGACAATTGAAACTTTAATAAATGAAGTTATTCAAGCTGAATACCATCATTACACAAAAAGTATGAAATTTAATATACCTTCAGGAAATATGGAAGACTTATTATAATGATGTGCACTAAGACACAGAAGAACAATACTGCAAGAAGGAACTTTTTTGGCATAGATTCCACACAAATTTTATAAATACCGGAGAAACAGATATGATGCAACATGAGTAGAGCACAACAACATGGAATATTCCTAATGTGAAACACACAATTTCACATAAATGTTATGATTATATGAATACAGATGAGAAAATTTATGATGTAATTTGAATAGGGCACAACGACACAGAATATTACTAATAAGAAACCAAAGGCACAATGCCCCTGGAGGATGAGGGGGAAGACAAGGAGGTAGTGTGAGGGAGGGGATTATTTCTTATTTTACCTCTGACAGGAAAACAAAGAGGGGAAAAAATTCCTTTTATGCAACATTCACAACATTCCCAGCAAAGTTTTCTGTCATATGATTTGTACACTTATAATATTGAAGTCTTTTTTGCTAGTAAGCATTATACCAATGCATTGTGGCAATCTCTAGACTACTCATAAACAGAGAGACAACTTAATCACATTACATTAAAGTAATTTAAATATTAATACTAATAAGCATGAAGCTCCTCAAAAATGAGGGTGCACAATAGATACCACCTGGGAGATGAAGATTTGGACTGACCAACAGAGGGAGTGTGGTACAAATAGGTGGATGAAGGGACTGTTACGGAAAGCAGATATTGAGGAACGATTAATATTAAGAAGCTTAAAGAAATCTAATTAGTTATAAACCAAGTGGCTTACAAAACAATTGCTTGAAGAATTCTTGAGTGTTGCTTGTCAGTTTATTTCATTACCAGGTTGGATTAATAGAAAATATAACAAAGTTTGGCAAGTTTTCTCGCATGAGAAAGTTATTGATATGCTTCATTAATTCCATCACTGTGTGCTACCAGAGGGCCACTGAATATCATGAACAGGTTTACTATTAAATTTCCAAGAGCAATAGAGAAAAGTCTGATAATATATGAACACTTCTGTCATGATCGTAATGAGAAAATCTGAGGAGTTACAGAGACTTGTAATTGTAATCCTCAAACACCATTAGTGATTTGGAGGAGGAAAAGTTGACAAGGATAATAACACAGGAAATATGTTTCAGTACAGACCATTAGTTGGCTTGCATATTGGAGGTTGATCAATGATTGAAGAGAAGGGCACACTGAAGGAGGGTTGTGATGAGTGGGTACAAAGATAACAGGGATTAACAGAGAGAAGAGCTTAGAAGTGGGTAGTAGGTAGTTCTATAAATAACAGAGGAACCGACAAAAATAAATACTGGAGGACAAGGTTTGGGTCTAACATCCAAGTTTTTGTAAGTGTCTTTATATCTGTTTACCTAACAGTTGGCATTTACTGCCTCTGTAACTATATTTTTACACAACAGAACCTTGCAGTTGTGAAACTGGCTGGCAATTGAAACACAATTCATTAGAATGAATTTCATATTATGATGGGATTTAACAGTAAATAGGGATAGCAGATATCAGTAGTAGTAAACTCACAGGTGGAAAATTTTATCTCTTTTTATGAACAAGTTTAGATCATTGACCATGCGAATTTGCGACAACTTGGGTAAGATTATAAATTAGTTCTTAAAGATTGCCACTGACTCATAGATTTGGAATGTTAGAAATCAGTCACATGTGACATCTGCTAGAAAATCACTGAAACTGAGAATGCTGTGATGTGCAAAAAATGAGATTATCCAAACAGAGGCTTTCCAACAAGTATGTGTACTAGTTTGTAACTTACACATTAATGACAAGCTTTCAAAAAAAGTAATTCACAAATATATTAATATAAAATTGAACATCAACGTCTTTACATCTTTACTGTATTCTAAGGTGAATGAAACATTAGCTCAACACTGTACAAGAGCCACAGAAATAATACTGAAATGTTATTAACTGAAGTAATGTTGCTTCTGAATTTCAAACATTCAGTTAGCAATAAAAATACAAAGTTCATGTATAAGCAGTGGTTCTATATTTATGAGATCTACGTCATGGCAAAAATATTCCTGAAATATGAAAGGAATCAGGATACAAAGAACTGAAGGGAACAGCAAATGACACAAATGTGTCACACATTTACCATATATGACATTAAATTATTTCACATACAATCTTTACAGTCTGCAAGAGATAAAACACCAAATACTGTGTAACAGTGTAGCACAAATGTGCATTCCCTATACAGAGATATATAGTTAAACTCTTTAAACATTTGTACAGATTCTATCACACACATTCTTTCATTCATTAAATGCACTGTAAAATCTTCAGTTATGTTTTACATAGTAACAAAGAAAAGATAGCACCACAAATAATGCTGTGCTGACACAACCATATGTTTGAGTTGTACAAGTAAAAATTTTCAAAACAATTGTGAAATTTAAAAATGAATATGGAGATATAACAAGAAAATGCAGCAATAATTCTATTCCACTAGAGAGACCTAAAGACTCTTAACAAAGAAATTACAGTAACTATTTTTTATTTCAAAAAACAAAAGTACCAAAATGCAATGTATATAATACAAACTGTAAGTAATAGAACAATGAATCTTTTGTGTAAATTTAAAGGGTCCTCCAAAGTGACAGAACAATTTGACAACTTTTCTAAACAGGGTACTAGAGAACATGACTGTTTTGATGGGCTATAAAGTAAAAATATTCATCAGCTCTTATAATAAGCAGTACCAGTCTTGCAGGGCTGACAGAGCACAAAATTTCCAAATGGACTCAGCATATCATTCATTGTCAGTAGGTAATACTTTTGGAAAAAAATTTCTTTGTCGGTGGGTAACAATTTTTGGGGGGAAAAAATATTTTTCTAGATGCTCATTCACCCCATGATTACTACTGGAATTTCTGCATTTATTTAAAAATGTGCATGAAGATTGCTAATCTGTTTAACATATTAATAAAAGCAGATATGCACACATCACATAAAATGTCCCTTTTTAAATATTTTTGGATGTATGAATGTTTTGTATGAAATATCAAAATGCATTGGAAATTCCAGAATGTTTTGAATCATGTATGAATGAGTGAAATGGCTACCAAAAATGTCCATTCTGCAACAAAGTACATGAATTTTCTGGATGATTTGTGAAAATTATCACAATCCTAACTACAAATTTTAAACAACTAGAGTTGCCAATATTCAGGGACCAATGCAGAGTCATAAGCTGCGAAAGAACCACCCAAGCTTCACTTCAAGAACCTTGTAGTCAGCTTCCAGTTCCAACGCAGTTTTTAAAAGTTGTCAGTCACAGGTCCTATAATGCACTAGCAGCATAAATATCAATAATATAGTCTGCAATACAGCTTGCACTTGTCCACAAATTACAAATGGGCCACATTAACACACTGAGCAAGATTAGTCAGGAATTTGAAGTCAATTCTGTTGATCACCTGTGTTTGGTGCATTTCTTCTTTAAAGGGTCACTCGCAAATTTAAAAAAGAAAACTCTGAGCAAGTGCTGTCTGTCAAACTTGTCATTGTTGTGTATTGAGCATATGAATCATTATTATCTGTATCCAATTCTTTTAATTGGATTTACATGTGGTTTAGAATGTTTATAATTGTTTCTGTCAGCCTGGATGACCCAAATCATTCAAGTAGATAAAAGAATAGTAAAAAACTCTTCATTTGAGCAATTTTCAGTATCAGAAAATACCTGTCTAAAATACATTAAAATGGCTGTCTGCTCTGAGCAATAACTAAATTTCTTTAAAGAAAGGAAAAAAAATCACATATAGACAGAGGAAATCTTCATTCTTCCTCTGATGAAGTAGAAGATGTTGATGAAGCTGGCATGCTGCTGAACCAGTTCTCCCTTGTGCCATGGAGGGGTGCACCACTGGACCCAGTTCTGTGAAAGCAATACAACATTACTACCATGAGCAATCATCTCAATGCAATTCTCTCTCAATTATGCACATGAATTTCTTTCTTCTCCCATTCACTTTTATGACCACAAGAATTAATAATGTGTGTTTTGTTATTGAACACACTAAATTATAGGGGGACACAACTTTATCTATACACTAGCTGAAAACCCGGCGTTGCCCGGGTATTTATTTATTTATTTATTCGAACCTTGAGTAAGTACTTTTCCTAACCACTCTCTCTCTCTCTGTCCAATTCCTTTCTTCTAAAAATCAGAGAATATATAAGAAAAAATGCGCTCGTTCGAAGAATCCAATCACGAAATTCAACAATAATGTTTGTAATAATATCATAGATGGATCACTTGACGTAATGCACAAAACGTCAAATCGTTTTTTTTAAAGAGATGTATTAAAAGAAATTTCTTTTTTACTGCTTTATTTATTTATTCTTATATTTCCTTATTTGTATGCTTATCCTTACAGAGAAAGAGCTGAAGACATTGCAGCAGGCATAGACCAAACATATGGTCTGTGGCATCATGTTTCGCTGTACGTAACCTCCTTGCTATAGAGTCGCAAACGTCATCGCTGGCCTTCAGTCAGAACTTTTTTTTTTTTTTAATTATTTGACGACTTTCAACCAGCATATCTTCCACCCCCTTACAGTTGTCGGCATGGAACTACTATGGTTTACAAGGGAAGACTTCGGACAACAATTACACACACACACACACACACACACACAATTTTATATACAATGATAACTTTCCATCCCAATACACTCCACCCTTTTATCATTATCAACCATCAAGCAAAAATGCAACCAATAAAACCATTTTCAAAGAATAAATATAATTTTTGAAGAGCAATTATTGTTCCGCATTTCGCGTTATATTTTTCAAATTACTCAATATCTATCAGATTACTATAAAACTGTGCCTAAAGGCTTCCTCGGGTAAAAATTAGTAACTTTACAAATATTTAAGTCTCTGCGTCTTGTGGTTTGGTCGTGATAAGCATACATCGAACAGACATTCGCATTAATATATACAGATAAATAGCTATTCGATCGCCATAAAACCGTGCCTAAAGCCTTCCCCGGGTAGACATAGTAACTGCACAAATTTTTAGCTCTTTATGTCTTGTGGTTCAGACGTGATATACTTACACCGAACAGACATTCACATTTATCATTTTGCTTGAAACAGGTGGGAGTTAGTTCTTTTTTTGATTATATAGACATTGAAATCATCTGAGACAAGATAAATGTCTAGAATCACCATTTTCCCCAAAAACAATTACAAAATTGTAGTAAAAATGTTCCATTTCTTGAGTCCTATAAAAATAAATTACAAAATTCACTAAATATAAATTACTGTCTAAAATACATTGTATTTGAACTTAATGCAATAAATCCACCTTTCAATGCTCCTAAACATTAACAATATATATACATGTAAACAAGGGCAGATATTTTGGGTGAAGCAGATTTTACACGAAGTGGGGCTTAGGTAAGTTCACATGAGGTCATAGAGAAAATGAAATAGGCAATGGACTTTTTCACTTTAGTATGCCACTACCATTCAACTGATTCCTTCCTAAACATTTTTTGGATACCCAGGTATGTAAGCATCACAAATGAGACTGTATGCATAACTGCAGCTAGATAAAGAACAGGAGATGGGCCTTATTAGTTCTTATAGTGGTGGTAGCAGCTTTCTTTTCCTACTATGTAGGACATAAAATAAGCAGATATGAGTAATAGATGCCTATTGTCTTACGCAGAAATCAGCTGAGGAAGATCCAAATGAAAGTTAACTTAGAAACACACACTCATAAATCTCCTTCTGCCACGTATGTCAGATTACATTTTGTCTTTGTGACGAATAATGGATCATCTGTCACTACTCAACCTACTTTACAGATGGAACCTTGTGTCTCCTGACATATCATGCCTCTAACAATAGTAGGAAATTTCTGTTGAATGTTAATAATTTAGAAGGAAAGAAGATTACTCACTGAAAAGTAGAAGCAAAGAGTCACTGACAAGCATTTGGCATAGATCCTTACATAGGGAGGCAGCAATATATATTGGGGATTTGTAGTTAGTGGCTCAGGAGGAGGTTAACGGGCTAGGAATGTGGGCTGGAGAGGTGACAGTTGCATGGGCCAGGCACAGATGTCATGATCCAATGGGAAGCAGTGTAAAGTGAAGGTGACATCATGGGGCTGAGAAGGAATACAATGGAGAAAGGGTAAGCCTGTTACAGCACTGGAGTATGTAGTGCTGGTCGGGGAGATTGGGCTAGTCTTGCACCTTAGACTCCAAAGGATTGTGATCACTGCACAAGTGGCTAAAGTGGCTGGGAATGTGAGTGGCATAGATTGGGGGGGGGGGGGGGGGTAAAAGGCGGATTGGGTGGACAATGTTAACATCACTTTAGGAGAGGTGCAAAAGATCTTGTATGATGTTCCTCATTTCAGGCCTTGAAGACAGATAAATCCCTGATGAAGCAAATGTGCAGACCAAGTCTCAACTTGAGTGCCTTCGTTCCTGGTTTCAACTATAACTCACAATTCATCACAACAAGAATGTCGCTTTTCTCAAGTATTACATTTTAGAGACCATCCAGCTTACTACTGGTGTCAAATTGTGAAGAACAGTGAAGTGTAAGCCAATATTTGTGGGCCACAGGTGATAAGCTAATCGAAATTTCACAGGGAGAGGTGTGGTGTGTATGGGGATGACTGTATGGATTGTAGTAGTGTCTCCAGAGGGTGTGCATCCTTCAGAGTAATGCCCACTGCTGTGGAAAGAGTAGAGCATCCAACACAATGTGTGGGAAGGAAACAGTGGCATAATTAAGTAGAAAGTCCATAGCATAGTGAATCTTAGTGATTACTGATTGGCCACATTCTGATCAGCCGGTACCCCACAGAATATCTAAACCATTTAGGCAGCAATTTTGATTGACTGATGTGTGCAACAGCAAACTTTATCATATTTTTATGGTGTGTTCATGCTAAGTTGAAATTTCATAAAATTAGTGCTCGCTGGGTGCCTAAGAACCTGACAGGTAACCTTAAAGGCCAGTAAAAGATGACAAGCTTGTGTCATGTATTGTGTTAAAATTGCAGAAGGACACAACTTTCTAAGAGGAATTGTCAATGGTGATGAATCACAGGCACACCACTACTTGCCCAAAACCAAGCAGGTCTCTATGGAGTGGAAACATGCTGGTTCCCAGTAAAAATAAATAAATAATAAAATTACAAAGTGACTAAATTTGTTAAGAAAGTGGTTGTGACAGTTTGCTATGATGTGCTACTGGTGGACGTTGCTAAACACACGGTCACTATTCAACTTTTAAGTTGCATTCTGTGGTGTGTCGGCTGCTGCCCAGGATCTTTTGGAGCACTGGCAATCGGAGATTCTGGAATATCCACTGTGCTCACCCAACATAAATCCCCATAGTTACAGTCCAATTTGCCAAACTGAGAGAACCACTGCAGCACATTTGATACTACACTAGAAATGACATTATCTGTGCCTTAGGGTGGTCTATATGGGACACCAGCACAAATAGACACACAGGTGGTATACAATACCTTCTGGAATTTGGGAAAAGATCATAAATAATGTGAGTAATGCTCGGGGTGGATGTTCACATGCAAGTCGACTGGCTCGGCAGCCACCTTAATCACTTCTCAGACATACGCAATGTTGGGTTGCCCAGGTTGTCGCCTGTTACATGCTGCTTAGGCACTTATATTCGTCAACTAATTTCACTCTTGGGACAACTGGAAATTGAGGTATCCTACAAATCAATCGTTTGTACCCTGATGGTGTATGTTGTGGATCACTCTGGTACCGAAAACTTGTTTAGGATGATGCTTTCCGCTTGTTAGGATTTTCCATTGATGACGCTGTCAATGTCATCTTGGAGGAAATACCATACTCCCAGTTAGAATCCTTGTCTGCAGAATGTTTGTGTCTTTTCTCCTGGATTGGGCCTGCCAACAACTTCGAAACTCACATCACACTCAAGCGGCGGCCAGGCTGACATTCTTTTGCGCACGGCCAATTACAATGGTGCTACCTGATGATGTCAAACAGGAAACTGACCGACTCACTGATTTTGGTGTTCTGCTTCTGATTACTGCTAGCGAATGGTCCACACGACTTGTCGTCGTCCTCAAACCTGATGGTAGTCTTCGTCTCTGTGGCAATTTTAAAGCCTCCATCAACACTCAATGTCTCATAGATACGTACCGCACCCAGAAGACATGTTCTCCAAATTGGCAGGGGGGAAATTTTTCTCTAAAATTGACATGTCTGAGGCCTATCATCAGCTTATGCTTGACAAAGCTTCTTGTCAGTCCCTTGTTACCAACATACCTTTCAGCTTATTTCAATATCATAGACTACTGTTTGACTTCATGAGTGCTCCTGCAATCTTTCAGCATTTTTTGGAACAACTACTGGCTAATGTCCCTGGATGTGTTAAGTCCAGGATGATATAGTCATCACAGGTTCTAATACAGTGGAACATCGTTGCAGCCTTCGTACGCTTTTTTCTGTCCTGCAAGCTACAGGCATCCAATGCAATTTCCAGAAGTCACGGTTTTTTCAACCCCCTGTTGTGTACCTGGGGTTTTACCTCTCTCGTGATGGAATTCGGCGGCTTCGTGATGATGTTGCTGCAATTGATGCTCTTCCTTGACCCACCATCGTCAAAGAGTTGCAAGCATTTTTGGGTACCATAGCGTATTATCACAAGTTTCTACCCTCTGTAGCGGAGATTGCCCACCCGCTGCACAAACAACTTCACAAAAATGTTGCATTTCAGTGGTCCGAGGAATGTGAAGCTGCCTTCACTCGTCTTAAAACTCTTCATCACACAGCCCCGTGTTTAGCCACCTGGGTCAACTGTTAGTTCTTGCCACTGATGCATCTCAAATTGGTATTGGTGCCATTCTTGAGCATGCTGCTTTGCCATGCAGTTATTGCAAATCTGAAAGTAAGAGGAAACTACAGTTGTCACTTGTCTACGGATCGGAGCATGGAATTTTCTAACCCTTAAACACATAGGTAACTTAGAAAATTTGAAAAGAGAAATGGTTAGGTTAAAGTTAGGTATGGTAGGGTTTAGTGAACTTCGGTGGTAGGATTAATGAGTCGCCGAGTGGACATCGTCCAGTGCACACCCGCCTAGGGACAGCACAGTTTCAGTTGTAAGTGTAACTGGCTTTCTCTAGAAGCTACATATTTTGACTTTTCAGTGCGTTTTCCCTTTTATCGTGTGCTCGCGTTTTATTTGATTCATATTCACATTACATATCTGGTTAGTGTATTATTCCGCCGTGTGAATCGCATTGCGACAGCCGTCCGTCTTTGTTTTCTGATTAGAAGCGACATATAGCATTTTGATTTTTGTCTGGGCATTTTCGTTTCAGTTTGTAAATTTATACCATGCTCTCGTGCATATCAGATTAAAATCCACATTTTTAGAAACAGTGTAGTCTTCCTTTGAGCACGTCGTGACAGTAGTTTTTGTTTTCTCGGCACTGTAATCATGAATAGGGACTGTGACTGCTGAGTGCAGATGCAGTCTGAGCTGGTGACACTTCGCTGCCAGCTTCTAGCTGTGTTAACCTTGGTTGCACAGCTGGAGGCTGCGATCGAGGAGCGTAGTAGTTGTTGGGCAGTAGTGGGGACCGAACAGACACATCGTCTCCACCGATCAGCCTGTGCCATCGACATGCCCTGGTACTGCTAGCAATGAGGCAGACACCCCACCCGAGGTTGCGTGGTAGGTTGCTCTGACAGTGCGTGGCAGGAGGCGCAAGACATTCCGGGGGAGCAATCATGAGGCCTCCTCGGTTCGTCTTGCGAACAGGTTTGATGCGCTATCTGTTCAGGACAACATTCCTGAGTCGGTAGATGTCTCTCATCCTGAGGTCACCTCCCAGCCTGCAAGATCCCGGCTTTCACAGTGGGTGGGTTCGCTTATAGTTGGGAGCACCAACGTTAGGTGGGTGATGGAGCCCCTTAGAGAGATGGCTGCCAAGGAGGGGAAGAAGGCCAACATGCTCTCTGTGTGCATATCGAGTGGAGTCATTCCAGATGAGGAACGAGTCCTTCCAGATGCCATGAAGGGTACGGGGTGCAGCTAACTGCGGGTGGTGGCTCACATCGGTACCAATGATGTGTGTTGCCTCGGATCTGAAGAGATTCCCTCAAGCTTTGAGCAATGGTTCCTGTGAGCTATTATGGGTAGAGGTTGTACCTGATAATCGTAAGAAGTTAATTGGTTCCTTTTAACGACTTCCTGACTCTGGCGATACAATAGCAGAAACGTTCAAAGAAAACCTGAAGCTAATTACAAAAACGTACCCAACTCACACGATAATAGTAGGCAGTAATTTTAATTTACCCTCAATCTGTTAGCGAAATCATATTTTCAAATCAGGAGGTAAGCATAAAACATCGTGTGAAATTGTTCTCAATGCATTCTCTGAGAATTACTTCGAACAATTAGTTCATGAACCAACTAGAACTGTAAATTGATGTGAAAACACACTCGATCTCTTAGCAACAAATAATCCTGAGCTCATAACGAGCATCAAAACAGATACAGGTATTAGTGAACACAGAGCTGTCGTAGCGAGATTGAATATCTAAAGTCTCAAAGTTACCAAAAGTAAACGAAAAGTATATTTGTTCAGGAAAGCAGATAGAAATAAAATACATTGCTTCTTGAAAGGCAGCTTCCACTCGTTTCTAACACTAAACGTAGGTGTAGACCAGATGTGGCTCAAATTCAGAGAAGTGGTATCGACAGCAATTGACAGTTCTCTACCAAATAAATTAATAAAAGAAGGTGGTGATCCCCTTGGTACACAAAACAGGTCAAGACACTGATGCAAAAGCAACAGAAAAGACGTGTTAAATTTAAACGAACTCAGGATTGGCGACACAGAAACTCAAAATTGAGTGAGGACGTCAATGCGAGCTGCCTACAATACTTATCATAACGAAACTCTTGCTCGAAATTTGACTGAAAACCCAAAGAGATTTTGGTCATATGTTAAATATAATAGGGGCAAAACACAAACAATACCCTCACTACGTGATAGTAATGGTGATCCTGCCAATGACAGCGCTACTAAAGCAGAGTCACTAAACATAGCTTTTAGAAACTCATTCACCAAAGACGAAACCAATATTCCAGATTTTGAATTATGAACAAAGACTGTAATGAATAATGTAGAAGTAGATATCATCAGAGTAGTGAAGCAACTAAAATCACTTAACAAAAACAAGTCTTCTGGTCCGGACTGTAAACCCATTAGATTTCTATCGGATTATGCTGAAGCGATAGCTCCTTACTTAACAGCCATATACAACTGCTCTCTAAAATTAGTATCTGTACCAAAAGATTGGAAAGTTGCACAGGTCACACCTATATTCAAGAAAGGCAGTAGGAGTAACCCACTAAACTACAGGCCTATTTCATTGACATCAATCTGCAGCAGGGTTTGGAACATATTCTGTATTCAAATATTATGAATTATCTCGAACAGAATGATCTACTGACCCAAGATCAACACAGATTTAGAAAACATCTTTCATGCAAAACACAACTAGCTCTTTATTCACACAAAGTGATTGGTGCTATCGACAAGGGTTCGCAAATCGATTCTGTTTTTCTTAATTTCAAGAAGGCTTTTGACAACATACCTCACAAATGGCTTTTAATCAAATTTCGTTGTTATGGCATATCACCCCAAATTTGTGATTGGATAGGAGATTTCCTGTCAGAGAGAACACAGTTCGTAGTAATCGATGGTAAGGCATCGACTAAAACAGAGGTGATATCAGGCGTTCCACAGGGTAGTGTTACTGGTACTCCGCTGTTCCTTATTTACATAAACGATTTAGGGGAAAATCTAAATAGCTCTCTTAGGTTGTTTGCAGATGATGCCGTCATTTACCGTCTAGTAAAATCATCTGAAGATCAAAACCAACTGCAGAAAAATCTGAGTAAGATATCACTATGGTGTACAAATTGAAAATTGACTCTAAATAATGAGACGTATGAAGTTGTCCACATGAGTACGAAAAGAAATCTGTTAAACTTTGTTTACAAGATAAATTAATCAAAAGTGCAGGCCGTATACTCCACAAAATACCTAGGAATTACTATTACTTCAGATTTAAACTGGAAAAAAAACACGTACATAATGTCATGGGAAAGACAAACCAGAGACTGTTTTATTGGCAGAACCCTAAAAAGATGCAACAGAACTACAAAGGAAACTGCATATACTACGCTTGTCTGTCCATTTTTGGAGTATTGCTGCCCAGTGTGGGATCCTTACCAGGTGGGTTTGATGGAGGACATCAAGAGAGCCCAAAGAAGGGCAGCTTAATTCGTATTGTCATGATACAGGAGAGACAGCACTATGAAAATGATACAGGATCTGAGATGGGAATCAGAACAACAATGATGCTTATCGCTGCGGCGTGGGCTACTTATGAAACTCCAATCACCAACATTCTCCTCCGAATGGAAAAATATATTGTTGACTCCCACTTACATAGGTAGAAATGATCATCAGAATAAAATAAGAGGAATCAGAGATCGAACAGAGAGATTCAGGTGTCCTTTCTCCCACGCACTATTCGAGAATGTAATGGGAGATAAATAGTATAATGGTGGTTCAATGAACCCTCTACCAGGCACTTAAATGTGATTTGCAGAGTATCTCGTATAGATGTAGAACAGGATTTCTGGTCAGGTGAGCACAGGTTTATAAACATGAAATCAGTTGGTGGTAACGCAGGAGTAAGTCTGATAATGAATAAGAAAATAGGAATGCGGGTAAGTTGCTATGAACAGCTTAGTGAACGCATTGCCATAGCAAAGATAGACAAAAAACCAACACCAATCACAGAAGTACAACTGGCTCTGCCAAGATGATGATGACATCAAAGAAATGTATGAGGAGATAAAAGAAATTATTCAGAACACTAAGGGAGACAAAAGCTTGATTGTGATGGGGGACTGGAACTCGGTAGTAGCAAAAGGAAGAGAAGGAAATGTTGTAGGTGAATATGGACTGGGGAAAGAAATGAAAGACGAGATCACTTGGTAGAATTTTGTGCAGAGCACAATTTAATGATCACTAATACTTGGTTTAAACACAATGATAGAAGGCTGTATATGTGGAAGAGACCAGGAGACACTGGATGGTACCAGACTGACTTTATAATAGTAAGAAGTAGAGTATGGAACCAGGTTTTAAATTGTAAGACAAAGCCAGGGTCAAGTATAGACTATGACCATAACTTATTGGTAATTAACTGCAGATTAAAACTTAAGAGACTGCAGAAAGTTAGGAGATAGAACCTGGACAAACTGAAGGAACCAGAGGTGGTCGAGGGTTTCAGAGAGAGCATTAGGCAAGAATTGGCTGAAATGGGGGAAAGTAATAAAGTAGAAGAAGAATGGGTAGCTCAGAGAGAGAGAGAGAGAGAGAGAGAGAGAGAGAGAGAGAGAGAGAGAGAGAGAGAGAGAGAGAGTAGTGAAAGCAGCAGAGGATCAAATAGGCAGAAGGACAAGGCCTAGTAGAAATCCCTGGATAACACAGGATATACTGGATTTAATTGATGAGGAGAAAATATAAAAATGCATGAAGGGAAGCAGGCAAAAGGGACTGCAAACGTCTGAAAAATGATATTGACAGGGAGTGCAGACTGGCTAAGCAGGAGTGGCTAGAGGACAAATGCAGAACCATAGAATAATGTATAACCCGGGGAAAGATAGATACCGCCTACAGAAAAATAGAGAGAGATATTTGAAAACAAGAAAAACATCGTATGATATCAAGAGCTCAGACGGAAAACCAGTACAAAGCAAAGAGGGGAAAGCTGAACTGTGGAAGGAATATATAGAGGGCCTGTACAATGGGAATAAACTTCAAGGTAGTATTCTAGAAATGGAAGACTAAGTGGAGGAAGAGGAGATAGGAGATAGGAGATAAGATACTGCGACAAGAATTTGACAGGGCGCTGAAAGATTTGAGTCAAAACAAGGCCCGTGGAATAGATGATATTCCGTCTGAACTGCTGATATAGTCCACCTGGTATGCAAGATGTATGAGACAGAGGAAATACCCTCAAACTTCTAGAAAATATAGTAATTCCAATTCCAAAGAAAGCAATTGCAGACAAATGTGAAAATTACAGAACTATCAGTTTAATAAGTTACCCACACCTCGCCTATTTTGAGTGGTGTGTGAATATGCGATTTTGTGTGTGTGTGTGTGTGTGTGTGTGTGTGTGTGAGCGCGCGCACGCGTGCGTGTGTGTGTATACAGTTTTGTGTACTTGCAGAGTGCACGCACTTTTTTTTTTATTTATTTATTTTATTTTCTCCCCTCACCCACCTCCCCACTCCATTCCTAAGCTGCATCTCGTTATTCCCATCAACCCATCCCCACCACTGTGACGTAACCTTCCTATCCCCTCTCCCCTCCCCTCCCCTCCCCTCCCGTCCCGTCCCCAATTCGCTGCAGAGCGTGATTCGAAGTGCGGCAGTCGGAGGTGATGGTTGTATGACTGTGTTGTGTTCCTGTGTGATTGTGTGACTGTTCTACTTCTGAAGAAGGCCATGGCCGATAGCTGAATGTGTTGTATGTGTGTGTCTTTTGTATGTGCCTGTCGCAGCTCATAGCCACATCTTTGCGGTGAGTTGTAAACTGTCAATTTTATATTGGTTATGATTTTTGCATAACCAAATTATTGGGAATTATTTCCAGCCATTATTACACTATAACCCTTCTCTGTCTCTATCTAACACTAGCTAACTCTTTGGAATCACCATGTCAGTAACAATATTAACATAATCTTTAAATTTGCGTAAGTTGCACGTCGTGAAATCTTCCTGACCTCTAACAACTACATGACATAACTCAGCACCCTAACCACAGCAACTTTTCCATTTTACTCATTAATACAGACAGCTTCTTACCTTGTCCTGCGGGTGTTTGTGGGTAGTGTGAGCGATGTGCGGTAGTAACCTCTTTGTTCGGCTGTTTCATCATGTTCTGGTCGCCGATGAAGTGTCATGGTCTCCTGTTGTGGAGTATCACCTTCCCCTTCCTCATCCAGGTAATAACTGGACCCATGGGGAGTACTCTTACAGTTCTCACACTCACTGCGATAATCATCATTATCATCAGTTGGTAGCACTGGAGGGGGTGGCAGGCACTGTAACATCAATTAATGATAAGTTATCCTCATCTGTCATGTTTCCACTGGGTAAGAAATATTAAGAATTGTATGCATAGTAACATTTCATATCTTTTACACCACACAATGTAAATCCCAACATAACAACATGACGATATAAGATATAACAAAATTGGAATCCAAAAAAATGTACTCCCGATTCTGTGTCATTAGCACGAGTTACTTTTAATTTTCAATCAACAAAATACCCCACGTGAAATAGTAATCAAAACACAATAAATACAAATTTAAAATGTGAAGTAACAATTTAAATCACAAAATAAACATAAGTAAAGCAAATCATTAGTATAACAATGAATTATATGTATTAGGTCGAGTATGTTCTAAATATTGTGGCATAACTTTGTATACAACTTATTTTCCAAAAATAGGAAGGTGGCAAGTTACAGTTGCCTGATACATGTACTTTTGTCCACCATACATACAAGGTTCAAACTAGCATGGGCACACAAATTACAGAAATAGGTCATTTGGTCTGATGAGCCACCATAATAAATGCAGGTACAAATCACTGACAGGATACGGTTAAGGTGCAGTTTATGCATACATGACTGGCACTTGATGTGTAGACGTTGGCAATGGTGCAATGAAAGACAGGAGGTGAAGACAGCCAATGAAGTGTCGCATTTGGGTGGCCAATTAAGATTGCGTGTTTGATGTCTAGTAAATTTTGCGTCAGTTTCAAAATTTTTCTTGATGTTTGTGCAGTGTTTTTAGCAATGTAAACAAATCAGCGTGTTGGATGTAAATGTTTTTACATCAGCATATTGCAGTCTTTTTAATTGACAAGAAATAAAATCTAATAGTGAATAAATGTAGTCAATTTACAATATGTGAAACAAACTGTTACATCCGTGTAGCTAATGGTTCTTGGTGTAGTTTTCTGAGTCTCAATGTGGTGGCAATTTTTATTCACAAAGAAATACTACTAGATTGCAAATAGGAAAAGTACATTGAAAACCATTAACTACATGGGTTTAACAGTTTGTATTACATATTGAAAATTGACTGTTTATTCACTAATAAATTTTATTTTTGTCAATTAAAAAACTGCAATATGTGATTGAAAAACATTTACATCCACCACGCCGATTTGTTTACAAACTACGAAGACTAAAGCTATTTCTTATTGGCCGCCAGACCGTGACTCCAGAACGGCTGCCTTCGCCTCCCGTCATTCATCATGCCATTGCTATGTCTACACATCAAGTGCCAGTCGCATCAAGTGCAAACTGCACTTTAACCCAGGTTACAACTATGCAGAAAACTACATGAAGCAATGTATTACACTTTGCCAATGGAACACTTCTGAATGATATCCAGCAAGATGTAACAATTTTTCCTTGTGGAAAAGTGCAGGTGCCGTTCTTCTTCTTTCATGTCCAGATACACCAATTATATCCTCCCTTTCCAGTAATTAACAATGTATGTTGCTCTGTCATTAACATTAAGAATATCATCCATAGTACAAGTTATAGAAATGTTTGGACAAGTCAGCAAAATCCTGTGCTTCTCCACATTCCGATCTGTCACTATAACTATAGCCCCATTTCAATTGATTTGATTTGCTCCTAGTTAGTCCATAGTCCAGCCAGTTTAATGCCTTCCATGTTGGATAGGGAAGTTCATCTCCTGCCGATCCATCCTAAAGGATGTCTATCGTGAACTGAGGCACCATTTCTTTTCACAGAGACAGTCACCTTATTCTGGGCTTGGTATCAAGCTCTTCAGTTGTATCAATAGAACTCTTGCAGGATTTCAGCCGGACCCATTGTCGAAATCCAGCTTGTTCATTAATGAGGGCTTTTTCAAAGGAATCCGATATGGGCTTGAGGATCATTCGTTCCCGGACTCTAAATAAGTGACAGAGCAGAGAGACTTTGCTTCACCTGGGTCTTTTCCTGGTTTTAATAATGCACCAACCCAGGCTTTCCTCCAGAGTTTAGGAATTTCCATCATTGAAATACAGGTGTTTATTAGTTGGAGTATCCATATCTTGTAGCTCATGATGGAGAGTGGGAGGACTAGGAAGCAACTGTCTGCATTCAAATTTCTTTTGATTTTGCCATTCCTGATCTGTTTGCTTTTGCCATTCATGAGCAGTTAGTAGGCTATGTGATTAAGTATAACTTTACTATAACTTTGGTGTGGTTCTTTTGAGTCATTGATGAGATGTTTTACCAGTTTCCATGCCTTTCTGCTGCTGTGCTTCATATCTGTCTCTTGTAGCCGGTTGCACCAGGTTTTCTTTCTTACTTCAGCAATGCCACACATTGCCTGCCTAAATACTTTACTCTGTGAATGGGTCCTTATTGTATAGTTCTTCATACTTTTTCAGAGCTTCCTTGGTGCTAACTTTAAGACCAGCAATATACTGTGTGCAGCACCTTCTAGGTATTGCCATTGTGAGAAGTTGTGAACGAGGTCTACATATATTTCTTATGCTTGTACCTCAGGTTGTATTTCCAAGATCGCCTTGTCAATGTCCTTTGTGAAGAGTTCTCAATGAACTTTTTTTGAAATTGAAACATCTCTTAGAAGTGTTATATATGGTTTGATCTCTGTCATGATGTAGTAAGTTATTGGTCTGTGTTGTGATCTTCAGATTGGGTCCTCTATTTGCTTTGTGCATTGTTGGGCTATCATTTCAGAGACGAAAATGTTATCTGGAATATATTCTTTCTTCCACCTTCCACTATTAAATGATGCAGGCAGGTTTGGAACATCATTTTCCGTTTAGCCTTGTCTACCCAGAGCTCCAGCATTTCGCCACCATCATTTGTCTATCTACACCTACATAGCCCTGTGTAAGCATGTAATAATAGTAATATGTGGAGTATGTACCAGACAACTACTACAACTCCATAAAAAAAATTCCAATACGTGAGACTGCTCTCCCATCCACCTTCCCTCCCCCACCTATTTTAAAGTTTATATTTGATTGCTTGATAGGTCATGATAAATAGCATCCAGTCAGAATTATTAAGCTATACCATGGCCTTCTTACATTACTTGCATTTATATAGCAATACCAATATAAGGAAAGACTGTTTCTCATCTTGCAAGAGAGATACTGAGCAACAAACATGTATATTTAATAGCACGATGTAACTGTTAGATCCTCACTATCGAAGCCCTTAGCACTGTTATCTCTAGATGTTGTGGCATCAATGAGATGAGCAACAATTTTGGATGGACTGGGGACTGCTGTGCACAGGGAAAGGAGGGTTGGGGTGAAAGAACCCAAGAAAGGGAAAGGATTATGCAGGTGAGCTGCGAGAAAAGAAAGTGTGTGAGCTGGAGAGAGAGAGAGAGAGAGAGAGAGAGAGAGAGAGAGAGAGCGAGCGCAGGGAGGGAAGAGCAGGAAGTATAGAGACTAGAAAAGGTTAAAGGTGGGAGGTGTGTGGGGGACATCAACAAAGAATATGTAGCAGAGAGAGATCCCACCTCTGATGTGTAGAAAATAAGGTTCTGATGGAAAGGATCCAGATGGTAAGGTGGGATTGAAGGAGTCTGCTGAAGGCAAATACACTATGCTGTGCAGCATGTTCAGTAACAGGGAGGTCTAGCTCTCGCTTGGGAATAGTTGGGCAATGCCTTAAGGCTTATATATAGATTGTTAATACTTATGGTCATGTAAGATGTTTCACAATGGTCACAGCCATATTATTTAAACGTTGGGGGGGGGGGGGGATTGCCACTGTCAAATATGACTGGCTGCTGTCCGGCACCTTTGCTGTGTAGTGTGTGGCACCCTATCCTCAGATTCATACTGCTGTTTCCATTACATGCATTTGTATCATTGCCTAAAAATTCATCACCTTCACTATTGGACCTTCTCTTAACCTCTTCTCTTCCAAAACTCTTCTCAAAAACATAGTTACTCTAGAGAAACAAATCCAATTGTAGACTTACATTATTAACTGGCTACCAGTTTTAGGACATTTTAGTCCCACCTTCAGATGTACAAATACAAGTTCAACTATGTCAACGGTAACTTCAGACCAGTCAGTTTAGGGTAGGGCCTACATCACAATATGTTGGGTGATTATTAACCACAGGCCTTGCTAGTGCTGACAGAATGCAGTCACCTATGGCAGGTACTAAGCTGCCAACATACTGTGATGTAGGGCCTGCTCTGACTGGCCAGGCTGAAGTCAGCCACACAGTCAGGCCAGTGTTGGTGGCACTTCTATAGTGGTTGTAGTTTGCAAATGCACTACGTTTTGCATAGACAGTGGCATGCCACTTTGATGTAACCAATGAGAGGTAAGGAATGATGGCCTGAATTAAAACCGCCATACTTGAAGCAAGTGTCTGGTTTGTTGTGACTGTATGTGATGTACTGGCAGGCAATTCCATTCCACCATTGGACTTACCCGACATTACACTGTGCACTGACATTATTGAATTGTGTACGCCCCACGGTTTAATAACAAAGATGTTTTCTTAATGAATGTGTCATTACTTTTTGCAAAACATGAGCGTTTTTTGTTCACCAATCCATAATCGTAACACCATGATTTAATTCAAAGACAAATTGATCATTTAAAAATTAAGATTTTTCTTTTGTTAAGAATGTGCCACTTTTTAAAATACAAACTGATCCATTTACTTTCACATATCCACCTACCAAGTCCCATGATGTAATTAAAAACTGTAGAAAAAGTTTATTTGAATCAGCCCATGCAGAAAGGGCTTCAGTCACAAAATTGTCAAAATGATGGAAATCTTATCTTTATGGCTGTTTCCATCATTCTGAGCAAAAATGTATTCAGTCCAGTGCTTGGAAATACATAAACTGAAGCTTCCTCTTTTGATTTATATGCAGAAAGGATTCAGTCAGTACTGCTGCCCTTCTTGCTAAGCAACTGTATGTTACAAAGCATTTCTTGCTCTTCTAGCTTTAAGTGACAAGAGATTTAAACGACTGAGAAAGCTGTCTATATTAGATCAGAGTCCACATGATAAAAGAGGAAAATGCTTTGTCAGCCCAAGTCAGACAACTTGTGAGAAAACACACTAATAGCTACCCAATAAGAGAAAGCTACTACTCTGGGAGAACAACTAAGTATTTAGACACAAGACTCAATATTAAGTTGATATACAAAATGTTCAAGGAGAAACATAGTGACATTAAATGTAGCTACCATTTTCAATGAAAACTACTCCCTGTCATTTCAATGACCTCAGGCAGATGCATGCAGCTTGTGTGAAGAATAAAAAGTTAAGATTCAAAATCCCCATATTAATGATGTGGCAAAATGGCGTGCAGTGAGTGAGTTGATGATGCACAAGAGATAGGCTAAAAAATTCTATAATATACTTGAAGTGGAAACTGAAATGAAAGATAAACACCATGTATTATCTCCGGCAATAGATTTTATGCAGAACATTCAGTTACTGGTGATCCCTGTCCAGGAAACTTTTTACTTGCAATAGCTGTCTACTAATGTGTTTTGCATTCATGTTACTGAGAAAAATAAAGCAAAAACATGCATTTATCACAAAGGAATTGTCAGGAAAGGATGTAATGAGGTGTGTTCTTTCTTGGATAATTACCTGCAGGATATTTCTTCTGAAATTACAGAGCTACATTTGTATTCCGATAACTGAGCAGGGCAGGATAAGAACCACACTTTAGTAAGGCTGCTACTATTTTTAACAGACACTGGACAATTAATATATATATAGAAAAGAGATGACTTACCAAAAGGACCGGCTAGTCGATAGAAACAAATAAACTCACACACAAACACACATACAAGCTTTCGCCACCACTGGCAGCTTCTTCAGGAAAAAGAGGAAAAAAGGGGAGGAAAAAGGGAAAGATATGGGTTTTAAGGAAGTGGAAAAGGAGTCATTCCAATCCCAGGAGTGGAAGGACTTACCCTATGTCTGAGTGTGTGTGTATTTGTTTACCTTCCTTTTTTCACCCTAGGGTAAGTCCTTCCACTCCTGGGATTGGAATGACTCCTTTTCCACTTCCTTAAAACCAATATCCTTCCCTTTTTCCTCCCCTTTTTTCCTCTTTTTCCTGAAGAAGCTGCCAGTGGTGGCAAAAGCTTGTATGTGTGTGTGTGTGAGTTTATTTGTTTCTATCGACGAGCAGGTCCTTTTCGTAAGTCATCTCTTTTCTATTTTTTATTTTTGTTTATCCCACGGGGAAAGTTTCCCTCTATAATTTTCGTTACATATATATTCTTTCCAGTTGGAGGTCACTCTTTTCTCAGGGATTTTGCTACAATCAAATGTACCTTTAGAAGGCATGATCGACTATATTATGTTCATGAAATAACCAAACTGATCATAGCAAGTAGCACATCTGTGAAATTTGAAGTATGTTAAGTAAAAACAGAGGATATCTCGGATTTCAAGAACTGGTGGCCAATTCCTTATAAAAGAAACTGCATATCAGAAGAAACTATACCGAAGTCAGTATCACGAGAGCAGAAAATACATTTTGGATCAGTACAATGATGCACTTGTCATACAGTGGCCAACTCTGTGGATGTATAACAACACCCCAGTGTATTGATGGTATTGTGAAACACACATTCCATCTGTCTCAACCTGGCCATATGTCACATTCTAGTTTCCTAGCCAACTGTGGATATCCCATGCGAAAAGTTCCAATAAAAGCAGCAAAAATAAAGGACATTAGTAGATTACCACCTTATATACCAAAAGAGCATGAAGAATTCTACCACGAACTGACACATTGGCCCACAAGTGACGTTGTTAGCCCTGAAGAGCTAAAGAAACTCAAAACGATGTACTGAATTGTTTTTCTTCTCAGTTATTTTCCTAATAAATATTGATAGAAAACCAGTTGTTTTGCTTTATCTAATGCTCATAAGCCTTTCACATTCCTAAACTATAAGCATATCCTCAAAGTAATTACGGAATCATATTTTCCTCAATAAACTATTAAAAGCGTGAAAATCTATTTTGGTCCATGCAGAAAGGACTCCAATCCATCACCAAAAAAACATTTTCCCCCTAAAATAAAACACTTTAAATGTCTGTAAACACTGTAAGGACCTTGATACTCAGTTGATAAACAACATATATTTTTTTCTCTTAGCTTTGATCTCATACTGTAGTGTCTAAAAGGTATAATGGACTGAGGCACTTTCTACGTGGACGATTCATTTGTTATGCTATTGCATAGTGTATGGTGACGTTGGCAACAGCAATCATCATGCAAATGGGGACAGCCAATCAGATATTAGCCCATAACAGGTGTTTTGTCTTCATAATAAACAACATTATTTTCATATGGAAAAAAGAAGGAAAAAAGGATGGGATGCAAACAGATCTATATTTCTTTTTTGTTACTATGAACAAGCATATGGAAGAGGGGTTTACTATTTTTTGCTGAAAATGAAGTAAATAATTTATGCTATTCCTGCTCCACGATTGACGGGTTCTTTTATGTACCCTTGTCCACTCAATAAATGAACTGTAATCATAACCGGCACATTTCATACAACATCGCCACACACCTCACAATGCCACTATATGACAAGTAAAATTTACTCAAAAATACTTATTGTTTGAAACATTAAATGTTTGCAATAGAAAGTGCTGCATGGTATACATTAAATATTTAATCATATTTTTCATTAGAACACAGTCTTGCTTGGGACACACAAACAATCAATTAATTGACTGCAACTGCATGCAGCCGGCATCACTAAGCCATGACAAATAAGTACAACATATATTTGTGCACTTGAATATGGGACAGTAACATTCCAAAAACTGTAGTGCTTTATTTTAATCAGTATGCAACTGAAGTAGATTTTTTTTCTCCCACGTAATTGCTCACAATTAGAAACCTGATATATTATTGCAGCCCATACGCAACTAGAGCCAAAGGAATACACAATTAGATCCACTTTTTGATTGCTAACATTTATGAGCCTGTTTCAAACATACTGAGGCGAGAACCACCATCACATAATTTAATTTACCTGGAAAGAGCAGCTACAAGCAGTGTTACTGCTGTCTAGTGATGGACCCTTGCCAACGTCATCAAGTCGTGGACGTGTTTCAGGAGATGGAGGTCTCTCCTCAGGAGGTGGAGGAAGGACTTGTAACGATGAGACCGGAAGTGCTGCAGCAACACTGTTCCTCGGATTGAAGCTCTCGACTGATGCAAGAGCTGACGGTGGTCCCACTAACACATCCTCATAGAAGACATCGGAGCGGATGACGTCTTCTGAATGGCTGGATGGGAGGGGCTGGCTAGAACCTTGTTCAGCCAACCGTGCATGTACAGACTGTGCACCAGTCATTTCTGAATTTCCTGCACCAGAGGATGAAGGACGCTGCCGCCGTGGTGCTGCCGTGGGAGCAGTAATTGGTGTCTCTGTTACAGGTCTGGACACATTTGACTCAGTCACAGGAATTGCAGGTGGGGGTGCTGTTTCGATGCGGAAGCTGCCACTGGTGGCCAAGTTGATAGGTATCGTTCGATGGCCTGTACCAAGCCCACTTGTAACTGCACCTGAATTTTAAAAGAATATGTTGTAAGCAAATGTTACAATTTTACTCAAAAATGTAAGAAATATGAACACCATCATAACAAGATTAAATTAAACGGTTTGCTACAAATAATGTTCATGCCACAGAAACTGAGTAAAATACTCAAAAACTTCATTTTCCTAAATTTTGCACCAAAGCCTTTATAATCAAACTGAAATTTCTATACCTCCCACCCTTAAATGTTAATGTCAATGTCAACAATATTTACTCAAAATTTGGTGACCATTTGCAATACAATCTTCCGTAATTGCTCAATCATTAATTAGTTAATCTCACCATTTCAAACTTCGGTAACAACTAGTCTTGTAAATGTAAGGATTAAATTATAATGTCTTTCAAAAATTCTCTTATTCTTGTTCTACAAAATGAATTAATCTGCAAAGATAATTGCAAATAAGGACACTGCTTTCTGTTTATCAAGTTCAAGCAACTACCAGACATGAACAAAAACCATACGGTACATTTATTTTCCAGACAGACATTTTCTTGCTACTTTTTACTGTCCATCATTTCAGCTCACATTATCAGAACTAGTACAGTAACAGTAATAGTTGCCTACCACAGATACTAACATAAATAAGACAAAAATACATATTCAAACTTCCAGAGTAAAATTCCTTCTTCAGGCAGGACAGAGGGCAAAAAGAGTGTAAGAGAAAGTAGATTTACTTTAGTCACAACCAAGGCCCTGAGGTAAGATGGAGTGAAGGGTTTTGAGTAAGATCAAAGATATTGGATGATAAGTACTGTGCCAAGCCAATTGCAAAACAAAAAGAACTGATGAAGTGAACACAGAGTAGCCTTTTGCCTTCATACCAACCTCCAAAACATCCTTGTCAAACCTTACACCATTCCCAAACCACCCTCCCTTTCTAAAGATCCCTATCCATGAAATCAACACTGCAGCAAAACCTGCCCCATGCAACCCCCTCCTCCTCGCCTTACAACCTCCAGGGGAAAATCTAGACTACTCAAGACACGGCAAGATGCTAAACAAAGCATGTAATATACAGCCTTTTAAACCAGTATGACCACTAATAAATTGATTGAACAAATGAATCATCACAGACAAACTGTACATCTGGAGGACAACAAATATACCATGGCAGAGCATGCCCACTGTATGACTCCAGAGACCTCAGCATGTTACACCAGATGTGTGATTTGGATAATTCCACATATGGGATTTTTCTATACATTGCTTCTTACAATTTCTTCCCCTCCTACTCAACATCATTCGTTTCATTTAAAATATACTCCCTTATGTCTCATTTCTTCTTGAACTGTCATCCTTTGTTTGCAGATGGTTTAGCACAGTACCTATCATGCAATATCTTTGACCCTTCACTCCATCTTTATTTTATGGCCTATGTTCTGACTAAACTAAATCCACTTTCCCTTATACTCCCTTTGTCCTCCCTCTTGCCTGAAGAGGAAATTTTATTCCAAAAGCTTGCATGTGTAATTTGTGTGAGTGTGTGTGTGTAATTTTTTTTTTATCGTCTGCAGTAGTGAGCTGAGGTAAGTACTGACCAGCCACTCTATTCTCGAAAAGAAAAAAAAAAAAAAAAAAAAAAAAAAGCTTTTCCCTATAGTAGGATTTCTTTCAGATTAATGGGTAATAGTTGCCACTGTATATTGCACAACTTTATCACTATTTCAGGGAGGAAAGAAGCTTCTGTAATCATTGAAAGTATCACTAAATCAGTTCCTCAGGCTGTGACCAATAGCCTAATGTGTACTCAGAACAAGTATAACTGAGCATTTTTCACATACACAGGGCAAGTCACATATGCCCGTTTCTTGACCATTTCCGGGTAAACCAATGAAAACTACTAGAAACAGGAAAAATCCAGGTGATAGTAAATTAAGATACTGTTATGTTATCGTTTGTTTAATTGTGTAATTTTCCTGACAGAAGATGTTCAAACAGTCTGTCAACTTCAATGTATTTTGCTGCTCTTGTACATAGGTGTTGCATTGGTGATCGGAGCCTAGTTCTGCATTTCTTTACTAGAGTACAAGCATGTACAATATGAGAAGTTGCTCTCTTGTAACCACTCTGTGGCCATGCAATGACTCCACAGTGACTGATACAACAACAAGGATACTGTGTCACTGACGATATGAAATGTGTAGGAGCTCCATCATGCTGAAAGTACAATCAAGCTTGTGTTACCAAAGGGATATCTCCAGGTATTCATGTAACACATTTTGATAATCATGATACCATGTCCATTATGACAGTTATCTAAAACAACTGGACCAATGAGCTGGTCATCAATAATACACCAACACGTGTTGACTGACAAGCACAACTGAAAATTTGTTTACACAGTAGAATGCACTGTTCCATTTACACCTACATGATAGTTGTGCATGTTGTTGATTCCATTGTGGATAAATGTTGACTCATCAGTTAATAGAATACTTGGAATTATCGTATATTTCTGCAGATAAGACGACCTTCAGATAAGACGAGGTGCAAATTTTCATCAAAATTTTATAGTTTAAGTATATATCTGACCTATAAGATGACCATATTTACCTGAATGCAAGCTGCACTGTATTCCAGTTTTCAGGATTTAAAAATATGCCTGTGGCTTAGATTTGGAGGCAAAGCTTCAGGTAGTTTTGAAAAATTCAGTTAGAAGCCACCATAAGTAGGTTTTGTGAATGGTAGTTCAGAAGAAATGCTGGTGGAAGCCATCATAAGTAGTTTTTGTGATATGGATTTCACCCTTTGTTGCAGTACTTACTAACCTCGGTTGCAGTGTTTGCAGTATGCTTTTGAACTTTCGTGAGTTTAGTGCTATGTTGTATCTGATCACGAAGAAGCATTTTTTTTATTACACCGCGAAGTATAAGAGAAAGGAATTTCTTTCGCCAAGACGACATTTAATCGCGTCGATGCACATATTATGCATGTACATATACGCTAATCATTTCCAAGCGGCTCTGGATATATTGAGAAATTATTTTTGACAAGTGACATTGTAAAATCAAGCTTCATTGTAAATAATTAATTCTATTCCTGCTCTATGGTGTATAGATTATCGTATATACACTTGTCCACTCAGTAAATTAATAAAGTTCGTAAAATGAACATTTTATTTTATTAATTACGCAATCCTTTGTTTTCGTAAATCTTTCTTCCACTATGTAAATTTCACACTAAATTTCAATCAATGCTTTTTGTACCGTTGTATAAGACGACCTTGGATTTTGGGGCTTTCTTTTGTTTCAGCCATCGTCTTATCTGTGGAAATATAACAGTAATTATCATTGTTAATGATCAATTGACAGAATTCTTGAAGGGCAGCAGCACCTCCTTTACGCAGATCTACACTCTTCTGATGAAATTGATACTGACCTTGCTCTTTTACTGTGCATATCACTTGTTTTTGTAGAATACCAAGTTGGGTAGAAACTCTTCTAGAGCTAGAAGTTGGGCTGCATTCCACTACTTAAAGAATGTTCTCGACTTCATTAAGTGTTTGTTATGCGGGATCTTCAGAGACAACATTTATGCTGGGAAGCGTAGCACACTCATACAATCTCTGATGATATGTCCTGCTAAACACCATGTTATCTGGCACTCCGAAATTTGGAAATCATTGTTGGTATTCTTGCACAGCAGCTCTGGAATTTCCATTGGACAAACAACAGACCAACATCATGCCAGACACTCCACATGTGTGAAGATCTGTGGCATTTTCACAACACTAAACTGTATTATTTGTTCACATAACAACACTGTAGTACTGTGCACTACAACAAGCACAGCCAAACCGAGACTTGAGGTACAAACAACTGCACCATGTGCAAGTGAACTGCGTGCTACCATGGTTAGTAAAGATGGCACTACACTTTTCCAGTTCCTAGTTGATTTCATTGGTTTACCCGGAAATGGTTAAGAAAAGGGCATATGTTTTTCAGACTTTTTTTTGTTCAGAATCACCCCTGTGAGCATGTACCTTCCCTCCCGATTCACCATGTATAAAGTATTGCCAGTGGTGAAAGAAGTGATGATATGAAAAATTTTAAGAGTGATTGAGCAGTAAATATCAAACCTTTCATTTTGAAGTGCGACTCCCACACTAATAAAATTTATGGAGGACAAGGAAAAAAAAAAACCAGGTACGTCTCCCCGACCCATGGTTCTGGGTGTACTGTATTATCTAATTTTAAAGCTCACCAGTCCTTTTCCTTTATCTTCTTGTCCATCCTTCTGCCAGGAGGAGTCACTGGTTGCAAAAACTTGCACATGTTTATAGCTTTTATGTGCACTTTCGTGAGCAGATTGCTTATTCATGCAACTGTGATGCATAAGTTAACTATAATCCTAAATAAGACCTTCCTGGTTGTTTCCTGTGTGTGTGTGTGTGTGTGTGTGTGTGTGTGTGTGTGTGGAGGGAGGGAGACCAAGGGTGGGATTGAACATTCTGCATTGCCTAATGGGATATGCAGATAATGATAATGAGAACTGTAGTGAAGGAAGGGGACAAGAAGGTGGCAGTGAACAAGGAAGTTGCAGAGAAGATGAAAAAGGCAGCACACAGTTGGGAGAGAGACGAATTAGGAGAAGGTGTAAGGTGGCAAAGGGGGCACGTGTTAGGCACGGGGTGTAGAGACAGTAGATTACTTTAGGCAGGATGGTTGTGAGACGATATAAAATATTGTAAGGATAACTTCCATCTGTGCTGTTCAAAAGAGTTGGTGATGTAGGGTATGATCAATATGGCCCAGGTTGGAAATCAGCAATTATATGTAGCATGTTACACTCGCAAGGACAGGATGCCTACTCGTCATCGCCAAATTTGTCTAAATTTGTGGTACAGGTAGGGTGTGGTGGGACATGAAAGTGCTCCATATGGGAACTACAGATGGCCAAGCGTTTACAAACTAACAATACTGGGTGGCTCATTGGCCTGGTGCAAGTCTTTCAATTGAACGCCACTACAGCCACTTGGGTGTCCCATGCTTATCCCAGTTATCCAACCAGGCAAAGGGAACCTGCAGCATAACGAGGAATCCAAATCATGTGTCGTTTCCGGCAACTCCTCACATCACTGAGAGGTGAAGGCAATGCAGACTGAAAAAGTCTCAGATCCATCCAGGTTTCGAACCTGCAACCCTTTATTTTTCAGCAAATGTAAACATATTATACATGATATTGCAAAAAGTATTTTGATTGACGTAGACTAATAAAACTTCTTGCTTAACTGTCTGATGAGTGTTGATAACAGCGCCCTTGACATATTTGGAGATAGGAGCTCGAGTCTGGCATCGAAAATTCTCTGCCACAGCAAAGGTTTCCCAAAGAGTAACAAACTTTCCAATACAAATTTTGTAACTTTTCTCCACATTTATACCATTGTTTAAACTCCTTGACCAAAGTTGCTAAAGCTTTGAATTCCAAATCTGGAAACTGACTCGCAGCAAGTGCCTGTTGTTGGAAGTTTCTAGTAGTGACTGGATGATTAGAGGTCCATGCTTCCAAAAGTGATCATACGTCCAGGAATCAATTCTGTGACATTTATAGTTCCATCATTTTTAATATGTTTTTCCCAAGTTTTCAAATCCCACTTTAAGCAAGATGCACCTTTTGTTTGCAGACACTTCAATCTCCACTTTGAATATGTTTTAGCAAAATTAACAGCACTGTAACAGATTCTTGATCTTTTTTTCATTTCCTTTGTATCAGATTTGTAGTCCTCACCTGATGAAATGCCACCCTTCACTTCTTCATATTCATCATCTTTGTCGACATCTTCAAACCAAATCAACCCGTCATTGCACCCAAATGTATACTCGGATAAAATGCCCAGTACTGTTTGGTGTATTTTATTTGCCATTTGTACGTGTTCTTTGGTTATTACTACAGAGCTTTCTGGTGTGATCAGATCCTCTCTGGTCAAAAGCCATAAAACATAAATCTATGGATGTCTTCAATCAGCTCTTTGACGGTTTGTTGTAGATGCTATTATCTTCTGCCTCTGTTCTTTATCTATCAACATTCCAAACTTTTGACTGACATTTTCGATCTTTCCACAATATTTTCCTCTAATGTTCTCACAGTACAGTTGTTTCTCTGCAATGACTGCCATATTTCACAGAATATTCTTACACTAATCTCACATCACCCGGTCAAGAGTGAGCAGGTGAATGAGTTACCTGGCTTGCGTCATCCCTTAAGTATTGTAAATCAATACAACAATTTGTCTCATGCTTAAGGCAAATGTCCACAACAAAGTTCACAACACAAACAGCAACACCAGTTCAAAGCATGGCTGTAATAAGTGGGAAAATAACCATGTCCAGAACAAGTATCCATGAGCGAGTCCAGTACTCTTAGCACAATGTACAGTCAGCAACACAGTACATACCCAGAACTTGAAAGTACAGTGACGAATGATCTGTTGTCTAGTAGCAGCCATTATATAGCTGCCCGTTGTTCGGGCCGGCATTGTTGGGACTGACAGTACCACAAAGGTCAAATTAAACTCACTGGATGTGATTATCCGTGTTGGCATCCCCCAGTTTGCAAGATAATGCACTTGTTTTAAATAATGATGTCCCATGTTAATTTTGTCCACATATACATACAAAATAACCTATATGATGATGATGTTAATTATGTCAGTAGTGTACTCATTTGCCCAGAAACACAAAAATATTTGCTGCCAGGTGGAGTCGAATCCGCGAACCTTTCAATACGAATCCCATCTCTTACCACTGAGCCAAACACCGCTTCCTAAACACACTGTCACAGGGACAATTGATAAGCCGTGTACAGTGATACATCCTTATCAAAATTCCTTTTATTTCCTAAACGCTTGGCCATCTGGAGTTCCCACTTGGAGCACTTTCATGTGACAAGTAGGTGTCCTCTCCCTGTGAGCTGCATGTTGTGCTCCAGGGGGTCCACAGTTTGGTGTTGGCTGTTCATTCTGATGGCCAGATGGTTGGCAGCCATACCAATGTAAAAAGTTGTGCAATTATTGCAGTAGAGTTGGCAAATCATATGGCTACTTTTTCATAGGCAGCCCGGCCCCTGGCGGGATAGGATAAGACTACGATGGGACTGGAGGAGGAAGTGTTAAGTGGGTGAATTGGGCAGGTCTTGCATAAGCATCTAGCACTGGGATATGATACCTGTGGTAAAGGGTTGGGATTCCGAGAGGTTTAGCAATGGACTAGGATGTTGTGTAAGTTAAGTGGGAGATGGAACACTATTTTAGGAGGGGTGGTAAGGATCTTGGCAATTTTTTTTCAATTATTGTTAAGTATTCAGGTACAAATAGTGTATAAGTTTATGTATAATAATGGCATCCACTCAGAAACTTCTCTATAAAATGTAATTTAAAGAATGCAATGGAGCTAAAATGAATAATAAGTAGGTTATGCAAAAGTTCAATACCAGCCCCCACAGTTGTGGTCCCCAAACTTCCAGCTGCAACAGCCACCGCGAGGGCAGCCTCCGCCCTGGCAGCAGCCACTGCCTCTTCATAAGGTGGTGGTGCTTCACCACGGGGAAAGTAACCGGCACCATTGCTCGAGGAAGATCCCGGTGGTTTCCACAGTGGATAGTGAGCACCATTTTCTTCATTTCCATAACGGAATTCCAAATGGTGGTGGTGGTGATGGTGGGGATCTGCTGTTGCAGCTGATCCTAGGTAACTACCTACACTGCCTGGCAAGTAAGCAAGGCTTCCTGCAATATATCCAATACTGCCTAAGCTGCGTTCATCTTCACTTAGCTGTCTGTTCTGTCGTCCTGAAACAATAAAATCCTGTATCTAAACCAATGCAAAAAAGAAAAATACTGCCATTGTTAAGTAATTTGTGTAGCAATACTGCTGGAAAATGTCTCATACAGGCTACAGTATTTTTAAAATTAACTTTTCACTTAATTAAATGTTACTCGCTTCTGGAGAGAATGCAGTTGAATTCTAAAACAGAGAGTCAATGTAATCTCTGTTTTTCAATGTGAATACCATAAATAGTTCTGAATATGATAACAATTGTCAAATACAACTCTAAAATGAATACTTAAAGTAAACCTTCAAATATCAACAAATTATGTAAATGTGAGGGATTGCTTCAGTGTCATCACTGGGCCTGTTCTTACTGCTAGGAGATGATATTTTTTTTAATTTTTTAAACCTGTCTGCCACTCAGTGTCTCTATATTAGGAGTAAAAGACAAGGTAAGGCTTCGTTTTATTTATTTATTTTTATTGTACACCTAATCCAACAATCCTTATTGGTTTTCCCATACCCTCTGGTCAAGTGCCTGGATGGTTCCTATTAACATGTTTTGGCGTCTATCTTCTTACACTGTGAATTTATCATCATCATTAATAATTATTTTCTCGGTGAGTTTTGAATTTACTCTATGACCTTTTCAATTACAACTGAATTAGAATTAAATAATCTAATAATGGAAACTGTAGGTTGATACTCAACAATACTATTAAGACAGTTCACAACTCACCACAAAAACATAACAACATGTGAAAGGCACATAAAAAAGACACACACATACATGCCGCTGGCCTCTTTCAGAATAAAGAGCAGGCACTCAATCGCACAGGCACGCTTCACAGTCACACAACTGCCCTCTCTGGGTGCCACACTCTGAATCCAAAATTAAATTCAGAGTGTACAGTTAAATACATAGCAGATTAAGTAGTTATTTGTTATGGTCTACAAGCCAGACTAGATTACATCTATTTTTCATTCCAGTTGATTCACACTGAGATTCTCTTGGATTTACATGTCAGAAAACAAGATACACAATAAATTCTTACAAAATGAGATCAGATATGTAAGTGCCCTTGTGTATGTGGAATCAGGAAGAAAAAAATCTTAAGAATATTTACATTTTAAAAGACATGAAACTTATTATTACACTGGTCAAAACAATTAGGGGATCAGTTGAGATATCTAAGTTCTGAAGTATTGTCACCGGCAGAATGAATTAAAATGCAGAATGAAACTTTCACTCTGCAGCGGAGTGTGCACTGATATGAAACTTCCTTGCACATTAAAACTGTGTGCCGGGAAGTGAACTAAAATGGCTTGACAGTTCTACAGAATGGAGACAACATTATGGCAACAAATTTGCAGCATAGGTTTCGGTGTTGACTTGAGTTTACTCCACCAAATGAATTACACAAGCAGTTTGGTTCAGATAGTATAGTGAGCAGGCAGTGCAACACAACAAAGTGACTTACACAAAGCTAAGGTGTAGAGAGCCATAGGATGGTAGGAAGCTAGACAAACATTGCGTGACGCAGCTGCAGCTATTGGAGTGTCCCAAAGTGTTAGTTCCAGGACATGGACACAATTGCAGACAACAGGAACCATTAAAAAATGGCAAGCCAAGGTCATCTACACAACATCACCAAGATATGACTTATCTCTGGTTAACAGCCCGTCAAGACAGGAGGCGGCATGCAACTCTGCTGCAATGCACCCTCCACACAGCAACAGGATGTGCAATATCAACTCAAACATTTCTAAAATTGCCTTTGAGAATGTAGCCTCTACACACAGAGGCCTGTGGCATATGTCCAATTAAGACCACAACACTGTTTAACCCACAGGGCAAAGGAACATCAGAATTGGAGTCTTAATGAATATCACTGGGTTCAGTTTACAAATGAGTCAAGATTTTGTGTTCAGCCTGACAATCGTCATTCCCTCATCTGGAGAGAACAAGGAACTCTTAACAATCTTGCTTATGTGCAGAACGGTGGACGAACGGTGAGAGCAAGGGTCAGGTTAGTACAGAAATAAAACTGAACACAATATTGACAGTTGTGAATATTATATACAATAACATACATCAACTACTTCTACTAAGAAATTCATCACTGGAGTAGAAGGATTAGCCACCAAAAAATCCTTTACAATCTTTTCAAATTGAACTTTATTGTGAGTTAAATGTTTATGGTTGCTGGCAAATGACAAATGTCATTAGAAAATAAATGAATTGGGAAGCAGTAGTTAGTATCCCCAGTTTCTTAAACAGCTATCTGCATGATGCTCTTGAATTGACATTGGAAATTATATGTATCACACATTTTTTGGGCTCTGGAAACTTTAGCTTAGCCTGATGATTTACCGCAGAAAATAGTCCCTTATGACAGTATGGAGTAAAAGTAAACATAATATGCTAGCATTTTTATTTTTATATCTCCCGTGTCTGACAATATTCACATAGAAAATAGGGACTTGTTCAGGCATGCGATTACTTCTCTGAATGGTCCTCCCAGTTATATTTGTTATCAAGCTGTAGTCCCAACAATCTGATGCTGTCAACTTCTTTCATCTTCTTGTCGTCATACTTTACACATATACTGGCAGGAAACCTTTCATAAGTCATAAACTGCCAATAGTATGTTGTTTGAAGGTTTAGTGACAATTAGCTAGGATCCATTGATTTAATCCATGAAAATTTCATCAGCTGACCTTATACTTGATTATTTATTGTAATGTTTGTGTCATCTGTAAATAAAACAAACTTGGTATCTAGTAATGTTGCTTAAACAAAGATCCATCATATTGTATTGGTGTGGTGTCTGTTCTTTTGGATGTCTGAAAGAACAGACACCACACCTGCTTCGCAAACAAATAGCATTTGCAAATGATAGTTAAAAGAAGAAAAGGAAGAAGGATAGGAAAGAAAGGATTGACAGTGGCCGACAACGGCATTAGCATCAGTTATTTCACCACAGATGCGGTCATACGTCCGACCTCGCACGGGAATCCGTAATGACGAGTGTGAGAGAGCATGGACAATAGTGGCACTACAAACATAGCGTGCGACTTGTGAGAATTTGAGATGGACGGGAGGCGAGCACAGGTGGCCAAGTGATTAAGACGACCGCTGGCCCGAAGCAGGAGACCCGGGTTCGATTCCCGGTCCGGTTCACATTTCACTTGTCGCCATGCCCAAAATGTGGCCACTGCCAATCCTTTTTTTTTCCCTTCCTTTACCTATCATTTGGAAAAGATCCATCACAGAACTCCTGCTTTTTCTCGTATTATCAATGATCTTCCATCATCGCCAGTATTAACATCTAGCAAAAGGAACTGTAGGCCATAGTCTGAAAGGCTACTTATTATGGGTTGTATCAATGGCTCTCTTTGAGACCTTAACTATCCTAGTCGAAAAGTTAACAGTAGAGATTAATGACAATGCTACTGACTGTATATTTTTTTACTGGCAGAGTTTTCAAGAAAGTCTACATTAAAATCACTAGCCAACACTAATTCTTTCTTCATGTTGTCAATTAGGCCAATAGAGCTTCAAAGTGATATATGAACAGATTACAGTTACCATTTGGTACTCTGTACACACTCACCGCTTAAACATTACTAAGGGAACATGTACACTAACTTCCTCCAAGCAATTTAATTCAGAAAATAATCTACCTCTGGACACTTCCCAACTAATTAAAATTCTTGTTTAATATTTTCACGTTACAAATTGCAGGTGGTCGGAATTCGAAGGCTGGTTGGTAATAGAGGACAATACACCTACAACACTTTTATTGCAAACACAAGCGTGCACTCAGTACAGACTGACTCCTGCTCGGAGTGTTCCACTATTTATACACAGAAAGAATTTTCTGGAACTTACAAGTACATCAAACATAAGAAACATGTAGAACATTCTAGAAATAGTAAATACAAAGAAATAAATTTTCTTCTGCCTGTGGGGGGATTTGAACTGCAGAACGCAAGCACAATGATTTGCAATGCTAACCACTGCACCATGCATATTGTCAGAAGACTCGCGGCATTGCTCCCCTTTCTGAAAGAAGAGCAACCCACTGTTAAATCCACTTTGCAATCAGCTGCAGGGTCCTGGATCTTGTCATGGGTCCTCTTTATGGCAGTTTCAGAGAATCCTTCCCTTGTGCCTGCATGCCTTCCTTGCACTGACGATGACTGGCACCCGATCCTCCTATCGTGGCTTCATCACTACCATAGAGGTCTTCAGAGTCCTTGAACAAGGGTCCTTTTCTGTCTCTTTGTTCTCTGGGATTGTTGTAAGGTTTCAAACGGAGGACATACACAATGTCTCTTCGTTTTTGTTATTTTGAGGATGGCTGTCAATCCTCGACTTAGTATGTGATGTCTGACAGGCAGCGTATGACACGATACAGACCAAAGTATCACTTCAGTGACTTTTACAATAGCCCAACTTTCCGTACAGGGGTAAAAATCCATACCAGATATCCTGGGCTATACACAACATGTCGGTGCTTGTCGTTATACCGCTGACGATCCTTCTCCTGGGTATTCAGTGTTTGTATGCGAGCCAACTGTCTTGCTTCTTCGACCCTGGTGATGAGCTGTTTCACATAGTCATCCTGAGTATCATCCAGTTGGAACAAAAACAGCATATCCATTGTACTCTCAGCCTCACGGCCATGGAGCAGGAAAAACGTCATTAAGCCTATGGTGTCTGGCCTTGCTGTATTATAAGCAAACGTCACGACTGGCAGTATTGTATCCCAATCCTTCTGCTCAACATCGACTTACATCGATGTAAATGTCTTGTTAAAACGTTCTGTAAGACCCTTTGTCTGAGGCTGGTAGGCAGTTGTTATTTTGTGCACAATGTCACGTTTTGACATGAATACTTGTCATCGATCATGCTGTAAGGCACACACACAGCCGATAACATACGTCAGAAGTCGGCCGCGAGAGTGCGCCGCAGGAAAATGCGGCAAACGCCAGAGCACGCCACGGGCGGGTCAATGACCCAAACAGCGCGGAGTTGTGCTCTGCGCGCAGTGTGTTGTTTACAAGTTACGAGCTCACTTCGCGGGTACTCGTACAGCCAGTGCACGCCAGTGTTCTGTGTAACAGTGAGAGAGTTGTTTTCCGTGACCACAACATTGGCGACGAGTGCGGTATTTTTTTGTTTTCCTCCGCGCGTTTTCCGTCTGATGTGGTTGTTCGTCTTACACAATGTCTGCTGGTTCTTCCGATGAGATTCTGTGTCGCCTCGTCGAACAACAAGAGGTTTTTGCATCGGCGATTCACGCTCAGAACCAGGTATTACAATCTCTTGCTACAGCCTTGTCTAGTGGGTCCCAACCCCCGTCCACCCCACAAGTTGTTTCGCCCCCCGCGCCCCCTCTGTCTTATCCGCCACCTTTTCCGGCGTACGACGAGTCCGTCGAAGAGTGGGACGCTTATGAAAAACGGTTAAGACAACATTTTCAAGCTTTTGGCTCGTCTGATGGCACCCTATGTCGTGCGTTATTCCTGTCGTGGCTGTCGCCTCGTCTGTATCAGCTCCTTTGCCAACTCGCCCCCTTGCAGGATCCTGCGTCGCTGTCTTTCGATCAAATGTGCGGCCTTTTTTCACAATATTACCGCAAACGGACTCATGTGATAGCGGCCCGTGTTGAGTTTTACCGCTGTACAACAGTCTTACCGGGCGTGGGCCGCGGACCTCCACGGTTTAAGCCGTCGTCGTCATTTTGTTACGGATGTGCATAAAGAATCGTATGCCGATCATATGGTCCGGGACGCTATTATTCGGCTCGCTCCCGATCGCGAGGTTCGCGAACGCGCTCTCCTGTGCGAAAATCCTTCGCTTTCAGAGGTCCTTAACATTGCACAGTCTTTCGAGGTTTCGCGGGCGGCGGGCCACCAAATTGAGGCTTGGTGTGAGGTGGCGGAAATCCAACCCACTTCTTCCCCGTTACAGGCAGGGTCGCAAAGGGATGACGTGGTCGCGGTAGTCCGCGCGCAGCCTCGGCGCCGGAGCGATCGGCCCGTTGCACGGCAGCGGAAACTCAGGCCAGGCGGCGTGCAGTCACGCGACCGGAAAATGCTTCCTTCTTGTCCCTCCTGTTTTGTCAATCATGATAGACCTGACTGCCCCAAGCGGTGGTCCACGTGTCATCAGTGCCACAAGAAAGGTCACATTGCTTCTGTTTGTGCCTCCAAAATCCAAGATTCCGACGCAGAGATGGACGTAAATTGCGTCTCAGCGATTTCGGTTGCACCCAACAAGCTCTTTATTGACATCACTGTTTTCCACAAACAGTTGCGTATGCAAGTGGACACAGGCGCGGCCGTCACCTTATTGAACTCAAAGACGTATTTGGATCTGGGTTCTCCCTCTCTCTTACCGGTGTCACGGAAATTGGTCAGTTACAATAAACAAAATATTCCGATCCTGGGACAGTTCTCAGCGCCTGTTACATACAAATCTGTCACTCGTAGGCTCACTTTCCTTGTTGTAAACAATGCTCACATAGACAGCTTGTTTGGTCTTGACGCCTTTCAGGGGTTTGGGTTCACTATTTCCGACGACGTCAATATTGTCTCTGACCAGGTGCCTTTCCCGCAACTGGACTCTTTACGCACCGAATTTTCGGCACTGTTTTTGGCGGGGTTGGGCTGTGCTAATAATTTCCAAGCCCACATCACCTTGAAGCCCTCCACCAGGCCCCGCTTTTTCCGCGCTCGGCCGGTTCCGATTGCACTCCGTGACCACGTCAAAGCGGAGCTGGACCGCCTGGAGGAAGCTGGGGTGGTAAAACGCATTCCGTCTAGTGAATGGGCGACTCCCATGGTCATTGTAAAAAAACCGTCGGGGCGGTTGCGCCTTTGTGGCGATTTCAAACGTTCCGTGAACACCCAATCTATCATCGACACTTATCCATTGCCACGCCCAGACGAGCTTCTTGCGAAATTGGCGGGTGGACAATATTTTTCAAAGATAGATCTCTCTGAGGCGTATTTGCAAGTTCCCCTCGATGCTGACTCTCAACGTCTCTTGGTCCTGAACACGCCCTTTGGTTTGTACCAATACTTGAGGTTCCCTTCGGGGTGGCCAGCGCTCCAGCAATTTTTCAGCGTTTCCTTGAACAACTCACACTGTCTGTGCCCGGTTGTGTTAATTATCTCGATGATATAGTAGTGTCCGGGTCCTCGGCCGATGAACATTTACGCAACTTACGGGCACTGTTCACAGTACTACAGGAGGCGGGGTTGACGTGCAACCTGGAGAAATGCCACTTTTTTCAGCCTTCTGTTACGTTTTTGGGGTTTGAGGTTTCTAGTGAGGGCAGCAAGCCCCTCCGTCAGAATGTCTCTCCCGTGTTGGCTCTCCCTCGGCCGACTTCAATCAAGGACCTGCAAGTGTTTTTAGGAAAGGTCGCTTATTATCATAAATTCTTGCCCGGGGCTTCATCTATTGCGAAACCCCTGCATGACCTGCTGCGCAAAGGGACTTCCTTCCATTGGTCATCGGCCTGTGAAACAGCATTTTGCACATTAAAGGAGCTGCTGCAATCGGCTCCCTGCCTCGTCACCTATCAACCCGGCCTCCCCCTTGTCTTGGCAAAGGACGCCTCTCAACATGGGATTGGAGCAGTGCTCGCTCATAAATATCCAGACGGATCTGAGCGACCGATCGCTTTTGCGTCTAAAACGCTCACTCCGGCCCAAACCAGATATTCGCAAATTGAGAAGGAGGCCCTTGCTATTGTCTACGCTCTGAAGAAGTTTCATGTCTTTCTGTATGGCGTCAAATTTCATCTCGTAACTGATCACAAGCCACTGGTTTCTCTCTTTCACCCCTCGGCGTCACTACCGGACAAGGCCGCTCACCGTCTTCAGCGTTGGGCGCTGTTCCTATCTCGATATAACTATGCAATACACTTCCGCCCTACATCCAAACATGCCAATGCGGATGCGCTCTCCCGGCTTCCGGCTGGACCAGACCCAGACTTTGATCAGGAAGAATTGCTGTGCTTTCATGTCGACTTAGCCGCTCAGCAAGCAGTGGATGGTTTTCCAATCACGGGTGCCACGGTGGCTTGGGCTAGTGCCACAGACCCGGTCCTCCACAAGGTGATCCGTCTGGTCCAGCAGGGCTGGCCTGAGACTCCGCCGAAACGGGCATCGGACCCCCTCAGAAACTACTATGCATTTCGACACCGTTTTTCTGTTGTAGATGGCGTGCTTCTCCTTGATTCTGAGGATTCCTCTCCTCGGGTCATCATTCCATCGGCCCTCCGCTCAGAGGTCCTCAAGCTGCTTCACGCCGATCATTGGGGGGTATCTCGTACTAAGGCATTGGCCCGCCGCCATGTGTTTTGGCCGGGCCTGGCCAGCGGCGTGTCTCGTATGGTTACCTCGTGCTCGCTCTGTGCGCAACATCAAGCCTCCCCTCGGGCAACATTCGCCCCATGGCCTCAACCTTCGCAGGCCTGGGATCGCCTACATATTGATTTTGCGGGCCCCTTCCTTAATGCCTATTGGTTGCTGGTTATTGATGCCTTCTCTAAGTTCCCTTACGTGGTCTGTTGTCTTTCAACCTCAGCCACGGCCACGGTTGCCGCCTTGTCACGCATTTTCTCGATTGAATGCCTTCCCACTACAGTGGTGTCCGACAACGGTCCTCAGTTTGTTTCACGCGAGTTTGCCTCCTTCTGCAACACCCGAGGTATCCGCCATGTCCTGGCCCCACCCTTCCATCCACAGTCAAATGGGGAGGCTGAAAGATTTGTTCGCAACTTTAAGACCCAGTTAAAAAAATATGTGGCTCGGTACCCTTCTGATGTCGCCCTCGATCGATTTCTCTCCTCTTTTTGGTTCACCCCGTTTGGCGACAAGAGTCCTGCGGAACTTCTCCATGGCCGGCAGCCCCGGACTCTGCTTCATCTCCTGCATCCGAGCCCGGGACATTCGTCTGTGTCTCCATCTTCTCGCTTCCGACCAGGGATGGCTGTCTGGGCATGTGGGTTTGGACGTCGACCGAAATGGATTCCTGCCATCACCACCAGATGCCGCGGCCGCCGTCTCTGCGACATACACACATAAGACGGCATCACTGCACGTCACCACGACCAGCTGCACCTGCGTGTGGAAGAGCGGGAGCTCCCCATCCCTCAGCCGCTGCTCCCGCACCAGTCTGCTCCACTAACCAGACCACAGGCCGAAGAGAGGTTCCTGCCGTTACCTGCAAGTTGTCTGCCTCCGCCAGGGACTGACCCAGGACCCTCCCCTCAAGGACCTACACCTTTGCGGGTACAGCCAACACCCATGCTGGATTCATCTCCTCCTGATGCATTGCTCCCTTCGGGTCCACCATCACCAGGTCCGGGGACTGAAGTGGAGATGGAGACCGAGCCACCATCACTGGTCCTGCCATATGGGTTGTCGGGGGAGGGGCGCCGACGCTGCCCGCGCCCCAAGTACTTCCGACCCTACGCAACGGTGCCTGCCCGCAACCTCAGTCAGAGCCCAACAAATGACGAGGTCATGGATATTGCTCACATCCGAGCCTCCCCAAGGGGAAAGGAATGCTGTAAGGCACACACACAGCCGATAACATACGTCGGAAGTCTGCCGCGAGAGTGCGCCGCGGGAAAATGCGGCAAACGCCAGAGCACGCCACGGGCGGGTCAATGACCCAAACAGCGCGGAGTTGTGCTCTGCGCGCAGTGTGTTGTTTACGAGGTACGAGCTCACTTCGCGGGTACTCGTACAGCCAGTGCACGCCAGTGTTCTGTGTAGCAGTGAGAGAGTTGTTTTCCGTGACCACAACAGATCAGATATCATCACACGTGGTGCACCATGCTTCAAAATAATGTCTTCTACTAGGAATTTTGTGATCTCTGGGCCTTCTGCAGTCGGCAGAGGTTTTGTGACAGCGTAGCGTGTGAGGTAGTCAGTGCAGACTATTATCCATCGGTTACCGGCTGTTGACTTTGGGAATCTACCTGAAAGGTCAATTCCAATACATTGGAGTGGAACTGCTGCTGGTGGAATCGCTACCAGATGACCTGGAGGTAATTGCGGCACATGCTTCCGTTGCTGTCACTTTACAGTGACTTACATAGTGCTTGTCAGATTGGTAGAGACCTTGTCAGTAATACCTGCGTCTGATTCTGTCTAGGTTCTTCACGAATCCCAGATATTGAAGAACCATCCATGCAAATACTTTAGCATAGCAAGCCAGAGGAGCTGGAACACCCAGTAGCCATTTGGGGCACAGTGGATATTAGTTGGTCTTATACAATGTCCCATTTGGTCAGTTCTCCTTTCTCCAAGGCCTCTATAGTTGAAATAATGCTGGATCTTCCGTCTGTTTAACTGTAACGTCACCTAACTCAGTGAGGGCTGAAATTTCATCAATGCTGTTGTGTTCGGCTAATGGATTCCTCAAAAGGCAGTTGGTGTCCTTGTTGTTTGTGCCCATTTTTAATACCACTGTGACATCATACTCTTGGAGTCTTAGTGCCCACCTTGCTAGTGGACCTGATGGATCCTTCAAATTGATCAACCAACATAAAGAATGGTGTCTCTGTGTATCCATTTTCGTTAGGCAGATGATGAGACGATGGCAATGTATTAATTTGACAAATGAAAAACCTTCAGCCGTTATTTTCGAACTTCTTAATTACTAGTTTCGAGAATACATTATTCTCTCCTTCAGACCCTTATAAGATCCATGCAGTAATGCAAAACTAGCCATTCATTATAATACCGCATTACACCCTCTCCAACCAAGATGTAGCCGAAAACTACATCTTAGTGTGAGAGGGGGTAATGCAGTATTATAATGGATGGCTAGTTTTGCATTACTGCATGGATCTTATGAGGATCTGAAGAAGAGAATAATGTATTCTCGAAACTAGTAATTAAAAGCTCCAAAAATAGTAAATACGAAGGAATAAATTTTCTTCTGCCTGTGGTGGGATTTGAACTGGGGACCACGAGCACAGCAATCTGCAATGCTAACCACTGCACCATGCGTGATGTCAGAAGATTCGCGGCAATATTAAGAACAGCAGACTTAAAATTATTGAAGAAAAAAAATTAAGAACCACCACTATGTGAGTGCTGATGTAGTACATGGATTACAATAAATATAAATAAATCAGGTGCACACAAGAAAAATGAAGTACAGATACTTAGGTCCTTTAATTAATAAGGATCATGAACCCAATTTTATCAACCATAAACATGAGAAAACCGTTCAAGCTCTACACTGTAAAGTATTGCAAGGAAGAGAATGATGAAAAATACTGTATTATTATTCCTTCTGTTTGTGCATGGACAAGGGTAAGGGAGGAAACACGAGGCATCTAATGCCAGATGGTGTGTGGGTGTGCATCTCAGTCTATCCCCACACATTCCAAATCCTCCCTCTACCACCAGCAACCATCCACAAAAGAGCACTCCCCTTGTCACCCAGTATTACCCAGGACTAACTACTAAATTCCATCCTTCACCAAGATTTTGATTTTCTGTCCTCACACCCAGAAATGAGAGGCCTCCTGCCCAAGATCCTTCCCACCCTTCCTAAAGTGGTGTTCCGCTGCCCTCCCAATCTCCATATCATCCTAGTCCATCCCTATGCCACCAGAAAACCCAGCCCACTGCCACGGGGATAATATCCCTGTGGAAGACCCCGTTGCAATATCCATCCAATCCTGTTCCAGTCATGTCACAGGCTTACCCTACCCTATCAGAGGCCAGGCCGCGTGAGAAAGCAGCCATGTAATTTACCAGCTGTGCTTTGTATGTGTGTGCTTTTTTTTATGTGCCTGTCTCAGCTCATCATCACGTCTTTGGGGTGAGTCATGAACTGTTATATTATATATTGTTAATTTCAACTTGGACTTTCCATTATCATATTTAATTAAAGATTATATAGGCAGTAGACAATCCTCTGAGATACAGAACCAACAGTAATATTCATATTTCAAGTGATACAAAGTCTTGAATGAGTAACACATGCAAATGTCAGCTTGAAAACTGATTATGTTTATAACAAAACAAGTTCCTAACACACCAATAACATTGGTACTACCTTGAAAATTATATAAAATTGTGTGTCATGTGTCTTCAGAGTTTATTGCTGTTAATTGTTCAAAACTGGTCGTCAAAGATGGAACATTATGTATGTTTCAGTCCATAACACAAAAACAGCAAGAGCTTGAAAAGCTAGTGTGAATTCAGTTTTCCATTACACGTTTTTGTAATCCACGCATCTGTCCACTGTATTTTGACATGTTTATCCATCTAGGAATTTCTATTATTCCCTACTTCATAGTCAGCTATATCTCAAATAGTTCCTTTTCTTTGTGAAGTATTGGTAGGAGGATTGTGCAAAGGCACATCAACTATGTAAATACCACTGAAGTATATGTAATATTGTACACAATCATATCCTCTTCATTACCTTTGTTAAATTTAAGTTTCATTGAGCAATTCATATGAAATTGGTTGGGGTATATATCTTGAATTTTTTGTAGGCCATGTATGGTTTTTATGTGTCTTCAGAGTTTATATTATTAAATTGTTATTAATGATCTTGTTGAAAATCCAGTCATATGTTGGAAACAAGAATGAGAAGTCGTCTGTGGCATATGTAACAAACTTAATGGTTGAAAGTAGCCAGTCAGAAAAAAAGCTTGCCATTTGAGACACCTCCGGTGGATGGAATTGCAAACCTCAGTTGAAAAGAACCAGAATTAGTGGCAACTTCAAATACTTGTTGCCTACACTGCCACTGTTGAAGACAAGTGCAAACGTGGATCCAAAATAAAAGTTTACGATTGACCTCCAGCACAATAATTGTTACACTTAAACAGATCTTTGTTAATCACCTTTAAGGCAAAACAAATTAAGTACAGTTTGGAATTAAAAAAATTAGGAAACGCTGTTGATACAATTTCAATAACTTCTTTGTTATGTTACATGTATTTTAGAGAGATAATTAGCATTAAAAATGATGTTCTTGTGAAAATGATTATAGTCTGAAAAACTGCAGTTTGCCATTGATTACCTTTGATATATTGGGATATATGAGACAGTATTAGAAAGAAACTATGAATAATTATAATCAACTAGAGACTCGCACCTGCTTCACAAGGGTTGATTTTATATTCTATATCTATAAAAATCAATGCGTATTTGTCATTTATTGGTTGCTACATTCTACATAATATGATTAAGCACAATGAAATACCATACTTATGGAATACTCAGTGTGTTTAATCCATATATTCATATAAATAGCCTAGTCTATCATATATGTAAAAGCTTACACCTGCCACTTTGAACGAAAGTAGTGTGCCTACTGAAGAAAGAGACAACCATAGGAACACTATTCACCCAAGGAAGGACCCGAACCTCTGATGGGAAGCAACCGCACACTCCGTAACAGGGTGCCTTAGATTGTTTGGCCATTCCACTGCGGCTGTAATTCGTCTATAAAAGTATTGTATGTTTTTTGACAATGATAAGTTATCAATACGTTCAAATGTTTGTAAAGCCTATGGGACTTAACTACGGGGTCATCAGTCCCTAAACTTACAAAACTACTTATGAACTACAAATATCCATGCGTGAGGGGGGATTCGAACCCCCGACCATAGTGATCAATACGTAATATGGAATTTGTATTGTACACGATATTGGTCTTGATTATTGATCTTTGTTTTAGTTCTGTGACTTCACTTGCAATCTTTGGATTCTTTCAATAAATAAATAGTCCAGCACCCATTCAAAGACTGTAACACTTTGAATATGTAATGACTTCGATGTTGACCTCCAAAAATGAGCTAGTCGGTAGGTTTTGAGTTTCTGTGTGGTTTTAAGAGCCATAAGGACTTACTAGATTTATGTATGGAGACTGGATTCATCAGGAGAGAGGTTTGAGGTGTGCACATCAACAATGGGGCTGGTGCAGAAGAGGAGTTTTTGATATATTTGCAATTGTCATGTGAAGTGAAAAATGGGCAAGAAAAGCAGCAATCATTAAGAAAAGGTTTCTGGTAGCAAACTAACTATAATAACATTTTTAAACAATGGAAATACCTTCAAGGATTCAACAATATTTTGGAGAGGTTGGCTGCTTCTCACCACAGAAACGTCCGATGATCTGCAGAAAGGCACACAATTGAATAAACAAAAACAAAGCTTTCTGCTGTTAACCCTTCATCTGCCACAGAGAACACACACACACACACACACACACACACACACACACACACACACACAAAACCAACGGCCGTCTCCAGCCATTGCGGTGTTCAGTAGTTTTGTGCTCTAAAGTCATAAGCAACTGTGCCATTCTGCATCTTAGCCTACTAAAAACCAACACCTCTTTTACAGTAATGTTAAAATTGCAATAAATGGACCAGATACGGTAATGGATTGAGTCCTTTTCTAACTTTTTTTATGCTTTTGTTAGGTTCAAAAGGATGAAACTAATATTATAGAAGGAGACCTTCCAGGTACGAAAATGGTATAAAATAAAGATTTTTGACTTACCTAAAGTACAGGCTGGTCGATAGGAACACTAAACACACACAAAAACACACAACCATTCGAGCTTTCGCCACCAGTGGTGGCTTCTTCGGGAAAAAGAGGGAGGAAGGAGAGGAGAAAGGGAAGGATACGGGTACTCACACATATCCATGGATATGTGTGAGTGTGTGTGTATTTGTTTACCTTCCTTTTTGTCCCCTAAGGTAAGTCCTTCCACTCCTGGGATTGGAATGGCTCCTTTTCCACTTCCTTAAAACCCGTATCCTTCCCTTTCTCCTCTCCTTCCTCCCTCTTTTTCCCGAAGAAGCCACCACTGGTGGCGAAAGCTCGAATGGTTGTGTGTTTTTGTGTGTGTTTAGTGTTCCTATCGACCAGCCTGTACTTTAGGTAAGTCAAAAATCTTTATTTTATACCATTTTTTTATGCTTTTATACTTAGTGCTCCATACATTCCACAGACCCACAATTACCTAATACAGAGTGAACAGACCAAATATATATACTGTATATAATCTTAAACAATGGAAAATTCAGTACGGAATATCAATATTAAGAAAGGTAAAATTTTACATATGGTCTCAGCCGTGTAGTGTGCTGATGTTTACAATGAACTCTGAATGCTCTCTGAGAACTCAACAACATAGAATGAGAGAAAAATTTTCATGCTGACTGTGAAATAAATAATTAATACTGTTCCTGCCCTATGGTTAACATGTTCTCATATGTACCCTTGTCTGGTCAGTAAATTGTCACAAGTGAACATTTTGTTGCCATCATTAGCACACTATGCAGTGAGGATGCAAGTAAAATTTATTCTTATAAAAGGAATAGATTGCAACCCACTGCAACTAAACCTCAGACAGGTGCGACAAGAAGACAATCACAATTACACTTCCTGAAAAACGTATGGTCTTGAGATTACAAGAAGTATGAAGTGACACAATATTATATCCTGATTCAATAAGTCATGAAGGTATTAGGACAAAATGCACTTTAGGTGTCATCAGTTTCTACTTGATGCATAGATGTGGATAACATCAGAATGAATTCCTGTAAAGCATGCACGGTCAGTCAGGTGTGGGTGCAAACAACAGGTGAGAGATCATTCTTGAGTTGATGTACGCACGCATTTTTGCGCGTGCGTTTAGGTATAACGAACCATTTCTATTTCTGCTTGTTAAAAAAAAATCATGAAAGGAAACAACGACCTATTTCACACATTCTGTGAAAACAATTCTGCAAATATGATTGGCTACTGGATTCTATCACCTGATAGGCTAACAAAACTCCCAAGAAAAACTGCTGTCCCCAACATTGGTTGAGCCTGAGCTACAGATGTATCAGCTATTCTGGAGTTAGTTAAGCCATCCAAACCACACAGTGAATTGGTGTTTTACACATAACATACCCCTCCCCCTTTTACTTACCTCTGAGTTTGCGCTGCCTAAATCGGTGGACAAGGAAGAAAAAAAGGGACAGGAACAGCACCACAGTGATAGCATATGCTATCAGGCGGAGGCCCAAGTCTGTCGTACTCTCATGATTTGAATCTCCTGATGGCTTCTGGAGTGTTTCAAGAGTATCAAGACAGATAAACTCACAGCACGAATTTCCCAGCCGAAAGGATTTGCAATCCTGAAATGAAAAAGTGCATTAAAATTTTAAAACTGAATTACTGCAGGGAACATTTCACACCTGATGTTGACCTAAACCTTCAGTAGATCGTCTATCTTGGACTTACACAGAAAACCTATTAACTCATAGAATTACTACTATTTTATTGCATTATTAAGAAGAAAACCTTCTTTCTTAAGAATCAGTGTGACAATGAGATGTAATGACCTATGTCCTATACTCTGGTGAGAATAAAATACAAAAATATACATTGGCAGAAAATTATTGTACATGTGAAAACCTTAACAGTTTTTTCTGAGAAACTGTGTTTTTCAATACAAGCTGACATATCATTAAGATCATGAGAACATTGACTTCATCCAGATTGTGAGAAGAAATCCAATTACCAAACAAGCTATTCAGAAGTGCTTATTTTCCCACTCTATTTTCTTTGTTTTTTAATTATTCATGAAAGTGCCACTACTGTTTTTAATGCAAACTGATCCATTTACATTCACCCATGCACTTAGTGAGCCCCATGATTTAATGAAGAAATACTAGTCATTTGAAACATTGATCATTTGCAATGAAGATTTTGTTTGTTATAAATGTGTCATTACTTTTTACAATACAAACTGACCACTTTACATTCACCCATCCAACCAATGAGCCTCACAATTTAATTAAAAAAATATTAATAACTTGAAACATTGATCATTTGGAACATAAATTGCTGTATATAACACACACACACACACAAGGGTGTAGTGAAAATTACACATTTCATCACAACAGCTTGCATCTCTTGCTGTCCTAATGTGCCACTGCCAAAGTGAGCAATGTCATTGCACTTAGATAAATGACTCGTGCTGCTTCATTCTGAACGTGCCTCACAACACTGCTGACATTACTGTGTGAAAACACATTAAATACACCTCTTGCTTTATTCTACACCTTTACCCATTCCCGCCCTTCCATCACTGCATCTCTCATCCTTTTGCATGCTATGTCAGATAGCTTGGTTATTTCTACCCTCACTCCTACCCTGCATCCTTCCCCCCTAACTGAACAGATGAGTATATCTACTGGTTTTACACCAATCAAAACTTCTTTCCTCTCTCTCTATCATTGAAGATTTCCCACAGTGCCATAAAACTAACCGTACTTGGCAGTATCTTTCTAATATCACCTCAACTATGGCACATCTGTATTTACAGCACAAAGCCACCATTTGTTGCTCTGAAGTGTTGAATGTTTGGTGGCAATCAATCTTCATAATGCACTTGTTATGTCTTAAGATCACTGGTGCTTCAGTATAGCTGTGGTATCTATCATCACAATCACAGAATTTTAAGGATTATATAATCTGCATAATATTGCCAATTGCCCCGTCTAGTGAATACTTCTCATATCACATCCAAGCAAAATTTGGTAAAAGTGCAGTTTATGAATCCACGAATGGTGCTATATCTGGAGACATTGGTAACGGCGCGATGAATGATGCAGATAAGCGGCCAATCAGGAGTTGTGATTCATGTGTAGTGAATGTGGAGTCAGTTTTAATATTTCTGTCTGGCATTTGTGTGCAGCATTTTTGCTAGTGACTTTGCAATGATTTTCACTGATTGTGTCATTACAGTTTATAAGATTTGTTAAATTTAACTACATTTATGTAGTTTTTCATATATCTCAATATGTTGTGCTATTTTTAATGTTTCGAAACAGAATGAATTTGGTTGATATTTGGAATCTATGACAAATTTGTGGGAATTAATTAACGCTTTTCCTGCTCTATGGTTGACAGGTTCTTGTATGTACCCCTGCCCGGTCAATAAATAAGCACTTTAAGACAAGATATGTTGACGTAAAGTACCGAGAAGTGCTATTTACGTACAGTAAAATTTAACCAATCCGTGTCATTTACAGCATGTCGACTTCAACATTCGCACAAGATATGAAAAAACATGTTAACATTACGTTTCAATGTCTTTGTTTTCAAAATGAATCACACGATTTGTATGGGAAACATAATACACTCCTCGTTTCTACACTACTTTTCTGTCAAGGTTTAATACATACTCGCAAAGTAAATTGAAATACTTGAAAATACTTGAAATACTTGTGTGTCTCTCTCTCAAGTAATACGACTGATAATAATGTTTCCAGTGCATTGGAATAAGTGAATAATGAATCTTATTAAAATTAGTGTTCACTTCCCGAAGAAAAAACCACATTATGTCCATACAAAAAGGCTGCAAAAGTCTTGCAATCACCATAATTAAAATCACTGGTGAAAATAATGTTGACCACATAGTATGACCAGAATGCAGCTTTCACAGGAAAAAGACTATATCCAAGAGACATTTTTTTGTCATGGTCTTATGCTCAACCTGCATTACAGAACGTAAAAGTAAACTTCATGACTGAACTGCAACATGTTGATATAAAAAAAATCTTTACATCCACTATGCCAATTTTTTTACAAACAATAAAGAGTGAAGCTATTTCTTATTGGCCGGGCAAATGGCACTCCCGATTGGCTCTGGCGCCATTACCAACGTCTAAACATGTAGCAGCATTCACGAACTCATAAACAGCACTTCAGCCCAAAATTTTATTTGTAGCAGCAGTGATGTAGTGGGCTGATGTTATTAGTGACCACAGAATGTTCTTTCAAAACCCAGTTCCATTGAATGAGGACATAATTTTTGTGTTGTCCACAAAATAAATAATTAATGCTGTTCCAGCCTAATAGTTATTTCTTTTATGTACTCCTGTCTGGTCAGTAAACCAAACACCCTTGTAAAAGGAATATTTTATATCAACAATAATACGTAGTAAGTAGGAGGTCCTGGGTTCAAATCCCAGTCACAGAAAAATTTTTAATTCAATGCCTCTCAATATGTTTAATAGGGAATATTTTGTTGCCAACATTAACAGCTGGAGGATCACAGTGTGCTTTACAGTTAAATTGCATGGAGTGCAAGGATGTACAAAGAAATAGAACCATTCTAGAAATGTATACTGTATATCACTGGTGTCAATTGAAGTCCAGTATACAACCCATTGGCTTTGACCAGTGATGTCATATCTGAGTTAAAGACAATAGTTTGTTTACAAGCATAACATAGATTAAGATTTTGTGTTTAAAAAGTGATCTAGTTGGTATATCTATGTAGTGTATTTTGTGAGACTCAGGTATGATGTCATTGGTCAAAGCCAACAGGTTGTACCTTGGTCTTCAATTATGCCTATCATTGGTACAAAAAATGTGGTGCACCAGGCTGATGTTCACAACAAAATGTTTGCTTCACCAGGATAACTGAATGATTGAATGGACAAGAGTACACACAAGAACTTGTTGAGCATCCAACAGGAACAACAGGGAAAGTGTATGGTCAACACAAAAGATTATCCCCTCATTCTATGTGATTGGGACTACAAAGAGTACTCAATGGTCATTGCAAACACCAGCACACTTTGCCACAGCTGCTGTAATTTTATCGAAAATGTTATCACACAAAAGTTAATGGAAAGCAACAAACACATATTTAAACCAAGTAAACAATATGGGCACTGTCCAAAATAAAAAACAAAATAGTTTGCCTTTGCTGCACTAAACTCCACTGCATTCTATTATTGGCAATACAGAAAGACCCGATATCACCTGCCTACTTAGTGCTAATTACTTTCGCGTGATGTATTTCACACTATTCCAATCACGTATCACATTAAACAACATTATAAAAATCCAAAAAAGAATTGTCCATATAATATGTAATGCTGGTCCTATAGAACACTGTTGCCCCCTTTTTATAAAACTTAAGATCTTAACAATAGTGAATCTATACACACACACACACACACACACACACACACACACACGAGTCTGCTCTCTTTGTCAAGAACATCATCAATGAATGTGTTATCAGAGAAACAATTCACACTCACCATGTCAGAAACAAAGTAAAAATAGACATCACAAGACAAAGGTTGGCATTTAATGGGAACACCCATAAATTAAATGTCCCTCAACATTTTTAATAAATTTCAATTTGCTGCTCGATCCTAACCATTTAAGAAATTCAAATTAAAGTTATATGACTGGCTGTCAAAGAACCAGTACTACAATATAAAAGAATTCTTTGATACGGATGGTGACAGTATTATAATATAAGATGATATCAACTATTATGATAGCACACTACAAAAAACTTAATTTGTGCATTTTTTATGAATATTAATTATAGTGTATTATAACAAATGTACAAAAGTAACTACATGAGCACATTTCAAACATTAATTGTAATTTTTATGTCAAATTATTTTTTTGTAAAAGCCTATTCAACTGTATGTCATCAATGGCAATAGAGAATAAAAATAAATTTTAAAAAATGTATACTTGACCCATGATGTTATGAACTAAACAAAAAAAGAACACAGCAAAAAAGACATTCAGACATACAAAAAAACTTCATCAAATAAAACTTTCCTTTACGCAAAAGGACACATTATTTTGCCACAAAGTTCTTGCGAAGCAATAGCCATTACTAATGATCAAATTTTCAAGTAATTAATGTTTTTAAATCGAAACATGGGTTTCAGATAGGTGGGTGGGAGAATGTAAATTAATGTTTGTTTGTAAAAAGTAATGACATATTATTTCAAAAGAAACAGTGGGTAAAACTTTACAACACTTCTCACTGGGCTCCAGTGTGTATGTTGGCAACAGATGAACAATTAAGTGTAGAATTTCATTAATATTTTTCACAGAGTAAGTGTTATTGCTGCTCGTTTCACTTGCAGCCTAATTAATACTGTACCTGCTCTATGGTTGACAGGTTCTTGTATGTACCCTTGTCCTTTCAGAAAATAATAATTTTCATTTTAATTGAAGTTGTCAAGACAAAACTTTTATTTGTCATCTGAGTTGTGTCATTAACCATTGGTGCCAACATAAGCACTGGAGCCTGGTGAAAAGCGTCGTACAACTTAACCAAAAAATTGTCACTGTTTCAAGTCGTCCAACATAAAATGTCACCATAAGGGTCAAAGTCTACAGGGGGTACCCCGTGCTTCAGTTGATCCTTTTACCATTCTTGTTTAAAAACTTTCTTGCATCAGTGATACTCTTGCTCATATATTCCTCAAACTGTTAAAAACACTTCTCATAAATATTACCCCTATATATTACAATTTTGATAAATTTAACACATTTCATATAAATATTTACCCCAGCCATGTGAAAACCATAAACATGAAAATGAAAGACAATGTCAAAAATGACCTACTGAAGGCAACAGTGCAAACAAAATAAACAACGGAAGACCATACACTATTGCAATCAGAACGTGAATAGTAGATTATTTTTAGAAAAGGGAAGGAAGGTTAAACCTTAACATCCTGTCAACAGCTTGGTCATCAGAGACGAGCTATTGCTCGGAGTTTTGGGTAATAATGGAGAAGGGAATCGGCCGTGCCCTATTGAAAGGAACCTTGCTGACATTTGCCTCGAGTGATTTAGAGAAATCATGGAAAACTGAAATCTAGATGATGGCTAGAGGTTGATTTAAACCACTGTCCTGCCGAATGCGAGTCCAGTGAGTTACTACTGCGCCACCTCGCTTAGTATTATTTTTTAGAGAAAAATGTTTACTTACCTTCATGCTACATACTTATTTTGCAGGTGTGGGTAGGAGAGGTACTATAAGGAGGAATATGTTTAGGACTATCACAAAAATTAATCTCAAAATAACTAAAGATTTACGTCTTTAAATAACAATGTATCAATGCAAATTCATAGGCGACTTCTATGTATAAATTGTAGTGGCCTGATACAAAGCGAATTTCATCTAGGGTATGAAACTGCTAGCTGTTCAGGAGACAAAAAAACAAACCTGTGGCGGGGAACAAAGAACTGCCTTGCACCATTTTGGGCTTCCACTGTCGCAAATGCATAACGTACACGAATCTGGCCCCGGAACGTAATGAAGGCCAGGTGCAATAATTCTTCCGTGAAGGTCAGTGCATTCACCAGTTGAGCCGCCCGAAACTAAACAACCTGAAATATGTCACGTCGGCGTTGGGTAAGTACAATGTGACATTTACTTCTGTTTTGAAATTTACAGCGAAATATAAGTGGGTCTCAATAACAAATTAGATACTTACCTCGTATGGAATATACGATTCCAAACAAAAAGGCGTTATTCTGCATATTTACATTTTGTATCGAGTCATTGTTTGACAAGCGCACGAGGAGTAAAAGTGACCAATTTGCTTCGTAAAACAATTAGTCGAAGTGCAGCATCACTTTCACATAACAGCAATAGGGCTTAGAATGGATACCAGTGAGTACAGCTCCTCCTCCCAGCATCCATAAAGCTTTTCACCCTCAAGGAAAGGAAAAGTTTGCAAATCTGTCAGGTGGTATATAGGTATTATAGTTCGGGTACCACTTTTGGGTGTGCATCGCGATTCCACAAAAACGTATCCATAGGATTTAATTTACATTTACGTTTGTTGGTTTTCACTATTTGCTTCACATTATCGTTGTTTTTACTACAAATATTTTACAATACGACTACATACGATTTGTTAACGGAACTACAAAAAGTAGTTCATGTACATAACAGTAAATGTCAAAATAAGCTACAAACACCACAATTACTTCCGCTGATCACAGACATTGCTAATGTTGTCACAGCGATCTTGATCACTGGTTTACGCTTATTATCTCTGATCTTAATAACTTGACATGCCATGGGCATCAACAATAAAAAACAGTTCCCATTTGACTTCGAAGAAGTGACAGGTGGAGCTACATACTTGTTATGTGGCACAAGGAAGTATTATAGAACCACCACTATTTTCTATCTGTATAGATGGTCTGACTGATAGGTTGAAGACTTACTTGCAGCAGTTTAGTGAAGACTCAGTGAACGAGTAGACTTGGCGTTGAGTATGGTGGGAAGGATAAAAGATAAGTAATCTGAAGGGGATATGTAGAAAAATGTTCAAATATGCGATTAATAGTGTACGGCTTAGCACATTCATGCAGAATAAATATGTAGGAGTTACTTTGCAAAACGACATGAAATTAAACCAGCGTCTAAGGACAGTTGTGGGGAAGGTGGACAGACGACTTAGCGTTATTGGAAGAATTTTAGGGAGATGTGGTACATGTGTTAAGGAGACTGGCATGTAGAACATTCCTGCCACACATTCTTGTGTTCTGCTGGAAAGGTTGGGATCTCCATAGGGTTGCTTTAAAAGAGTAAATAGGCCCAATCAGACAAGGGCTATTATTATAGTAGATTTAAAGTACATGTCACTATTGCAAATATGCGTTGGGAATTCAAAAGTAAAACTGTGGGCAGAGTTTTGCATTCGAAAACGATGAAGAAACACAATGGTCACAATCATTGCGATAAACGCCATTGAGGAAATTTAAAGGGCCAACATTTAAAGTCGATTACAGGATGATTCTGCTGCCAACGACTTACATTTTGCATAAGACCCACAAAGATAAAATAAGAGGAATTAGAGCTTATATGGAGCCGTCATTCAATTACTTTCTATGATACATTAATCAAAACATCCACGGGTGTACTGCCGGTCCACAGTGTCCAACGGACACAATATTTCGGCGATCATAAATGTCGCCGTCATCAGGTGAACTGACGGACTGAACGCCTGGAGACGCGCCGGCACGGAGATCCGCACGCTGCAACGGCTCGAAGGGAACCGGGTTCTAGCCCGGTGGCGGGCGATTTAAATACCCTCCGCCCGCGGAGCGCCTCCTCTGTGGTCCTCGCGCCGCGGTCGCGCAGTGCAACCTACTGCGATGGTGTCTGAGATGACGTCGATGTGAGGGCTCTGTCCGCCGTGGTCGTCACTACATTACGTTTGCTAGATTTAACCCAATCGCTGGTTCCCAAGCTTTGCTAAAATTATAGTCAGAGTCACGGTTTATGAGGTCGTCTCTAGTGCGAATTTCAATGGCCTCTCTAACGACGCAGTCCCAGTATCTCGACGTCTGTACCAGAATCCCAGTGTGTTCATACTCCATCGCGTTATTCTCCGACAAACAATGTTCAGTGACCGCCGACTTTCTCGGATACATCAATCATGTGTGCCTCTGGTGTTCAAGGCATCGATCCTCGACGGTATGCATCGTCTGTCCAATATATGACTTGCCACACTGACACGGAATCTGGTACATGCCGGCCTTCCTCAAACCGAGAACATCTTTGGCGCTCCCCACCAGTGCACGAATTTTATTCGGCAGACAAAAGACAGTTCCAACCTTGTGTTTCTTCAAAATGCGAATGACCTTCCCTGAGATTGCGCCTGTATATAGAATAAACGTAGTGCCTACCTCCTCCTTCGTGTTTTCATCCGTTTCCTCAGGTTGCGCTGTAGTGGTTGGGTGGAGAGCCCGCTGAATCTGCCTGAGTACCCATTTTTTTTCGGAATGCAGTTTTTCAGGTGTTCCAATTGCTGGGATAGACTCTCTGTGTCGGAGACAGTGCACACCCTATGTACTAGAGTTTTACATCAGAGCACCTACATATTTGTTGCCCAAATACTTGATGGGGATATTAAGTCCTTATGTGGGTAAATGTCCTCATCACATCCATAAATCCGTGGATTTCGTTAAACACCTTGCTTCAGGCTGGATGAGTCCGATATCATGGTGAGTTTTGATGTCGTTTCGTTGTTTATGAGGGTACTCCTTCAAGAGTCACTAGATTTGATTGGTCAGAAGTTTGACGAGAAGACCACCGAACTTTTTAGGCATGTCTTCACATTCACGTATTTTCTTTTCAATGGTGAATACTACGAACAAACGGAGGGAGTCGCCACAGGTAGCCCACTCTCCCCTGTGATCGCAAATTTGTACATGGAGAATTTCGAGGAGAAAACCCTGTCGTCATCTCAATGGAAACCTACTTGCTTTTTCCGTGGCGTGGACGACACTTTCGTCATCTGGCCGCATGATATGGATAAACTCCTTGACTTCCTTACACATCTGAACTCCATACACCCCAACATCAAATTCGCTATGGAGACTGAAACGGAGGGTAAATTGCTGTGCCTTGATGACTTGGTCAAGAGAAGACCTGATGGCAGCCTGGGTCATGGTGTGTATCGGAAGACAATGCACACTGAACTATATTTAAACGCAGACAGCTGTCACCACCCTTTACAGAGGAATGGGGTACTTAAAATTCTAGTACATAGGGAGTGCACTATCTCCGATGCAGAGAGTCTATCCCAGCAATTGGAACACCTGAGAACTGTATTTCGAAAAAAATGGGTGCTCAGAGTGGCAGATTCAGTGGGCTCTCCACCCAACCATTACAGCACAACCTGTGGAAATGGATGAAAACACGAGGGAGGAGGTAGGCACTGCGTTTATTCCATATACCGGCGGACTCTCGAGAAAGGTCGGCCGCATTTTGAAGAAACACCAGGTTGGAACTGTCTTTTGTCCGCTGAATAAAATTCGTGCACTTGTGGGGAGCGCCAAAGATGATCTCGGTTTGAGGAAGGCTGGCGTGTACCAGATTCCGTGTTAGTGTGGCAAGTCACATATTGGACAGATGATGCGTACCATCGAGGATTGATGCCTTGAACACCAGACGCCCACACGATTGAAGTATCTGAGCAAATCAGCGGTCGCCTAACCTTGTTTGTCAGAGAGTCACGCGATGGAGTATACCTCATAAACCGTGACTTAGCAAAGCTTGGGAACCAGCGATTGGGTTAATTAAGATTAAATCTAATCTAGCAAACGTAACGTACACGCCATCGCAATCAGGTCCAATGCGCGACCGCGGCGCAGGGCGCTGACCACGGAGGGGGCACTCCGCGGGCGGAGGGTATTTAAATCGCCCGCCACCAGGCTAGAACCCAGTTCCCTTCGAGCCGCCGTAGCGTGCAGAATTCCTTGACGACTCGTTTCCAGGAGCTCAGTCCATCAGTTCAAAGTCGACCACTATACGAAACAAGAGCCTTGTTTTATCACTAAAATTAGCAAATGAGGTCAGTGTGAACTACTGGTTACTCCCTGCTACAAAGCCTTGTTCCCTGGCCCAAACTGAGAACTGACTCGTTTCAAATTACTTCAATCACAGGAAGTTAATACTACAGTGGTCAATATACATAGCAGCTCACATGTTTTTACTCACAGACATTAATAAGCAAGCCACCACAATTAAAGTTATATTAGAAAGTTGGCTAAGGAAACATTTATGACGCAACGGAATTTAGACATAAGAAAAATTTTATCTGAGCTTGTTCTCAGCACTTGTGAAGAACAATATTAAATAAAAGAGGAAATGTGCTCTAAAACTACAATTTATAGCCAACTTACGGATTATGCTCAATTTAGACTTGTTTACTCAGATAGAAAACAAGCAAAATGGGGAACCAATTTTGTTAGTACAATGAAAATGCATCTCTTACATGGATTAATGCAGACGGTGCCCAGCCTAAATTATGAATGATTCAACGCTACAGGGGGGAAGGATTTACAAACAACACTCATTGTCTCACACACAGGCAATGCCACACCTAAACTCTCCAAAATCAGCGTGCTGAAACGAGGCAGAAGCAGGCGATGCTATCATAGGCGATATTCAGCAAGTCAGAGGTAGCTCAAAACACAATATACAAAAACACTTTGAAGCTGGCTCTGGTCTGTCGTGCCTGTTTCGAGATGGTGCGCATGTATAGCCAAGTTAAATTACATCTGGATTGGACTGCGAGCAAACGTGCTAACGGCGACACATGGCTATGTTACATGAATGCACTCCAATGAAGGTGAAGTGGTTGAGAATCGTATTCATTATACAAAATCACAGTGAATTCTTAAGTTGCAGTCTGTTAGAACTCGATCTAGGTACTGATTTTTATATAAGAAGTGGCGTGAATTCAGGCGACTAGCTTCAAACCCCAGAAGTCGGGACTCGGACCCACGTGGTTCTGAAAACCGATAATATTGAATAATTTCAGTTTCCGAAAAATAAAGAAAAAACTGCAGCATGCAACCCGTAGAAATGCTTAGAATTATATAAGGAAGCGAATGAAATACAGCTACACGCGATTACAGAGACGGATGAGGTTCTGTCTCAGAAAAACCACAAAAATTAAATAATTATAAAGTCGGAAAAATAAAAATAAGCATTACGGCATGCAACCCCTAGAAATGCTTAGAATTACGTGAAGAAGCGAAAGAAATGCAGGAAATGATAGGGAGCACTTACAGAGACAGATGAAGTCCAGTCTAAAAGAACTTGTCAAAACCAAATAATTACAAAGTCGGAAATATAAAATTAAGAATTACAGCATGCAACCCATAGAAATGTTTAGAATTACTTAAGGAACCTATTGAAGGAGGTTGTACAAGGCTCAGAGAGAATTACTGACAAAGACAGGGTGTGTACTACAAGTCAGAGAAGAAATGGCAAAATTATAATAGGCAGCGAGAAAAGATCGCGAAATATTTGTGGAAATCAGAAGGATACCTGCATAGTTACTTGCCTGATGGGCATGGAAGAAACAAGATTGGAAGTTGAAGACTTTGTTCAATGAACCAACCACATGGAACACATATCACTCTTGGAAGGAAACGATGAGATGATTTTTACATGCACTGTGCAAAAATGAACACATCACCGATTAAAAATTGGGCCCCCACAAAGTTAGAAATTATTTACACAGAGTTCATACTCCGCCAAAAAAGGTCTTAACATACCAGGCCATTGTCAAACTGCAAAAAGGATCACACACATCGCATTTATCTATTGTAAATCACTGAATTGAAAAACGAGAACACATTTCCGCACACAATCGGAGAAAATATTCCAAGAAATGATTCTAAGTTCACGAGTCTAAGTTAAACATGCTAGACAGTGAAACGCTACCATCTCCAAACACAAGAGCAGAACCAACCTTACCTCACCAGAAGACCAGCACAGAATGGACCGCCGAGCGGCCACATGTGCGCGAAATGCTACCGGAAGCTGGAAAGCCCAAGAAACAGTGGTGGTGGGGACAGACACTGAGACTTGCGCTGGAGGTGGGCTCGCCGACTAGAATGTAACCAAAGAGAGTAGAAACCTCTGTGGTAGTATCAGCAGCTATGACACTGAGCCAGAGAGAACGATGCAAAGCGAGCTATTCCTACCCACATTCAGACAGCCACAGATTCTCGCACCCCCTTAAAAGTAAAACAACTACACATTCTCACAGGGCAGTGGCGTAGCGGAGAACCCGTACTTATGCCACATTAATTAATATAACAATAAATTATTAACATAACAAAATTAGAAAAACCTAGCAATATTAACTAATATATTAACACATGAAATAAAAATGCCATTCCTGAAGCCTTGAAAAAAGTGAGGTTCAAGTTTTAAAAAAATGATAATGTAGCGAAATTAAATCAATTATAACTTTACAGAAATATACAAAAAATATATGGAAGACGACAGAAGGCCGTCTTTCATCACCCCTTTCTTAATTGAAAATTTTGATGTAGGCTGTGGTAATTATATTACATCTTATACAGCAAACTTTTCAAAACTAACATGTGGTTGTCTTATGGGCGACATAGACAGATGGGGTATGTCACACAAAAACAGCAAATACAACAACAACAACAACAACAACAACAAAAATACACAATGAAAAATAGTTATTGCCATAATTAGATGCAGATGTGGCTGGTGAGACCACGGTATTGGGGCAACATATATAACAATGCAAAATTTACGAAGAAACATACATAGATAAATCATAAATATAAAATATATGAGGTTGAAACACAAAAAAAAAAAAAAAAACAAAAAAAAAAAAAAAAAAAAAAAAAAAAAAAAAGATCACAATTTTGAATGTGTCCTGTTATGCTAAAACTGTTCCTCAATAAAAAAAACGGATAAAATGTTTGTAAAATCACTCCAAATTAGGAAAAAAGTGCAGTAAGTATCACAGTATGTTCATGAGAGATTTTTTAAAGTTGCTGAGGGTGACCAGGGATGCTACAGGGAAAGGTCCTCTTAGCAGGTGAATCCTATTTTGCACTCTCAGAGCGTTCACTGTTTCTTCTACTCACACCACTTTTCAACCTGTTGCTGTTCTTAACATTGTTGTCCACTCATCACTGGTTTTTAAGTCAATAAACACTGTTCAAACCATCTACTAGGGTCTTTGAAGAGGGAGGGAGACAATCTTTTAGAAGGTACTGGGAGGAAGCTAAAACCCACACACATAAGAAGATACTTTTACTTTTGTGTCTCTTCCTCAGCTATTCAACTGCATCCAACGTGAGTTGGAGGGTGTGGTTAGTTCACCTGTCTGCAAGGCCTGGTGTCCCTTGTACCCATAAAAGGCGGCCTGACAAGTGTGGGGCATCGTCGAGAGGTTCGCCAGCAGAAGAGATTAACAAACTAGCGACCGGGATCAGGACGGCTGTACACCAGCGGTGGCCACGCAGCTTGTGTGTTGCTGCTAATCACCCAACTCTTTTGTGTGCACCAAGGGTCAGTAGCATTGTGTACCCAGCTGGAACCGCTGGACCGGGTACATTTAGCAGTTTTGGCAGGGCGGCCGCTTGTCTTCCGTTTCCCCGTGGACCCTTCCAACTCCCAGGTCATTGTCGCACCACTGCCTGACAACGCTGGCGTGAAGTCCACAGACGCATGCCTCCGTCTTGGCCTCTGACACCCTCAGATATCTGCCAACACTTTGGTGCACCATCTTACCACATGACATATTAAACTTATGAGGAACTCCATCGTGTCACAAACGTGGAGTGTCTTCTTATTTAAACAAAACATTTAACAAAAATACAAATAACTTCGATAGAGGTTCATACCAAAACATTTTAAAATTAAAACACTCATTAGTATATAACAAAAATTTCACTTAAATTAGCCATATGGCGAACAGAACGCCTAGGCCTTTAGTCCCTAAATAATATTTTAACAATGTTCATAGATATATATATAAACATTCTACTTCCCATCAATTGAAGGGCATAACACAAAAATTGACATATTACATTGAAATAACACATAATAATAGGAGAATAATAGTTAATCCTCTAACTTAATATCACATTGAGCATAATATATTTATAATAAATAACTTAAACTTTAAGTCAGGCCGCTCAGGGTTGGTGTTAGTGAAGCAAAGCTACTTTTACTCATGCAGCATGCAACCCTATAAAAAAAACATGAACTATGAAAACTATGCAAACTAACTACTGCATAATTACCTACCTGGATGCAACGTAACTAACTAACTACAGTGCGAAGGGGAGAAGGAGTTTTCTTGTGCCCGGCGGTCTGATTCCAACGCTGCAAATTTGTGGTTAAGACCTGGAAACAGTCTCACGCAAATTGCTCATGCAGAGGCGAGATAAAACCATGACACATATTAATAAAAAAAAAAATACATCTTGGAAATAAAAAAAGACAAAACATGATCAAGTGTGCAAGCACATAAAGTAAATACTACAAATTTACACATGTGAAGAAATCCTAGAAAAAATAAAATGATCAAATGTACAAACACATGAAATACACACTAGTAATCCACACAAGTTAAACAATCCTAAGTTAATAAAATAATCTAAGGTAAAATTGACTTACAATGTAACCTATTCTTCCCACAATTATGTTGCAAAACAGAAAATGGAGATTAGAGTTTTACCGTCCTATCGATGTTAGGAATTCAGGTGTCCTCATGGTACATGAGAGGCGGACAGTTCCTTGACATGGAGCTTGCCTTTGCTGAGCTCCTATATTTTTGTTTGTATTTCCTCACATCAGTGATTCTGCACTCTACTGAATGTGAGTCTGGCCTCTTCTACAGATCACGCTCCGTCCTTTAATTTACAAAATTTCCTTGCAAAACTTATCTGAAAAATATAAGTTGGTTCTATTAATAAGCCAGGGTGCATATTGTCAATGAAAGTTTGATGAACCCCTTCGCACACCTCCTGTTATTCAAGCGGACAATCCCTAGACAAAATTATCTAGACCCCTGAGCATCAACACCACAGTGCATCTACGTGCAACTAAAAATCCTATGAATTACAGCGTTGGCGCCTACCACAGTGTCTTATAAACATGATACCTAACGGAAAGATTACCGATATAAAATTTACAGTAAAGGTGGCAACTAAAGCACTTGCTAAAGAAGGCTAGTTTCACACACAGTGAAGAAGAGCACACACACTTAAAAGATATACAGGGACAGAAATTACCATAAACAAGACATACACAAAATATACACAATAAAATACTTAACATGGTCTAAAGAACTTAGATTATGCACCATCAATCCTCACGATGGAAACAAAAAGATAAAAGCATGGACAAGAAAAAGGGGACTGAGACAGGCAACCTTATAGCTAACAGAGACACTTGAACATGTCACACTAATAATTATTTTGTACAAAACGGAACGTCAAGGTAACGTACATCGAACAGCCGACCAGGCGGAACTGGCAAGTTGCTGTTATCCACCCAATAGCGGCGTGTACCTTATAGTACACAAAACACGCATACAACTTGAAGATGCATTATGGCGAAATGAAATCGCACGACAAACACAGACATATACAAAGGACAAATATAACGAAATACACTAATAAAACAAACTATTTGAAGAAAACACTACTGCAGTAGGCTATTCCTCGAGAAGTGTGTCCATAAAGTCATCTGCCCCTGCTAGTTTTGGATGGACATGCTCTTTTCCTAACAAGTTGACCGAGTGTCGATCAACTTCCATGGATTGTCATTGGCTCGTGCTAGGACTGGGATCCTTTGGTTTGTTATGGCATGGTCAGTGGACCTAATCTCAATGTCTTCACTTGCTGGGTCAAGTGGTTTTCGCGGGCCTTTATCAGGTCGGTAGCCCTTATTTCCGTTCCTGATCTTTCACTGCTTGTCTTCTCTCTTACCACGCCAATAAACCAGCCCGTTCCTCCACTAAAGCTGATTTTCCGCATTGGAAGGACCGGACTCTGTGCTGCTATTGATTTCCGTGTGGTTGTGCCTAGCACTCGTAGCTCTACCATTACTGCTCCTTGAAGAGCCGTTGCCGTCTCTTCTAGGTCCGTAATCTTCATCATATTCCAAGTCCTCCATGCAAGCAAAAATGTTCAAATGTTTGTAGAGCTTATGGGATTTAACTATGGGGTCATCAGTCCCTAAACGTACAAACTACTTATGAACTACCTTATACTAAAGACGACACAAACATCCATGCCCGAGGTTGGATTCAGACCCTTGACGGCGAACTGCTGTGCGCACCGCAACATGGAGCTCCAGTACGCACGGCTAATCTACCGCAGCTACCATGTCAGCCTGGAAGGACTCCATGTCCTCCTTGCATCTTCCTGCAAGGACGGCATTGCGCCCATTTTGTGGGAGCTTCGATGTGCAAATTCTTATCAATTCACGCAGAGGGTATAGGTATACAAGGAATTGATTTCTCTGCATCATTCCTCGAAAGAATTCTCCGAGACTCCTGCAGTTGCCGTTAGCAAAGTGGTGCATCACTAGAATGCTGCTTTTTACTCGTTCATATTCCCTCTCCGACCAGTAGGCACACAGGAAATGTTCCCTAAAATCATCGTAGTAGCGGCAATATCTCAAGAGAGGTCGCATCCGTGTGGTGGGCTCCCCCTCGAGATATCCACACACATACTCGATTTTCTCTCCTTCTGGTCAGTTCGGAGGCAGAGAGTAATCGAATTGCTCTAGTCACACACGAGGGTGTATTCCGCTTGCAGAGTTTCAGAAGACCTGGTACTTTTTTACGGTTAAAAAGTGATTATAATCAAATGCCTGCACTGGCTCTCACACAGGCTTTCGATTCGGTCTTTCTCTTATGGAAGGACGGGCACGCAGAGGTTCGACTTCCTCCTCCTCGAAAGCCGAACCATCTCCACAGTTGGAACGACAAGACCGACTTCCACACAAACTGCGACAGGCGTTTTCTACTTGCAGGGGAGGCGGGGGTGGAACGGAGACTTGCTCCAGAGGCGTGACACGTTCTTCTAACTCGGCCGTTACATCGCGACGCCTACGGTTAATTTCCCACTGTTGTTCCTTGAATCGGAGTAAGTCGCAAACTTCCTCTGATTCATTTACAATAGTGGGAACTGCTCTTCCAGCCGCCGTCTCCCCGGTCTGTAGAAGCTGCGCCACCGAGGTGGCCAGTTCTTCAAAGCCTGTGCCTAGTTCATCTGTGCGCGTTTGGCCTGTCTGTCTACAAAATCGCCTCTCTCTTTAAATGTCTCCTCCAGAGAGTAGATATTCGTGTCTACACGGCCGGAGAGGGCAGATATAGCTTCTGCATTCCCTGCAATTTTTGTCGCATTTTCTGCGATACCGTTCATTGCCACCGCTTGCCGTTCCTGAACTAGCCGCACTATATCAGTGTGCAACCCATCCAGATTATTATTAATAATCTGAACAGTGTTACTTTGCGCCTCCCTGCACTGCACGGAAACCTTTATAAGTTCAGCCTGGACTGAAGCATTTTGCGCTTCCATCCCTGTTTTTAATTCCTGAACAGAAGTATTCTGCGCTTCCATCCGTGCTTTTATTTCTCTCATGAAGACCATGACGTCGCTTAGTGCAGTATCAGCAATGCACACGGGCCTAGTAACACTGGTTGAAGTTTGCGCAGTAGCAGAACCAGCATATTGGTATTCGGTTTCGCTTTGTTCATCCCTGCCCTCACTTCCAGTCGCATCCATGTTTAAACAAGTCGCGTTTTCAACGGGAACGCGGCCGTCTGTACTCGCAACCTTTTCCCTTTCGGTCGAAAGATCTGACCTACACGACTTTTCACAGCCCTCACTTTGGTTTAATCGCCTAGAGCGAGTGGAAACAGACAAGGCAGAACTATTCTCCATCATCACAAGTAATTTAGAACAACAAAAGTAACAAAAAGATTAGCCAAAAAAAAAAAAAAAAAATAAAATAAAATAAAACGTAACCAAACATGAACTAAAACCTTCACTCGCAATGCACTGTGGGTGTGCTTCTTTTACAAAAACAATTGAATAAAATAACCCATCTAAAATGACAAATAAGATTCATTGAGACATGCGAGTGCTGAAAACATAAAATGAAATAGATAAATGCGCGCTGTTAATATAACACATTCACCCACTGGCAGAGAATATATATATATATATATATATATATATATATATATATATATATATATATATATTCCAGCACACATTTAAAGCAACAACAACAAAAATATTTTATTTATATAACAGATGATCCGCTAGAAGAGCGAATCCTGGCAGCGGTAAGCCAGATAAAAGTCGACCACTATACGAAACAAGAGACTTGTTTTATCACTAAAATTAGCAAATGAGGTCCGTGTGAACTACTTGTTACTCCCTGCTACAAAGCCTTGTTCACTGACCCAAACTGAGAAATGACTCGTTTCAAATAACTTCAATAACAGGAAGTAAATACTACAGTAGTCAATATACATAGCAGCTCACATGTTATTACACACAGACATTAATAAGCAAGCCACCACAATTAAAGTTATCTTAGAAAGGTGCCTAAGAAAGCATTTATGGCGCAACGGAATTTATACATAAGAAAAATTGCATCTGAGCTTGTTCTCAGCACTTGTGAATAACAATATTAAATGAAAGAGGAAAGGTGCTCTAAAACTACAATTTATAGGCAACTTACAGATTATGCTGAATTTAGACTTGTTTATTCAGATAGAAAACAAGCAAAATGGGGAACCAATTTTGTTCATACAATAAAAATGCATCTCTTACATGGATTAATGTGGACGGCGCCCAGCCTAAATTATACTTGATGTAACGCTAAAGGAGGGGAAGGATTCAATAACAATACTCATTCTCTCTCTCTCACACACACAATGCCACAGAGAAACTCACCAAAATCAACGTGCTGAGATGACGTGGAAGCAGGCGCTGCTATCGTAGGCGAAATTCAGCAAGTTGGAGGTAGCACAAAACACAATATACAAAAACACTTTGAAGCTGGCTCTGGTCTTTCGTGCCTGTTTCGAGATGGTGCACGTGTATATCCAAGTTAAATTACATCTGAAATGGACTGCGAGCACACACGCTAACGGCGACACACGGCTATGTGACATGAACGCACTCCACTGAAGGAGAAGTGGTTGAGAACTGCATTCATTATACAAAATCACGGTGGATTCTTAAGTTGCATTCTGTTAGAAATCGATATAGGTACTGGTTTTTATATGAGAAGTGGAGTGAATTCAGGAGACTAGCTTCAAACCTCGGAAGTAGGAACTCGGACCCACGTGATTCCGAAAACCGATAAAATTGAATAATTTCAGTTTCCGAAAAGTAAAAAAATTAACTACAGCATGTAACCCATAGAAATGATTAGAATTATATAAGGAAGCGAATGAAATATAGCTACATGCGATAGGGGACTATTACAGAGGCAGTTGAGGTCCTGTCTCAGAATAACCACAAAACTAAAATAATTACAAAGTCGGAAAAATAAAAATAAGCATTACGGCATGCAAGCCCTAGAAATGCTTAGAATTACGTGAAGAAGCGAAAGAAATGCAGCTACACGTGATAGGGAGCGCTTACAGAGACGATTGATGTCCAGTCTAAAAAAAAAAACTTGTAAAAGTGAAATTATTACAAAGTCGAAAAAATAAAATTTAGAACTACAGCATGCAACCCATAGAAATGTTTAGAATTACTGAAGGACGCTATTGAAGGAGATTGTACAAGGCTCAGAGAGAATTACTGACAAAGACAGGGTGTGTACTACAAGTCAGAGAAGAAATGGCAAAATTACGAGGTATGTCCACAAAGTAAGTTCCATTTGGTTATATAAAGCAAACGTGAACAGATACAGAAAAAATATTTATTGTATAAACATCTGCAACTGTTCAACTACTTTTCTACAAAACTTCTGAAATTTTGAAACTTCCTGGCAGATTAAAATTGTGTGCCGGAACCGGGACTCGAACCTGGGACCTTTGCCTTTCGCGGGCAAGCGCTCTACTACTGAGCTACCCCGACACGACTCACGATACCGCCTCACAACTTTACTTCCGCCAGTACCTCGCCTCCTACTTTCCAAACTTCACAGAAGTTCTCCTGTGAAACTTGCAAGACTAGCACTCCTGGAAGAAAGGATATGGTGGAGACATGGCTTAGCCACAGCCTAAGGGATGTTTCCAGAATGAAACTTCACTCTGCAGCGGAGTGTGCGCTGATATGAAACTTCCTGGCAGATTAAAATTGTGTGCCGGAACCGGGACTCGAACCTGGGACCTTTTCCTTTCACGGGTAAGCGCTCAACTACTGAGCTACCCCGACACAACTCACGATGCCGCCTCACAACTTTACTTCCGCCAGTAACTGAAATTTTGTAGGGAGTTGTCATAGCTTGGAACAAGTTTTTGTGTGCCTTCTTCATTAAAGGTTGCCACCTGTGTATTCAACCATGTGGAAAACATGTTCTTTCAGCTCATTATCGTTTAAGTGTTGACCACCAAGGACAGATTTTAGGTATAAGAAGAGATGAAAGGCGTCTTCTTCTTCCCTTCAGATTGCCGCCCGACCTCACAAGGCGAATGTGACCAAACAACTAATACAGGAATTTCACTGGGACATGTTTGATCATCCTCCGTACAGTCTCGCTCCTATCGACTTTCTTCTTACACCTAAAACCTGTCCATGATGGTGAACACTTCAGCGATGATGACGAGCTGAAAGAATCTGTTACCACATGGTTGAATACACGGACGGCAACCTTCTACGAACAAGGCATACAAAGACTTCTGCCACCCTATGACAAATGCCTACAAAATTTCGGAAGCTATGTAGAAAAGTAGTTTAAAATTTTTGTACAATAAATATTTTTCTGTATCTGTACACGTTTGTTTTATATAACCAAACGGAACTTACTTTGTGGACATACCTCATAAAATAGGTGGGGAGAGAAGATCGCAAAATATTAGTGGAAATCAGAAGGATACCTGCATTGTTACTTGCCTGATGTGCATGGAACAAACAAGAGTGGAAGCTGAAGGCTTTGTTCTATGAACCAACTATGTGGAACACATATCACTCATGGAAGGAAATGATGAGAAGGTTTTTACATGCACTGTACAAAAATGAACATATCACCTATTAAAAATCGGGCCCCACAAACCTAGAAAGTATTTACACAGAGTTCAAACACCGCCACATGATCACAAAAGGTTTTAACATACCAGGCCGTTATCAAACTGCAACTAGAATCACACATACCGCGTTTATCTATTGGAAATCACTGAATTGAAAAACAAAAACACTTTCCGCACACGATAGGAGAAAATATTCCAAAAAATGATTCTAAGTTCACGAGTCTAAGTTAAACATGCTAGACAACGAAACGCTACCACCTCCAACACAAGAGCAGAACCAACCTTACCTCACCAGAAGACCAGCACAGACTGGACTGTGGCCATTGGGGCGTGAAAAGCTAACAGAAGCTGGAATGCCCAAGAAACAGCAATGGTGGGGATGGACAGCAAGACTCGTGCTAGAGAGGGCTCGCCGACTAGCATATAATCAAAGGGTGTAGAAACCTCTTTGGTAGTATCAGCAGCTATCGACACGGAGCCAGAGAGAATGATTAGCAATATTAACTAATATTTTAACACATCAAATAAAAATGCTATTCCTCAAGCCTAGAAAAGAGTGGGGTTAAAGTTTTAACAAAATGATAATATAGCGAAATTAAATCAATTATAACTTTACAGAAATATACAAAAAATATATGGAAGACGACAGATGGTCGTCTTTCACAGTTCACCTGATGATGGCAATGTGTATGATCGCAGAAATATTGTGCCCGTTGGACACTGTAGACCGGCAGTACACCTGTGGATATTTTGATTATCAAACACGCCGGGAGAAACTCAAGAATCATATATTTATATTCTTTCTTAAAACCTACTTTTACAACACAGGATACACAAATAAGCGCCAAAACATCCCATGGCAGTAACTAAATGTAATATCTACGAGGTGTGTTCAAAAAGTAAGGAAACTTAACATATATTTAAATTAGTTACTTATCAATATTCAAGTTATTCCTTTCAGAGTAATCTCTTTAGATACAATATATTTGTATGAACGCTCCTTCCAATCCTTGAAATACTTACCATAAGCACTTTTTGCTACACCCTTGAGTACTTCCAGCGATACAGTTTTTGTTTCCTCTGTCGTTGCAAATCTTCTTTCTTTCAGAGGTTTATTCTGTTTTGGGAACAGAAAAAAGTCACAGTAGACCAAATCTGGTGCACATGGTGGCTGAGGCATAATTGTCGTGCTGTTTTTGGCCTAAAAGTCTCTCATAATCAATTATGAATGTGAGGTGCATTGTCATAATGCAAAACCTATGAATTGATGTTTCGCAATTCTGGGCGTTTTTTCGTATTGCTTCTCTAAAATGGCGTATAACGTCGACGCAATACCCCTTATTGACCGTATGAACTGCAGACAATAATTTATGATGCACCACGCCACAGTAACTGGAAACAACAGTGAGCAAAACTTTGCGATTTGATGGAGCTTGGTATGTTTTTTTAGATCTTGGTTCTGCTCTATGTGTCTATTGGGACGATAGGGCTTTGGTTTCGGCATCATAAACGTAAACCCATGTTTCTACTCCAATTATGAAGCTTTCAAGCAAATCACGATCATCATTGACATCTTTGAAGAGCTCCTAATCGATGCTCATATGACGGTTCTTTTGATCAAGTCAGAGAAGTTTTGGAACAAACTTCGCTAACACATGTCTCATACCTAAAATATCTGAAAACTTTGCATGACACGACGCAACCGATACACCAACATCATCAAAAACTTCTGTTATAGTAACTCGACGATGTTCCAGGACAATTTTCTTCAGAGCTTTGACGTTATCATCCCTTGTAATGTGCTGGGGTTCAGAATTAGTATCTTCTTGGCCATCTTGGAAGAGCTTGTACCATGTGTAAACATTTTTATTTACTTATAGCAGACTCACCATACGCCACTGTCAATATTTCAAGTGTTTTAGAGGACTTGGTTCCATTTTTCAGACAAAATGTGATGCAATTCTTTTGCTCCGTTTTATGTAATAATAGAAAATTGCCAAACACACAAAAATATGTCTAGCCTTTCTATCTGTCAAAAACAAACGTAGTATGCTGTACACTTGAAATTGTGAACATATGTTCAGGCCAAAGACCTTGTAAAATAAACTAGACTCCCTAACAACGATGATGTCATGGGATAATTTCCATCTTTGGCCAGCTGCCATGATACTGGCAAGTGTCATATAAATACAAGTGTTTTTAGGACATAAATTGTGTATTATATAACTAGTGTGGTATATATATTCAGTTGGTAGTCACATCTGTACTGTTTGAATACTGCAGTATACATGAAACACGGTGTTGAAAAGCTGCCCAGTGTTTAACTGCTTAAATCCATTTAAGAAAGGAATAAAAAGAACGAATACTGCCTTCCCATTTATATTTGTCAGGAATACAAGTAGCTTTACTAGTTGTGTTCAGAGATACTCTTGCTTAACAGGCTGTCATTCAAAACAACAAGACAATATATGATTGAATGAAATAAATAACAGGCTTCTATAATACTGGTAGCGCTTCAAAACTAGCTACTTTAGGCAGTACTGGTGGACAGGAAGTTCAAAGGTTTCATTTTATGTTTTTGTAAAGTAACTATTGGGGGCACAAGATCAGTTGTCTCACTGTAGTTCGAATTTTTGTTTATGAAATCAATATTAGCAACTTGTAACACAGAATTTAAAGGTCATCCGCTTTACAAATAGGTATAACACCTGAAAGGGATTTGCAGCAATGGCAGGTGGGGGGGGGGGGGGGGACAGCCACAGACCTCTCGTCTTGGGGGACCTCCAAATACCTTGAAAGCTCATGTTGACTTTTTTTAGGAGGGAGGGGCTTGCCCTCTTTTCGTTCAGAGGCCTCCAAAGCCCGAAAGCTATTTTTTGAGAGACTGTCTGGTGCCTCTCGTCTTGGCGGCCTGCAAATCTCAAAAGTTAATTTTTTATAGTAATACATGTATTTCTAAGTGGATGGGTAGGGGACCGCATTTTATTTTGTCTCCAACAGCCTTTGTCTACGGTTTGCAGAACTGTGTATATATAGTTCAATATATGAATGACACATAGCCACACTGGATGCATGTTGTGAGTTGAACCCATTGTCGATAGATGCTGACTTTTGAGCAGCACTCTACTGTAAGGTATTTCCATTACAACATTAGGAATGATAACATTCGTGCTAGATGCCCTAATACTAAAGTTAGATACACCTAGTTCAGAAAAAGTATGTGGCATACTTCGTGTGCTTAAAAGAATTTGGTAGAGACTGGTTGCTGTATTCACAAGGTAAGAAGCTATTTTACAGTTGTGTATCTGATGGGATATTTCATTGTCACAATCAATTTTTAACATTAGCTGTTTCAGGCAGCCCTGTTTCATTTTTTAGGTCATAAAATATCTAAATATTGGAGAATACAGCAGGCACTCAAGAAAAGATGTAAAGTGTTGTAAAACTCTTCCAAAATTAATGTTTGTACAAATTTTTCATCATCATAGAACGTACTGAGAAAGTGCCAGAAAATCGTTCATATACTGCACTTAGAATGCTAGAAAACTAACTGTTATAATTCGTCTTAGTTAGGAAGAAGAAACTCTGTTGGCCAATTTCTACACCGTATGTGTAATAAATTTACACACAACCAATAGCTGCTATACATTCAAAGAGTCTGAAGCTACTTTGTACTTATATATTTAAATGAAACATAATTTTCACAACTTAACTTGAATGAATACACACTCTAATCAAAAGAGTTTTACACACATTTAAAATTCGCACGGAAGTGTGCCACCACAATGGTCGCCAAGGCGCTCTTCAATTTACCAACAGTTCGCAGTCAGCCACCTACGGAATTGTAGGGGCTTGGTTCGGTTAGTGCAATCTTCACACGCGTTTTGCAGTCGGGACGTCACTTCCATGCTTTCGGCTATCGACATTTTCACATGTGTGAGGTCGACCCCAGTGAGAGCTGCTTACTGGACGTTAAATCTTGAGCTTCCTAGGGTCTGTCTCACAGCAGTATGCACTTGGCTGTTCTGACGTTTAGCTGCCAGATGTTTATGTCACATATGTAAACATAAGATGAAGGCTGCAGTCCTGCTCCTGACGGAATTAGTTGTTAAAACTCAGGGTTGGGGAGTAACGTGTTACTTGTAATGCTTGTAATGCTGTTACTAGTAACAGTTACCTTTCAAAGGTAATGGACGGTAATGGCATTATTATTCACATAAAGTAACTTTAACTGTAACTAAGTTACTTTTAATGATTAACGATTTAATGGAAGTATTGTTACTTTTTTGTCACTAGCAGCGTAACATATTTTTTGTAAAGATCTCAAGACTGCGGAATACCAGACTTTGATTTTAGTGAAAAGAGAAAAGAAACAATATTTATTTCTAAATTACATATTTTCAACACCATACATTGGAAATTTATGTATTATATATTTTAGCACCATTATATACATTTAATAGTATCCATTCATTAATAACATTTTTATTTTATACCTATGTATGCATCAAAAAGTATACAACAATCACCTGATGCATCACCCATAAACATTCTCTGATTATTTTCCACACCTTTTGACATAGAAACAGAAGAGACACACACATGCTCTGGCCAGCTTATGATGAAGTGTTCGAATTTTTGATGTTGAGTGGAAAAAATGATTCCTTTGGTGGCAAATTGTGTCACGATGGGAAAACAATTCAAAGCATTCGAAACTCTAAAGCGAACATAGGAATTCATGTACAATTAGTTTTTTGCTTGCAGCATCCCATGTCACTAATTATCCCTCTTCACCAGTCATAGCGTAGCTCTCGATGCGAATGCACAGTTTGAAATGTTTGCTCATTGCTGCCATTTCAGCATTAACAGACACTGCAAATATACAGTAGACAACAAATTCGGCACTTTTCATGGAGACATGAACAACAAACAAGATGAAACTTAAGTTTCTTGGGATTCAACGTTAGAAAAACTACACTTGGGTCCTCACCACTGCTCACACATCAGTGCTTTACTATTGTGTATTCTTGCTTTGTAATCTGTGATTTCGTTGGATCTTGTTGAAATGAATACAATCTTTAAGCATTTCGCCTTCAGTGGGGTGCGAATATGTAATGTAGCAGACACGTGCCATTTGTCTCAATAATTCCACATGCTCACGGTCTGATTTGAAAGGAAATTAATCTTGCTATTATAGTATATCATCTCAAGTAGAGAAGGACAGACCAGAGCGACCTACAAAGTTTATTTTTTCTTGTGTTGTGTGGTACATCCTGGTTCGCTGAATTTCGCCTACGATTGCAGCGTCTGTTTCTGCTTTGTATCAGCACACTGAGTTGGATCAGTTTTGCTTTGCTTCGCATGTATGAGTGGATGAATGCTTGTCGATTGTAAATCCTTCCCTCGGCGATGTTCAGTTCAGTTTACTTTAAAGTAACATTTTAAATGGGATGCATTTTTATTGTTTAACAAAATTGGTTCCCCTATGTGCTCATAATTGACGTGAATAAATAGTTTATTTTCAGTGAAACTTTGTCCTAATTATGAATATTAGTTAACGAATACCTTCCCTTTTTTATTTAATGTTGTTTTTCACCAGTGCTGAGAAGAAACTCAGATGCTAGTTATCATGTTTTAATTCCGTTGCGCCATAAATGTTCTCACAGTCGCCTTCATGAAATGGTTTAGTTCGGTGTGGCTTGCATATTAATGATTGTGTGTAATTCTCGTGATCTACGACATATGTTGGCCAACGTCTCTTTGTCTTCTTGCTGCTAAAAAAAGTTTGAGTCAGTTCTAAATTCTGGGCCAGGGAACAAGATGCTGTTGCGGGAAGTAGTCAGTAGTACACACGAATCCTTTAGTTGGTTTTATGGCCAGAGTTATATGTTAAAAGTAAGCTTTTAACTGGTTCCTTTCAGATAGAGTTAATTGTGCAATTCACGGTGGTCTTTCAATACTTACAAAAATAAATTTTGATTTCCAGTCCATGGTGTTCAGCAATCAGTGAGAATAAATATACCTTCAGTAAAAAACCGTCTTGATTCCAAATTTTTTATTAACTAATGATACGTTTCACCCTTTAGTAGGGCATCTTCAGATATTCTGCATGACAGCATTTACACAAAATTACAAGGCGGAATTACAAATGGGTATAATGGTACAAAATAAGCCCATGTACAATTATACCCATTGGTAATTCCGCCTTGTAATTTTGTGTAAATTCTGTCATGCTGATAATCTGAAGATGCCCTGCTAAAGGATGAAACGAGTCATTAATTAATAAAAAAAGATTTCCTGAAGGAAAATAATTTTTAGGAATTTTGATCGCTTCTTTGAAGTCATCTGTTTTCATTTCTAAATCACCATTACTCAAATTAAGTAACCATTCAGTGAAAACAGGATCACCATTTGCCCTTATGTTCTGAGTCAAATTACGAATTTTAACGTGAGACCATAAGGGTGATCGTTTACTGTGGTTTCGACAATGTATGTTCTATTGGCATGTCTAATGATAGGTTTTACTTGACGGAAATCTCCGCCAAAGAAAATTATTTTGATTCCATAAGAAAGATTGTAATTCATAATGTTCCTTAAAAGTCGATCGACAACACTCATTGCGTCTTTGGGAACCACTGAAATGTCGTCCTAAACAAGGAGATCAGAATCACAGATAAGTTGTGCATCCTATGTTTACATCGACGTGTATAACCGAAATCATGTAATAAACTATGCTTGCATCAAAAAAGGTCTTTGGCTTGCATAATGAATCTAAACAACTGCAAGAGCTGTCGTTCATGTATGTTAAACAGATTGTCAATAGATGACATCTTCTACATTACATTTATATCAGTCACACGAATTAAGTTGTTCCTGGGTGTGGTGGCTGATGGGAGCAACTGTAAATACATGTCCCATATCCAAACGTTCATTGGGTATCAAGTAAGATTGTATGAACAGTTCGAATTTTTAAATGATATAGTTTTTTGTGAAAACAATAACTTTAAACTATCTGTCTATTTTTCGTCATTAGTGGAGAACTAAACCTTGAAAATGATACCTCAATCATTAATTTCAGATAAGTAGTGAGGGAGATATGGTGTATCCACCAAAAACACGCACGAGAAATAATATATATGATGTATCTATCATTCTATGTTGTCTTATCACATCTGAACATATAAACAGATACGTAATCAGTGCCGTTTGTTGCAGTGTAAAATGTTAATTACATCCATTACATCCGGAGATACTGTAACCTAAAGTTGACGCCTGAGTACCACTCCACTGTTTGATCGTATGTATCGGAGAGCACCGAATTAAGTGGGGATCCAAAGGGAACGGTGATGTGCCTTAGGTACAGAAGAGACTAGAACAGCACATTACATCCACATGCTAACACCTTTATTGGTCTTTTTCACTGACGCACATGTACATTACCATGAGGGGTGAGGTACACGTACACACGTGGTTTCCGTTTTCAATTACGGAGTGGAATAGAGTGTGTCCCGACATGTCAGGGCAATAGATGTTCAAAGTGGTGGCCATCATTTGCTGCACTCAATTGCAATCTATGGCGTAATGAATGTCGTACACGCCGCAGTACATCTGGTGTAATGTCGCTTCAGGCTGCCACAATACGTTGTTTCATATCCTCTGGGGTTGTAGGCACATTGCGGTACACATTCTCCTTTAACGTACCCCACAGAAAGAAGTCCAGAGGTGTAAGATCAGGAGAACGGGCTGGCCAATTTATGCGTCCTCCATGTCCTATGAAACGCCCGCCGAACATTTTGTCAAGGGTCAACCTATTGTTAATTGCAGAATGTGCAGGTGCACCATCATGCTGATACCACATATGTCGACGCGTTTCCAGTGGGACATTTTCGAGCAATGTTGGCAGACCATTCTGTAGAAACGCGATGTATGTTGTAGCTGTTTGGACCCTGCAATGAATTGAAGACCAATGAGGTGGTCGGCAATGATTCTGCACTATACATTTCCTGTCCATGGTCGCTGTCACTCTACCTGTCGGAGCCAGCGAGGATTGTCCACGGACCAGTAATGCATGTTCCGTAGATTCACTGTCCCATGGTTTGTGAAACCCGCTTCATCGGTAAACAGGTAGTACTGCAACGCATTCTCTGTTAATGCCCATTGACAGAATTGCAGTCGATGATTAAAGTCATCACCATGTAATTGCTGATGTAGCGACACATGAAAAAGATGAAAGTGGTGATGATACAGTATGCGTATGACACTACTTTGACTCAGTCCACCGGCTCTCGCAATGTCCCGCGTACTCCTGTGTGGGTTCACGGCAACTGCACGGCAACTTGCTTCTCCTGTGAGGGGCCTGTTACGGACCCATTTATGTGCTACAACCATACCTGTTGCATACAGGTGGCGGTAGATGTTTTGAAATGTGCGGCACGTTGGATGTTCTCTGTCCGGGTACCGTTCTGCATACACCATGCAGGCTTCAGCTGCATTTTGTAGACACTCGCCATAGATGAGTACCATCTCTGCCTTTTCAAAGTTCGAATACACCATGGTCACAGTTCCTACAACACTAAACTATCACAGACGTCTGGTAACACAGTGTATTACAGTTAGTCTGCGTGCAAAGACGAAAGCAGAATAACAATAGCAGCAAGTGCTACATACAGACAGTGTGAAAGCTAGACCAAATCACAACAGTGCACTACAGCCACACTCGTAAACACGGTCTTCATCGTAAACGTGTCCCTGCAGATGCTGCTCGCCGACCGTGGCCCATGTTTGTAACAACACGCAACTGAACGTCGAAGGTTTCAAGCATGAACTTTAGGTTACAATATCTCCGGATGTAATTAACATTTTACAATGCAACAAACGGCACTGATTACGTATTTGTTTATATGTTCAGATGTGCTAACAAAACTAATGGGGTTCCATTTAAAAAACGTATGTTTGTGTTAAAAAACATACTTCCGTGCATTGTTTTTATGGTTTGTATTAATATATATATATATATATATATATATATATATATATATATATATATATATATATATATATATATATATATATATTTGCAGGAGAACTTCTGTGAAGTTTGGAAAGTAGGAGGCGAGGTACTGGCGGAATTAAAGTTGTGAGGCGGTATCGTGAGTCGTGTCAGCACAGTCGGTAGTGCGCTTGCCCGCGAAAGGCAAAGGTCCCAGGTTCGAGTGCCGGTTCCAACACACAATGTTAATCTGCCAGGAAGTTTCATATCAGCGCACACTCCGCTGCAGAGTGAAGTTTCATTCTGGAAACATCCCTTAGGCTGTGGCTAAGCCATGTCTCCACCATATCCTTTCTTCCAGGAGTGCTAGTCTTGCGTGTTTGCAGGAGAACTTCTGTGAAGTTTGGAAAGTAGGAGGCGAGGTAATGGTGGAAGTAAAGTTGTGAGGCGGTATCGTGAGTCGTGTCGGGGTAGCACAGTCGGTAGTGCGCTTGCCCGCGAAAGGCAAAGGTCCCAGGTTCGAGTGCCGGTTCCAACACACAATGTTAATCTGCCAGGAAGTTTCATATCAGCGCACACTCCGCTGCAGAGTGAAGTTTCATTCTGGAAACATCCCTTAGGCTGTGGCTAAGCCATGTCTCCACCATATCCTTTCTTCCAGGAGTGCTAGTCTTGCGTGTTTGCAGGAGAACTTCTGTGAAGTTTGGAAAGTAGGAGGCGAGGTAATGGTGGAAGTAAAGTTGTGAGGCGGTATCGTGAGTCGTGTCGGGGTAGCACAGTCGGTAGTGCGCTTGCCCGCGAAAGGCAAAGGTCCCAGGTTCGAGTCCCGGTTCTGGCACACAATTTTAATCTGCCAGGAAGTTTCATATCAGCGCACACTCCGCTGCAGAGTGAAGTTTCATTCTGGAAACATCCCTTAGGCTGTGGCTAAGCCATGTCTCCACCATATCCTTTTTTCCAGGAGTGCTAGTCTTGCGTGTTTGCAGGAGAACTTCTGTGAAGTTTGGAAAGTAGGAGGCGAGGTACTGGCGGAAGTAAAGTTGTGAGGCGGTATCGTGAGTCGTGTCGGGGTAGCACAGTCGGTAGTGCGCTTGCTCGCGAAAGGCAAAGGTCCCAGGTTCGAGTCCCGGTTCCGGCACACAATTTTAATCTGCCAGGAAGTTTCATATTAGCGCACATTCCGCTGCAGAGTGAAGTTTCATTCTGGAAACATCCCTTAGGCTGTGGCTAAGCCATGTCTCCACCATATCCTTTCTTCCAGGAGTGCTAGTCTTGCGTGTTTGCAGGAGAATTTCTGTGAAGTTTGGAAAGTAGGAGGCGAGGTAATGGCGGAAGTAAAGTTGTGAGGCGGTATCGTGAGTCGTGTCGGGGTAGCACAGTCGGTAGTGCGCTTGCTCGCGAAAGGCAAAGGTCCCAGGTTCGAGTCCCGGTTCCGGCACACAATTTTAATCTGCCAGGAAGTTTCATATTAGCGCACATTCCGCTGCAGAGTGAAGTTTCATTCTGGAAACATCCCTTAGGCTGTGGCTAAGCCATGTCTCCACCATATCCTTTCTTCCAGGAGTGCTAGTCTTGCGTGTTTGCAGGAGAATTTCTGTGAAGTTTGGAAAGTAGGAGGCGAGGTAATGGCGGAAGTAAAGTTGTGAGGCGGTATCGTGAGTCGTGTCGGGGTAGCACAGTCGGTAGTGCGCTTGCCCGCGAAAGGCAAAGGTCCCAGGTTCGAGTCCCGGTTCTGGCACACAATTTTAATCTGCCAGGAAGTTTCATATCAGCGCACACTCCGCTGCAGAGTGAAGTTTCATTCATGTGGTAACATGTTCTTTCAGCTCGTCATCATCGTTGAAGTGTTGTCCACCAAGGACAGATTTTAGGTGTAAGAAGAGGATTACTGTCAAAAGATTTTTTTTCACGATAATGCCTGACCTCACATACGGAATATGACCAAACAATTCTTATAGAAACTTCAATGGGATCTTTTTGATCATCCTCCATACACCTTGGACCTCTCTCCTTGCGACTTTCATCTCTTCTTACACCTAAAATATGCCCTTGGTGGTCAACACTTCAACAATGATAAAGAGCTGTTACCACATGGTTGAATACACAGGTGGCAACCTTCTGTGGAGGATGCATGCAAAAAGTTGTGGCACGCTATGACAAGTGCCTACAAAATTTCGGCAGTTATGTGGAAAAGTAGTTTAAGAGTTGTAGAATTTTGAGCAAGAAAAATTTCTTCTGTATCTGTATACAATTTCATTTTATTACCAAACGGAACTTAGTTTCTGGACGCGCCTCGTAAATACACAAACACGAAAACTAAAATAACAGTTTTTAATACCAATCATACAAAGACGCTAATGAAAATATAAAGGGGCTTTGCCACAGATGTGATTAAAACAAAAATCCTGTGTGTACACAGCCATTAATATTGGTTAAAGAATGTAGAAGTTTTAATATGTAAAGGTGGCATTTGACGCGAACTGAGTTGATTCTCTTGGATGTAGAACATGTCAGAAAACTAGATACACATTAAATACCTACAAAATGATGCCAGTTGTCTTAATTTACCTTCCACAGAACCCAAATGTTATTCCTCTTGTAGATGGTCGAAAAATAACAGTGTCATACAATGATGACCATAGGATTATGATAATAAATGAGTCAAAAAGACTTAATGGTGGTTGTACAAAAATCTAGAGCATATGGTTAAACAAATTTTAAAAACTTATGTAACTTAAAGCGACCAAATTGCGAAGGTCATTGGTCCGCAGTCTTACAAACTACTTAAGCTAATTTTTTCTATCATCGAGGGAGGACTCCTAACTCTGGTGGGAGTTACTGTGTACTCCGTGACATTGTGCCCCAGAACACACAGCCATCCCTGTGCGGCGCACATGGTTTGATTGTCTTTTTGGTAAATATAATGTTCCAATACTCTGTTATTATTTTGTGGTAAATTATTAAACTTTTCAGTGTACAGTGTGGTTGAATCTTTTAATATTTCTTCTACTCATAGGAACTTCAGAATAACGCCATAGTGCGCCAAAACTAGTAGTGCATTGGAACTTAGAGAATGACGATTTTACCTGGTGATGCCAGCAGCAGAAAACATGAACTCTGATTTCATTAATAAACAACTCTTTAAATGACCATGACTTCATGTCCAAAGTGAATTAGTACCAACTCACAATAATTATCAATGACAATAATTTTAGCTTCCAAGTTATTCATAGTAAATTTCTTGCCTTGAATATTTAAAATATTTCAGGATTGCTTTCTACAATCAGATTCTAAAGTTCGTAAGCCCTGAGTAAAATTTTAGTTGAGGGCTCTACGAGAGTATTTTAGTTTCACAGTACTCTTATATATCTGCATTAGATAGAAATATGTCAACTTTCGTGCAACTTTAGTGACATCTCATTATTGTGTAAGTCTTTCAAACCACATACAAACTTCACTTCAGATAAATTTATTTACATATCTTGATTCAATTTTTTAGAAAACGTAGATTCTCATCAGTAACTTTTTTTTAATAATACTTTTATTTTAAAAATATTTGATGTATTTCATTACACACAATTCAATATTACAAATCAAGATGGCAAAGATACTTCCTCTCAATATGGAATACAAAAAACGACTAACTTATTTTTCATTTACAATTTTCTTCATATTCCTTGTTAATATTTAAAAAAATGTATATCGCAGACCGCAATAGCAGGCAATGTCTTCTAGTTCAGCGTGCCGACCTTCGGCTAATCAATGATAGCAACTAGCATTTTCTCGCTGACGTCGGCGGAGAACTCTCCACTGCGTACTGCTGCAGCACCGCCGTTACACATGAAACAAACAAAAGCAAATACATTTCACACAAGTATATGTTCTCAAACATTAATAACATTCAGAACAATATATTCCATAATTAATGAATAACTGCAAAATTGAGCTTTATGAGGAAAGTAGTGCACTTTAAATACATGTCCCATTACAACGGCACCACTTTGATATAAGCCGTAATGCCACTTGCTATGGCGCTGTGTTTGTTGTTTGTGTCAACGTACCTTATCACTTCCATGGTAGTTGTTTCTTGCATTTGATGTTGTAATCTTGAGGTCATAAAGAAATAACCTGAACTGTATATTGATGTATATTCTAATTACTCGTACACTAATGAGGCAGTCGGACGCGAGCATAAACCATTGATGGCTCTTCACGTACTACTTCACAAATCCGGTTACGCCACAGTAGTTTTCTTTGGGAAAGAAAGTTTCACAATAATCAACCAACGTTCCACGAAATTTTTTGTCCTCTTACATAATAAGAGGAATTTCTGTTTGTTTTCTTCATTTGTTTACGGATGCGTCTGGCTGCCACATTAAGGCGCGTGTCCACTAACAAGTAACTTCCGCAAGTAACTTCTGCAAGTACTTGCCGAGGTATTTACACCAGTATGAAAACTTGCGCAAGTTAATTCTACAAGTCGTTTCGGCAAGCTAATTTCACGAACTTGCTGCAAGTACTTGCGAAGGTATTTACACTAGAGTTGGCGTCTTGAGACAATAAAGTTGTTGTTTAAAATGTCTTGTGCACAAACCAGAGCAGCCGCTACAGTTGTTGCATTGTTATTGCTAAAGAAGAAGCGTGAAGAAGAACAAAAAGTTAAGAAAAAACGAAGTGTTTGGGTGAAGAAATGGATACAGAGGCGCACAAGTTTAAGTTTCCAAGAAACACTTTTTAATGAACTGAACTTAGAGGACTTTGCTCAGATTAGAAACTTCTTGAGAATGTCATATGCAACTTTTGAGCGTCTCTTGTCAATAGTAGAACCAGATATTCGGAAACAAAACACAAAAATGCGACAAGCCATATCACCAAAGGATCGTCTTTTAATTACCCTTCGATTTTTAGCAACAGGTAGGAGAATAAAACACTTAAATATCAAATTATAAAGATATTTATTGTCCATAAATATACAATTAAAAATTGCCATTATTTTTGCATTTCAGGAGACAGTTTCACCTCTCTTATGTACTTATTCAGAGTCCCTGTGTGCACAATCTCCAGAATCGTCATGGATTGTTCTGTGGTCCTGTTTGAATGTTTGAAAAGAGAATATTTGAAGGTTAGTATTTTGATATTTCTAAACTTACTCAGTTAATTCGATTAAGCAGAAAATTTACAGAGCCGTTACCTTTTGAATCATGTACTTCAGGAGTATCAGCAAAAATAATAATCTCTTCAGTTTGTGGGCACATAAAATTAGCTGACATCCATGAAGTATTGACATTCTCGTCCTCTTCTGATACTTGCAGTATTGCCTGCTGTATAAGCCTTTTTAATTTTTTTTTTACTGGATGTTTGGCTTAGTGACCGAAGCTCAGATGCTACATAATCGCCAAACACCTGATGGTCATCAACAGGCCTCTGCATGGCTTCAATTGCCCTGTTTAGAATGGCATCTGTGCTTCCCTCACTTGTCTTCTTTCGTTTAGAAGTGCTAGGAGTATTTGCTCCTATTTCAATTTCTGCACAATCTGGCTCATGCTCCTGGCTGGTGTTGGTGTTTTCTGGGGCCTAAAATAAATATAAATTTAATGTAGTATGCATCTTCAAAGGAATAAATTTCAAATATCATTTGGTTTTCTTCAACAGAAGAAGAATGGATACAAATCGCCAATGGTTTCGAAAATAGATGGAACTTTCCAAACTGTATTGGTGCTATGGACGGAAAACATATAGTAATACAAGCACCCAAGAAAGAAGGCAGTGTTTACTTCAATTACAAAGGCACCCACAGTATTGTGCTATTAGCACTAATTGGACCTGATTACAGAGTTTTGTACTTTGATGTAGGCACTAATGGTAGAGTATTTGATGGTGGGGTCTTCAACAATTGCAAGCTGGCAGAGTGCCTTGAGTCTAATACATTGAATTTACCAGCTCCACGGACATTACCAGGTAGAAATGTACAAACACCATATGTCATTGTTGCTGACGATGCATTTGCCCTGAAAAATTATCTTATGAAGCCCTACCCATTTCGAGGCCAACCAGAACAAAATCGGGTCTTTAACTATCGGCTCTCTAGAGCAAGAAATGTATCTGAAAACTTTTTTGGACTGATATGCTCACGTTTTCGAGTACTACGAACGCAAATTCTCCTAAACCCAGAAAAATCGAGGCAAATTGTCAAAGCTATTTGCGCTCTCCACAACTTTTTACTAGAGGAGAATAGTAGCAATTCCATGTATGCCCCACCTGGCACATTTGATTCTCAAGATCTACAAAGTCAACGCGAATGGCGAAGAGACACAGGGACAGAACCAATTCCGCTGGAACCCTCAAATGTGTGTAATTCGCCTCAGTCAGCCAAGGACGTGCGCAATGAATTTGCAGATTACTTTGTTTCCACAGAAGGGGAGGTAGAATGGCAATACAAGCACCTTTAAATTTCAATTGAGTTGTTATGTGAATGTAAACATATATATTTTGATAATGAAAGTAATAAATACTATTTGGAGAATATTAAATTTGTTTCACTTACCAAATTATCATCTGTTTCCTTCGGGGTACATGTGCGAAACATAAACTTCATCGCATCAAAAAATTCCCATTTGCTCTTATACAACTCGTCTGTGCTTTGTTCAATTTTTCGTTTTTTCGACTTGTTTACTTCTTGGCCGTATTGCGTCCGCAAATTGTGGATTTTTTTTCGAATTTCCGCCTCTGTCGTGGCAAACTCCGACGCAATTTGTTCCAAAGCATCTTGTTTCCTCAGCCGGTTTTTAAAATCCACGTGTGTGTCCCACAACACAGAAAAGCACTCCACTCTCTCAATTAAACAACCCGTTTTCTCACTTGTCCACACGTATTTAACTACTGACATTTCTGCAAGTTTATTAAACTTTCAGCAACTTGAAAGTCCAGCAAGTAATTGCAGCAAGTTTTTCTGATCCGTTTTCACTAACTTGCCGAAGCTACTTCTGCAAGCTCACGAAACTTGCAGGAACTTGCGCAAGTCAACTTGCTAGAGGTTTTTCCACGTCCAAATTCTTGCAGAAGTAGCTTCTGCAAGCGACTTGCGGAAGTTTACTTGCCTGTGGACACGCACCTTTATATTGATCGAGAGTAACGCTATTTCTGCTCTTGAGATCACTGGTTGAAACAAAGATCATATGATTGCATTAATGCAAAGACTTTACTGCCTTTTCTTGTCAACTTGTCAACCATTATCGATATCTTAAGCGACGAATGAGTTGTTGCCGTATGTCAGTAGGTTGTTGCCGGCTAATTCGGAGGTGTGTTTTTGTGTTTGTGTAAATTGTTTATAAACACGTTCGTTAAGGGTTCATACGAAAAACGAGATATGGGACACTGAAAATAGTGTTGATTTTCCATAAGATGTCTCTCGCCGATATGAACCATACGTTTCATATTTGTGCATTAAAAAACCAAAAATAGTAGTAATATAAACATATATTTTTGTGTATATGCAAACTTTCGTTTTGTACAACGTATAGTTCTTTGATTTTTCCGTTTGATAATATCATGAGATTTCTTTGGGCAGGGTCAATTAGTTACAGGGAATATCTGTGCTGTATCTTGATGTGAATACATTGTTAATTGGCCGCACATATTAGACAGGTTAATGTCTCAAACGTAGTTAGTCCATTGGTAAAAAGTGCTACCTTTAATATGTTGCGTGGTTATTTTTTCGTAGTGCAATCACAAAGCCGATAAACTTTTAAATCTCCTGCTGTGAAAATAGAGCAGAACAATTTTTTCTGTAGTTTCAATATACTTTTGTAATGGAGCGTCCATGTCTCGTAACGTGTATATTGTGGACTTTCTCCCGGAATGGGCGTGGCACATTGTCTGTTGTGTTGCTTAGGGAAGCATGTCATGTGGGGGTTACTTAATCCTTTTAGCACGAAGTAGTTCTTCGATGTTTAAACTCGACTTTCCACGGTTCAAAATTGTTAGTTGACAGATCCATTTTCCAAGTTGATGGGATATTAGAAAATATGCCCAAGTTTGTAAGCCGAAGTAATCATATTGCAAGAAGAAAGTATTCTATTTATTAAAATAAATTCTGAAATTTTGATCAGATATAAAAATAAGACACTTGTCAAAATCTCTAATCCTAACAAAAATTGTCTTCCAAATACATGAATATTAAAGTGGATAGTGGCGAATGATTCCAGATTTCATATCCTTACTTCACACCATACCCACAGTACACAATTTGAATTGGTTGTGGATAACACAGTTCTATCACACCTGTTCTAGCAGCAGTTTACTGAAAGCTAATGTGGTCACATATACAGTCTCAATGACAGTTCTGTAAGAGCAAATGTTAACTACCGACAGTGCAAGTAATACGGGGGTGGTTCCTTAAAGGGCATGGCCAATTTCCTTCCCCATCCTCATTCTGAGTGTGAGCTCCATCCCTAATTACCATGCCGTTGATGGGCCGTTAAACTCTTAATCATCTTTCCTTCTCTTTCTTGAGAATGCAGACATCAAACTGTAGGTGGACGGGGTGCCTAGATGTGGTAGATACACACACAAAATTCAAAAGGCTGCGTGATGAATAGTTGGCTGTTGTCAGCCACCGGCCTTATATGGAAAAGGTGCATGCAAGAGAGCCTGCACCATCTCAACCATTGTAGTAGTACAGTAGTTAATATTGTATTAAAATAGGAGTAAGCATCAATGACAACCAAGCTTCCAAGAAGAAGAAAGTGAAGTCTACGTGGACATGTGCCAAAGGCTATGTTAGCCCCAGCCACAATGAATAACATATTTGCAAAAGAGTCTGGTGATTTGCACACTTAGGGCAGGCAGTAATTAATTACAAGTTCAATCTCATAACCAGTTCCATGTAATAAGACATGTCTGTGAACCAGTAGCTTCATCTGAACACATCACAGGGGGCATGAGGATGGAGAGTGCCTCCATTGGAAAAAGGCCAGAATCTCTATGCGTGCCACAACATTTTCTGTATACAACAAAATGACACACATTGTGCTGTGTAAGTCTACACCATAACAAAGTATCAACAATAATACAAAGATAAATTGCAACTCACACAACTAGGAGCCTGTGGCCATAGCCTTTGTCAGGAAAACCCCAGGGAATCAGCATTCAATGGCTGATTGCAGGCTTGGTAAACTCAGGGTGCCTGAAGTGGGTTACCTCTGGGCACACTTCAGTGATGACCATGGGGGAGGGGGAGGGGACCAACCTCAGTCCCAAGATGTCCTGTGTGCTAATGGGATGCTTGTCTGTTGAGGTGGAAACAGACACTAGTGGGCAAGCTGTGAGGATATTGCCGCACATTAGTTGTATTAGGCCTACCCAGACATGTGAAGCTCTGTCTCGGTGGACTTTGTTACCTAGCAGCTCATGGGGCCAGCATGGATCCTTCGAGATTCTTACTTCCAACTGCCAACTGGATGGGTGTACCAACCTAACAAGTCAGCTCAAATAGCCATTCCTCCAGATTCAGGGATCTGGTGGGTATCCGAACAGAAAGGAGTGTTCAGGAATGCATCGGTTGTTTCCAGAATATCATGAAAAGGGTGGATGGGGAATTAACAAAATTCGACTGCTTTATCCTCAGTTTTAATAGCCTGAAACTCACTAAGCATGTTGAGGCAGACTTCCTTCACTTAAAACTCTGGCACTATGCCCCAACACAATGTGTTGCTTTAAATGCTAGCACTTTGGGGGCACCACTCTCGGTGTAATGTGTCAAATGTGGTAAGACCACATGTAAAGGAGAAGGTTATTTACCAACTGCAAAGTGTGTAAATTGTTCTGGTTGGGAGCAGGGATTGCAGTGTCTACTTAGAGGAAAGGAAAATTCAGGAGATTAAAACAACAAATATATTTCCTGAGAGGAGTCCAAAAGGATCTACCTCCTGCATTTGCCACTTCTTTCATTGGTGCTACTGAAAAGCACTACACAAAGTTGATGCTTCTACACAAACAGAGTTTACTAGAGTCATGACTAACACCTGTGTTTGTCACTGCATTTGTAAGGTGTTGTTGCTTCAGCACCTGTAGCAGTCCTGTGAACACCAGAAAAAGCTATCTAGCCCTTTGCATCTCCAGTAGTAGAGCCTGGCCGAAACCCCACCAAAGCCACTGCCATTTCTAATGAAAACTCTTTAAACCAAGTTGAGGTAAAAAAAAAAAAAAAAGAAAAGCAAACGAACACTGGGAGGTCTCAATTTCAGGTGAGAGTGGGTAGTAAGCCGTAGGGCCACGTTGACATAATACCAGATGCTTTTGACACTGTTCTTGAACCCATGGAGCTTGATGTAAATTTGGAGCAACCATCTTGCCCCAAACTGAATCTCCTAAATTATAGGCTCCCCACCATGGCGGAAAGAGAGGCCAATTTTGTTACACCCTTGATAATTTGCTCTCTTACCTCATGGAACATGCAGGGATTCAGGACACATGTGGAGGAACTATGGTTACTGACTCAGGATAGACTTCCGTGCCTCTGTCTTCAGGAGGCTAATTGGGTCATTTATAGGTTGTGATTCCACCCGTCAGCTTTGTCCCCTGACATCATAGCAGTGCAGTAGTTTTGAGGTGTGTGCATTTTTGTAGAAGATGTGAGTAATTATGTGGTGGCTGAGTTAAAGGTGATTGTTTACAAAGGGATTATAGATTAATATTTTCTGTTTAAAAAGTGATCTGTTGCTTCACTCTGATGGTAACTTATAGTTTAGAGAATTTTAATTTTTTTTTTTTTTTTTTTTCTTCGCATGTGAGAACTGAAGGCGCAAATTTTTGGGGTGAGACCTTTGATTGATGGTACAATCTGTTATCTGTAATTTACGTGGATAACTACAGATTATTTATTATCTACAATACAGAAGTATTAAGTATCCCATGTACAGGTTTTCCGACATGTTGATGATCTCATGGGTGAAATCAACGGGTGGAATCGCTTCGCAAAATATTGCTGGCTAACTTCAAAGAATCTTATATCCATGAGTTATGTGGGAATTTTCTTAACAGAAAGGACACATTACTGGAGAGAGAAAGCTAGAGTAGTGGCTGTTTGTATCAATCCAACCTACCACTCCTCAACCCTCCTATGAATCAGGCAGTGTCCTCTTACCCGTGCCTTTTAACTCAGGTGAGAGGACCCCCATACTCATTCATTGACGCGTGTGGTATGCAGATTATGGTTCATTACACAGGGTGTTACAAAAAGGTACAGCCAAACTTTCAGGGAACATTCCCCACACACAAAGAAAAAAAAAAATTATGTGGACATGTGTCCGGATACGCATAATTTCCATGTTGGAGCTTATTTTAGTATTTCTCTTGAAATGTAAATTGAAATAATTCATGCAGACAATTGTCAAAATTCCCAATTGTTTCGTTAGTATGTACTGTACTTCCTTGATTCACGTCATCAACACAGATTTTCTGTGAACGTTCGGGCAGGAATTGTTGGTGATGTCTTGATTGGGCCTCATGTTCTTCCACCTGCGCTCACTGGAGCACGTTATCATGCTTTCATACGGAATACTCTACCTGTGCTGCTAGAACATGTGGCTTTACAAGTACGACCCAACATGTGGTTCATGCACGATGAAGCTCCTGCACATTTCAGTCTTCATGTTCGTACACTTTCAACAACAGATTTGGTGACCGATGGATTGGTAGAGGCGGACCAATTCCATGACCTCCACGCTCTCCTGACCTCAACCCTCTTGACTTTTGTTTATGGGGTCATTTGAAAGCTCTTGTGTACGCAACCCCGGTACCAAATGTATAGACTCTTTGTGCTCGTATTGTGGACTGCTGTGATACAATACACCATTCTCCAGGGCTGCATCAGCGCATCAGTGATTCCATGCGACAGAAGGCGGATGCATGTATCCTCGCTAATGGAGGACATTTTGAACATTTCCTGTAACAAAGTGTTTGAAATCACGCTGGTATGTTCTGTTGCTGTGTGTTTCCATTCCGTGATTAATGTGATTTGAAGAGAAAATGAGCTCTAACATGGAAATTAAGCGTTTCCAGACACATGCCCACCTAACGTATTTTCTTTTTGTGTGTGTGTGAGGAATGTTTCCTGAAAGCTGGGCCATACCTTTTTGTAGCACCCTGTATTTTATATTGTGCTGAGAGGGCAGAAATGAATTTTAGTGGGGATCTACTCTCCATTTTTAGCTGATGACCAGTTTTAAAATTTTGTCTTGTGACTGGTCTCTGGTTGGAGATGTTGCAGAGCTGGCTCATCCTTTATTTTATTCCTGTAATCAGCCAGACACGGTCATCTCCTAAGTTGTTGTAACTATTTATCCAATTTTTTCCTTTTGGAGGCAAAGTTATAATCTTCAGTTGCAGAAATAATTTTTGTGCTTCAGTTTAACCAAATAAAAATGTTGGCTAGCTTTGTCTCCTTTAATTTCTGTTGATTATTATTACTTTTTTTTGTTTCATTGTTCACATTCCCATATTCATCCATCCATCCATCCATCCATCCAATTGGGGGGGGGGGGGGATGAGTGCGCACACACAGAATCACACTGGCGCAATTCACGCACACAACTAGGCCTACTGTCTTTGGCTGCCACACCCTGAGTGCACAACGCATTCCTCAGTTTTTTTGCTGGACGGGAAACACACTTAATGTCATGCCTCCTGAGGATTCTTTCAATTTTTAAGGGCATGCCACCAAAATATGGCAAGAACGCCATTGCGGTGGATGCCTGCAAATCTTCATTGACATCACTACTCTGAACTTGCTTCAGTTGGAATGCTTTACTTACATGTCAGTCAGAATAATGGTTCCTTTGGAACACCGCCTTTAGATGTTGTAGCTGACCCGGTAAACTGTCGATATCTGAGACCACACATGTCCTGTGTACCAGAGAGCCTAAGACACTACTCCATTGTGCAGGGTGATGGCAAATTGCGGCCTGAAAATGTAGCGCTGTCTGAGTTGGTTTGTGGTAGACACTGTGTCCAAGTGCACCATCCATTTTTCTTCGGACCATGGCATCCAGCAAGGGTAAACTGCCCTCTTTTTCCATTTCCATAGTGAACTGGATATTTGCATGAAGTGATTTTAGTTGTTGAAGAAACATAGGTTATGTCTAGTCCGTGTGGTCGTACCTCAAACATATTGTCTACATACTGCCAGAAGTAAGATGTTTGGAGACATGCCGACAACAGTGCTTTTTCCTCAGTCTTCCATTAAATAATTAGCCACCACAGGAGACAGAGGACTTCAAATGGCACCTGTGTCCACTTGTTCAAAATACTGTTGTTGGATAAGAAATGCGCAGAAGTAAGCACATGTTCAAATAGTGCCACAATGTCTTTTTTGAATTTGCTGCTTATCAGCTGAGGATGAGTCCTGCAGAGGTACTTTTGTAAATGAAGATACTATGTCTAAGCTGACCAGAAGATCTAACGGTTGTAATTTAAGCACCTTCAGGCACCCTTTGAAATCCTCAAAATTCTGTATATGGTGGTCACATTTGCCTACTAGAGGTCCCAACAGTGACACGATTTGTTTAGGTAAGAAATAGGTGGGTGCCCCAATGTGGACATAGAGGACACACATCCTTATGAACCTCTGGTGGGCTGTATAGTCTTGGGGGAACTACTGTCTGTTGGTGCAGGCCCTTGATAACATTTGCCGAGATAGAGCTCTACTTGAGGAGATCTAAAGTTTTCTTTGAACCTTGCCGGTTGGATCTCCTTTCAGCCTATGATATGCTGGGTCATCGAGTATCTATTTTGTTGTTATACCCAGTGCTTGAGAGAAGGATGGTATCGTTCCCTTTGTTGGCATGTAAAGTAACAATGTCTTTGTCTTCTTTAAAGTCTCACAGAGCGCTCCTTTCTGCAGAATTAATTTTAACTTCTCCTTTCTTCCCAGCGAATCTTTCAGAAAACATAAAGGTGGAAGAAATAATTAGAGGTAGGTGGATAAAAATGTACTACTTCCTGCCTCACAGTGCACAATGCTATCCATTATGCTACTGCTTCATTCTGACATCAAAGACTCCATTAACAATTGTGCTATGTATAGGTTTTACATAAAGATATCAAAATGACATGCTTTTGACTGATCATTAATATGTAGTTAGCATTGAAATTGTATACTTTGCATAGTACATAAGTTGTAATGCTAATGATTTTAGTGTCATAATGCTTTTTTAAATACCAGAAGCCTTTACCTCTCAATTATGTAGTTTTCCGTTATTTTGTTACAACACATCAAACCTAAAAAGTCATTTTTTTGGGAGATCCTGAACTTACTGATGCTTATAAACAACTTATATTCCTGCCACATACTTTGTAAATGTTGATTGTAAGAAAATCACTAAATTACTTTTGTTTTATGGCGCAGCTATTAAGTTCAAGTCAGTTTGTCCATATTCAAAAGAGGCCAAATCACACTGGAGTTAATAATTGGATCTGCAGAAATCACTTATATTGAGTGACATTTCCCTTTGTCCCTCCCTGGCACAAGAGCCCCAACCATCCTACTGAGAGTGGTTCATAAGAGAAATTGAAACTCTGCAGTGCCTGGGTAGCACTTTGACACATATGTGTGCTGTCTGACCAGTGGAGTAACTAGGACTTGGCTTTGGGGGGGGGGGGGGGGGAGATCTGCTTGATGAGCAAAATTTTAGTCAGTTTCCAGACAGACTACCATCTACCACACCCGTTGAAGAAACTAATTCACTCCCTTCCAATGAAAGCTTATGGTAAAACACCCCAAGTTTCCAATCTTTACCTTTACCAGATTGCTGTGATACGATTTTTTTTTCTTATTTTTTTCTCTCTCTTTTTTCTTTTCGGGTTCTGGGGGGGGGGGGGGGGGTTCTATCCCCCTCATCCCCTCCCCCCCCCCATAGTTATGCCACTTTGTCTGACTGACTTCATTGTTTGTAAAGCACATAAAATGAACTTGTAGGCCTATAAGTAGGAATAAAGAATATATATTTAATATAGTCATACATTTATAATTTGCACAACCCACTTTCTTTTGGGGGTTCACTGAACAATCAAATGCTAAGGAATAATCCCAACACTAAGAACTCCCCCAGAGGGCTCACCACTCCTTGGTGAATGCATGTTTGGCTACTGTGTGGCCCCTGCCTTTGCAGCACTACTACTTTGCTGTATTGCATGCCCACCCTACGACTATCCTTTTCGCCTACCTTGGGAACAGTCTTATGCCTCCTTTGTGAAACCAAAGTTTAGGAGAATATTTCAGATGAATTAGGATATTTCCTTTTTCAATTTTTCCTTTTCAGTCACTCTTACGTAATCCTCCTCCTTATTTTTTCCATTTACTTTGGCATTTAAGACCTCTCTTCCCTTCCTCTTTTCTCCTACCAGTGCATTGTTGAAGGGTATCCACAAATTTTATCGTAAAAAGAGACTGGGTAACCTGTAAGTCCCAACACCAGGTTGATATGTAGGCTTCACATGTACCCCCTGGTAAAGGCCAGGGCTGTAACCTTCCCAAAATGCCAATTGGTCCCTCCATCTGAAATTCAGGTGGTGTGACCTGAGGTGTGGACCACCACTTAAGCCTTTCAGGCCCTACAAGCACAATTATGTGGGTCTGGTTTTGCTCGCTTTATTTCTTTGTGATTTATGCTAGGAAGTTCAGGCCTGCATCACAATCGTGGATGGACTGTGGTAACATGCACAACATGTTTTAGTTCCATGTTTCTACTCTGGGTGACACCAGAAGTCGGCAAACTTCCAGTACACTTACAATGGCAGCAAGAGAGACTTGTTGACAAGGTGTTGATATCCTTGTTTTGACATGTGAACCTATCACACATGACAGCCAGTTGATTTTACATATCCTGTTATGTTATTATGTCATTTCTTTCAAAGGCATGTTACTGTAGATGATGCAGTTCATAAAAATTTGTAGTGAAGGCCCAAAACAAACAATTGTGAGGGTACAAAATTCTTGAAAATAAATTTATTTTCTGTTTTGTAATGAATTACTGTATGTACTTTGTATCACAAACATCCCTCTATATTAATGTCACATCACCTACCACCTTGAATTTGAAAGGATTAAGGTGGGTGAACTTCCCTCTGAGGGGCCTCCCAGTAGGTAGGAGCATGCAGTGGAGAAGCTCGCAATGGGTTCCTCAAATAAGAGAAAGTATAAGGATATATTCATTGTACAGAAATGTGTGGTTGCAATTCCAGGCCATGTAAAATGTTGCTCTTGTCTATGCAATGGTACTTTCCCGTTAGACAGACAGTGCATTTCAGGCTCAAAAACTGTTTGAAGTAACTCTTCTGTATAGCTACCCAGTACAAATAGAGGCTCATTGCACCTAAATCCTTCTCGTGGGTTGTTTCCATTAACCTGCTTAATGGTCTGACTGAAGAGGAAATTAAAGACTCTCAGATCAGGGCATGACAACAGTACATGTGTAATGAACAAGGTCACAATGACCTAATACCAACCCATACCCTCTTCCTGACCTTTGATCGCATGGTCCTTCCACCAACGATCAAGGCTGGTTCTGAGGTAATCACTGTCCAATTTAAATACTACACGTCGCTACCACTGTCAGCTTTTTAGTCACACAAGCCAGTCTTGCAAAAACACTGCCAAATGCTTCACGTTTGGGGATGCTTGTGAGGGTAATTGTCAACCTTCCCCCTACTGCATCAATTGCTTGGGAAACCATTGCCGCCTCCTCATGACAATGTCCTATCTACCTTCATGAGCAAGCTAGAGTTTGCTTTCAGTTGCTGCTTCGGCAGCTTGACCTTCACTTCCTGTAAAATTCCTGAAGGGTGTGAGTTCTTTACCACTCTGGTCCCATCCTGAGGTCAGTGTTAACACTGCACTCCATTAGCTTCTCAACTTTTTGCTCTCTATCAGGCCACACAGTACTTCAGATGTCACAAGATTTTGAATAGAGCCTTATGCTCAAATTCTATGTGAGCTCTCCAGAGCCTTTACATGCTATATCATAGTTCATGCCATGGTACAAAGAATCCAGGAGTGCTTTCACTCACTTACTACCAGTGGAGCCAATGTTGTATTCCTGTGGGTTCATAGTCACATTGGTGTGAGAGGTTATGAGACTACAGATGCTGCTATGCTGGGAGCTGCTCTCCTCTCTCAGCTTGCCAACTATTCTGTTTCCTTGGGGGTCTTCATGCCACTGTCTCTAGGTGTGTGGTATCTCTCTGGCACACACATTGGTCTTCTCTTGAAGGAAACAAACTCCTGGACATTAAACATCTCCCTGTTGCTTGGTCAACATCCTCTTGGCACAAGGAGGTCATTCAATCCTGGTGTGCAGAGGAGACTGTGATTTATGCCACTGCCACTTATAACATGGTGACCCTGCTCCAATTTGTGGTTACTGTTATTGACCCTTGACGGCATGCAACTGGTCCTTTGCATGTTTTCTAATTGTCTATGTCCAAGTCCATGTCTATGGTCTGAGTTGTCTGGTGTTTCACCATATGACACCAACTCTATTGATTGCATTTTACTTTTTATTCACCACAAGGAAATTTAAAATTCCCCCTCCCCCCTCTCACGGAATCCTGCCATGTCCCTAATGTTTTGAGGTATCTTTCCCTAGGGATGGCCTTATTTTTATCTGTTCCTTTACTAAGTTTGACAATCTGTGTTGCACCTTTTTGCCTTTGCCCCTTCATAGTCTATGCTTTTAAATATATTCTAACATGGGCACTTATGACCTGAGTAGTTTTGGACCCTACAACAAAGAAACAACTATGTGTCAGTAGGTATATTATGCATTTATTAGTTTTCTATTCCATGGTTGCCAATTCTGACATTAATTGTCGGCAGAAAGATCAGATGACTGATAGAAGCTAACCTGGGGCAAAGTCGGTTTGAATAAGGTACATTGTCAAAAGCCTTCTGGAGATCTACAAATATGGAATAGATTTGAGTCCTTGTTGTTAGTGCTTGTTATTTCATGTGAGTAAAGGGCTAACAGTGTTTCACAAGAATGATATTTTCTGAATCTTTGTTGACTATGGGTTAATAACTCATTTCTTTAAGGTAGTTCATTATGCCTATTAAAGTTTTTCAATCTTTGTACAAAGCCTACATTTGTAACTGAAAATAATAACAGTATAATATTGAATATAATATAAATCTCACAGAATGCTTATGGGTCAATGTTTTATTGTGCTCACTGAAGTACCCAAATTACTGTGTGTGGTTTGTTGTCTTTTATTTATTTACCCCAGTATATCTCATGGAATGCAAAAGATCTATATTTTATTTCATTTTCATTATTATTAAGTTGCATATGGATTGAGGGGTTACTTGTTTGCTGATCATGAAGTAAGTAATTAATGCTGTCCATGCTCTATGGTTAACAGGTTTTTGTATGTACCCTCAATAAGTGAACTGTAATCATAACTGGAACATTAAATAACAAAAAAAATTCATTACTATGAAGACACATCACATTCAATGGCCGTTGCCAACATGACCACATGTCACACTAAATCATGACACGATAAGTAAACATTAGCTCTGAAAATAATTTTTTTCAAAAGTTACCTGTTATTTTGAGCAGATAAATGGTTAGATTAAACAGAAGAAAAGAACTGGTATAAATGAAAACCAGTTGTTCCACTTTTAGTCCAGTCAGGATACACTGGCTGAGTCTGTTTGTTTGTTTTGTTAGTAAGGTCAAGCTACCTCATTACACTGCTGTCTGCTGACCAGATTCTGAATTCCTCTTCTTCCTCTGTGGTAATGAACTGCTATACACAAGCATGTCTTCGCAGTTTCCAAGCAGCTGGTATTGCGGTTGCTGTTAATAAACCTCACACAATTTTAAGAAAACTATTTGGTGGAAAAATTTGATTTTAGCACATCATATGCACTATTATTTCCACACCATTTACTGAATTTAAATTCATTAGTCCTCGTAACTTCCATGTTTTATCGAATTAAGTAAAGTGTTGCACAATATTTTATTGAGTTTGCAGAGATAAAATTGAATTGTGTAAACATTGCATATGGGTGATATTTGCTCATGCATTGCCGTGCATGAAATGCAGCCAGGATATAAAAGTCCTGGAAGGAATTAACAGTATAGTAAGTTTACAACTCACTACAAAGACGTGACAATGAGCTATGATAGCAGATAAAAAAGACACACACACATACAACACTTCAGCGATTGGCCATGGCCTTCTTCAGAAAATAGAACATTCACGCAATCACACAGGCACACAACACAGTTGCACAACCATCATCTCTGGCTGCTGCACTCTGAATCGAACTGTGATTCGGAGTGCAGCAGCCGGAGATGACAGTTCTGTGATTGTTTTTTTGTGCATTTTTGATTCCGTGAATGTTCTGTTTTCTGAAGAAGACCATGGCCGATAGCTGAAGTGTTGTGTGTGTGTGTGTGTGTGTGTGTGTGTGTGTGTGTGTGTGTGTGTGTGTGTCTTTTCTATGTGCCTGTTGCAGCTCGTTGTCATGTCTTTGCGGTGAGTTGTAAACTGTCCTTATTACTTTATTGCAGGACATAAAGTTATTTAAAACTGAGAGCAGGATAATATCTGATGTCATTATTCTGCTGTGTATGAGCAGCACAATTTGCCAAGTTCTGTCTATGCTTTCTAACTGTCATCAGTCAATTTTAAGAAAACAATTTTCTGAAAAAAAAAAAAAAGAAAAACAAAAACTGAATTTTGCTCAGTTTGCAGACTGACATCTTCATTTGATAAAAGTCTGATTCCTCACCCACCTTTCATTATTCATCATTCTCAAGATAATGGTATTTAAATCCAGCAATCTGGCAGGCAGTGTCTGTAAAACTATAAACTCACACATCATGCTGGATCGGTAGCAATGGAACCCTCACCACCCTTGTTTCCTCTCCTACTGCACCATCTGTACATTTAGCAGCCAAGTAATATTGCACGCACTCTGCCACTCCTACTTCTCGGTAGTTTCCTTCATTATGTGATGGCAATAGACATCTGAACACAGATGATGGACACCTAGTGAACTATTGGCCAGTGGTTTGTGAGCTCAGTACTGGCAGTAGCTTCCCAGATGTGTTCCATCAAGACCAAATCAGGTAAATCTGGTGACTAAGGCATTCATGTGAGTTCACTATCATGTTCGTGAAACTGCCATTGCATGACCCTGACATTGTGGTATGGACATTTGTCCTGCTGGAAGGTGCTGTGGACTTCAGGGAAGGCATCAGATATCATACACCGGTCTAGCTGGTGCAATGGTGACACTCAGGACTCACATTTGGGAGGAAAGTGGTTTAAACCTGCCTCTGCCCATTCTGATTTGGGTTTTATGTGATTTTCCTAAATCACTCCAGGCAAATGCCGGGGTGGTTCCTTTTAAAGGGGATGGCTGACACCCTTGCCATCCTTAGCAAAAAAAAATCAATCCTAGCATGTGCTTCGTCTCTAATGAACACACTTTTGATGGGGTGTTAAACAATCTTCCTTCAAACATCACTGTCATGGTGCCTTTCATTGTCACCATAAGCCCCATGGAAGCTCAAATGAGTGTTCCATGAAACATAATACTGCCACCACTAGACTGAATTAATGGCATTGTGCCTGTTCTAATCAGTCTTTCACCCCAGCAGACAGTGTATTCAGACAGAACCATCAACTTGGAACTAGAAACATGATTTATCTGCCCAGGTGACACCACTGATTCATGGTCCAGTCATAATCATTTGTGCTCCTTGGAATCCTAGTTGAGTACTTGTTTTATGCTAATATAGAAGCAAGTAGTGATTATCTGCTATGGAGTTCCATGTTACTCTCACACACACTGTGAGGTGGCTTGTAAAATATAGATGTACATGGCACTTTCTGTAGAAGTCAGTAGCAAATATAACATCCCCCCCCTTTTTTGGGGGGTAGGGGGAGTAGGGCAAGATTAATGTAAAGATAAGTTGAGTAATTTTAAATAGACACCCTGATTAAATTTTGTATCCATTTTACTACTCATATTCAGAGGATAATTTATGGTGAAGCCCCTTTTACTTTCCTGAGATCAAGCATCATTATTGTTAACATTAAATCATAAAAATATAGATTTTTTTCCCCTTATATGAATTATTTTGTGAGGCCCTCCACCTAATATATATCCCTGGTAGATGTTCAAATTAAAAGGAAGAGGCATGGAAGGAAGATGAAGAAGAAGAAGAAGAAGAAGAAGAAAGAAAACTACTACCAGCTTCTCCATTACGAGGTACTTGTTCTGAGGCATTGAGGCATAAAAAATGGTCTTTCTAAAAGCCACTTATATTTCGCTATTTGGGCTCTGTATCATCGCTAGAATGATTTTCCATCCATCTCTGCTTTGCTTATATACTTAAAATGTCATATGCCACTAGGCAGTGGGCAGTGGAAATAGTGATAGGTCTTGTCAGTGTCGATTATGTAGTATAGTGATGCTTGATTGTGATTCAGACAAACCATTACTGGTAATCAAGACTCTAAATGCAACAAAAATAATTATAATTTATGGATTCAGTAAAATGTCTCAAAAAGGAGATAGAAATAATTGTTTCTGCCATAGAGCTATTGGTTGAATTGTAACTCAGATTCATGCTAATAGTCCCCCCCAGGGGACCCACAGCTCTTTTGTGGGTACATGTGTGGCGCCCATGGGGGCCCAAGCCAAAGCCGCCTTCCTTCCCCCCCCTCCCCCCCCCCCCCACCTAGGCTGCTTCATTTTCCCTCCTGGTTCATGCCTTAGCACAGAGACGGGTGTGCATACTTCCTGGTAAAGGTCAGGCACAGGGAGGGGTGATTACCCGAGCTGGTACCTTCCAAACATGCCGATTGGTCCCTCCGTCTGTTCTCAAGAAGTGTGACCTGAGGTGTGAACAATCACCTAAGGCGGGTAAGCCCTCAGAAAGGGCCCCCACTATGAAGGAGCACGCCATCGGAGACACCGGTAATCATGGGGGACACTTCCGCAATGACTTCCTTCTCTTCTTATGTGACTTTGACCCAAAAAAAGAAAGATCAATTCACCTCAGTATAAGAAAACTTTGCCTAATCTTCCCAAATTTCTGGTTGTTTCTTGAACTGATGGTCAATATTTCTCTTCTGTTAATCCTTTCGTAATTCAGAAGGGTGTTGATGTGATTGCTGGCCCTATTAAGACCTGTTCCCAGCAGTGCAATGGAACATTGTTGCTGGAAGTGGACAGTGCTTTCCAGGTGCAAAAACTGAAAAGGACTACGCTACTACACACGTTTCCTGTCCAAGTAGCAGTGCACTGCACGCTCAACTCGTCACGGGGGGGAGGGGGGTAGTTTTCAAAAGATCCCTTGACGGGTTGTCAAACGAAGAGATCCAAAACTACATGTCTGATCAGGGTGTAACAGCCGTGCATAGAGTGTTGAAAAAGGTCGATAACCAGCTAACACCAACTTGTACTGTGTTTTTATCGTTTGACAGAGTTGAACTCCCATCCAAGGTCAAAGTAGGATATGAAGTTATCTCCGTTCACCCTTATGTACCAATCCCTACGCGCTGTTTCCAATGCTATAGATTCAACCACACCCGTCAATCTTGCCCCAATACAGCAAAATGTGTCACTTGTGGTAGGGACGCCCATGAGGGTGATTGCCCACGTCCGTCCCCTCACTGCCTTAATTGCAATGATGACCATGCTGCTTCCTCTAGGGACTGCCCCGTTTATAAAGACGAAAAGGTCATTCAGCAAATTCGGGTAATGGAAAAGGTTTCAACATGTGCTGCTCGAAAGTTATTAGTGAGTCGGAAGCCCACTGTCCTTCCAGCGGGCACATACAGTAAGATCCTCACCTTCACTCGATCTACTAAGGATGCAGGTGATTTCACTTTCGCTGACACAGTTGTGCGATCGGCCAGCCCGAAGATTGCCCGTTCCACATCCCCGCTTCCTCCTGCTGCTTCTAAAGTTCAGTCTTTGTCAACACCTAATAAACCGCGGGCACCTAAACAAGATGCCCGGATTTCGAAAAAGGAACCTGTCCATGAGGATTTTCTCCGTACTCAGGCTTCTCAATCGTCAACTTCCTCTTCTCACCGACACTCTTCCAAAAGAGCAACAAAAAAGAGAGAGAGAGAGAGAGAGAGAGAGAGAGAGAGAGAGAGAGAGAGAGAGAGAGAGAGAGAGTGTTCCTCTCCTTCCCCACCGAGGTGTGGCTCATCCGTCACGCTGCCCGACAGTAGTCGGCCCCAGTCATCTTATGTCTCGCAGGGACGCACTACTGTTAGCCGGGCAACCGGCGTTTCACTGGCGGAGGATGGTACCCCTACCGATAAACTCGGGAAGGTGGCAGACATTCCAGTCACACTGACGGAACAAGATTTTCTACCACCGGTTTGCGATGGCAGTGCTCCCTTGAAGTCAGGCCCTCAGTGGCCGTCGAGGTGACCCCATTTTGCCTCGTTCTTCTCTTTTCTCCCCTTAATCTTATTATGGCACTTCTTCAGTGGAATATTCGAGGCATTCGCTCCAATGGCGAGGAATTAAAATTACTCCTTCGATTGCACTGTCTGCTTATAGTTAGCCTCCAAGAAACCAAGTTACATCCACAGGATCGTATAGCCTTCCCTCATACAGATATACATCTGTGTGTTATGACCTACCTCCTGTGGATGGTATTCCAGCCCATGGAGGGGTTATGTTGCTCGTTCGGGAGGACATCTATTCACATCCCATCTCTCTGAACACTCCTGTACAGACAGTTGCCACCCGTATCACTCTTCCTACCCTTTCCTTCTCTCTCTGCAATATCTATACCCCATCAACGTCTGCCTTAACTAGGGCAGATGTGCTGCAACTTGTTGCCCAGCTTCCTCCGCCTTTTGTTTTGCTTGGCGACTTCAATGCCCACCATCCCCTATGGGGTTCTCCAGCTTCTTGCCATAGAGGCTTCCTTCTAGCGGACCTTTTCAACCATCTCAATCTTGTCTGCCTCAACACTGGTTCACCAACATTCCTTTCGGACACCACGCACACCTATTCCCACTTGGACCTCGCGATATGGACTCCTCAGCTAGCGCATCGGTTCGAGTGGTACACTCTTTCTGATACATACTGCATCCACCTACTGCATCATTCCCCATTTCTGTGTTCCACCACCTGGAACATCTCCAAAGCCAACTGGGGGCTTTATTCTTCCATGACGGTTTTCCACGACCAGCATTTCCCCAGCTGCGACAGCCAGGTCCAGTATCTCATAGAGGTTATTTTCACTGATGCCGAACATTCCATACCTCATACTTCCTCTTCTCCACGCCGCATCCCAGTCCCCTGGTGGACTGCAGCATGCAGCGACGCTATTAGAGCCCGGCGACATGCTCTACGCAACTTTCAACGCCACCCAACGATGGAGAATTGCATCCATTACAAATGACTGCGAACACAATGCCGTCGTGTTATAAAAGAAAGCAAAAAAACCTGTTTAACTGCCTTCACTAGTTCTTTTAACAATTTCACTCCCTCCTTGGTTGTCTGGGGTAGTCTGTGCTGGTTATCTGGCACTAAGGTCCACTCCCCCATTTCGGGCCTGACAGTAGCAAACACAGTCCTTGTAGACCTTGTTGACGTATCCAATGCCTTAGGCCGCTATTTTGCGGAGGTTTCGAGCTCTGCTCATTACCACCGTGCCTTTCTCCCTCGCAAACAGGCAGAGGAGGCACGGCCGCCTTCTTTCCAATCTTTACATCGCGAAAGTTACAATGATACCTTCACTATGCAGGAACTAGACTGTGCTCTCACCATGCCCCACTCCTCTGCTCCGAGGCACGATGCTATTCATATTGAGATGTTGAAGAACCTTTCTCCTGTGGGTAAATGTTTCCTTCTCCACACCTATAATTGCATATGGACTGAAGGTCAGGTCCCCACAAGTTGGTGTGAGGCCATTGTTGTCCCCATCCCCAAACCAGGGAAGGACAAACACCTTCCTTCCAGTTATCGCCCCATTTCTCTTACCAACTGTGTCTGTAATGTGATGGAACGTATGGTTAATTCTTGTTTGGTTTGGGTCCTTGAATCCCGATGCCTCCTTACTAATGTCCAATGTGGTTTTCGTTGGCACCGCTCTGCAATAGACCATTTTGTCACCTGGCCGACTTTTATTATGAATAACTTTTTAAGAAAGCGCCAGATGGTGGCTATGTTCTTCGATTTGGAGGAGGCCTATGACACGTGTTGGAGGCCGGGAATTCTCCACACCATGCGTACCTGGGGCTTTTGCGGCCATCTCCCCCTCTTTATCTGTGCATTTTTATCGGACTGCCGTTTTCGGGTATGAGTGGGCTCTGCTTTGTCAGACCTTTTTTGCCAGGAAGGCTCCTTTTTGAGTGTAGTACTCTTCGCCATAGCAGTTAACCCAATTATGGACTGCCTCCCACCCGATGTTTCTGGTTCCCTCTTTGTGGACGATTTCACAATCTACTGCAGTGCTCAAAGAACGTGTTTATTGGAGCGCTGTCTCCAGAGGTGTCTTGACCGTCTCTCTTCTTGGAGCGTCGCAAATGGCTTCCGTTTCTCCACTGAGAAAACAGTGGGCATCAACTTCTGGCAATACATTGAGTTCCTTCTACCACCTCTACATCTAGGCCCCGTTGCTCTCCCATTCGTGGAGACAACGAAATTCTTAGGACTAATGTTTGATAGGAAACTTTGTTGGTCTCCACACGTGTCTTCTTTGGCTGGCCATTGTACACATCCCCTTAATGTCCTCCGTGTTCTTAGCGGTACGTCATGGGCAGCTGATAGAACCGTCCTCCTTCACCTTTATCGGTCCATAGTCAGATCGAAGCTGGATTACGGAAGCATTGTTTACGCATCCGCACTGCCGTCTTAAATCAATTCACCATCGGGGGTTACACCTACCGATTGGAGCCTTCTATACCAGCCCTGTTGAAAGCCTCTATGCAGAAGCTGCCGAATTACTATTGCACTATTGGCGTGATATATTACTCTGTCGGTATGCATGCCGGCTGCTGTCAATGCCCAAACACCCATCCTACCCATCATTTTTAAACAACTCCCTTGATCGCCAATATGGGGTGTCTGCATCTGCACTGTTGCCTCCCGGAGTTCGTTTTCATCGCCTGTTTCAGCAACTCGATTTCACCATTCCTGCCACCCTTCGAATTGATGTGAGCCCAACACCACCGTGGCTTCAGGCACAGGCTCGCGTCCACCTCGAACTCAGCTCACTCCCAAAGGACAGTACCCCGGATTCGGTGTATCACTCAAGGTTTGTCGAACTTCATTTGCAGCTTGATGACATCATCTTCATCTATACAGATGGCTCTAAGAACACTGATGGTTTCAGATCCACCTTTGTCGTTGGGTTCGACAGCTTTCAATACAAGCTTATCGACCAATGCACCAATTTCACAGCTGAGCGTTTTGCTCTCTATCAGGCAGTTCAATATGTTCGCCGCCATCGCCACCTTTCTTATGTCATCTGCTCAGATTCCCTCAGTGCCATTGAGAGTCTGAGACCCGTATCCAGTCCATCCTTTTGTACTCAGACACCAACGCTCTCTTCAATTGGTAGCCGAAGACGGCTTTTGCATTCACTTCCTGTGGGAACCTGGCCACGTAGGTGTGCCAGGGAACGAGGCTGCTGACGCTGCGGCCAGGGCTGCCACTCTTCTACCTCGGACAGCTACCATTTGTGTCCCGTCAAAGGACATGCAGGGGGCTATTTGCAGGTGTATTGTTGCATCATGGCATCGGCTGTGGTCCTCACTTCAGGAGAATAAACTCAGAACCATAAAACTGATCCCTACAGCTTGGAAGACCACCTCCTGCCCCTCCCGGCGGGAGGAAGTAATCTTGGCCCGGCTGAGAATTGGTCATTGCCGGTTCAGCCTCCGACACTTATTAACAGGCGATCCCCCCCTCACTTGTATTTTCCTGCGGTCACCCGATGACAGTGCTACATGTTTTAATGTTCTGCCCCAATTTTACTCATATTCGTGTTGCAATAAATCTGCCATCCACTTTGGAGGACATTTTAGCTGATGACACACGGGCAGCTGCTAGAGTTTTGCATTTTATATGTATGACAAATCTGTCCAGGGACATTTAATTCCTTCCAATGCTATTTTTCATCTCTCTTTTTAGTGACATTCTGAAATTCTCTTTATCGGCACCTTTTTTAACCTTGTTTTAAATCAATCTAGGGTCAGAATCGGGTGCTAATGACCACTGTAGTTGAGCGCTCTAAAACCACAAAAGGAAAATAATAAAAAAAGTCACACAAATAGTTTATCAAGTCAGCAGTCATTAATATAAGACAAACTGTACCACTGCAGATAGGTTAAAATGCGCTTTAGGGGGTGGCTGCCTGTGGTAGGTGTACGGATATGGGTACTGGTACAACAAATGATAAGAATTGAATACAACTAATTAGGAATGGCATTTAGACAGCTAACAAGAATGACTTTACATCTTATGCTTTGTAAACAACATGTACTGTAGTATGAAAGTGTGATATTCGTTGAAAATACCTAAATGTTTTCGACGTTACAGTCAGTGTAAGCTTTGAAAGAAGCATTGCTTATTGAAGGTGCAACCTCCAAATCATATAAGAGTGATGTCAAAAGGCGAGCAGTTGGAAATTTATAAAGAAATATAAATTACGGGAAATACAAATTACAGATATTGCAATACAATTGGAGACGAAATCACTGGAGATGGATGTCTTGAAAGAAGTACGTTGATAACCAGACATTACAAGTGTGTAACAGTTTCTTGATTATGTACTTGGAGTGCAAGCAATCTTTTGAATGGCAACCAATAAAATTTACTGCTGAAAGAAATGCACTCAATTTCCATTAAAAACAACAATAATAATAGCTGTTACACCCATGTAGCCTACTGACTGGTTGACAATGTACTTCTGCATTTCACAATCTGGTGGCAGTTGTATTATCAACAAAATTCTAAACAGTATACAATTTTGGCATTTTTCACACCATGTGAGAGAAAGAAAAATGAAAGACACATGCATATTGGCTGTCAGAATGACATGTCCAATTGACTGCCTCGAATTCCCGTCATACATCGTGCCACTATAAACTTTTGAACATCCTTGAGCTAAACAGTAAACATTTGACTATCACAAAAACCTTATGTTTGGTGATATACATATCAAAATAATATGGCAGGTTAACTGAAAGTCATAAGAATAATTTAAAAAAAAAGTAAGTTTTAGTGATAACTCTTAACATATTACACCAACAAATGTAGAAAGCTGTAAACATACAGGTTCAGAACCAACTGAAGAACTGCAAATAGACTGAAATTAATGCAAACACACTTGGCTATCAAAGAATCATAGTTTGGTGACTTCTTTATTAAAATAATTTGTAAGATCCACTATTAAAACCATAAGAAATTTCAGTAGTATGCAGTGTTGTCAGTTGCACTCACATTAATGTAGTGACCATTGTAGAAGAAAAAAGTAGGCCCTGAAGTGCTGAATTTTCAAACATTCTCTGACTAAGCAACATTTTACACCCAAAGGTAGATACAGGTTTTAAAAAAATCCCATATTTTTAGGGAATGCTAATTATTGGTTTGCCTTATTTTAATAATTTATTTTAAATGACAGAATGAACATTTACTGTTGGTTACTTAGGTTACAATTTCTGTTATTCTTCCTACATCTCACTGAAACTGATTAGGAACTTGTGAGGATTTTTATCAGGCTAGTTGTTTCTGTTTATAAACCAACACGCAGTATTCATTTGTATATATGCATTTATTAATAATAAATTTCTTGTAGTTAAAAAAATAGATGAAGTCTACTTACCAGGCAAAGGAGCACAGGTAGTGATAGTAACAAATAAAAAAATAAAACACACACACACACACACACACACACGCACATGCACACGCACACGTGCGCGCGCAAACGCAAGCTTTCGCAACCCAGTTGCTTCTTCAGGCAGAAGGAAATGATGAGGGTTTTAAGGGAGGGGGTAAGGAGCCATTCCAATCCCGGGAGAGGAAAGACTTACCTTGGGGGAAGAAAAGGAAGGTGAACAAATACAAACACACCCACACATTTACACAGACGCAAATACACCTAGGTATACATACTGTAGAAAGCAAAGAAATTAAGAAGTTAGACAGAGATATCACTTGAGGTAGAGGCTCTGTCCAGAGAACCGAGACAAAGATGTTAAAATGTTAAAGATGCTGGGTGGGAATTTGAATTTAGCGGAGGTTGAGACCAGGTGGGCAACGGGAAGAGAGAATATGCTGAAGGGCTAGTTCCCATCTCTGGAGTTCTGAAGGATTGGTGTCGGTGGGAAGTATCCAGATAACCCGGACGGTGTAACACTGTGCCAAGATGTGCTGGCCGTGCTCCAAGGCATGTTTAGCCACAGGGTGATCCTCATTACCAACAAACACTGTCTGCCTGTGACCATTCATGCGAATGGACAGTTTATTGCTGGTCATTCCCACATAGAACGCTTCACAGTGCAGGCATGTCAGTTGGTAAATCACGTGGGTGCTGTCGCAAGTGGCTCTGTCCTTGATCGTGTACACCCTCTGGGTTATGGGACTGGAGTAAGTGGTAGTGGAAGGGTGCACAGGGCAGGTTTTACAATGGGGGCACTTACAAGGGTAGGAGTCAGAAGGTGGGGAAGGTGGTTTGGTGATTTCATAGGGATGGACTAGGAGGTAACGGAGGTTAGGTGGGCGTCGGAAAGACACTCTCGGTGGAGTGAGGAGGATGTCATGAAGGATGGATCTCATTTCGGGGCAGGATTTAAGTATATGTTTTTACATATATTTTTCCTGTTAGGAATTTTTCCTCTATAATATTTATTGTAGTTTGTTTTTTAGAAGTTATTTCTGCATGGAATTCATGGTTTAAATCCCTTGAAAACAGTTATTATGATATTTTCATTGTTGTAATATACTTCCCATAGATCACTATATTACTTGGACACTTTATCATGGCAGTTTCTGATAGGGGGATGTTTGGATCTGTGGTTGCTGAAGTTACTGGTAATGGTACATTAGATTAGATTGGTACTTGTTCTATAGATCATGAATAAGACACTTTCTAATGATGTGGAACATGTCAGGTTAATAAAAGTTGTCTTTACAAGATATTACACTATACAAAATATTACATGCCATTTGTTTTTATTATTTTATTTTATTTTTATTTTATTTCTTTATTTTTTTCAGATTTACTAATTTATATCTAAAATTCATCTAATGAGTCGGAGGAGTTACTATTCAGAAATTCTTTTATTTTTAAATGCTAATTTGCTATCTGACAGACTATTTATGCTATTTGGTAAGTGAGCAAAGACTTTTGTGGCAGCATAATTCACCCCTTTTTGTGCCAATGCTAGATTTAACCTTGAATAAGGAAGATCATTCTTTCTCCTAGTGTTGTAGCTATGCACACTGCTATTGCTTTTGAATTTGTTCGGATTGGTAATAACAAATTACATAAATGAATATATATACTGTGAAGATCCCTAGCTCTTTAAATAAGTGTGTGAAGGATGATCTTGCAAGGGCTCCAGCAATTATTCTGATTACACGCTTTTGTGAAATGAATAATTTTTTACTCAATGATGAATTACCCCAGAATATGATGCCATATAAAAGCAGAGAATGAAAATAGACATAGTAGGCTAATTTACTGTGATATACATTACCAAAATTTGCAGCGACCCTAATAGCTTAAGTAGTTAAACTCAAATGTTTCAGCAGATCTTCAATGTGTTCAGTTCAAACTCTCATCAATGCATACACCTAAAATTTTTAATTTTTTACCTTAGATTTCTGATCAAAGTCTTATATTTGTTAATGGTGTCATTCCATTTACTGCGTGGAACTGTAAATTCTGTGTTTTATCAAAGTTTAATGATAGTCCATTTGCAGAGAACCAGTTAATGATTTTCTGAAAGATGATATTTACAATTTTATGAGTTAGTTCTTGTCTGTCAGGTGTGATAACTATACTTGTATTATCAGAAAAAAGAACCAGCTTTGCATGTTCATGAATATAGAATGGCAAGTCAGTGATATATATTTAAAACAACAAAGGACCCAAGACCCGACCTTGTGGCACCCCATTCTTCATTGTTTCCCAGTTTGAGGAATCAGTTATTTTTTTGCATATTATGTGAACTACTTATTTCAACTTTCTGCACTCTTCCTGTTAAGTATGATTTAAACCATTTGTGCACTGTCCCATTCATACCACAGTACTTAAGCTTGTCTAGAATAATTCTATGATTTACACAATCAAAAGCCTTTGAAAGATCACAAAAAATCCCAACGGGTGATGTCTGGTTATTTAGGGCATTAAATATCTCATTAGTGAAAGTATATATAGCATTTTCTGTTGAAAAGCCTTTCTGAAAACCAAACTGACATTTTGTTAGAAACTTACATTTTGCAAATGTTGGAAGCTACTGTAGAATACAGTACTTTTTCAAGAATTTGGGGCATGGCTGTCAGAAGTGAGATTTGGTGGTAGTTTTTATCAGACATATCCCCTTTTTTGTGCAGTGGTTTAACAATATCTTATTTTAGTCTATCAGGGAAAATGTATGTATACATATTATTATTAACATTCCTTACTGGACCTTCCATTGTTGTTAGTTTATTATTGTATTATTTTCAGAAGGAGATGTGGGTCAAACTTCAGTTGTATCAGATAGTGTAGGTGTGGCCTGTTCCATTAATGGACTTGCTTCTTCTAATGAACATTTAGATCCTATTTTCTCCACAACATTAAAAAATTATTATTAAAAATGTTTTCAACTTCTGGCTTGTTATTTGAAAACTTTTCATTCACTTAGGTGGTAATGCCATCTCCTGTGCTCTTGGTTGCCATCTCCCTTGTAGTAATATTCCAAATTGTTTTAATTTTGTTATCAGAGGTACTAATCTCATGCATGATGCACATGCTTCTGGACTTCTTAATAACTTTTCTTAATGTAGCGCAGTACTTTTTATAATATTTGACTATTTCTGGGTCATTACTCTTTTTTGCTGTTAGATACTGTTCCCTTTTGTGGTTACAAGATGTTTTTATTCCTTTAGTAAGCCATGTTTTTTTGAATGGTTTCTTATAATTATATTGAACTATTTTCTTGGGGAAACATTTTTCAAGTACTCTTACAAATGCTTCATGAAATAAGTTATATTTTGAATTACCATCAGGTTCCTTATGCACCTCATCCCAATCTAACTGCTGAAGATTTTCCCTGAAATTTCTTATTGTTGAATCATTAATTGAACATACAACTTTGGAGGGCTGTCTTGGATTACTGAAAGGAGCTACCGGTATGTCATGGTATGTCATATACTGTAATCAGCTGTGCACCATGATCAGAAAGATCATTTTAAACAGGACAAGTATTTACGTTATTAAACTTATCTTGGTCTTTAAAAAAGTTATCTATCAATGGGCTGCTGTCCTTTACTACCCGAGTAGGAAAATCAATCAAAGATGTCAAATTGAAAGAACTTAGTAAAACTTCCAGGTCATTCTTCATATTACCTTCTTTCAGTGAATCAACATTGAAATCCCCACAAATAATAATTTGCTTTCTCCTATCTGACAGATAGCTCAACAAAGCATCCAAGTTTTCCAGAAATAACTGAAGGTTTCCTGAAGGGGAGCTATATATTGTTAAAATTATAAAAGAGCTCTCATATATGAGAGCTTTGACATATATAGCAACTCCTTCTCTCGCCATATTCTCTCTATTCATATATGCTACTAGTTTGTAACCACTTATGTTTATCTTTTCCATATCTGTCACAATGTGATGCTCAAATAGGCATAGTACATTTATTACATTCTCAGATTCTATCTCATCTAAACAAACCAGAAGCTCATCTACTTTGTTCTTTAATCCCCCAGTACTTTGGTGACAGATAGTAACGTCCTGACCATGGTTCAACTGGGGCTGATCATGCCCCATGAAAGCAGTCACCAGCCCAACATTTGTATGGGGCGTTGCAGAGGCTATTTGCACCAGGACACACTTAATACTGTAACCCTGATCCCTATCAGTATTGTTTCCCACTCTACCCGCTACCGCAACACAATTCTGCTTTTTGAAATCCTTGCACAAGGAACCTATATTGTCTACCACCTGGCTTAAAAAATTTTGTGACCTGGTACCTGTCGCCTTATTTTTCCTTCAAAATCTGGTCCACACTTCTTCCTTGTATACTATGTAGCAACAGAAATTTCCTCCTACTTTCTACTTTTTCCGAAACAGTTGGTTGCCTAGTGAAATTCTGTTGCATGTTGTAGCTAATCCTACTTCTACTGGAGCCTCTTCCTTACTTAACTGTGATAGCAGGGCAAATCTATTGGTAGTGGCAATTGCAAAACTGTCAGACCTTGCTCTCTTCATGTGACCCCTGTTCCCAGCTATCACTTCCCATCTTTGTTTACCCCCCTCCTCTCTTAACCTTATCAGTTCCTCCCTCACTCTATCCAAATCACCGTGAAGGGCTCTAATTTTCTCCTCCTGCTCCGCTATTTTCCTATCTCTCGTGCAAACCCTGCAAATGACTGGAAGAGTCTCGTTTGTTTCCCCAACTCACATGCCGCTAAATTTTCTCCAATGAAACCACCTGGCACAAAGCTGCATAAAACCCCTGAACTAACTTTCCTACAACAGTTCACACACTTAAGAGTTCATGGTTGTTTAGAAACTAGTTACAAGATTTACTTAATTTGTAATGATAATATATATTAATCACAGATATAGAGATACACTAGATATGTTTTGGACACTGATATGTAAGTAAAATTTTAGAAAATGCACTTAAAATTGCAGTTTTACACTAAATATGCACCCTCGGATGTTAGGCCTAACATGTACTTTTTGTTGTTACTAGAACAATACATAATTAAAAGAAAAAACCTTTAATTGGAGGGCTTTAAGAGCACGCCAATGAACATATTTAATCAGTTAAAAGTGTTAAACTTCAATTTATTACTACCTAAATTACTTATTTTTTACAAGCACTCTTCAACTGCACATCTGACTACTACTTTTACGACACCACCAACCACAATTGTGGGCCTTGTGTATTCTCTATTCGTCTTGGTCTGCTTTATGCTGTGCATTGATTTCTGCTTCCTGTTATTTCGTATTTCAAAATAAATGTAGACTTTACTTTATATCAACAATAATTCAATTTATTGAGGCATACATTCTCTCATTATACCAAAGGTATTGAATATAAGAAGAACTGTTGAATTAAAATTTGTGCTGTGGCCAGGATTTGAACATGGGACCTCCTGCTTACTAGGCAGATGCTTTAACTGCTTAGCCAACACAGCCTTACAGATAATGTGGCTACATGGACTATCTTAAAATGCATCTGCCTTCACACCACATATTTTAATTCTGCCTCAATTGCTACTTATTTCACAGGGATCATTAAGGCAGAATTAAAGTATATGTTGTGGAGACAGGCTTTAAAACAGTCCGTGTAGTGGCGTTATCTGTAAGGCTGTGTCAGATGAGTGGTTAAAATGTCTGCCTAGTAAGCAGGAGGTCCCAGGTTCAAATCCCAGCCACAGCGCAAATTTTAATTCAACGCTTCTCCTTATATTTAATACTCTAACGAATGTCCATCAAGGGGTCTGAGTACAACTCCTAAAAGGAAAGATAGATTTATTATAAGACATGGTACATGTAAAATGAGGCACAATGTGCTGCATGCTGAAGTGCAGGTGGGCCCATAAGAGAGCTGCCATTTGCACCAGCAAATGTGTATGAATCCTTGACAAAATTAGCAATTTTACAAGCATAATCCAGGTAAATAACCTGGTACTGCCAGACTGTGATGCTTTCTCATTAAAAGATGGTTGCTTAACTGAGGAGATTAGTGTGAAAATCTCCACTGATCAAAAGGAATCTCTTGTTAGAACTGTCTGTGTTGTTCTTTGGCAGTCATATTTTCTCTTCATGTATGAAGCATTTGGGGTACACATCAAAACATTTTTTATCTTGATTAATCATGAAATGATAGCTATCTAACATCTGGCACATGTTGTGCAAATCGCAAGATGTTTTGTGTCATATGGAGTGAATAAGATACTTAATTTGCTCATGTTTGGAATCGTTGATCTTCTTTTGACTTCAAATTAATAATGTGCAAAGATCGGAAAAAAAGGAGAGAAAAATAAAGAAACGAAATGAAATAAAGAAATAAATAAAATTTGCATTTATTTCTATTGATGATTGGTTTCGGCACATTAAGGTACAATTTTCTGGTCTATGGGAATAAGAATTACAATGTATACAGATGACATACCTGGTACCTTAGAGAATTTATGCCTTTATATAAGTGCTTGACATAGTTGTTAGTGCAAATGGTGAGTCAAGTATAAAATAAATACAAATATACACAATCAATACACCATCATATAAACAATATATATGCACGCACGCGCGCACACACACACACACACACACACACACACACACACACACACAGAGAGAGAGAGAGAGAGAGAGAGAGAGAGAGAGAGAGAGAGAGAGAGAGAGAGAGAGAGAGAGAATGCTCACTGACTGCCACGTTATAGTGTTAGAGTAATAGATTACTTTGTATTTTTACATCCCTAATACTTGATCATTGCATAGGATTATTTAATTGTTGTTATTATTCTTCTCTTAAATTTGATTTGTGCACTTTTTATCCTTATAGACCCCTTTATAAAATAGCTCAAAACTTTAACCTCTTTTGGCACTCGGCAAGTTTTTGTTGTGTATCTCAGTGCTCTTTAAAATTAGTTAATTTTTATTTTCCAGGTTGAAACTGATGGGTCATCCTCCACTTACCATAAACGATCTTCCAAATGAAATTTTGTTGCAGATCTTTTTCTATCTTTCTATTGAAGATATAGCACTTAATGTTCAATTTGTCTGCAATCGTTGGTCTGAAGTGTGTTCAAAAGATGTACTGTGGAAGAACAGCTGTTTAAGTGTTGAGGAAAGTGCATCTATTAATTATATTGTATCACTATTAAAAAAAGTCCCAAAATTAGAGTGCTTTTGCATCTGGTTTAGATCATCGGGAGAAGTTCTCAATAGATTAGCAGAATACTGCAAAGAGTTACGCAAATTAGACTTCTGTGTACCTCAACTCGAGTACTCTTATGAAGCATTTAAGAATATTGTTGTAGAGTGCAATAAATTAGAGGAACTTACTATCCCTGGATCTGCCCTAGCAAGAGAAGAATTGGCTGAGCTTGTTGGGCAATGGGAGTACCTGAACATTATTTACCTTATAGGCAGATCAGACAAACCCATTTTACTGAAGTATTTAGCAGATGGCTGCCCAGCTTTACAGCATTTATACATGCGATACATTGTATGCAGTTACACTGACCTGGAATATTTCTTAGAGAAAAAGAAGGACAAGCTACTGACTTTAAGCATTAGTCCAATCACTCAAGATGGCACGTGTCTGATTCCTCTCCTTGACATTTGTAAGGAAAAGTTGGAGAGACTGCAGTTAGAAGACAGCAGATATTGTTACCTTGAGACACACGATTTCAGTGCCATAAAAAGACTGAAAAACCTGAAGGCTCTAAGCATAAGAATTCCTCGTGGTGTTGGAGCAGATGTAATATCAAATCTTTTTGAAAGGAAGGCTATGTGGCAGTTACAAGAACTTGAACTTAACAATTATTCAGAGTTAAATGATGCCCTTGTTAACACCATTTGCAATAACTGCCCATATCTCACGAGATTGGCTCTTAGATATTCAACACACATTAGTGATGCTGCAATGAAGAGCCTACCCAGGTGCAGGTACCTGGAAGATTTAGATTTGTATTATTGCACAGAACTTACAGATGATGCTGCAGAATTTGTTTTAAAATGTAGTAGACTGAAGTACCTCAATCTTGGTTTCTGGAAAATAACAGATAAAACCCTGTTACGTTTGATAGTTCTAACTGAACTTCGAGAACTCACCCTTGATGCATGTGATGTTTCAGCTCTTCCTTTGCAAGTGTTTCCTCAACATTTGAGAAATCTTAGAAAGCTGAAGCTTGATTACTGTTTGAACATTGATTTTGAAGCTCTAGCTGTTCTTTGTGTTGAAATGCCTCATATATCAATATCAAAAAAACAAGCTGAACTGTGCACTTGATTCCTTCTCTTGCATCATTGTTAAAATGCTTTGCTTGCTAAAAACAATGACATTTCTTTGCTGTGCATATTGTATTTAATAATGTTGTGTTTATGGCAGTTACAGATGTTTTAAGTGTAATGAAATAATAAAATGTTTTATATCATCTGTCTTTTATTTATAAAATTATAATTTTTTAAAATGAATCTACTTCTGCATTTAGAACAACCAAACTTTTTAATTCACATAGAAACATGTCTCATTATGCCCAAATGTGGTCTACTCCTAGAAAAATTGTTTACTTGCAACGGAGTAATGTTTTTCAATTTAATGTTGATGTTCAACCACATGAAGTTATTTGTGTACTAGTTGAGAATATCATTGAATACAGTAATGGATTCAAGTTCCAACACCCCTGAAATCTGATGTCAGTAAATATGTATAAAATTTTGGTAAATACAAAGCATAAATCTGAAATTCATTTGGAACAGGTGTGTAACTTTAAATAAAAGTGCAGAGCTTTCAGTTAAAGGCTTGCAGGAATGTGTATATTGCCTTAATTGACTTTGATTTACATTTGGCTTGACTGAAGGACTGCTGACTGAGTCAGTGAGGTGCATTTCATAATTTTTATCCTTAATGCCCAAATAAATCTCTGTTAAGTGAGAAGAAAAAAGCCCTGTCACCTTATAAGTGTCTAAAGAGATGGCAGTAGATGTCAGAAATGTAGGAGAAGTTGTGTAGAATCTGCACCTACCAACAATGGTAGTTCACAAACAGTTAACCTTCCATTTATTAACACCACATTAGTATGATGTGGATTTGCTCAGAATCAAGAAAATGGAAATTTCTTTTTGGATGTGTGTTCTGGTTTTGATTTGTGTAATGATTTATATTACATGAGGTTATGATTACATTTCAAAGAAATCTGGATAGTTCCTCTCATAAGCTGGATCATGAAAATGAATTTTCTGTAGTTTCTTACTGTCTCTAACTGAAATAAATGTAATGTCACTAAATTAAACCATCTATTTACTCTACATAAGTTCTTTAATCTTAATACATAACACAAATTTGTGCTCTGAAAGTTTTGTCAGAACCAACTTGATCTCACATTTTAAGGAGAGAATAGTACACTTATCAGTCCCAGCAATTGATCCCATTTGAAAATTTTGCCTGTGATTTAATAGTGTGTATTTGTGGCCTTCTGAATGTACAGCTTTAAATTCTGCATGCACTGACTATTTGTCACTTGCTCCATAGCACTGCAGCTGTCTAATGCACAAGTGCAAAGTATTTTACAGTGGAGTGAAATAGAGATTCATTTCATAATGTTGATGAACAATCAACTAACAGAGATTTGTTCAGTGTGTGCTTTCTAACCTATTGGTGGTATCAGTGATTTTATTTTGAAGAAATTTATACTGTGATTTAACATAGCACTAGGCAAGTATTAAAATCACTATTGTACAGTCTTGTTTTGGACTGTAAAGCTGACAGTATGAAAGTGAAGTACATTTGCAAGGGTTGTGCTATTCTTCAGTGAGAGTGCCATGATTAAGTTCTAAATTGAAAATCAGTAACGCTATTTCATCATAATTCTTCAACTGGTTTCCTTGCAGGTGCCAGACAATGCACACCATACACTTCTGTGAGTTGAGAGGTTCTTTTTGCAGAATATGTGGGTTGCCTGTGATCAGTATCTGCAATTGTGGGACTTTACGTAAATTGAAAAATAAAGCCAGGTCTTATCTACCATGTTGTTTCATATTATATTGCAGTGTCTCCAACATAAAACAGGTATGCCTTACACCAATATTCAAGTAACACTTCAACAGTAACATTGAGAAAATTAAAAAGAATAGATAATAGTAAGATAAAATCATGTAGTTGCTTGTTAAGTTGTGGTCACAGGCATCCTGGAGTCCATTAGCAATATTATTGTTAACAGCCATTTACAATAATGAACTCTCTTTTTTCCTGTTCCTCAAATTTAAACTCTTAGACAACACTTACTTGATTGCCTTTTAAATTAATACCTTTTAGTACACATTGACATGATGAATGAGATACACAGACTTGCTGTGATAATCACCTCACCAACTTGTGGGGACTCTTTGTAATGTCCATATGAATTCCGTCTATAGTTTCAGGGATCCTCACTGTAGGTTGCCTGTTCCTCTGCACATTCTTGAATAAATCTTGAATAATGTTAGTTGTGTGAGTTTCCCCACAATGATAAATCACGTAAAAGATTTCTTTTCATTTCTTAGCCGAGCCTGTCTTTGTGAAACATTCCACACTATCAATTGTCTGTTCTAAAACAATCTACTCTATTTCTGTCATAAATGTTTCTTGTTACTTTCACTGCCAATTCAACATAATTTAATAACTGAAAATTCAAACTTTTCACAAGTGGCAAGGTTTGATAAAATGATGTGCAGCCAACTTTTGAGAGTGCTGCATCTTCACAAGCAATGTGATCTGAGTTGTACTAGTTTTTATGTGGGACACACTGTATATAAGTAGCTTAAACTTGGAATTGCCGAAGCATTGTTTTTTCCAACATTCATTTACTCATCTCCTCCTCCCTTTCTTCTCTGCCCGTCATTTTCTTCTCCCTCTCTCCACCTCCTCCTCCTCCTCCTCCTCCTCCTCCTCCTCCTCCTCCTCTACCTACCTGCTCCTTGTCCTCGCTCTCTCTTTATTAAATCTGCCTGTCTCTGTCCATCTTCTTCTCCCCTTTTTATCTTCCATCTCCTCCTCCCTCTGTCCATATTCTCCTCCCTGTCCATTTTCTCCTTTCCTCTCATTCTGCCCATTTTCTTCTTCTCCCTCTCCACTTCTTTCCTCTACGTATACATCTCCTCCCCCATCTCTCAATCTCCTTGTTCTTCTCTCTCTCTCTCTCTCTCTCTCTCTCTCTCTCTCTCTCTCTCTCTCTCTCTCTCTCTCTCTCTCTCTCTCTCTCTCATCACCCCACGGACCCCAGCCTTTCGGCATTTCTTTCCAGTAAATAAAGAAAGAATAGGAAGTCCAGATACTAAGTAACATGTGTAGCAAATTTGGTTGAAATTGATCGGGGGGAGGGGGGGAAGGGTAGGAGAAAATATTTAATGGACATTGCTCACATGTCAAGAGTTTCTGCTATTGTGTACAATATTAGGACCTGATACATGTTGACAAAATTATTTCACATCTTGTGATCCGGTTGACATACTGCACAACAAAGTATGCATTTTCTACCTAATACTGACCAGGCCTGGCTTCAGCTCTGATAGCATTAAGTATTTACAACCAAAATGCTGCAGAGCCAGCTATTGGTGAGTTAGAGGAAAGTGAATAGCATAAAAACCTCCGTAAATCAAAACACAACCAACAAAAGTGATCTGATTGCCTCTTCTCTTCCTACGCTAACAACATCCCATGAATAGTTGGTCTCTAGTCGTCATTCCACCACACAGTACTTCACTCTCTGGTATTCAGTGCCTGCAATGAATTGGGTATAGCAAGTGACATACAGGCAGTGAATTCAAAGTGTGGTAGCTGTCAGTACACAATTATGAGCCAAATATTCATGTGGTATCGATTGCTGGGCCTATTTTCTTTCAAGGGTTTGTAAAAGTATTTTTGAAATGTCCACTATAATGCTGCAACAGCAGAGAAAGTGAAAACTGCAGATTTCCTTAGCACTAAATACCATTTGTGGTAAATCTAAGCACACAACTTTTCCTGTTCACTCCACATTCACTTTTTGAGGAATGTACAAATAGGCATTTGGCTTTGTTGCTCACATAGCAATATTTGTAACATTTCATTTTGTCTCTTACTTTGGAAAAACTTTTGATGTTTACGTTATTTGAAAGTACCAGTATAAAGTTCTTGCCCAGAGCTTATACATTGTGTTCAGAAAGTTGCTGTGCACTGGACCATGGGTGTAGATTACCTAGAAAGTATTAAACCATGTTGGAAGAACTGCCTTTTTTCACAGATACTCTAATGTTTTTAATTTGTTTTAGTTTAATAGTTTGGTTCAATTGATGATCCAAATTGTCTTTCTATTATGGTGTTTTCAACTAAAATATTTTTTATTGACATGTGTTTAAAAAGCTGATATAGGGATCACATTTTTAGTCCCGGATGTGTCTGCTGAAAAATTTCCAGAAATAGGTGTACCTCATCACAATGTGGTCTGTCTACTTTGAGAAATGTTGAGAGATATACTCAGTGTTAGAAATCAAACAAACTGAAAGACCACCTAAAAGAAATGATCAGAAGCTGTTGGATGTTTCTGGCTCGACACAACAGAGCCCAACAAAATTATTGTGCAAGAAGAAGATATTGGGGTTACAATTGCAAATAAAATGGTTTGACAAATACTGAAATTCTTCAAATATAAAATGACAGCAAAGCATAAATTGAAACATGTGGTTAATTACAAGTAAATATTAGTCCTGGTTTCACCTCTCTGGTCTTATTTACATATAAAACTTACTATTATGGTCAATGGAAAATCCTTGTGCTTTGTTTGAAATACTGTTGTATGATCATAGAATTGGTGTCTGGTAGTAATACCTTTGTTTTTTGAGGAACCTTTGAATGTTATTGTTATATTGTTTCACTGCACTGGCAAAAACTGAATCAATGAGCCATGGTTGTAACAAGCTGATGCTAGGGTCTACACAGTTAAAAACTGTGAGTCTTCTGCATGAGGTTTTTGAGGAACATGTTATCTTAGAAAACCTGTGGGTCTCTCGATGCTCAGACCTTATCCCTCCAGGCACTCTTCTTTTGGGAGCAGCAAAATTTATCGTATACCACAACTATCCATACACACTTTGTGACTTAAAAACAACAGCACCATGCCACGGATTGCCCTCTCTCGGTTATGTGTGTGTTGTAAGTTAGTTGAATTAGTTTGTAACTATAAGGTTCAATGACCTTAGCAGTTTGGTCTATTAGGATTACAGACATTTGAACATTTGTTGTAAAAATGAAGTAATAATACACATGTGAGAAACAAATAACAGCCAGATCTGCAAAAGTGTTTTCCAATAATATTAAGCTCTTTTAGACATGTGTACCTCTGATGGATGCCAGATTTAACATATGTTGCAAATGCATAGACTCTTTCTGATCACTATCTGTTATACTGTGAATAAGCGATATCCTATAAGCAGCTGATATGTAACTGAAAATTTACTACCTTAGTGAAGGCACATGCTGCATGTTGATAGTGAAAGGTGGTAGCATATTGTGTGTGAGAAGTGATTTTCCTATGTGGAAATTATTCTTCTTCCATTAACTTTATAGGCTGATGATATTGCAGTGGTAGCGGACAATGAAGATGAGTTAATGTCTATGCTCAGTGAAATGAAATCAACACTTAGCAAGTGTGGAATGAAGATTAACAGAAGCAAAACTAAAATTTTGACTGTAAACAAGTACAGAACCCATGCAAGTGTTATGTTTGATGGTGCACCCCTCAAGAACATCAATGAATTTACGTACCTGGGTAACAAGATTACTTCAGATGCTACATCTAAATGAGACATTCAAAGTAGAATATGTCAAGCCAAAATTGCCTTCAATAAGAAACTTAAACTTCTCACATCCAACGACATGAACATCCTTTTGAGGAAGAAGTTGTTGAAGACTTTTGTATGGAGTGTAATGTTGTATGGAAGTGAATCTTGGGCCATGGGTAAACTGGAAGATCGAAAGATGGACATGTTCGAGATGTGGTGTTACCATGGAATGGAATAATCTGCGTTGATAAAGTAACAAATAAACAGGTTTTGCAAAGAATTAGTGAGGGGTTGTCTCAGAAAAACTCTGCGAAAAAGGTGCAATATCTGGACTGGTCATGTCTTGAGGCATGAAGGATTGCTAAAAATCTCTTGGAGGAATTAGTGGAGGGAGTGAACTGTAGAGGAAGATCCAGGCCGGAGTATATGAGACGATATGAACTGTAATGGCTACAGAGACATTAAACAAGTGCCAAGCAACAGGACACTATGGAGAAATGCTGCAAACCAACCTATGGGTTGATAACCATAGAAGAGAACATTATAGGCAAATTTACACTTATGATGATTTGTGGCAGTGTCTACTCAGATCTTGTGACTGAACAAAGTGATAGTGCAGATTAATGCTATATATCTTCATTTGCTGTAATCCTTATGGATTTGCAGAATGATGTAACATTTAGACTTGCTGATCGTGGCACTAAATCATTTAAGACTACCATTGGGATGAACATTTCACTATAAAATGAAGTTTTCACTGTTTTGTGAGATATCCTGGGAGATTAAAACTGTATGATGAACCTTGCATTTCACAGGCAATGCTCTTCACTTGATGCCATGGCCGTAAGTTCTTCGTGGAAAAAACAAGTTGGTTAGAGTGCTACTTTCCAATGGCTTGCTTACAGGCGAGTCCTGGTCCAATCATGTTTAAGTCTGTAAGAAAGATGACCACTATTTGTTTCTTGATTATAGAGTTTAAGTGTACTGCTCTATCCATTTAACGTGTATCATTATGTTTCTCAAGTACTTCAGAATTCGGTAAAACACCTATTAAGCTAATACCACCACCACCACCACCACTGCCACCAACAACTACAACAGGATTTATAGATTCAGTGTTATTATTTTGGAAATACAAATGCACAGTCAGTTTCATCGTAGGCAGGTAGGGGTGTAACAAAGCTATAAGATATGTTGGTGATGGGTAATGATTCTTTCATTAGTTGGGAGGGGTGGGCAAGTTTGTGCCCCTTACTCTTACAGGACTTAGTTTCAAAACTTCAAGTCTGAGTACTGTGGGCAGGGTAAAGCTGGGAATTTTTATCTGATGGGAGGTGTGCTTAGGTAGTCCTTGCAGGTGTGGTGATCACTGTCCCCCCAATGGTGTAGTGTTAGCGCAACTGCCTAGAAAGCAGGTGGCCCGAGTTTGAATCCTGGCTGAGTTCACATTTTCAGCTTTGCCAATTCGCAGTTATCATATATTCTGTGAATATCAAAGAATAACAACTGCAGGATCAGAAGTGACATCTATTCTTTCAGAACGGACACCACATGTTTATAAATTAAGCTATACTGATTTGGTTTTGATCTTCCAGGAAGTTTTAAATTAGTACACCTTCCATTCTAGAAATAATCCCCTATGTTGAGGCTAAGTCATGTCTATGAAATATCATTTGTCCTAGGAGTGCTAGTCTTGTAATGTATGTGGGAGAACTTCTGTAAAGTTTTGAAGTTAGGGGAGAAGGTACTGGCAGAAGTAAAACTGAGAAACCAGGACACAAGTAATGCTGGGATAGCTCAGTTGGTAGAACACTTGCCCACAAAAGACAATGGTCTTTGGTGTGATTCCTTGTCCACCACACAGTTTTCATTTCCTAGGAATTCCTAATTCAGTTTTTATTATCTAGTATAGAAAGAGTGAATATCAGCTATGTTACATGCTGATACTGCCAAAATACATCAGAAAATGTCAGTGCAATATAAAAGAGGATTAAATCCTTATAGACTTTGGAAATTCAAGGGGAAGGTAATTTATGCAAGAGGTGAAAGATTTCTGGTCTTCATTAGAAGTTACAGATAGTTTGAATAATAAACTCTCTTCCAGATCCAAAATAAAGAAAAAAAAAAAAAAAAAAAAAAAAAAAGACTTGAATAAAGCAAAAGCTTGGTTAAATGAGGATGTAGGATAGCGGTGAACAGTAAAGAATAAAATAAAGTGAAGAAACTGACACTATGATGCCTTTTCTAGCTTAAGATGTAGTCAGCCAGAAGTGTGCTGAAATGTAGTATAGGAAGTAAGTAGGACCAATGGTACCACCACGTACTACAAATCCACAGGAAAAATACTAGCAAATGGCTTCCTGCACTGATAGAGATGGAAATAGAGAACAGAGATGTGTTGACTGGACAACCAGTAGCAAACATTATGCACAAATGGAATAAAAAGGGAGACAAGCTGTTCTAATCTGGATTGAAAAAGGAAATGTGTACAGTATATATTTCAAACAATCAAAAATTCAGGGTAGAGTGATAATAGTATTGGTGTCAGCTGTGGTGCTGTCAGGTGTCGTATGTGAATACCAGTGTTCTGCTATATTTGGCGTGTGTATAAATAACTGCACTCTCCATTCAGGTGATGATTTCTGTTCTGGCTATATGTTGATATCAATAATAAATGTGATTGCGGTTCTAACTGTTCTACGTGATTGACGACTGTGCCTGTGGGTTTTGACTAGATTGCATTTTAAACATGACATTTTTATGTAGACCTGGTTTCTCCACATAAAAATCATGGCTCCAATTAAGGACTGTAAAAACCATCACGACACACACAGGAACATGAGTATAAGCAGCACATTGTTTTTAAAATTCATATATTCTGGAGACAGATGAATTCTGTAAGTCAGCAGTACATTAGGTTGAATTTGGGGACCATTATCAGTAATAAATCCATTAAACAGAAGAATGATTGAAGAACAGAACCCAATATAATTGGGAAATGACTCATTTGTGTGCAAGGCTTGATTTACTACTTGATTTCCTCTTAAAGTCTGGTAATAACAAATTTGGCTTAATACTTGACACTTTAATACAGATGCACATATATGCAAGATATTTTCCATTAAGTTGCAGAAGATTATGAAGATCATCTGATGCAAGGTATGCTAAAAGAGGAAATGCAACAGAAAGAGTCAAACAAAAGACTTATTACTAACAAATGTGGTCCCTATGACAGGTGTGGAAGATCATCATGTGCTCGTTTCTCTCATATTGTAAGAGAAGAGAGAAAGCAGAATATGGCAGCCAGAAATTTCAGACTGGGTACATTAGATAGTGAGAGAAAGAAAAGCCATGAATGTGGATCCCATATATAAGGAGATGATAGAGAATGTTGAAGAAGAGGTTTATCCATCGATGAAACAACACAGCATCTGACCAATACAAGTACAACCATTTCCTTTGCCATGTACAGCAAAAACAGATCTATGGAGGCTTGAGATTAATGTACCAGTATCTTTTCACTGTAGGCTTGCTGGACACATTGTATGCTACTTTAGAGAGAGAGAGAGAGAGAGAGAGAGAAGATACCCCATCAACCATGACAACAATCCTATTCATGTCAATCACATGGAGAAAATTATGGCTAGATCTGTGGGATGTGGTCCATGGCCATACCCTAGATGATGCCATTTCCCAACATGCTGTAGCCATTTCCCTTTACTGTATCTGTCAGAGCACTAGTAAGTTCAGTGTATGTAGTGTGTGAAAGAACTTCATTCAATGAAAACTTTGCATTTGAAAGGAGAGAAGTGCTTCATTGACAAGAAAGTGGATGTCGCATTATCATGTAACAACTTATACTGTTATGTCAAATGCTTATTATTATCAGTTAAAGAATACTATTTTTCATGATGCAAAAGTGATCGTGCTGAAGGTTACTAATTACAAACACAGAAGAAGATCCATAAAAATTGCAGTAAAGGAGAGAAAGGTGGCTATATTCATAATCAATGTGATGAAACAAACAATATTGCACAAATAAATTTCAGCGAGAAAACAGGCTTAGAGGTTTGTTGCATTTGCAGCATGTAGTCATAATGTTATTTTGGATAGGACTTCTGCAGGCATCACAAGCAATCACAGACTGTGGCAGGTCAGAACTACATATAGATAAATCTATTTCTATAAGATACATAATGAAGATTGCTGTGGATGGTTTGTTGCAGTCATCAATAACATGCATTCCAGGCATCAGGTGAGGTGCTCGGTTAAACTATGAATCTCTTTGTAGCTTGTAAAAAGCTAAGTTGTGATCTCAACTGAATTTGTCATCTTTTTTGCATGAATATGTCTGAGTTGCTGGTTACAGAGTTCCATCACCCAAGGCGTGACATTCTGTTCGCAGGATCATGCCTAGCATATCATTAAGACCATCGATTAAATAGAGTTACTGTAGTTAATGTAGACATTGCAGTGTATCCTGTGGTCGGCACTCACTACACTGTGCCGAAGGTCACCTGATGAAGTTTTCACTGTGACATTTAGGGGAATGAGACAAACATTAAGTAGATGAGAAGAGCTATCAGTTAAATAGTAACCCCCATTTATGTTGCCTCAATCTCTGCAGTTAATCCATCCACTTGTGATGTTACCAATTTTGTAGTGAGTCAACATTACTTTCACTGTCGGCGGATCATCCTGCAAATATAAAGAGCTTGATTGTTTGCCATTAGAAATACAGAAGAAGGTGCACAAAAATTACAGTAATAGTGAGAAACATGGCTGTAGTCATAATCAGTGTGATAGAAGGAAAAGTGTCATTGAGATTTACAGTGGAAAAAAAAATACAGCAGGCTTTAATGAAGCATATGAATACGCAGTAGAAGACTTTTAGATTGTGAAGAAATTATGAATGATCAAGAACCTAATAGTGAAGAAGAAACAATGGAAGTCATTAGTCTCCTTTTATGTGTGAAGTCCACCAAAGAAGAAGAAGCGGGGTGATACAGCTTTTGAAAAGCAAAAGAAAGTAATTGAATTCCAGGAGTCTGGAAAAACTAAAATATTACAGAAACAATAGTCTATAGTACAAAACATACATCATCTACTATATTTACCTCATGCAGTAGATAAAGAGGGGAAACGCCAGAGCTCAAGACTATATGTGCTAGATGATTATATTACTGAAGTATTCATGTTGTCAAAAATCTGTTCTTGGTGCTAATGTTCACAACGGATATTTGTGGTTGGGGTTTGTAAATGGTAAGAGCTATTGGACTGACGTAATCCACTGGATCTATCTGTAGATGGGTTGTACTGCTTAAATGAAATCTTGGCTCACGGGCAAACTTGTAAGCAATAAAGCCCGGTATACAGATGGTGAAGTGACTGAAAGATGTGAGAAGTTTCACACTATGGAATGTATACAGATTTAGAATACTGTAAAAGTGGTAGATGGAAAGAATTTCAGTTAGAGCGTACTCTACATAACAAGGAAGAGAAATGGGTAAATCGGTCACAATCTCAATGTGGAGTGTTCGTATGAAGTCAGTTGTTAAGTCAAAAGTCATGAGGAGAAAAAAAAAAAAAAATAATCTGGAAATGATATTTTAGTCAGACTAAATCAAATGTCCAATTATTTCAATGAATTTTTCTTGGATGTAGCAAGATCAGATGTAGGTATAGCAGCCTATCAAGACAATGTAAATGACATAAGTCTGGGAAACGATGAGAACACACTTTATTCAACTTAAAAAATTCATGGAAAGAAATGGGGGGAAAAAGAAGTATCATCACTAGAAACAACTATCACTATTCTTCTGGTCTTCAAAGTGTTTGAAAATATCACAGCAAAACAAATTTAAAAAAATTATTATTTCAAATAACATAATGCCTAATAATCACATAGGAATTCAATGAGGAAAAAATACTGTAAAGCCCATCAGTTAGTTTAAACTAAAGATATACTGCTCATTAGATAAAAATATAAAGGATAGAGGAATTTTCTTTGACCTGACAAATAAAGCATCCAATTTAGTGAAACATATCTTACTTGTTTACAAATTACATATTTATGAAATAAGGAACACCACTTTACAGCAGTTCAACTCTTATTTCACAGATGAAGTGAAGAGTAATTGTAACTTCAGTCAACTCATCCTATTTCTTATGATATGTTGTCTATTTGTTTGCAAAATGGCCTCATGGAAAGGAACTGCTGCAGCAGTTACGATTACATGAATGGTGTACATTCCAACATTAAATTCACTGTCGAGATGGAGAAGGATGGCATGCTCCCCTTCTTGGATGTTTTATTTGAGCAGAAGGGACAAGGCTGCCTTGGTCATTCAGTGTACAGGAAATCAACACACACTGATTGATACTTGAATGGCATCAGTTTCCATCATCCTATATGCAAGGAAAATGTCCTGAATATGCTATTATACAGGGTGACTGTTATTTCTGACTGTGACCATTTAGAGCCTGAATTTCAACATTTGAAGCATGTACTAACTTAGCAGGGTGTGGGATGGGCCTTGGACACAGAGCACAAGCATAGCTTTGGTGCCTGTAGAGATGCAAATCCTTTAAAATATCCCAGAATATCTTATAAGCCTTGACAGGAGTGGATAATTCTGTGCTCCAGAAATGAATCCACATATAAAAATCCATAGGAATGAGGTGAAGTGATTCAAGGAGAGCAAGGTATAGGCCCTTGCTCCTATCCATATAGAGTGATACTGGCATGTTAGATGCAATCTAACATCAGTATAATGTACTGTTGTTCCATGAATAATGTATAACAGTTTGCAAACTTGCACAAATGCTACAGATGGAATTCTGGTCCATTTAGATGGTAGTTAATGAAATAGTTTAAATTTCAACTCTCTGACTGCCACACAGTGATGGATTTTTGTAAGTGCCAAGGTAAAGTCAATGAACTGCTTATTGATGTTGACTCTGACATTTTCGGTGTTTCAGAGCACTTTTTAAGTGATGTGACTATTCGGAAACTTCCTTTGCCATGTTGCAGATTAGCTGCCTTCTTCTCTAGGAGTTCCTTGCAGTGTGGGGGAGTGGCCATGTATGTTACAAACGATTTTTCACCGGAGTCAATTGATTTTTCTAAACACTGCACAGAAAAGATATTTCAATGTTGTGCAGGAGTTGTTAATGTTAATGAAACTAAACTAGTAATTGTTATTTATAGGTCCCCTGACTCAGATTATAAAATGTTTCTGCTCAAGCTGGAATTGGTTCTGGGTTCACTTTATAGGAAGTACAAAAATTTAGTTGTGTGTGTGGAGATTTCATCGTTAATTGTGTGATAGCTCAAGAAAAAGTCAAGTGTTAGATCTATTTAATTCCAATAATCTGATGCAAACAGTATTTTTCTCAACGAAAGTACAAGGCGGTAGCAGTTCTACCATTGACAATATATATATATATATATATATATATATATATATATACTTACCAGGCGAAGGGGCACAGGCAGTAATAGCAACAAATAAACACACACACACACACACACACACACACTCAAAAATGCTAGCTTTCGCAGCCTAGCTGCTTCATCAGGCAGAAGGGAAGGAGAGGGAAAAGGAAATGATGAGGGTTTTAAGGAAGGGGGTAAGGAGCCATTCCAATCCCGGGACAGGAAAGACTTACCTTGGGGGAAAAAATGGAAGGTAAATAAATGCACACACACCCACACATCTACACAGACACAAGCACACCTAGGCAGACATACTGTAGAACTGTCTACAGTATGTCTGCCCAAGTGCACCTGCGTCCGTGCAAATGTGTGGGTGCACGTGCATTTACCCACCCTCCATTCCCTCCCCCAAGGCAGGTCCCTCCCGTCCCGGGACCGGAACGGCTCCCCACCCCCCTCCCCAAAACCCTCATCATTTCCCCCCCCTCCCCCTCCCCTCCGCCCGACGAAGCAGCCAGGCTGCGAAAGCCAGCATTCCCGTGTGTGTGTGTGTCTGTGTGTCTACCCGCCGCCATCACCGCCCGCGCCCCCTCGCCTGGTAAGCGCACCTCATCCACCCTTTACACACACACACACACACACATATATATATATATATATATATATATATATATATATATATATATATATATATATAATATTATTGAGGTACGAAAATGGTATAAAATAAAGATTTTTGACTTACCTAAAGTACAGGCTGGTCGATAGGAACACTAAACACACACCACAAAAACACACAACCATTCGAGCTTTCGCCACCAGTGGTGGCTTCTTCGGGAAAAAGAGGGAGGAAGGAGAGGAGAAGGAGAGGATATGTGGATGTGGATATGTGTGAGTGTGTGTGTATTTGTTTACCTTCCTTTTTGTCCCCTAAGGTAAGTCCTTCCACTCCTGGGATTGGAATGGCTCCTTTTCCACTTCCTTAAAACCCGTATCCTTCCCTTTCTCCTCTCCTTCCTCCCTCTTTTTCCCGAAGAAGCCACCACTGGTGGCGAAAGCTCGAATGGTTGTGTGTTTTTGTGGTGTGTGTTTAGTGTTCCTATCGACCAGCCTGTACTTTAGGTAAGTCAAAAATCTTTATTTTATACCATTTATATATATATATATATATATATATATATATATATATATATATATATATATTTATATACACACATACGTAAAAAACAGATGAAGAACACTTACCAGGCGAAGGGGCACAGGCAGCAACAGCAACAAACAGACACACACACACACTCAAAAATGCTAGCTTTCGCAGCCCAGCCGCCCCACCAGGCAGAAGGGAAGGAGAGGGAAAAGGAAATGATGAGGGACCCAAGGAAGGGGGCAAGGAGCATTTATTTGCCTTCCATTTTTTCCCCCAGGGTGGGTCTTTCCTGTCCCGGGGTTGGGGTGGCTCCTTGCCCCCTTCCTTGGGTCCCTCATCATTTCCTTTTCCCTCTCCTTCCCTTCTGCCTGGTGGGGCGGCTGGGCTGCGAAAGCTAGCATTTTTGAGTGTGTGTGTGTGTCTGTGTGTTTGTTTGTTGCTGTTGCTGCCTGTGCCCCTTCGCCTGGTAAGTGTTCTTCATCTGTTTTTTACGTATATATATATATATATATATATATATATATATATATATATATATATATAGCGGCGGGTAGACACACAGACACACACACACACACACACGGGAATGCTGGCTTTCGCAGCCTGGCTGCTTCGTCGGGCGGAGGGGAGGGGGAGGGGGGGGGGAAATGATGAGGGTTTTGGGGAGGGGGGTGGGGAGCCGTTCCGGTCCCGGGACGGGAGGGACTTGCCTTGGGGGAGGGAATGGAGGGTGGGTAAATGTACGTGCACCCACACATTTGCACGGACGCAGGTGCACTTGGGCAGACATACTGTAGACAGTTCTACAGTATGTCTGCCTAGGTGTGCTTGTGTCTGTGTAGATGTGTGGGTGTGTGTGCATTTATTTACCTTCCATTTTTTCCCCCAAGGTAAGTCTTTCCTGTCCCGGGATTGGAATGGCTCCTTTCCCCCTTCCTTAAAACCCTCATCATTTCCTTTTCCCTCTCCTTCCCTTCTGCCTGATGAAGCAGCTAGGCTGCGAAAGCTAGCATTTTTGAGTGTGTGTGTGTGTCTGTGTGTTTATTTGTTGCTATTACTGCCTGTGCTCCTTCGCCTGGTAAGTGTTCTTCATCTATTTTTTACGTATATTTTTTTCCTGTTAGGAATTTTTCCTCTATAAAAAAAAAAAAAAAAAAAAAAAAAAAAAAAAAATATATATATATATATATATATATATATATATATATATATATATATAATTTTCATTCTTCATTATTAGAGGTGCACTCTGTCATTCAGAATAGTAAATGGCCTAACAGACCACAATGCCCAAATTTTAATTCTAAAAAGTATTTGTTCTCAAACAAATATTAAACATAATTATCAACTACTTAGAAAAGTTAATACAGGTGCAATTGAGACCTTTTTAAGCCTAATTAAGGAGCAAGAATGGCCGGATGTTTTTAGTGCTGATAATGCAGATGATAAATATAATACTTTCCTGAACACATTTCTTACTCTGTTTGAAAGTTGCTTTCCACTAGAATGCTCAAAACAGGGTACTTCCAGTAACAGCCAGCCAGCCAGGGTGGCTGACAAAGGGGATAAGAGTATCATGTAGGACAAAGTGGGAATTGTATCAAAATGTTAGAATCAGTAAAAATGAAGATGCAGTAGCTCATTACAGACAGTACTTTAAGGTTCTGAAAAATGTTATTAAGAAGGCAAAAAGAATGTGGTATGCAAAAAGAATAGCAAACTCTTGGGATAAAATTAAAACCACCTGTTCAGTCATGAAGGAAGTGTCTAGTCAGCAGCAACAGGTAGAGGATATAATGTCAGTTCATAGTAGAAATGTTTCTGTTACCGATAAGTTAGATATATATGTGCAGTATTCAATAATCACTTTCTGAATGTAGTAGGTGAACTAAACAGAACCCTACTTTCTACAGGTAATCATATAACATATTTAGAAAATGGCTCTCTGAGGCTGATAACTGAAATGGTTCTCCATGATACTTCCAAAGGGGAGATTGAGTCAATAATTAAATCACTAAAGACTGAGGACTCTTGTGGTTATGATGGGGTATCTAGCAGAATTCAAAAGTACTGTTCTCCATATGTTAGTCCATTACTAAGACATATTTGTAATCTTTCCTTTCAGAATTGTCAGTTTCCTGACAGATTAAAGTACTCAGTAGTGAAACCACTTTATAAAAAAGGAGAAACGGATAATGTAGACAACTACAGACCTCTTTCTATGCCATCGGTTTTTTCTACAGTTATTGAAAAGACTGTATATTCAAGATTAATTGATCATTTCAGTTCACAAAATTTGTTGTCAAATGTACTGTACAAAATATTGTTGCAGGAGTTGGAACATTATGGAATACAAGGAGTAGCTCACAACTGGTTCACCTCTTACTTTAATAATAGACAACAAAATGTAATTCTCCCCAGTGTTGAAAATGTCTATGACGTACAATCGCAATGGGCTCAGTAAAGTGTGGGGTGCCCCAGGGTTCTGGTTTGGGACCATTGCTGTTTCTTATTTATAAAACCGATATGTCTTCGAGTATAACAGGTGATTGTAAAATATTTTAGTTTCGTGATGATACCAGCTTGGTAGTGAAGGATGTTGTTCGTAATATAGACACAGTATCCAATAATGCATTTCGAGAGATAAGTTCATGGCTTGTAGATAAGTTGATGTTAAATCACAGTAAAACGTAGTTTTTACAGTTTCTAACACACAATTTGATGAAAGCTGACATTTTGATTACACGTAATGGGCATATGATAAGTGAGACTGAACAGTTTAAATTTCTAGGTGTTCAGATAGACAGTAAACTGTCGTGGAAAGCCCATGTTCAGGAGCTTGTTTCAAAACTAAATTCTGCTTTATTTACCATTATTACAATATCTGAAATAAGTAATTTGTCAACACAAAAAGTAGTCTACTATGCTTACTTTCAATCACTTATGATGTACAGCATTATTTTTTTTGGGTAACTCGACTGAAACAAAAAGGATATTTTTGGCTCAGAAATGGGCGGTTCGAGCAATATACTGTATGGTGTAAGTTCACAAACTTCATGTCTACCCCTTTCAGTAGTCTGAGAATTTTGACATTGGCATCACTATACGTTTCTTCTTTAATGTCATTTGTTTTCTATAATATCAGCTTATTCAAAGTTAGTAGCTTTCACTCGGTGAATACTAGACCGAAGTCAAATCTACATTTGCATCACACCACCTTGACACTTGTACAGGAAGGTGTGCAGTATTCTGCAGCATCCATTTTCAATAAGCTGCCACAAAAACTAAAGAATCTTAGCACTAACCCACACACTTTCAAATCTAAATCGAAAAGTTTTTATTCTGCCAAGGAACTCCTAGAAAAATTAAGCAATTAAACTAATTCATTTTTTTTTTCTTTATTGATTCTTTTCACCTAGTCTTAAGAATGTCGAGTGCGTAGGACTACTTAGAAATTTTCTTTTACAATTCTTGTGTTAATCTTCATGTATTGACTTGTTCCATGACCATGGAGTCTTACTCCTCACTTAGGTCCTGCAGAACAGAAAACCATATTATTATTATTATTATTATTATTATTATTATTATTATTATTATTATTATTGATCAGGCATACAGTGTTAGGCTTGAAGATTGTTTGTGGCCTCATGGCAGCAAGCGTGCAAGTCTACTGTGATTGCCAGTGGCCACAAAGGAGTCAATGTGTTAAATGTGTTAACTGTAATAATATTTATCACTGAAATTCTCAGTAATATTACAAACAGATATGATTCTTCCAGTTACTGCATAACTACATATCTAAGTGGTTTCCTCCATGATGGTATTTGTCCAACACAAATATGTGAAAGAATAAATGTAGTAGATGGAGGTATACATATCAGAGCTTGGACCTTTCATAACGTGTCTCTAACTATTTGAGGTCCTTTCCAGATATTGTTTTTGTTTTGGTATTTATTATTGTTTTATTCATTCTTGGTTTACAGTATGACCTGCATATCTATATTGTCTCTGATAATTGAAAGTCCAGGCTGGAACTAAGTAATGTAATGAGGATAGTTTGCTACTCATTGCGAAGATGTTAATCAAGCCACAATGTGCTCATATAAAAATTGTGTGTTTATGAATGCCAAATGTTTTTTTGATGAGTTGCAATTATCCTCATGCTATTGTCTCTGAACTATTCTTCAGCCAGAACATTGTGACCACCTGGCTTTTATCAATATAATCCTTTCCAAGTGATAGTAGTATCACCTGATGACAAATAACTGCTAGTCATACAGATGCTTGGTGCATGTACCATCAATAAGCATGCTGTTCATGTTAAGAATGGAAAATGTGTGTGTCCTGAGTTTAAGTCAGGACAGATTTTGATGCCCAAAGACCCAATTGCTGTGGTGAGTATCTTCATTAAGTGGTGAAAGTAAGGTGAAATCAAGTACAAATGGTGAAGGGTTGAGGGTCCACCCCTTATTATAAATACTGGATGTCATAGGATGGGCAGACTGGTAAAAACAGGACAGGCAGTGAACTGTGCTAGAAACATCAGACTGTAATGCTGGGTTGAATACAAGTGTGTCACAACATCAGTGCACTAAACACATCAAACAGTGGGCCACTCTAGCCGACAACCCATGCAAATGGCAATGTTAACATTATGACATTGGCAACTATGACTGAAACGAGTATGTGACCATCGTCACTGGATGTTAGCACACGCCAGAGTGTAGCATGGTCTGATGAATCACGATACCTTCATTATGCCGATGGGAGGTTGAGAATCTGTTCTTTTTGTGAGAAACAGCTCTCCTGATCTACTGTGGGATGGAGACAAGCCAACAACAACTCATCTCTGGTCTAGGAAACATTAACATGGGCACCTATGGGCCTACTGGAGTTTGTGTAAGGCATCATGATGGGCAAGAAGTATGATTCTCTGATTGTAGACCATGTATTCCTCTTTGTGATGGTTACATTCATTTTCCAACAAGAGAATGTGTCATGTCACAAGACCAGGAGTGTGATGGAGTGGCTTGAGGAACACAATGGTGAGTTGCAGATGATATGCCAGGCCCCCAGCTCACCAGATCTGAACCCAATCTGACTTAATGTGGCATCAGAACTCATCCCCTCCCTCCTTTCTCAAAATTTAAGGGAATCAGATGACTTGTGGGTACAGGTGTACCAGCTCCTTCCAATGACCTACTAAGACTTCATTGCTTTCATGCCAAGATCTGTCACCTCTATTATCTTTGCCAATGGTGAACATACTGGCTCTTAAATAGGTGGTCATATATGTACTGGCTGATCAGTGGTTATTCTGCAAGCCATTATTAAGTGCTAGGCAGTGTGTACGCCATTCTGCCATATGAAGTGTAGAAAGAGTGACTGATTGAACAACTCATGCATGTACTGTAATTAATCTGATATTTTCTTCATGATCCACAAGGGAGTGATATTTATGGTGCTATAGTATAATTGGTGCTTGAAACTTTGCAATAGACTTTAATGGCAAATTTAGTGTCTTTATCCAAGCATCTATCAGTTCAGTATTTTTATCTTATTGATTTATTTGTCATGAGCCAACATATGTTGAAATAAACCATTTTACATTTCTCAAGTTCAACATCACATTTGATAGATTCCCGTCTTTAGATTTGCTATGTAAATTCAAAATCTTTAACACCTTAAAAACGCTTATCAACTAACAATCTGTGTAGGTGCTTCTCAAAGCCACTTGGTAAGTTTCTCATGGATGTTGGTAACATCTTATATAATTTTATTACTGTTTGTTTAAATCTACTTTGGATCTTGTGCAGTAATATAAATAACACATCTAGGTTACTTCTTGTTGTGCAAAGTAACATTTTTTACTTTTTTATTATTTTGTTTCATTTTATTTAATTTATTTTACAGAAGGAAGATATGTTTGAGTGTGAAGAGAAGGTGCCATCTATTGCTGAGATCTTTAAAATGCTTCTAATTACTGTAATTGCTTATGGCTTTTTGCTGCCACATAAACACTGCCTGAATACCAGAAAAGTTGCCTCTTTGTTTTATTGTATATTGAATGTATAATAGGAGGAGAGAAGTTATTGTTTTATTTATTATTGTTTTTAATTTCCTTATCAAAAAGACTACCCTCGATAGCCTGGTATGTACTTAACTGTTCAGTTGTTCCTGTTCCAATTAAATAAATAAATAAATAAAAATTAAGTTATACCTGGTTTTCCCAAGCTGATTTTATGAATTTGACAACTGTCTAATCTTTGACGATTGTTTGATTTTCATTTTTGTGTTTCCAAACAGAACAAGGGAAATGAAATATAGTCTAAGAAAATCAGGCAATGGTAAAGGAATTAGCTTACATAATGTGACAATAAAAGTAGTAGATAAGTTTTGTTATTTGGGTAGCAAAATAACAAAGATATGTAAAGTAGATATAAACTGCAGAATGGCTGGGGGAAATAAAGTATTTCTGAAGAAGCTAAGTTTGTTGACATCCAAAATTAATTTAATTGTTATGAAGTCATTAGTGAAGAAATTTCAGTGGGAGTGAAATGTGGATGATAAGAAGTTCAGACAAGAACATGATTAAAAAATTAAAAATGTCATACTACAGGAAAATGCTGAAAATTGGATAGCTAGATTGCATAACTAATGAGGAGGTGCTGAACAAAATTGGGGAGAAAAGAACTTTCTGGCATATCTTGACTAAAGAGGAGATCAGTTGGTGGGACACATTCTGAAATGTCAGGGAATTGTCAGTTTAGCATTGGAGGGATAAAAAAATCAGTCAGAGATGGAGAGACGAATACAGTAATCAGGTTCAAATAGATGGGAGTTGTTATTCTTATTCAGAGGAGCAGGCTCACACAGGAAAGGGTAGCATGGAGAGCTGTATCAAACCAGTCTCCGGATTGAAGAACACAACAGTGTTTCACTGATATCTGTTAACTGTGACAATCACAAAACTGATGTCCAGATTTTGGATCTTCAAAACATTTGATGATTTGTTTTTACAAGGTAGGTCTACTGCAGTTGAAATATTCAGGAGTTGTTATAAATGGAATTTAGATACTTCATTGCCAGTCATGTCTCCCTTCTGTCAAAAATGGAAGATAATTTTGATGTGGAATTATTATACATAGTTTATCTAGAAAATCTAGGATCAGAATGACTAATTTCTGAGCTAACAACAATTTATATACAATAAAAGACATAAAATTCATTAGAAGATGTAGGTTATCCCAGAATGTAGCATTAAAACGTCTGGAACAAATTGAAAATCAGCATAAGATGGGAAACGTTTTTCTTCCTCCTCATATTAAAGAAAAAAGGTAGTGAATCTGATGCTCTGTTCCATCAAGCCTTGACTAAATATGCTAGACAACATCAAATTTGACATCTCGTTTATTTCAGTAGTACTGTCAAAAGTTATAGTGTTTCATCATTACTAGTCACATTGAATTGACAAGGTATTTATTTTAACAAATTTAAGAAACTCTCAATTCAAACCAGAGTCTCATATAATGTTGTAAGTAGATAATACTGTTTTCTAGTTAATTTTCATGGTTGTTGCCCCCTACTCCCTCTTCTTTGAACAAAAGAAAGCTGAATTGGTCCCGCAACTCTGAAGTTTTGTACTTACCAACACATTCGTGATACATTTTTGTTAATAAGATATGTAAGGTAAGATAGTAGGGAAGTACTGCAGCGAGCATTTTGGCACACCTTTAATAACTGGTTGGGATTTTAATGTACATATAGATGTATTTACCATGTGAGTTCTGATTGTAAAGTGTTCACTAAAATAGTTGCAAAGTTGTAATTTTTACAACATTCATTTGTTTCGGATATTATTGGTGTGAGGTATATAGGACAGTAGCTTTCAGGTCTGTTTCTACCCTTTAAATAAACTTGGATAACAACAGTAGCTTTCAGTACCTGAGTAAATATTCCAGTTTAGAAAGTATTACTGATCAGAAAAGTAAGAGGGCCAATGATATTGTCAATTCATTATTTCAGAATAATGTTCGAGATGCCATAGCGATCTTTACTCTGAGAGCCTTGTAGACTTGTGACTACTTTGTTTACAGTTTTGCAGATAACCTGTTTCCCAGTGTAAACCAGGTAGTAGTTATAAGACTCGATGGGCATGAAAGGGATGCAGTCCAAGACATGTTTGTAGTCTTTCCCCATTGTTATTCAATCTGTACATTGACAAACCTGTGAAGGGAAACAAGGAGAAATTTGAAGAAGGAATTGAAGTTCAAGGTGAAGAAATAAAAACTTTGTATTTTGCTTATAACATTACAATTCTGTCAGAGACAGCAAAGGAACTGGAAGAGCAAATGAACGGAATGGACAGTGTCTTGAAAGAAGTGTATAAGATGAACATTAACAAAGGCAAAACAAGGGTAACAGAATGCAGTCTAAGAAAATCGGGCGAAGCTGAAGGAATTAGATTGGGCAACAAAACAATGAAGGTCGCAGATGAGTTTTGGTACTTGGGCAGTAAAATAACATATGATGGTTGCAGTACATATCATAGTAAATGCAGAATGGCAATGGGAAGAAAAGTGTGTATAAAAAAGGTAAATTTGTTAACAATGAATTTGTATGGAGTATTGCTTTGTATGGATAATAAATAGTTCCGGCAGGAAGAGGATAGAGGCTTTAGAAATGTGCTTCTACAGAAGAATGCCGAATATTAGGTGGGTAAATCGCATAACTAATGAGAATTGGGGAGAAAAGAAATTTCTGGCGTATCTTGATGAAAAGAAGAGATTGATTGGTAGGACACATTCTTAGACATCAAAGAATAATAAATTTAGCATTGGAGGGAAAAGTGTGGTAAAATCACAGAGGAAGACCAATAGACAAATAAGCAGGTTCAAATAGATGTGGGTTGCCGTTCTTATGAGGAGTTGGAGAGGCTTGCTTATGGTAGAGTAGGATGGAGAGGTACATCAAACTATTCTCCTGCCTGAAGACAACAACATCATGTGGTTTAAGAGTGAGCCAAATGCTCTGCTTTCATTTAATTTAGTATAACCTATCTTGTTCATTTTTAGTTACTTCTAAGTAACAGATTTGAATTAAGCTCATAAGTATGTTAAAAATAATTATAAAACACTATAATTGTTATCACAGTTATATATGTTATCCAACTAGAGATCTTATAATTTTTATCTTACCTGTGTAATGTTGTCTGGTTATAACACTCTGATAGTTTTCAAATTTACCATCAGTCATAGGCCATAGTGGTTAGATAATATTGCTTCTATCACACTATACTGGTATTCAACTTTCATCAAATTGGTGATAATATGTGATTATATTATCCAGGTATTGGTTTGCTTATCATTCACACAATACTAATTATTGTTAGACCTTAGCAGGATTTGGAATTGGGTTGCTGTTGGTATTTTTGTGTAGGATGCCTGTATTTTACCAACAAGTAATTATTTACTCTCCATCTCATCAATAAACTGATTAATATTGAAGCTTGGAGTGTACTAAATGAACATGTAGTGACACTATCCTTCCTCCTGCATGCTGATGGTGGCTGTACCTGCAGTTCTGTGTGACACATTCCTTTTGCAGTTTTTTAAAATAGCTGGTGTTGTTGGTTTAGTCGTAGGTTCTACATCTGGTTTATACCAACCCCAATTCTCCGATTATCTTCTGGGATTTAAATTTAATCAACTTTCCTAACATGCACTTCCTTTTATACAGTGCTCAAAATAATTAGGGGATCAGGTGAGATATCATACACAATATACATATTGCAATGTATTTTATTCAGATATTGATTATATTTGTAATTTGTGTGTGATTCAGTTCTTCATTTTGTTGTCTCAACTCCTTACTTGAGGATTACATTGCATTACTTAGAGCAAAGCACCACGGGGCTATCATAATACTGACAAAGTCATTCTTGTTGCCTTCTAATATGGTGTATGATCACCTTGGATGGCTAGTATAATTGCACACCTGTGTGGCATGGGCAGTGTGAGATTGTCAATCAGGTCTTGACGGATATTTGGAAATTCTACCATGAGTGCAATATTCAGATCTCCAAACAACCATTGTGGGAGGTGCAGATCTGGCTGCAATACATCTTCCAAGTGCATCCCAGACATGCTCCATGGGCTTTAACTCCGGCGAAGAAGCTGGCCCCTCCATTCCTTCAACTCAGCTTCAAGCACATTGCCGACCAGTGCAGCTCTGTGTGAATGAGTGCTATTGTCCACCAGAAGGAACCCATCTCCTATGACACCAGCAGAGGGTACAACAAAAGGTCAAAGGCTCTCATCTTTATACCTCTGAGCAGTCAAACTGCCATTATGAACAGCATAGAGGTCAGTATCTCCGTCAATACTGACTTCTGCCCACACCATTTGTCCACCACCATGAAATGACAATGTTTCCTGCATATAAGCAGGATTTCTCAGAGTTTCACATTCTCTCCAGAGGGTACAACGATTGTCTGGCTGAACACACAATTTTGACTCATCTGTGAATAGTACGAAGTACCATTCATTAAGATTCCAATCCAGCTGTTCCTCTTCCCAGTATCTGTGGACCAAATGGTGTTTTGGTTTTAATGGGACACACACCATAGGCCTCTGTGCATAAAGGCCACATTCCCAATGGTGATTTTGGACTGTTTGTGTTTATATTACGCGTCTTGTAGCTGCCTGGAGGTTGTGTTGCAGCTGAATTGCATTCAGCCTCCAGTCTCCACGGGCTGTTAACAGGAGATAACAGTCATCTCTTGCTGATGTTATATGTGAGCGACCTTGGCCTTGCCTTCTTTTAGTGGTTCTTGTTATCTGAAATGGGATCCAGCCCCTTCAAATTACTCTTTGGAACACTACAATAGCTGCAGCCATCTTCCTCTGTATCTGTCTCACTTTCAACATTCCTGTAGCTCTCCATGACATAGCTTTGGGTAAGTCACATTGTTGTTACATTGCAATACCTACTCACTACGCTATCTGAACCAAATGAGTTTAATTCGTTTGGTAGAGTAAACAAAAGTCAACACCAACCACATCTGCAGCAACTTTCGTTATTACCACTATCTCAGTTGCAGTAGTGTTATTGTTTCCACTCTGTAGAACCTACAGAAAGACATATAACCTTTTAAGTTCATTCTGCTGACAATCCTACAGAACCTAGATATCTCAACTGATCCCCTAATTGTTTTGATGAGTGTGTTATTCAAGTGAAGTCCATGTCAAGTGAAGCATGCTCTATTTATGAGTTGACATCTATTAATTTGATGCAAAATAATGTGATTTTAAGCTTATCTCTTGGTTTATTAACGTCTATGTTGATTTGTCAGCATTTTTTCTGTGACTGAAATTTACAGGTGTAACATTTGTATTAGTTAGAAGTAATAGTAGACCCAAGAGCTGTTTAAACATATTCAGAATTCTGTTTTTGTATATGTCTTTAGCTCCAGCACATACCACCAGGGCCTGCACAAGCCTGTCACCCTGTGTGGGTTGCAAATTGCTGCTCCCTCAAAATTTAATTTTATTAAAATCTGCCCATCTTGTGTATGACTTCAAAAGATTTAAACAAATCCAGTTAATTTCAATAACCCTGAATTTAAGTTTAGTGTAAATATATTTTTATGGTTGTATACAGCAGAGGCGTATGCTGGGTTTGTAACTTGGTCTGTCGCTACTATCTCATTTTCTAAGGTTGTACCAAGAAAGAAATACTAAGAAGAAAGATTGATATTTTGTGCTGTTTCCATGATATTGATAGTGACCGTGCCAAATATCTCAAGAAATTAGCAGCAAACAAAGAATCAGTTACCGGCAAATGTGAAAGCATTGAGGGGGACATCCAATGACACTACACTCACCCCCCCAATCCCCCACCCCATACCGAAACCCATGATGGGTGGTGGGAGGCAACTTTGAAATCTTTTATAGGATCACCTACTTTTTTTATTATATATTTGGATTCTTCATGAAAAAATATGTAACTTTCGTATGAAACATTTTTTTCATTTCATGATAAATGGCGCTGTAATCGCCAAAATGAAAGTATAGGACACCTGTGACAAGCTTCTTCAGCATTTCGGTGGGTCTCATAGAACCAGAAAATATCTTCTCTCTCTCTCTCTCTCTCTCTCTCTCTCTCTCTCTCTCTCTCTCTCTCTCTCTCTCTCTCTCTCTTTTTGCAATTGTTAACGTTGGGGAACAGTTGCATAGAGGTGGGTACAGTCCAAATCATTGAAATACAACAAAGTGTCTGGATGTGGACTGATAGCATGGTCATAGTTTGTGTTTCATTCGATTGTGGGAGATGTCATGAGAGAGCATTAACAGAAACATGGAAAATTGTACTCTGATTTTCCTGATCTGATGTGTATTTGTTTGAGATATTACCGTTTTTCAACAATTTCCACATTGTTAGTTTTGACTATTACAGCATCATCTCTCATGAAACAAAACAGAAAAAAAAATAAAATGTTTTATACAAAAGTTACATATTTACGCATGGAGAATCCAAATATGCAGTAGGAATAGGGGTTCCCATTGAAGATTTCAAAGTTGCTCCTGCCACCCATGCATGGGGATTGGTGGGGTGGGGGTGGGGGGGGGGGGCGTGTAGTATCATTGGATGCCAGTGTTGCCAACCATAGGGACATGTCCCTATGCATAGGGACTTTTGACTCTTTTTTCCAAACTGTAGGGATGGATTTCCAATCTCTTTGCAAAACATAGGGACTTTACTCAGGGATGATGCAGAACGAAAGTTTATCCAAAACAGTAATAATTCATTGTGCAATAATATTAGTAATGGGGAAATATTACTCTACCCAACACTTTTTTAAGAAATTGATATGGTTCATAGGGACTTTCATGGTGAACATAGGTTAGGGATTTTAGACATGTCATGTAGGGGCATGGTTGGAAGCGAGTTGGCAACACTGTTGGATGCCCTTCTCAACACTCTTAACATTTGCAGAAGTGCTGGAGTAGGCCTTCCTTGTTTTAAAATCACAAACTTGTCTTCGTATATTAGCACTAAGAACTGTCAAGGTACACTGCACAGTATGAAATAAATAACACCAATACAGCTGTTGTGAAACGTAACAAACACACAAAGATGCATTGTTGCTTTAAACTGATGCAGAGTTTGCCAAGAGCAAGTCATGTCCATTCTGCACATTTTGGAAGCACTCGTGCTTGTGTTGCAACGAGGGATTCCGAAGCCTTGGCTGCTGTTGGCCGCACTACCCCACCCCACCCCTCTCTTCCCCTCACCTTAGCAAAGGCTGCAGCAGTGAGCGCCTGAAGCTCTGTTCTCCCACTGCTGGAATGAAGTGAACGAGACATATTCCACACTATGTGCTAATTCTTCACATTGGAAACTGGCTTTTATTGCCATTTTTGTAATATTGGTTCTTAATTTCTGGTTTGCTTTAGATATGGGCTTCGGTGATAGCTCTGATAGCCCACAATATACACCACTGGTAAACAGATAATGTATTCAGCAGAAAACAAAATATATTTACAATTTAAATTTATTTCGGTGTAAACATCAATGTGTAGAATATCTGTTTAGTGCTAAATAATACCAAAAACAACACATTAAATAACAAAGACACTGATCATAAAAAAGATCTAGACAAATCGAAGCTTCCTGGCCTCTCTCTCTCTCTCTCTCTCTCTCTCTCTCTCTCTCTCTCTCTCTCTCTCTCTCTCTCTCTCTCTCTCTCTCTCTACATAATCTAAGTCCTCTGCAAGCTCATGCTCAGTAGATACTGTTACAAATCCATTTAAACGGGTTTGGCTCAACATTGATCTTAGATATGTTTTTATCAATTTCAGCTTTGAGAAAATCCTCTCTCCACTCACATTTGTCACTGGGAATGTTAGGAGAATGCTTAGAGCAATGTTAACATTGGAGCAAAAATGTCTTTGTATAAACTTCAAAGACTCTGTTGTACCCACACCAGTTTTCAACAACGTTGAGATTATAGGTCAGAAAAGTAGTTCCTTTTACAAAACTTTTCAATTTGGGATAGTTCTTCTTACTGAACTAGTTCAAATGAACTACACAGTTCACACCAAAACATGTATTTATTTATTTCCGACTGAGAAATCAAATACCATATTTAATAGACATAGTTTTAAAAATGCTCCAGAAGTTCTTAGGGATTGAGCCACATGAAATTAAACGACAAGCCAAAATTTGCTACATAAGCAGGTGAAATGGTCAGAGAGTGGGGCGGAAGACAATGGACTGAGGGAGAATAAGAAGATGGAATGACATAAGAATGGGAAAAATGCACACCTGGTCAATGCTGTGTACTGAGGCTTGTCAAAATAACTTGCTGCACTGCAGTTGCTCATTTCAAAGAGCTGACGCTAGACATCTGTCATACTTTTTACATGTTCTTTTGTGTCTAATGATTGAATAAATAGTAACAATTAGTCATTGCCATATCACTTCGCTTTATTTTCATTTTGGCTACTGGGACGAATGTTCTTATTTGCTGACTTGCCAATTTTTGAAGTAATAGATCATAAGAAAATAAGTTTTCCTATTATACGGTCTTGAAAGAGAAAAATTCTAAGTTATGAGCAACATGCATACACAATAATAATTCTAATGTACATGAAAATCACTTACCTGTTACTCACCATGTTGCAAGAAATTCAGACTTGCCTCTTCTTCTGTGGTTTTGAAACGCAATAAGATCTTGACGCAATCGGTCAACTATCGAAACTAATTCTGTATTTTCAGTTGTAGAGAACACAACAATACCTACGGTGGTTCTTCTAAGTGTAAAGACACCAATAAACAAATATAGGTTTCATACTCAGTGGCCAGATGAAGGCAACAATAGCTATTCTCAAAGCAAAACAAGAAATGAGTTCTCACAAAATTTTCATGCCCTTCCCTTCATTTCCTCGCCCTGTATAACAGTGGTGGCTGGCTGAGACTGCGCAGTATGAGACGCCATGCCTCGGTTCATTCCTTCTGGAGGTACGGATCTCCCCTTGGGCATGGATGTTGTGTTTGTACTTAGGTTAATGTGGTTTAAGAGAGATGTCGATCATTGTTACATCACCCTGGAAGTTAAATAGTGGCACAAAGTGCCTTTTCGCGCAACGGCAACAGACAAAAGTGCGCCAGTACACATGCCACGGCGCAACAGTGTCATCGAGCATACTCTGCTTAAACGCCGCGCCTCGCCTCAGCTATGTCACGAGGCATGCAGGCCAGCCGTGGCCGAGAGATGTCGCTGGGCTGTTCCCGCCAGGCGCCGGCGCAGTATCAGCGACACCACAGACTACTTGACGTGGGGGAAGTAGACACAAAAGCGGCCTATCACCGCACGCCACAGACCGCCAAGCAGCATCGAGTGTCTCCTTCCGCGCCGCCTTAAATACCGGCCCTACAGCCACGACAAGGCATTCTGGACCACGCCGCCATCAAGGAACAGAGTCGCCGCTGGAGTCTCTCGGCCGTCGTCTCGCCACACCGCGCTGCTCAACTCCCGGTCGCCACCCAGCCACCTCTGCTCTCCATGGAAGGCTACACCAGGAATGCAGGAATCAAAGGATCTTAATAATTTTTACCTTTCATTACTCTGCTTTAGGAGCAGCTGCATTGCTCGTGAATTTTGGTTGTCAAGTATAATGCAATATTTTCAAGAGAGTTATACTGAGGAAACTGTTATGAGAATAATTTATACAAAAACTTCTAAGGAAAATTGTTATTTTATAATTATAAGAAGAATTATTGTTTTGATTGTTGCGTGGCTTAGCTCCACTGTTTCAGTCAATAAATTGTGTCTTGATAGAACAGTCACGACTTAGTTTGGAAGACACTTCACAAAGCACTAAAAACATACCTCCCCCTCCCCCCACACACACATAGCGGTGTCAGTCCTGTGCTTGCGTTGTACCCTGCAAAAGTGACACCCTGTGTGACTGCATGTTTCGCATGTGCCTTTCGCCAGCCCTGCGTACCACTATACTGCCTTGGTAATTTCCTAGAAGTATTCTGTATGAAAGTCATTAGCACCTATCGATGCATATATCATGTGTGACTTTCAAGCATTAGGTAATGTTTAATGTTTATGGTATGGTCAACAAAAATCAAGACCCGAAGAAAAGCACATGGAAAAACAGTCATTACATAGGTGTGAAAATGTGGTTGTGTGTGGTGTTTTCTTTTTAACAAATAGTACTGATTGAGTTAAAAGTTGCAGTACATCCTTTCTATTTCAAAAACTTGTAGGAAGTAGAGAACCTGAATATTTCATTAAGGTATGGGTAAGGTGGTCTATGTAATATGGGATGTACCAAACGTGGATGCCATCTTGAATCTAAGTCAATTTTCTTGAATGGAAAGGGGATAGTGAGATATATCAAATAACATTAACATTTTTTGACAAGTTCATTCTTGTTGACAGATTTAACATTGCATTTATGGTTCAAAAGTTACTACAACATCTCTCTTTTGCACAGGGCATCTTGTTTGATGGTGAGGTAAACATTTTTGCCAGTGGTGAAGTCAGCCATCACATCAGAGATACTGAAGTGATGAGAAACTACATTGGATGGAACCTTTAAAAGTAATTGTTGGTGTAAATGTTATGGTGTTGTGTGGAATATGGGATACCCATGTAAATTGACTCATTTTCATTTATCCTAAATTAACCTAGATGCTCAAAGTAACTTGGAAATAATGCAAGAAGTTGTGTTTCCCAAAGTTCTGAATGAAGAGGGCAGCTTTCTCTCTTACTTTCAACAGGATGGGGCTCCACCACACAACGGAGCCATTGTCATTAATGTTTAGGTGGTCATTGGACTGGTTGATATTGTTTCTGTGGAATGGTCTCCCAGATCATCTGACCTCGCAACACGTTACTTTACCTGGAGGTCCATTTAAAGAAATATTATATGCAGAGAAAATAAGAATAGACACCATCTCGAGCAACACACTGAAGAAGTGTATGCCAGCATATCTGCAGAAATCCTTCTCAAAGTGCATGATGTTTTGCTTCAGCACCTACAAACATGCATTGATCAAAGTGGATAACCTTTGGACACATTAAATTACTATTCTTTGGGGAGAACAATCAAATCTGTACCTCAACCACTGAGAAAAGTTTGCCTCATCTCCAAACAAGATACCTTCTGCAAAAGGGGGATCTTGTTGTAACGTTTGAACCATAACTGCTATGCCAAAACTGTTAGTAAGAATGAACTTGTCAGAAAATGTTTATATTATTTGATATATCACATGACTCTCTTTCAAAAATAAATAAATAAATAAATAAATAAAATAAAAAAAACAAACCACCACCACCACCACCCTGAATTTGATTCAAGATTGCTGATTTCAAGATGGTGTCCATGTTCGGAAGATGCCATAAGAGATAGACCATCTTACTCATACCTTCTGGAATATTGAAATTTCCCATTTCCAGCAGAGGTTTTGAAATAAATGTGTGTACTGTGTTTTTTGACTCACCCTTTATAGTGCATTTCATTTAGCAATGGCTATTATTGGTTATCATTTCAAAAAGTCTGGAGTTACTGCCTTAACGAAACACTTTTCATGTGAGCAAGAGGGTTTGTATATTCCAATGGAAGGCTATACCAGTGGTAGTTTAACTGCTGCTCCAAAACTGGATAGGTCACTGAGGAGGATCCAGACAAAGTGTTTCTCACAATTCCTTGGTTAATAGCCTACAATATGCTTTCCCTTTCCTCAGTGTGATTGTGTGACACCAGCCACAGTTCTCTAATACAGACAGCAGAAAATCCTTGGTAACCAGGACAATGGTGCTGCACACAGGCCTTACTGTGGAGGTGCAGATAGCATTCTGCACTCCAGGTGAAGTCAAGCTATCTAAGGGGAAAAACCCTTGGCAGTAGTACGGGCCGTGAAGTGGCAATCCCACCAGGATACTTGAGGGCTGTGGGCGGATAGTTTGCACCACCAAAACGTATTATCACTGAAAATAAAGGGAGAAACAGACAGATTGACCTGAAAAGGAAAACAGGCATTGGATTTTGGACTGAAAGAACACTGGAGGAGGCAGGAAGGTTAAGACAGGTTGAAAAGCAGATGAAGAACTACTGATTTAATTTGTCGTGACTAACAAATAACGCTGCCTAAGTGCCAGTCATCAATTCCAATATACTTTGAGTATGTTGTAGCCTACATCAAAATATGAGACATGTATTTTTTTTTATACGTGCCCATATGGTCCCTGAAATGGTGAAACTCCCCTCCCCCCCTGAAGAAAACACAGTTGTTACCTTTCTGAACACATGAATCTGTAGTGGCAGTAGGAGATAAAACAAAAAAATTGATACATAATTCCTATGGTTGCTACTGTACTTTACAACTGTGCAATCATATTTTTAAACATTTTGGTATATTTTGAAATCCTTCTCTCATGTCACAGTTATTGAGAAGCTAAAAATTTTGTATGTAGGAAATCTGATAGTATATTTAACAACAAATTCAACCACATACAATAAAGTTACTTCCCAAAGTTGCAGTAGTCTGATATAATTTGAAAGTATGCTTATATAATACTGCACAAGTCAGCCTAGTGCCAGTGTCACATGCATAGCACTAAGTTCCGTAATCTTCTGCATTGTGTATCAGTAATCAATTGTAAAATCTCATTAGTGATTTTAAAACTTGTACTCTCATGTTTTCAATAAAGATTGCTGTATAGAGTTTTTGTCTGTGATTTCAAAACAACTCAGAGACCATTGCTTTAGCTATCTAGCTAGTCAGTCTAGTGTCAGTTGCCCCAGTATTGCCTGGAATGCACTAAATTGCATAATTTTCTGTATTTTGTATTATTACTCAATTGTTAAATCTCATTAGTGCTTTGTCTTTTTTAAAGAGCTTTATTCTTGTGTTTATGGTAAACAATATTATGTAGATTTTGTCTGTGATTTATGTGTTTGAAAACAAATCTTAGATCGTTGCTTCAGCTATCTATGCAGTCAGTTTAGTGCTAGCTTTATTAGTAGCCAATTCTTAAAATTTGTTAGTGGTTCTGGTTTAAAGGGCTTTATAATTTTGAGTTAGTAACTTGACAGTGATGGGTACAGATTGCACCTGTTGCATACAGATTCATCTGGAGGCTCTTATGACCATGGTCAACAGTCTTCAGGATGCTGCTGTGGACTGCAGTGTCACCCAGACAACTACATATACATCTGTGTGAATACTGTGCAAGTCACATTGAAGTGCATGGCAGAGGGTTGATTGAACCACTTTCATGATATTTCTGTAGTTCCATTTTCTAATAGCTCGCAGAGATATAAGAGAACCTAAATCTTTCTGTTTTTGTTCTGATTTCTCTTATTTTATTACGATGATAATGTCTCCCTATGTTGGTGGGTACTAACAATATATGTTCACATTCCAAAGAGAAAGTTGGTGAAAGAAATTTCGCAAATAGATCACGCTGTAACAAATAACACCTTTCTTTTAATTATTTTCACTCTAACTCATTCACCATTTCCATGACACTATCTCTCTCTCTCTCTTATATATCGCAATACTACAAAACGAGCTGCCCTTCTCTGAATTTTCTCTTAATCGTCCATCATTCCCACCTGTTGTGGATCCCACAATGTGCAGCAATTTTCCAAAATAGGACGCACAAGTGTAGTGTAGGCAGTTTCTTTAGTAGAACTGTTGCATTTTCTAAGTGTCCTGCCAATGAAACGTAGTCTTTGGTTCACCTTCCCTACAATATTTTCTGCCGTGGTGGAGTGGCCGAGTGGTCTAAGGCACCTTGCTGCAGAGCGCACTGTTACTCGCCATTGGAGGGTCGAGTCCTCCCTAGGGCATGGGTGTGTGTGTGTTGTTCTTAGGTTAGTTTACCTTAGTTTAAGTAGTTTGTAAGCTATGGACTGATGACCACGCAGTTTTGTCCGATAGATTTACAAATATGTGAACATTTTGTACAATATTTTCTGTGTTCTTTCTAATTAAGTTGTTTGTAATTGTTACTCCTAGGTATTTAGCAGAATTGACGGCCTGTAGGCTTGACTAATTTATCATGGAACTGAAATTTAACGGATTTAGTGGTCATATGGATGACCTCACACTTATCATTATAAAGGGTCCACTGCTAATTTTTGCATCATGTTGCTATCTTATCTAAATCATTTTGCAGTTGTTTTTGATCTTCTGGTGACTTTACTAACCTATAAATGACAGCATCATCCACAAACAGTCTAAGAGAGCTACTCAGATTGTCTCCTAAATTGTTTATAAAAATAAGGTACAATAGGGACTGACACATTCCTGTGGAATGCCAGATATTACTTCTGGTTTCCTCTATGACTTACCATCAATTACAGTGTACTGTGTCCTTTCTGACAGGAAATCATGAATCCAGTCACACAATTGTGGTGATATTCCATAAGTATGCAATATGATTAGAAGACGCTTGTGAGGTACAGTGAAAAAAATCTATTGAATCTATTTGACATCTCTTGTTGATAGCACTTAATCTCATTATGTGAGTAAAGAGCTACCTGTGTTTCACAAGAACAATGATTTCTGAATCCATGTTGACTATGGGTCAACTGAGCTGGGCAACTTTGGCCATTGCTGGGCCGCGGCAGAGCACTATGTTCCGATGTGTGAGGCTGTTCGAATCCCCCTCAGGCATGGATGTTTGTGCTGTCTTTAGTATAAGTTAGTTCATAATTAGTTTGTAAGTTTAGGGACTGATTACCCCACAGTTAAGTCCCATAAGCTTTACAAACATTTGAACATTTGCTATTGCTGGGGTACTTCTGGTGCTTGTTGTGATGCCACTGGCCCCTGATGCTACTTTGTCTTCAGGCTCCGATCTCCTGGCAGTTGACAGTTGTTTGTTTGTGACTGGCGAACTGTGCTGGAGCCACAATACGCTGGGTGGAAGGAAAAACTGGGAACAGGCCAAAGGCTGTCCCCTTACATCTCAGCAATAGATGTTGCCCACTGCTGTTAATACCTCTGAGCAAGCAAGGACTGCCTCACCTTTTGCAGCATTGGTTGATCCTTCTGAAAGATCTGGGCAGATTTGCTAGGAACTGGAAGCTCTAATGTTAGACAGTGATGGAGCTCTTAATTAAATAGTGAGAAGGTTGGGAAAGAACGCTAGTGAGAACTGTGTTTACTCATGTCATCACCAATGACTACTGCCATCTGTGTTCAGAGGTCAACCTTGGCTCCTTCAGGAGGCTGGTGGATTTGGTGTGGACAGCTAGCCTTGTCTGCAGGGTAGAAACAGAGCTATTGATTTGCAGCTTAATTCCCAGAACTGATCATGGCACTCTTGTTTGGAGGCGAATAGAAGGCATAAACAAGAGGCTCAGATGATTCTGTGGGGATCTTGATTGCAAATTTCTTGACCTCCGCTATTGGGTGGAGACATGTAGGATCCTGCTGAATAGGTGAGACATGCACTACATGCGGGAAGTGGATACTAGGATAGCAAAGTAAGGGCCACCATGTCAGAAGTGTTTAATGACTTTGAGAGCAATGTTTCGTGAACTGATTTGGCTTAAATCTTAAGAAGTATGGGCCTATGTCAAATTGGTAAACAGGTCAAATCCAGATATCCAGACACTCTATGACCATAATTGCACTGTTGCAGAGGATTTAACATAAAAGGCTGAAATATTATATATTTTTTCAAAGCTGTTTTGCAGAGGAAGACTGCACTTGTAACTCCTCCTGTAAACCACCACATGAATGACAGATTGGCAAATATTGAAGTAAGTGTCACAGGAATAGAAAAGCAATTGAAATCACTCAACAGAGGAAGGCTGTTGGATCTGATGGGATACCAATTCAGTTTTACATGGAGGAGGTGACATACTTGGTTGTAGTTCATTGGTTCTTGATGTTCTCATAGATCATTGCTCTTACAAGTCTCATTAATTACAATTGATATGACCAGATATGTTCATTCCACACATCAACAATACGAATTTACGCAGTTCGTGTGTGGAATACTAAATTTTGAGCTGTACAGTGTGGTACAAATATGGATTAATCACTGCAGGTACACTTTCTACATACATAACACTGAAGAACTTTTAACATGCTATTCAAATTAGATTCCCTACTGGCATGGATTGTGCCTCAGTTCACAGACAAAACAATACTCAATTACATGGTGCAAACACATCCTATTTATATCTTACAAATAATGTCACTGAAAATGACATATTGTTAATTGAGTTCATTACATCAAATATTATGGAAAAGTAAAGAATTACATACAACTGGCTGTAGTAAAAGATAGCGTAAATAATACTGAATAAATTGATATACAAATTACGCTTAAATTAATATTGTTTCATTTACATATTTATAAAAATAAGTTTGGAACAATACTTTTATAATTAATGGTAATTATACAGAAACTAATGAGGGCAAAACTTTCCTAACATTACTTGTGAAACACAGTAATATCTACTTTAATATTATGAGAAAAGAATTTACTTAGTTTTATCAGAAATACTAATTATCATACTATCTGAACTTTAACACTATACCTGTGGTACAAACTAATTATTATTTGCTAAATAAACAAACTTCTGTGACACCAAATAAAAGAAAATAACTTCAGCTTGTCACATTAGAAAAAAAAATAATGATAATAGACCAATTACATCCATATTTATTATCATGATACAGTGGTACTGGGAGGTTCTGTAATGCAAGCAGATGGAATAAATCCCAACATACTTTGTTACAAGTATGTGAAGGAATTTGCTCCCCTTCTAGCAGCAGTGTACTGAAGGACTCTAGATAAGTAAAGCATTCCTAAGGAATGGATAAAAGTGCATGTCATTGCCATTTACAAGAAGGGTCATTGATCAGATGCACAAAACTATAAGCCCTATATCTTGGACATTGGTCAGCTGCAGGAATTTAGAACACATTTTATGCCCGAATATTATATTATTACTGGAAACTGTAAATTTCCTTTGTTGGACTCAACATTGTTTCCAAAAGCAACGGTCATGTTAAACACAGCTTGCCCCGTGGTTCTTGACTTCTTCAAGATGTTCGATACCGTTCCATACTGTTGCCTGATGAACAAGGTGTGAGCATATGGAGCATATGGAACATCAGACCATCTGTATGACTGGGTTGAGACATTCTTGGTTAAGAGAAAGTAGCATGTCATTCTCAACGAATAGAAGTCTTCAGACATTAAAGTGATCTCAGGTGTACACAGGGGAGTGTTATGGGAACGTTGCTTTTCACAATATACAGGTGTCCCAGCTATCTTGTCCACCCAAAATATCTCTGGAACAATAACAGCTATTGGAAAACGACTTTCACCGGTATCAATGTATGGCTGGGGCCCATGAATGTACATATTTGGAAACATCCTGAGACTCAGGCGAGAACCCCATCCTGCTCAGGACGTGCACTAGCCGCGCGTTTCGCGTATTTCAAGTGTCAACTTTGCGTCACAATATCTCGGGATGTAATTGGAATATTGCAATGCAATCAACTCCATTGTTTACGTGATTTGTCATGCTATGGATTGCTGAAGAAAAAATATAGGGTGTCTATTTAAAAAAAAAAAAAACATAAGTTTTTGTTAAAAACACATTTGCTTTCGTTTTAGAATGTTTCTAAATATGTACATTCATGGGCCCCAGCCGTACATTGATACTGGTGAAAGTCGTTTTCCAATAGCTGTTATTGTTCCACAGATATTTTGGGTGGACAAGATAGCTGGGACACCCTTTATATAAACGATGTCATAGATAATATTGGAAGTTCCATGAGGCTTTCTGCAGATGATGCTGTAGTTTATTGAGAAGTTGCAACACTGTAAAAAGATAATGAAATGCAGGTGATCTGCAGTGTATCGCCACATCATGCAGGGAATGGCAATTGAGTCTCATAACAAATAAGTGTAAAGTGCGGCATTTACATAGAAAAAAAGATCATTTATTGTATAATTATGCAATAGCAGGACAAACATTGGGAGTAGTTATTTTCATAAAATATCTCGTAATAGGCATAACAGACAATTTTAAATGGAACCACCATATAAAATCATTCGGGATAAGGCAGATAGCAGAGTGAGATTCAGGAAGTTTAGTCCATTGGCAAAGAAAGTAGGTTTCAAAACTCTCATTCAGTCAGCACTTAAGTATTTCTCATCAGTGTGGGAGCCATACCAGAAGGGTTGATAATAGACATAGAAAAGATCCAATGGAGGGATTAGGGCTCACACAGAGGTATACCAGCAATTTGTCTCTCAAACCATGTGTGACTGGATTAGGAGGAAGTGAGAATGGTATGCAAGGTACGCTCTATCTCACTCTGTGAGGTGGTCTGAGGAGTATAGAAGTAGCTGCGGCTGAGCGCATTGAGGCGCTATGCCACGATACGCGAGGCTGTTCCCTGTCGGGGGTTCAAATCCTTCCTCGGGCATGGATTTTTGTGCTATCTTTAGTGTAAGCTAGTTTATAAGTAGTTTGTAAGCTTAGAGACTGATGACCCCGTAGTTAAGTACCATAAGCTATACAAACATTTGAACATTTAGTATAGAAGTAGATGTCAATATGAGTGCTCTGTCTGCTGTATGATGCTTTTAATACATGGTATAGTGTTGTCTGCAATTTCACCTCAATGTTTGTTATTCCCTAGACTTGATGGAAAATGAGAAAATGTTTTGGTTGCATTTTAAAATTGCTAGCATCAATATTGTCATGTATGACAATATTGGGATGTAACTTAACTTTATCATACTCGGTTGTATTTGTTGTTAAATATAGGCCTACCATTAAATTTACTACCCATAAAATTGTTCTGTATAAAATATTGTGAGGCGAGAGGAGAATTTTGAAATATATAAAAATGTTTAAAGATGGGATTGCACAGTTGTAAATTACAGTAACAATCATGGAAATTATGTTTCAAAACTTTTGTTGTATCTCCTACTGTTTTGACAATATGTGCCCAGAAAGATAACAATGATGTTTTCTTCATGAGGCTATTCACCACTACAATGGCTGCATGGGCATATATAAAAAATACAGGTCTCATAATGTGACCTAGACAGCAACAATTTGAAGTCTGTTGGAAAACAAGTGACACTTGGGTAGCGTTACTTGTAAGTGAAATAAAGTTGCCAGAATATGGGAAATCCAAAGACAAAATGACAAAAGTGCTGCTGTATACAGGCCTAACAGGTGAAGATGTTATGCATAGGAATGGTGCAGAGCTCTTACTATCAGAAAGATGCAAAAAGTGCATACTAGAGTGGAAACCAGTCTTGGAATGAGTAATAAAACATGAGCAAAACAAACATTCAATATGTAAATGAAATTCAGCACTATGCATATACTGAAGTGACAGAAGGAGTTGCAAAAAGTGCATACTAGAGTGGAAACCAGTCTTGGAATGAGTAATAAAACATGAGCAAAACAAACATTCAATATGTAAATGAAATTCAGCACTATGCATATACTGAAGTGACAGAAGGAGTTGCAAAAAGTGCATACTAGAGTGGAAACCAGTCTTGGAATGAGTAATAAAACATGAGCAAAACAAACATTCAATATGTAAATGAAATTCAGCACTATGCATATACTGAAGTGACAGAAGGAGTTGCAAAAAGTGCATACTAGAGTGGAAACCAGTCTTGGAATGAGTAATAAAACATGAGCAAAACAAACATTCAATATGTAAATGAAATTCAGCACTATGCATATACTGAAGTGACAGAAGGAGTTTAAAAGATGAATTTAATACCAAACTCGACAGATTACATACATTAGACAAACAAATTTTAGGGATATACAAATTTTAAGAGGGAACTTGAATGAAAAAGTTGTTTCAACACATAAAGGGCTTGAATATATCATGGGAAAGAGACATGTAAATGGTGAACTACTGATAGGTAAGTGTACTGGGCATGACATAATCATTGGAAGCATACTGTTGCAACATTACCATTTTCTTGTTACCAAAGCTACATCATTTGCCAATCAAGACTGGACAGACTGTCAGTGTTATAAGGTTAAGTTTATACAAACATACATTGTGGAAATCACTCCTGTTTGAAAATGTTTCCTGATTTTCCTTTCCGTACATCAGGCATGAGTATACGTACTGACAGAAGATAGTCATCACTCCTAGTTGTTTGAAGATTGGCTTACAGTGTTCATGTCTTCTGCTGGATGATATTATTCTTATTGCTTTCTTTTGGAGTAAAAGTATTTTCTTACAACCTGCAGAGTGACCCCAAAATAAGAGGCCATAGTTGATACGGCTATGGAACAGTGAATAATACACCATTAACATATACTGCTTGGTGATCACATGTTTCAGTTTCCTCAGGAGGTATATGACTCTCGACAGTTTGTCACATACATGTGAGGTGTGTTCTTGCCAAGTCAATCTGTTATCAATCATAAACCCCAGTAGTTTCACAGCCCCTATCCCATTTGGGTCTTCTTTGTCACTGAGGCTACACATTAATTTTTGTGTTTTTTTCTGCATCGATTTTCATTTTGTTTATAGTAAACCATTGCTTTGTGGTTTCAAACAGAACATCTGCTTCTTCTAAAGCCTTGGTTGCATTGACATCTTTTGACAGTAGGGTTGTGTCATCAGCAAATTGCAAGTACTGTGCAAGTGAGCTTATATCATTTACAATTGCAAGGAACATGAGGGGGGCCATTACTGAGCCCTGTGGCACGCCGTACTTCAACTTCCGTTCTTGTGATAGAGCTCTTTGAACTGAGACAAGCTGCCTTCTGTTTTCCAAGTAAGATTTTAGGGTAGACAGAACAGTGCCTCCAATTCCATATCTGCTGCGTTTGTTTAAAAGTACTGTATGAGGAATACAATCGAAGGCCTTACTGAGGTCACACAGTGTCAGTACCACACATTCTCTTTCTTCTAAGCTGTGCTTGATTCTATTAATCAGATCTATTGCTGCCGTTGTTGTTGATCTGCCTTTCCGGAAGCCATGCTGTGCCTCTGAGAACAGTTCATTTGTTTCAAAGTATTCTAGGAGTTTGTCTTTCATTGAAGTCTCAATTACCTTGGCAAAGAATGAAATTATTTTGATTGGCCTATAGTTTTCAACCTTGCCTGGGTCACCCTTTTTGTAAACTGGCACTGTCCTTGCAAGTTTCAGAAAGTCAGGAAATACACCTACATAGACACACTTATTAACTGCATTACCTGCAATAAGATAACAAGGGCCACACTAGATCATTGCTGTTTCTTTTGCTGTTGCTGTTGTTGTTCTGGTCTTCAGTCCTCAGACTGGCTTGATGCAGCTCTCCAAGCTACCCTATCCTGTGCAAGTCTCTTCATCTGTGAATCAGAACGGCAACCTAAAACTTTTTGTGTCTACTTACTGTATTTGTGTCCCTTGGTCTCCCTCTATGATTTTTACCACATACACTTCCTTCTAATACTAAGTTGACAATTCCTCAGAATGTGTGCCACCAACCTATTCTTCTGTCAGTTAGGATATGCCAGAAACACCAACTCTGTTAAGCACCTACTCATTAGTTACGAGATCTACCCATCTTATATTCATTATTCATCTGTAGCACCACATTTCAAAAGCTTCTATCTTCCAAGTTTCACTCCCACACATTGCTACACTCCAGACAAATGCTTTCAGAAAGGACTTTCTAACATTTAAATTAATATTGGATGTCAATAAATTTTGCTTCTTCCAATAGCCATTTTGCATTTTATTTTGCCCATCAGAAGTTAGTTTGCTATTTAAATAAACTCATATACCACTTTTATTGCTTCATTACCTATCTAATTCCTTCAGCACTGCCTGACGTCCTGACAAAGCATTTCATTACCCTTGTTTTGCTCTTGTTAATGTTCATCTTATACTCTCCTTTCAAGACACTATCCATTCCATTCAATTGCTCTTCCAGGTCCTTTACTGTCCCTGACAGAATTAATATGTCATTGGCAAACTGCAAAGTTTTTATTTCTTCTTCCTGAACTTTAATTCCCTCTCCAAATCTCTCCTTGCATTCCTTCACAGCGTGCCCAATGTACAGATTGAACAACCTTGGGGAAAGGCTACAAGCCTTTCATGTCCTTCCCTACGATCCTTTCATGTCCTTCGACTCTAACTGCTGTCTGGTTTTTGTACAAATTGAATATAACTCTTTGCTCCCTATATTTTACCCCTGCTACCTTCGGAATTTGGAAGAGTGTGTTCCAGTCAACATTGTCAAAACCTTTCTCTAGATCTACAAATGCTAAAAACGTAGATTTGCCTTTCCTTAACCTAATTTCTAAGATAAGTCATAATATGAGTATTGCCTCTTGTGTTCCTACATACTCCTAAATCCAAACTGATGTTCCCCAAGGTTAGATTCCTCTAGTTTTCCATTCATCTGTAAGTAATTAATGCTTTTTTGCATCTATGACTTATTAAACCAATAGTTATGCAATTTTCACATTTGTCTGCACTTGCTTTCTTTGGAATTGCATTTACTATATTCTTCTTGAAGTGGAAGATATTTACCCTATCTCATACATCTTGCATACCAGGTAGAACAATTTCTTCAAGACTGGCTCTCCTAACGATATCAGCAGTTGACACGAAATCTTATCTATTCCAGGGGCCTTGTTTCAACTCATGTCTTGTAGTGCTCTGTCAAATTCTTCTCGCAAAATTTTATCTCCAGTCTAATCTTTCTCTACTTTGTCTTCCATTTCTAGAATACTGCCTTCAAGTTTACTTCCTTTGATAGGCCTTCCATATATTCCTTCCATCTATTAGCTTTTCCTTCTTTGCTTAGTACTGGTTTTCCAGCTGAGTTCTTGATATTCATACAGCTGCTTTTCTTGTCTCCAAATGTCTCATTTTATTTTTCTTTCCTCTATTTATTCACTCTTCTACAGTCTTCATTTGTCCTCTAGCCACTCCTGCTTAGCCAGTCTACACTTCCAGTCAACCTCATTTTTCAAACGTTTGTACTCCCTTTTGCCTTCTTCACTTGATGCATTTTTATATTTTCTCCTCTCATCAATTAAGTCTCCTGTGTTATCCAGGGATTTCTATTAGGCCTTGCCCTTCTGCCCATATGACCCTCTGCAGTCTTCACTACCCTATCTCTCAGAGCTACCCATTTTTCTTCTACTGTATTACTTTCCCCTATTTCTGCCATTTCTTGCCTAATGCTCACTCTGAGTCACTCAACCACCTCTGGTTCCTTCAATGTGTCCAGGTTCCATCACCTAAATTTTCTATGTTTTTGCAGTCTCTTAAGTTTTAATATACATTTCATAACCGATAAGCTATGGTCAGAGTATATCTGCCCCCAGAAATGTCTTATAGTTTAAAATCTGGTTTCTAAACCTATGCCTTACCATTAAGTTAATAAACCAATCAAGAATGTGAGGAGTGTGTTTTTGTTAGAAAGAGCCGATAAGCAATTGTTAGCATCACACTTAGAAAATGAGCTGACATTGTTTAGTTCCAGTACAATGGATGTAGGAGAATTGTGAACTAAAGTTAAATACATTGTAAATAAAGGGTTAGAGATATATGTGCCTATAAAGTCGATTAAGGATGGAAAAGAGCCACTGTGGTATAATAATAATGTTAGAAAGCTACTGAGAAAGCAAAGGATGTTGCAAAAAATTAAAAACATGCAAATTGAGACAGGCAAAAGATAGTAGAGATTCATGCGTCTATAAAAATATAGATTTGTGAAGCATACAATAATTACCACAGCCATACCTTAGATCTTAGCAAAAGATCTTTCTGAAAACTCGAAAAAATTCTGATTCTATGTAAAGTCGATAAGCGGGTCAAAGGGCACTGTCCAATCACTCGTTGATCATTCTGGGACAGTAATAGAAGAAAGCAAATGAAAAACTGAAGTTATAAATTTAGCCTTTAAGAAATCTTTCACACAGGAGGATTGTACAAAAGTACCTTCATTTGTTCCACGCACCAATTCCCAAAGGAGGACATAGTAATAGATATTTCTGGTGTCGAGAAAAAGGCTGCTGGACCTTATTGAACACCAGTTCAGTTTTACAAAGAGTATTCTGTGCCGTGTATCATGAATCTTTATTTCAGTTCGTGTGAAATGCAGCTTGCCTTTTTCTCACATTACAACTTGCTCTGCAGACTGCTAATGAAGATACAAGCATATGGAAAAGGTTAGCACATTTGTGACTATCTGGAAGACTTACCAATAGTACTTCTGCATAGTAGAATGCAGTACGTTGTTCTTGACAGTGAGTGTTCATCACAGATGAGTGTATCGTCGGGTGTGCCCCAAGGGAATTTGATAGGACTACTATTGTTTTCTATCTATATAAATGATCTGATGGACAGAATGACTTGTAATTTGTGGCTGTTTGCTAATTATGCTGTAATGTATAGGAGGGTGGTGCCCTTCATTGACTGTAATGGGATACAGGATGAAGTACACAAAATTTCTAGTTGGTGTGAAGAATGTCAGCTAGCTTTAAATGTAGAAAAATGTAGGGAAATCAATCCCATAATGTTCAAATACAGCATTAATAGTGAGCTTTTTGATACAGTCGTGTTGTTCAACTATGTAGGCTTAGCATTGCAGAGTGATATACCATGGAACGGACATGTAGGGACAGTTGTGAGTAAGGCGGGCAACTGACTTTGGTTTATTGGGAGAATTTTGGGAAGATGTACTTCATCTGTAAAGGAGACCCCCATGTGAAATGCTTGTACAACCATGTCTTGAGTATTTCTCAAGTGTTTGGAACCTGCCGTAGATCAGTTTAAAGGAAGACATGGAAGCAGTTCAGAGGTGAGCAGCTAGGTCGTTACTGGTAGGTTCAACCAATGCGCGAGTGTCACAGAAATGCTCTGGGAACTCAAATGGGAATTAGTGGAGGAAAGATGTCATTCTTTTCGAGAAATTCTGTTGAGGAAATTTAGAGGGCCGGTATTTGAAGCTGACTGCAGAACGATCTTGCTGCCGCCTACTTACATTTTACGTAATGATCACAAAGACAAGATAATAGAAATTAGGGCTCATACAGAGGCATATAAATGTTCTTTTTTCCCTCATTCTATTTCATAGTGGAATAAGAAAGGAAATGCCTAGTAGTGGTACAGTGTACTCTCTACCACACACCTCACTGTGGATTTTGGAGTATATATTTAGATGTATAAAGACAATCTGGTACCTTCCAATTTCTCCTGGTCTCTTCCATGCATACAACTTTATTTCATGATGATTAAACCAACTTTTTGTGATGATTAAATTGTGCTCTGCACATAATTCTACCTGGTGATCTCCTCATTTCTTTTCCACAGTCCATATTCACCTACTACATTTTCTTATCTTTCCTAGCCTACTAGCCTCCAGTCCCAGCCTCCAGTCCCACATCACAATCAAGTTTTTTGTCTCCCTTAACTGTCTGAATAATTTCTTTTATCTCCTCATACATTTCTTCAAGATCCACATCATTGGCAGAGCTAGTTGGCAAGTAAACTTGTAGTATTGTGGTTGATGTTGGCATCATGTCTATCTTTGCTATGATAATGCATTCACTATGCTTTTCATAGGAACTTACCCACATTCCTGTTTTCTTATTTATTATCAGACCAACTGTGTTACCACCAACTGATTTTGTACTTATAATCTTGTACTCACCTGATCAGAAAGCCTGTTCATCCTGCTACTGCACCTCACTAATCCTCACCATATATAACTTCAACCTATCCATTTTTCTTCTCAAATTTTCTAACTTACATACTCAAGTAAGGAATATAATGTTCCATGCTCCAATCTGTAAAATGCCTGTTTTGTTCTTCTTGATGATTACATCCTCTTGTGTAGTCCCCGGTGGGATATCTGTGTGGGCAACTATTTTACCTCCAGAATATTTTATCAAAGAAGATGCCATCATCCTATATTGAATACAGTAGAGCTTTATGTCCTCAGGAAAAGTAATGACTGTAGTTTCCCTTAGGGTGGGGGGGAGGGGGGAGGCAAACACTGTGTCCAAAGTAACACACAGCTTGTGTGTCACTGTGAGTCAGTTGGTCTTGTCAAATGGAATGAACATGTGTCGGCGAGGTCAGGGGGGCATAGACACATGCACACTCTCCAAATCGGCCTGATCTGGGAGGTTTAAGCACTTAATCAACTGACACTCAATGGGTGAAGGAGGTAGCAAAACACTCATCGACAGACAATGGATAAAGAGTGACCAATCATGTAGAATGACTGAGATGTCTGCTGAGAGAGACGGGGGGAATGGGAATGGCATACTCAAGAACAGGAGAAGATGAGAGAGGTTGGTGAGTGAAACCTCAGAATGGGTAGGTGGAGGTGGGAGGGCAGAGTCTGAATAATGGATAGGAAGAATGCTTGACAAAGAGCAATTGCTTTTTGGTAGAGGGGTCAGGTGTCTATTGCTTGTCTGAGATCTGGGCAAGCATGGTAAGGAAGAAGTAGGAGTGCCTAACTGTTGAGGAGCACTTGCTGGAGAGGCAATAGTAGGTGCAACATGCTCTACGGGTGAGTTGCTGACTCGATGTGATCAGGTTTCAGGTTTAACCTGATTGATGGAGACTGTGACTTTGACTGGGCACAGGGGAGCCACTGATGATGGCGTCAAATGTATTTTGAGAGCTTTGGAACACACAGTGGGGGGCCAGAGTATGGTGGCTGTAACGGGGAAGGACTGTGCCATCACAGAGCATTACAAACTCGCAGGTCTCCAATGTGCGAGAGAACTGTAGGTGGGGGGGGGGGGGGGACTTGATGGAGGGGGAGGTTTGATTTTGAAGTAGTAAAGTCACACGCAATCCAGGGGAGTGGGCAGGTCCATAAGAGATGGGCATGGCATGGGGTTGATTAACTCCCCAGGCAATACTAATTGTTGCCCATACATGAACTGCACAATTGTGCCATGCAGGTCCTTCTTTTAGATCAACCAGAGTTCGAGTAAAACAAAAGCTAATGCCTCAGTTCACTAGGTGTTGTGACAGCAAAGGGCTGCCTCAAATGTTTGGTGCCACTGCTCCACCAGACCATTGCTCTGGAGTGGTAGGTGGTGGTGTGTATGTGTCAAATTCCACACAATTCCCAGATTCCATTAAAGAGGGATGTTATGAATTACTGGCTCTGGTCAGTGGGGCAACCAAATTACAATATCCATGGATGTGCAAAAGCACGAGTCATGTGGTCAGTGGCTGCAAGGATGTAGTGGGAAGTCAACAGGGGTCCAACCAAGTGAATGGGGACATGCTGGATACAGCCACCTGGTATTGGAAACATGCCAGGGGGGTGGGGAGGGTGCATGGTGTGAGTGGTTATTTTGCTTTTTTGACAAAGTATACTGTGAGCTTATACATGGAATTTCCAAACACAAACTAGGAAAAACACACTATGCTTTGCAGGGTGACACAACTTTATCAATCATTTCCTTAATTTGGCTCAAGCCTCCAGTGCTACAGCCGGGAAAAAAAATTAAATAAATAAATAAATAAAACAACAGAAATAAGTCACTCATTCACAGCCTGTGTTTGCTTGGGGCTCTTTGAAGTGCGGCTGTAGATCCTATTTTAATATACAAACTGGCTGCTTCGTGTCTAGGGGCCAGCCACACCTGCTGCAATGTCCCCAAAATGTTTAGCTTTAAATAAATGTAGGCAGGAACAAAATAATGCACAAACGACACATTCACTTTTAACTAAATTGATGTTTATTCCACCTAATATCCATCAGTGAATATTTCTTACACCTAACTTCAGAGCAATTTCGAGTTCCTTAAGGTTGCCACACCAAAAAATGGAAACTTGACTGAATATTTCTAAGTCGTACAGTCGCTGAATAAAAATTAAAGTCTAGCAACAATCCTGAAAAACTCTTAAGTTCCACTGTCACGAATATAGTTAAGGCTTGCAGAACCGCAAGTTTGGAGAGGTCAAGTAGCAACAAGATGGCATCAGCACATGATAAAAAATTGGCCACAACATTTTTCTGTTCTCTTGCGGTCTGCAGTGAACTGAGAAATGTAGTCAAAGTAGCAGAACCAGTGGGGTGGATGATCTGTGGGTGGGTTGCGAATGGCAGCAAGTAGTGGCTTGTGGTCAGTGAGAACATAGTAGGGTCGCCTGTCGATCCCAGAGTGGAAGTGTTTAATGGCTTCACATACCGCGAGTAACTCATGATCAAAGGCTGAGTACTTCTGTTGTGCATTATTCAATTTTCTGGAGAAACATTGTAGCAGTGACGTGTCACTGTTAACAGCGTGGCTGAGGACAGCAACAATAGGCATTTCACTTGCATCAGTTGTGATGAAGAATTCAGCATCTGGGCGAGAATGGGCGATGGCGACACCCTTACTCAAAAGGTCCTTAAGCATCTGTCATATTGGAAGTCCAAGGGTTGGGGTGTGTGCCAGTCATTTCTTTGCCAGCAAAAGCATCCATATAAAGGGGCCTGGAGTTTGGCTGCACCTGGCAAGTGATGCCAATAGTAGTTCATGGTGCCTAGAAAGAGCCTAAGTTCTTTGAAAGTTGAAGGGCAGGGTAAGTTTTTGATAGAATCAACTTTCTCAGGAGGCAGAGCAATGCCTTCTGTGAATACAGTGAATCCAAGGAAAAGCATGTATGGTATATATATATTTGTCTTTTCTTGTCATTCAACTCGATACTGGAGTGGTGAGGATGTCTAACAGAATCTTGACATGTTCTTTGTTCTCCTCAGCTGAGGCACTAAACATGAGTATGTCGTCCTGATACGCAAATCTAAACTTTAAATGGAAGAGAACTTCATTAATGAAACATTTCAATATCTGAGTAGCATTTTTAATTCCGAATGAGTAGTAAGTAGTAGGGGCTGCCTGCTCAGGTAAGGATGACAATGGTGTGTGTATGGAAGAGGGCTGAGTGTGAGCCTTTCAACCATAGCTTGAAGAATTTTGTGAGCATAGTTCACAACGTTGACACAAGGGAGTGATGGTGTGTGAGGTGGAGAAGTTAAAGTTCCAGTCACAGGACTGGTCAGTGGCACTGGGGGCACGAAACACAAGAATGCTGCCCATGAAATGAGGGTGTCAGTAGTACAATACGAAGCCATGAGAGGGCAGAGCTGAGCTGTTGTTGTATCCACATGAAGTGTTGGCATGGCAATCCAATTTTGTTTACAAATGTTTGCGAAGGAGTGGTGGGGGAACACAGAACTGTCACATGCTCTGTCAAAACTGCTCACGGGAACAATATCATTGACATCACTTGTGATGGTGGCACAAGTATTAACCTGAGAGCAACTGTCCAGAACATTCTTGTGCAGTGTTTTTATCTCCGGTAGCATAGAGGCAAGTTGTGATTTGATTCTGTGTTGTGCAGACAGTGAGCAATCTTGCCCATTTCATGACACAGGTGAAGCACTTGTTCATGTTCTGAGAACCACTTACACATGAAATCCTGAAGCTGTATCGATGCATTCACGAATCAGTTTCATATGCATGGGTAAATGAATGGTGTCCAAGCTTGATGAGGTACATGAGAAAAGTGCGTCTGTGGGGAGATGATACACTATGCTGCACACTATGTCCATGATACTTTGTGTTGTGTCAGAAAATAGATGCCCACTATAGGCAGGGGATGTTTGCTACTAGGAAATTTCACTCGAGCTTGCAGTTCGGTGACAATTTAATGTTGAAGGTTGTCGAACCCGAGCATGTCAGTTGAGTGACATTGACAGTTCAAAGCAGTGTGCGATGTTGGCAGATCCGGCGTGTGGAAATGGACGAGGGGAGGAGAGACACATCAGCCCCAGTGTCCACAAGAAAAAGTGTACCGGAGGCAGAGTCTTCAAGATATAAGTGACTGCTGGTGGGTGAGGAGTTGTGAAGCGAGTGAAGTGTGCGAGGGCACCTGTCCGTGTTGATGCAGAAGATGGCACCCTGACCATCTTATAATTGGCGTCTGGGTGGTGACACGGAAGGGGCACTTCCTGGTGGCTTCAACAAGTTGACTGTGGAAGTAGCGGAATGGGTAGTGTATGTTCTTCTCCTGTAGAAAACGAATCAGCCATAGTCTGTAGTCTGAATTGCACGAAGTGTTAGCTGGCAGCTCCAGTGCCAGTGCAGAAGGAGGTGATGAAGCTGGGGCCCGGACAATGTGTGGGCGATGTACTGAGCCAGATGTTTTGTGTGCAGCAACCATGTTGCAAGAACGGAACCTGGGAGATGAGGTGCGATGTGTGGCAGTGGCATGTGTTGTGTGAGGTGAGCTTCATAGAGGTGGGCCTCACATACCCTGTCTGTGATCCTGTTACAGTTGATGGGCATCTGAAGAATGGCTCATGTCATTGCAGTTTAGATAGTAAGGGAAAGCTTGCTCGACCAAACCCCCATGAGAATCGAATTAGGCATGTTATTCTCATTTATGAGCAGTCAAAGACATTGCCACAGCGGTGAAGGCTTCTTATCATCAAGGCGCTCCTCATGAAGGATGTATCCCGGTTTAATCTGGAGTTCGAGAGACGTGCTCGAGTATAGTCTGTTTGGCAATGACATAGGACTCAACCGTCGGTGTCGAGGTCACTAGGTCACAGATCAGGTCAATGCATCCTGTGAACATTCTGTACTACAATCCTTTCTACGACCTCCACAGTTTCATCCACTGTGCGAACTCTGCAAATGTGTGTGCTACACAACATGTGCTCCCGTGAGCTGTGCCTCTGAGTGTGCCTTCTGTGACGCGAAGTGGCCCCCTGCCACACCTGAACTTTGCCGGACTTTAAACCGTTGCTCTGGCACTACCTGGCGCCTCTGCCATGCCGTGCTACATTTCCGCACCTTCACTTATCGATACCGCCGACGCTGCAGTGCCTCCGACACTTCCTGGCTCGCCTCCTTCTTTGCCGCCTGGCCACCTGCTGAAGCTGCCTCAATTTTCTTTCCACTCTCTGACCACCTGATTCATTCTCATTGAGAGTAAGTTTGAGCATTACAGTTTGGATGACTCCACTCACTACCTCTGCTTAATTACTTCATTGCACGACTACGTCGATCTGATTTGTGACCTAGTTACCTCTCCCTCCTCCCCCAGTCGGGACAACTACAACACTGCTAAAAAGACGATCCTGGAGTGTGTCACCCAGTCTGTGGAGGAGACAGTTCAACACACACTTGAAGAGGAGAACCTTGGTGACAAATGTCCATCTGAACTATGGCGACACCTTCGACTCTTTGTTAGCAAACAAGTAAACTCCCTCTTGCAATTGACTTTCTCTCATTTCATGGACTATCTCCTGATGTCATTCAACGTGCTGTGTTTCACTCCCCCTCACATACTTTTATTGAGTGTGCTCTGTCGAGCTGCGCTAATCTTAGTGTAATTAGCATGTGCTTAGACACTGTCACTGAACTTGGTAGTACCATTGACAAGTTATGTGCAGAACAAGTGAAAGTCAAGAAATTATGCTGTGAACGCCTCAGTGTAACGCGTGAGTGCTTGGACTCTGCTGCCAAACTACTAAGTGCCATTGATAAGTTTAACTCAGAACACTTGTAAGTGTAACAATTATGATGCGAATGGCTCGACCTGTCTCAACGGTTGGCTGAAAATTAATCCCTGCTCGACTGTGCAAGACAAGTTCTCAAGCAGCTGTCTGGCCCCACGCCGCTCAAATCACAGGTTAGTCACAGTGCTGCTTTGCCTCGTGTTCCCAGTAAACCCCCTCCTACTTTGGAACTTTTGCCTTCTCCAAGTATTTCTCCTGCTCCTCCCCACATGTACGCGGAGGTCTGCAAAGACAATAGCGAGCCTTCGCCTCATTCGTGTGCTTCACAAACTGTTGTGCCCTGGAAGTCTGCACAAAACAGATGGTTGTGCATTCATTCGAGTGCACTGCAAGTGACTTTCCTGAGCAAGCCCACTGTGTTCATTGTCCCTGGCTCAACAAACTCTAGTGAAATGTTTAAGTATGTGCCCGTTAGTACTCCTGCTTCCACTTCTCACAAATCATCTGTCAAATATTCATGTGCACACCACCATACAGAGCTTAATTGCACCAACTGGCTTGCCGGCCTTCGCCATGATGTTGGCAGTGCTGCCTCCCCTCCAGCTGGCATTGCCTTGTTGCCACCCACTCTGTAACATGTGCAGTGCCTTCCCATCCCAGTGCTCTGGCTCCTGTTTCTCTGACTCCGACGCTTGTTGCTGCCATATCCTTGGTGCCACCTGCAACCACCTGTGTGCCACCTGTGGCCAACGCCTGCACCAAGTGCTCGCAGTCATGGCTCAACTGTTCTGTGGCAGCCTCGTCAGCTCCGACTGCTGCCAGCCGCCGCGTCATCACCTATGGCTCCTGTTTCATCTCCTGCTGCTTCACCTGTGCCGCCATCCTCTCTCACAGCCTACGCAGCAACTACTTCGAGTCATCCGGCTAGCCGGCCGTGGTGGCCGAGGAGACTGAGGCGCTCCAGTCACGGTCTGCACGGCCACTACGGTTGGGAGTTTGAATCCCCTTTCGGACATGGATATTTGTGCTGTCCTTAGTATTAGGTAGATCATAAGTGGTTTGTAAGTTTAGGGACTAATGAGCCCGTAGTTAAGTCCCATCAGCTCTACAAACATTTGAACATTTTCATCCGGCTACACGCATGCTGCTTGCGGCTACTGCCGCTACCTCCTCGCTGCTGCTGGCTTCTGTTACACCTGTGCGGTCTGCTACTGTCATGCCCACCTCTGCTAGGTGTCACTCTGTGCGACCTGCTGTCGCTCCCGCCAAGTCCTCTGCTCCTAGTGCCAAGCCCTCCTCACTTGTCTCACAAGTAGATGTCATCATGAACGGAACAGTTCACAAACTGTTCCTCACTGACAATGTCCCTGTATTTTCTAAACAGTGCCCTCTGTGTCCTGAAGAATTAGTCGCAGTCGACGTGCAATTATCTATGAGCGATCTTGTAGCAGTTCGGCCTCACCTATTCACTTAGTAAAGAAATATGATTGGCATGTGGTGTCATTATGTGGCGACTATCGCAAGCTCAGTGCTAAGACTAATATGGACCGCTTCCCAATTCTAAACAGCACTGATTGTTTCAAATTACTTGCCAAATCTAAAGTTTTCTCTGTTGTCAACTGCAGACATACTTATCATCAAATTCCCATGGCCCCTGAGGACATTGAAAAAATGGTCACCACCACCCCGCTCGACCTTTTCCAGTATCATTTCATGCCTTTTGGACTTAAGAACGCCACACAGACCTGGCAACGGTTTATCAGTGAGGTCTTACAGGACTTAAAATTTTGCTTCATATACTCAGACGACATTGTAATTTTCAGCTCCTTGGTCGAGGAAAATAAAAGACAGTTACATATCATTCTTGATGGGCTGGCTGAGGCATGAATTGAATTGAATTATGACAAATTCCAACTGCATCTTCCCTCAGTACAGTTCCTCAGATACACAGTCTCCTCTGAGGGTGTTGACCCCCCCCTCCCCCCCAATTGACAAGGTTAACTTGGTGCAAAACATGATGCGCCCCCTCCACTTACAAAGAGTTTCATAGGTTCCTTGGCACCATTAACTACTACGGGCAACACTTGCCCAACACGGCTGAGGTTCAGGCCACCCTTATAGAAGCATTGGCTGGCAAGCACACATCAGGTGATCACACGGTGCCCTGGATAGACCAAATGACTGAATCATTCAGTGCACTCAAGGAATTACTTACTCGAGAGATCATGGTTGCTCATCCGCATTCCAACGCAGAATCTTTTCTCACTACTGACGCGAGTGACACCACTATCAGTGTAGTTCTCAGCCAATCTCACAACTGTGTAGTCTCTCCCCTGCAGTTCTTTTCCAAAAAATTAAACAATGCACAACACAAGTACTCGGCCTTTGACAGGGAACTTCTTGCCATTTATGAGGCCATCAAGCAGGTGCCTTTCACATTATTACTGATCACAAACCGCTGGCTGCTGCCATAAAAAATCCCTGGCTGACCCACCCCCTAGGCACTTCCATGACCATGACTACATATAGCAAATCACAACGGATGTGCGTTACACCAAGGATGTGGATAATGTGGTGGCGGATTTCCCTTCTCGGATCAATGCTGTCTCTACTGTCATCGATCTCTCTAACCTTACTGCACTGCGATCCACTGACGATTTCCTTGCTCCCGTCTCTGACCCTTCCTCTCCCCTATATATCATCAGCACCACCTTTTGGGCCGTTACTGGTGAGGTATGGTGTGATGACACGATGGGCAAACTCTGTCCCTTCATTCCTTGCTCTCTTCAACGTCCTATTTTTTAAATGCTGCATGAGCTCGGGTACTTGGGTGTCAAAGCCTTGACGTACCTGTGTGAGCATTTCGTTTTGTGCAACATGAGGTGGGATTGCCAGGCCTGGGCCGGCTCTTGTGTCAGTGGAACAAGGTCTCATGTCACACCTCCCCTCGGCTTGGTTCATTCCCTCCTCCGTCTGGCAGATTCCAGCACGTCTACTTGGATCTTGTTGGCCCTCTGCCAAGTTTGACTTATAACCCTTCCTCGCAGCTTTAGTTTTGTCAATATGACTCCCACACTTTCCAGACTCCAAAGAAACTCTTTCTGCTGGGACTAAGAAGAGTTAAAGTTTAAAACTGAAATAAATAACTACAGATATAGATAAAGAAACATTTGGAGAGAAGAAAAGCAGTTGTATGAATATAAAGAACTCAGATGGAAAACCAGTTCTTAGCAAAGAAGGGAAAGCTGAAAGGTGTAAAGAGTATATTAGAGGGGCTCTACAAAGGAAATGAACTTAGAGACAATATAGTAGGAAGTGAAGAGACCTAAGTCGAAACAAGGACCCTGGAGTAGACGACGTTCCCTCAGAACTACTGAAGTCTCTGGGAGAGCCAACAATGACAAAACTATTCCACCTGTTCTGTAAGATGTATGACACAGGGGAAATACCCTCAGACTTAAAGAAAAATGAAATAATCCCCATTCCAAATGAAGCAAGTGCAGACAGATGTGAAAATTACAGAACCATCAGTTTAATAAGTCATGGTTGAAAATTTTTAACAAGAATTATTTACATAAGGATGGAAAAACTGGTGGAAGCCGACCTTGGGGAAGACCAGTTTGAAATCAGGTGAAATGTAGGAACACGGGAGGCAATCCTCACTTTACAGCTTATCTTAGAAGTTAGAAGACAGATTAAGGAAAGACAAACCTATATTTCTAGCTTTTGTAGATTTGGAGAAAGCTTTTGACAACGTTGATTGGAATAAACTCTTTCAAATTCTGAAATCAGCAGGAGTAAAATATAGGGAACTGAAGGTTATTTACAGCTTGTACAAAAACCAAACAGCTGTTATTAGAGTTGAAGGGCATGAAAGGAATTCAGAGGTTGGTAAGGGAGTAAAACAGGGTTGTAGCCTTTCTCCAATGCTATTCAATATGTGTAATGAGCATGCTATAAAGGAAAGCAAAGATAAATTTGGAGAAGGAATTAAAGTTCAGGGCGAAGAAATAAAAACCTCGCATTTTGCTGATGACATTGCAATTCTGTCAGAGACAGCAAAGGACCTGGAGGAGAAATTGAATGGAATGGACAGTGTGCTGAAAGGAGCATATAAGATGAACATTAAGAACAGCAAAACAAGGGTAATGGAATGCACTCTCAGAAAATCAGGTGATGCTGAAGGAATTAAATTAGGTGACGAATACATAAGGGTGGTAAATGAGTTTTGTTTCTTGGGCAGTAAAATAACATATGATGGAAGCAGTACAGAGGATATAAAATGCAGAATGGCAATGGGAAGAAAGGTGTTTTTGAAAAAGAGAAATTTGTTAACATCGAATATTAATTTAAGCATAAGGAAGTCCTTTCTGAAGGCATTTGTGTGGAGTGTTTCCTTGTATGGGAGTGAAACATGGACGATAAACAGCGCGGACAGGAAGAGGTTAGAGGCCTTTGAAATGAGGTGTTACAGAAGAATGTTGAAGATAAGGTGGGTGGATTGCGTAACTAATGAAATGGTACTGAACAGAACTGGGTAGAAAAGGAATTTCTGACATCTCTGGACTAAAAGAAAGGATTGATTGGTAGGGCACATTCTTAGACATCAAGGAATTGTGAATTTAGTGTTGTAGGAAAGTGTGGAGGGAGACCAAGAGATGAATATAGTAAGTAAATTCAAATGGATGTAGGTTGCTGATCAGGAGATGAAGAAGCTTCCTCAGGAGAGAGTGGGGTGGAGAGCTGCATCAAACCAGTCCCTGGACTGAAGACCATGATAACAGATATTGCAACACATACACATCAAATAAATAAAGAATAAATTGCAAAATTATAATAATATTTGCAGTCCATTAGTAACAAAATTTCACAAATAAAAACCTACAACAGTTCTTTAAAATAATTGCAGTACAAGATTTGTTCTATAAGAGTGAGAATTTTAGATGGATGACAAAAGAAAAAGTGAGAATTAGATGAAATTTAATGGATGGCAAAAGAAACAAATAGTGATACATCATACTGGCCTTAAAATCTAGAAGATATTTGAAACTACATTGTTCAGGCAGATTTTGATAAGATTCAAAGTGGTACAAAACCCGGCAACTTGATTTGAAAGTGCAAATTTAGGTATTGACTACATGTAACAAAATAGGCTTTACAATTTTAATATATTTATGTAATAATAAGCAGTATGTTAATTAATGTTTAAAAGAACAAAATATTTTTTCTGTATTTACCAATTATACAGAACTACAATTTCAATATTAAAAGTCAATTTATATCCTACAAGTAAGCCTGTTTAAGAATTATTTTACACTGTCAAATTGGTTCTCTGTTAACCACTTGTACTATTGTTTATAAAATTATTAAAAGGTATATTGCTTGCAGAATATGGTAATTTATTAAATAATTTCAATCAGTTTACTTTGTGAGAGTTACTGTTTTTGCTAGTCTACATCTGGGAATATCAATAATCTTTTTATTTCTGGTATCTAGATCATGTATAATCCTTCTCGTGTTAAATTTGGTAATGTTGTTTTTAACATATATCACTGATGTGTAATATTTAAGAGTTAGCATTGTAAAAATTTTCATTTTAATGAATATTGCATGACAATGTTCCCTCAGACCTGTCTTATCATTCTGTAATTCAAAACAGTCCTTCAGAGTTGAGCGCTTGATTAATGACTTAACAACTAGAAATTTCAAAGGAAGTCTGCAGCAGTTAGACTGGGATGAGGTTTATAAGGAACATGATGTTAATTTAAAATATAGCTTATTTCATGATACATTTATAAGGGTATTTGAAAACTGTTTCCCCAAGAAATTAGTTAAATATAATTGTCAGAAACCATGGCTTACTAAAGGAAAAAAAAATATCTTGTAATCGAAAAAGGGAACTATATCTGTCCGCAAGAAAAAGTAATAACCCAGAAACAATAAAATTTTATAAAAACTACTGTTATGGCCTAAGGGCCATTCATATCGCGCGCGCCGTCATTGGGTTCCGTGGCAGGCGCGGGCCCGGCCGTGGTAGTTCCCGGCCGTGCCACAGGAGGGCACGGTCGGCCTAACAGCTGACGCGAGCTGCGCGCCGTCTGCTGGCGGGCCCCCGTCAAACGGCCGACGTGACAGCCGTGACAGTCAACAAGTGTACGGCGAATGAGAGATAGCGTGCTTTGACCAAGAGTGTTTACATCAGTGGCGACGAGGATATTGGTTGCGTGGTCTTCCTGCCGCAGTCATGGCAGAACAGCTTAGCGCGTTGCTGACGAATCTTCAGTCGTTACCGGAAATTTTGGCTCAACAGAATGCTTCTCTCACGGCGGCTATTGACACATTGACTAGGGCTGTGACACAACAGGTCGGGTTGCGGTCTTCTGTGCCCGTTCCTCCGTTTCCTCCCTTTGACGACTTTGCCGAGGATTGGTCAGACTACGAACAGCGTTTACGCCAACACTTCGTAGCCTTCCAGGTGTGTGATGAAGGTAAGCAAAAAGCTTATTTCCTTTCGTGGCTCTCGCCTCGTCTTTTTCGTTTGCTGGGCGATTTAGCGCCGCTTCAGACGCAGGCATCCCTGTCCTTTCAGGATATCTGTTCTCTTTTTGCGGCGTATTTTCGCCGCCACTCTCACGTGGTGTCGGCCCGCATATCTTTCTACCGTTCGCGGAAACAGCCGGGTCAGTCGTACCGCGCGTGGGCCACGGAACTGCAGGGGCTAGCCCGTCGTTGTATGTTTCGGTCCGAACCGCACGGTGATTCGTATGCGGACTCTATGGTCCGCGATGTTTTGGTTTGTTTTGCTCCCGACCTGGACGTTCGCAAGCAGGCTCTTCAGTCTGACGATCCCTCATTAGCGGAGGTTTTGCGTATTGCGTGCGCATTTGAAGTTTCGGAGGCCGTGGGGAGTCAACTTTCCGCTTGGGGGGCGGTATCCTCTGTTGACGATTCGGCCCCGTTATCCGCGGCGCCGGTTTCTTCGGTGGCTGTTGTTGCGTCGCCCTCCCCTCCCTCCCTTCGGACGCCGCGGCGCTCGCCTGCGTCGTATGGGCGGGGGGAAAGGCGGCGCGCGTCGCCCGCTTCAGAGAGCGAGCCGATGTCTTGTCTTTCGTGCGGAGCGTCCCATTCTCGGGAATCGTGCCCGCACAGGCGGGCCACCTGTAATCGTTGTGGCAAGTTAGGACACCTCGCCCGAGTGTGCCGCTCCTCGGCTAAGGGCCGCAAAAGGACCTCTCCCCCTCGCGATTTCGGCGCAGCGCCCATGGATATTAATAAGGTTGTTCCCGTCGGCGTTCAGCCGCCGAAGTTGTTTATAGACCTCCGCATTCTGCGGAAAACGGTTACGCTTCAAGTGGACACAGGCGCGACGACATCGCTTCTAAGTGCTGCAACTCATCAAGCTTTAGGCTCCCCCACTTTAAGTCCGGCGCCTCGCGCGTTGGTTGGCTACGGCGGCCACCCTATTCCACTATTGGGGTCGTTTGTCGCCGAAGCTACATATCAGAACGTTAGCCGCGCGGTACCGTTTGTGGTAGTAAACAGTGCAACGGCTACGAACATTTTCGGCCTCGACGCTTTCCACGCTTTTGGCTTTTCTATTACCGATTCTGTCTGCTTGGTTTCCGATCAAATTCCGTACGAGAGTCTCAAGCAGCTTCGCGCGGAGTTCTCGTCCCTGTTTGCGCCGGGTCTTGGGTGTGCTACGAATTTTCGGGCCACTATTACACTTAAAAATACGGCTCGCCCCGTCTTCTGTCGGGCTCGGCCTCTCCCGATCGCCCTCCGTGGCGCTGTTAAATCGGAATTAGATCGCCTGACGGCGGAAGGTATTTTGCGTCCTGTCACAGCAAGCGAGTGGGCCTCCCCTCTAGTTGTCATACGCAAGCCCTCGGGTGCCCTGCGTTTATGTGGCGACTTTAAGAAAACTGTAAATTCTCAATCCGTCATTGATTCTTCCCATGCCTCGCCCAGCGGAATTGATAGATCGGTTGTCCGGGGGCCAGTATTTTTCGAAAATAGACCTGGCAGAGGCTTATCTCCAGTTGCCTTTAGACGATGCCTCCAAACAGGCGCTGGTGATTTCTACGCCTTTTGGCCTATATCAATATCAGAGATTGCCATTCGGGGTGGCCAGTGCCCCAGCAATCTTTCAGCGTTTTTTGGAGCAGTTGCTAGCGCCGGTCCCCTGTTGCATAAACTACATGGATGATATTGTGGTGACGGGATCCACAGCTGCTGACCATATTGCCAACCTCCGTTCCTTGTTTTCCGTTCTGGAAGGGGCTGGCCTCCGCTGTAATTTCCAGAAATCTTCTTTCTTCCAACCGACTATCGAGTACTTGGGCTACGAGGTTTCCAGGTCGGGGGTACGTCCTGTGGCCGAGCACGTGCGGGCGGTCGCAGATCTTCCCCGTCCTTCTTCCGTTCACGAACTCCAAGTATTCCTGGGCAAGATCGCCTATTATCATCGCTTCCTCCCGCAGGCAGCCACAGTGGCTTACCCCTTGCATCAACTGCTACGTAAAGGCGTCCCGTTCCGCTGGTCTCCTGCGTGCGAGCGAGCTTTTCAGTCACTGAAAAGGGCCCTCCTGGAGGCTCCATGCCTCACTGCATACACCCCGGAGGTCCCACTTGTGGTGGCAGCGGACGCCTCCCAGCATGGTGTGGGGGCGGTGCTGGCACATCGGTTTCCCGATGGGTCAGAGCACCCGTTGGCGTTTGCATCTAAAACTCTTACGGATGCGCAGCGCCGGTATTCCCAGGTGGACAAGGAGGCCCTAGCCATCGTGTTTGCTTTAAAAAAATTTTACGTTTATCTCTATGGGTCAAAGTTCATGCTTTACACGGACCACCGCCCGTTAGTGTCATTGTTCCACCCGTCAGCGGCTCTTCCGGACAAGGCAGCCCATCGTCTTCAATGCTGGGCCTTGTACCTCTCTCGTTTTCATTACGAGATACAGTACCGCTCGACGTCTCATCACGCCAATGCCGACGCCCTATCGCGCCTCCCGGTAGGCCCTGATCCAGTCTTCGATGCTGAAGAGCTTTTGTGTTTTGCAGTTGACGAGTCAGCTAAAGATGTAGTCTCCGGTTTTCCTATCAATAGCTCACGGATCGCGGAGGCTACCGCGGCTGACCCGGTCCTCCGGGTCGTCCTTAAACGGGTGAGGCAAGGCTGGTCAGAGCGTCCTCCGGGCCGGGCATCAGACCCTCTCCGCAATTATTATGCTATTCGGCACCGCCTTAGCACCTACGAGGGTGTTTTACTTCTGTCCACGGAAGACGGCTCCCATCGAGTGGTGGTTCCTGGGTCCTTGCGCCGCCAGATTCTCGGTCTTCTCCATCGGGACCACTGGGGTGTCTCTCGCACGAAGATGCTGGCTCGCCGACATGTATATTGGCCGGGTATAGATGGGGACATCACTCGCCTCATTGCAGGATGCTCTTCGTGTGCATCCCAACAAGCGGCTCCACGCTCATCTCTCTCTCCTTGGCCCACCCCGTCTGCACCTTGGGAACGACTCCATGTCGATTTTGCGGGGCCCTTCTTAGATAGCTACTGGCTTTGCGTCCTTGACGCATACTCCAACTTCCCATTTGTTGTTCGTCTGACCTCCACGTCTGCGGAAGTTACCACACATTCCCTGTTAAAGATATTTTCTATTGAGGGTCTCCCGGCCGCACTGGTGACAGATAACGGGCCACAGTTTACTTCACAACACTTTCACGATTTTTGTTCTACCCATGGGATCCAACATGTCCTGGCCCCACCTTTCCACCCGCAGTCCAATGGGGCGGCGGAGAGGTTCGTCCGCACTTTCAAGACGCAAATGCGCAAGTATGTGGCACATCTTTCGGTGGAGGAGGCCCTCCTTCAATTCCTGACATCTTATCGGTCAACTCCGGCAGGTCAGCAGAGCCCCTCAGAGCTCCTTCACGGCCGCCCTCATAGGACACTGTTATCCCTCGTGCATCCAGGCCCTCCCACACTTCTTCTTCGTCCTCGGTCACGTTTTCCCCCAGGCTCGGCTGTTTGGGCTCGAGGCTACGGCCGCCATCCTCGTTGGGTCCCGGCCGTGGTCGTTCGGGAGCGTGGCCGACGTCTCTGTGAGGTCCGTTCTCCCACCGGGGTCCTCACCCGCCACCATGATCAGCTGCGGGTCCGACACCCTCCTCAAACGCCTACAGTCCCTTCCTCCTCGTCCAGGTCCAGCCCCCCACTGTTGCGGGTGCCATCAGGGGACAGTTCTCTCCCGACTTCCGCTTCGCGGGCATTGGATGGGGGGCAAGGGAATTTCCCGTCACCGTCGGGGTCCGGGGCCCGCTTCCCCGCCGCAGTCCCAGCGGCCAGCTACGAGGAGTGGACAGCTCCGGTCGCCGGCTGTGGGGGCACCTTGCAGCCTGCCGACAGAGGCCCCGAGTTTCCAATGGAGGAGCCAAAGGAGGGAGGAATGGAGGACCCGCCGCCATCGCCAGTGCTGGGAGCAGCAAGACAGCGCTCGCGTGGGCGAACCCCTCGTCGCTCGAAGGGGTTCCGCCCGTATGAGGTGGTTCCGGCTAGGGAGTGGATGGAGCCGCCAGACGATCGGATGGAGGTGGAAGCGTCCCAGCAGCCAGACCTCTGCACCGCCGTTCAGGGGTCCAGCTCCTCACCCCAAGGGGGGAGGGATGTTATGGCCTAAGGGCCATTCATATTGCGCGCGCCGTCATTGGGTTCCGTGGCAGGCGCGGGCCCGGCCGTGGTAGTTCCCGGCCGTGCCACAGGAGGGCACGGTCGGCCTAACAGCTGACGCGAGCTGCGCGCCGTCTGCTGGTGGGCCCCCGTCAAACGGCCGACGTGACAGCCGTGACAGTCAACAAGTGTACGGCGAACGAGACATAGCGTGCTTTGACCAAGAGTGTTTACATCAACTACTGTGCTACATTAAGAAATGTTAGCAGAAATCAAGAAGCATGTGCATCATGTCTGAGATTAGTTCCTCTGATAATAAACTAAAATAATTTGGAATATTATTAAAAGGGAGACAGGGCAACCAAGAACACTTTGTGAACTACGCAAGTGAAGTCAAGAAGGCAACCAACAAACCTAATGCTACATACACGGATTATCTCAAGAACCTAAACCTAAATAATGAACATGCCAGACCATCATTAAATAACTTCAGTGAAGTAAGCCAAGACGAAGTCTTCGAAATTGTCAATGACATAAAAAAAACCCACATGTACAGATATTTACAATATGTCAACTAACACACTCAAAGAGATAATTACCTACATAGTAGCTCCACTCACATACTGTATAAACTTGTGTCTTTCAGAGGATGTCTTTCTGGATCCCCTCAAACTGTCCAAGGTTATTCCGATATTTAGGAAAGGAAGCAAACATGCACCTGCAATCTGCAGGCCAATTTCAAATATCCCAGCACTAGCCAAAGTTTTTGAAAACATCATATATAGAGAAATGTATGAATACCTAGAATCAAATAAGTCGATAAATAGCTCACAGTTTGGTTACAGAAAAGAAAGATCAACAATACATGCTGTAGAGCTGCTAGTCAGAGATATTTTAACAGCATTTGAAGACCATTCTCATGCACAGGCAACCTTTTGTGATCTGAGTAAGGCTTTCGACTGTGTAGATCACCATGTATTGCTCACCAAACTTGATCACTACGGGATCCGTTGCAAAACTTTAAAACTTATGAAATCGTACCCGAGCTGCCATTAATGCAACTTGTTATCAATCTAGTACAAGTTCGTTCATCTCTTTCAACATCGGGTATTACTGTCCGATTACGTTTATCGTCTAAACATGCTGCCACAAGATATTGCACGAGTTTATAGTTCAGGGCTAGTATGCTAGGAGTGCTACAGTAGACTATTATCTATCTTGTTCACTTTCGTTCATCGTTTAAAAAGAGCTTAACAGAAAGCAGGTTGTTAGCTCAGGAAGTGACGTATCTGACACACTTCAGGCCCAACATGGAGTACCACAAGGGTCAAAACTAGGACCCCTTCTATTCTTAGTTCAAATTAATGACTTGCCAAACAATACAGAGTTTGAAGCACATTAGTCAGAAAATGAAGTGGTTAAGACATATATGTATTCAGAGACACAACTTTTGTATCTGTAGACCAAGAATTTGAACAACTTGTTAACAGAATGAATGTAGTGAAAGAAAGTGCTGGCTTATGGTTTAGTGCAAATGGATTATTACTTAATGAAAATAAGACCCGGGATATGTCATTCAGTTTATCTAAATTTACAAAAATAGAGAAACAAAATGTAAAATTCTTAGGTATTATACTGGAAAATAAACTTACTTGGAACAAACATATTGAACATGTAAAAGTAAGGTTATCCAGAGTAGTATACTTGTTAAAAAGACTGTCATGTGTTACCATAGAATACGTAAGGACAGTATATTTTGCTTTTTTTCACCCTATATTAAAATATGGACTGATACTATGGGGTAATAGCAAAAAAATAAATGAAGTCTTTGTGCATTAGATTAATGGGAAGGGCTAATGACAGAACTCACTGTAAGCCTTTATTCATTAAGATTTTAACAATAATTAATTTATATATCTTAGAAAGTGTTAATTATGTACTGGCTGAACTACCAAATTTGCCTGTAGCAAATCAAAGGCATCAGCATAATACAAGAACATGTAATTCTCTTATTATGCCACATCTACATGGCAGTAAAATATATAACAAGCTGCCCTAGCAGTTTACAAATATGCCAATTAAATCATTTAGAAAAAAGCTGCACAACTTCTTGTTGGCGATTCCATTTTATTCTTTTGATGAATTTTTAGATTGAGTGGATATTAATGAATTAATGTAACTATGTATTTTGTATTTGATTAATGATGAAAATTCTCCTCAGAGATGATAAATATTGTTGAAACAAGATAGAATGGCTGGCCAGTACTTACCTTTGTGCTGTACCGCCGATAGTAACACAAATGAAGGAACAGAAAAAAGGGGATGAAAAGGACAAGCTTTCGGAACACAGTTCCTTCATCAGGTGAGAGAGAAGGGAAGAAGGAAGAAGAAAGAACGGGAACGGAAGGGAAATGTAGTTCACGACCTAGGTCATGAAGGTGGTCTTTCAGGAGTGTGGACGTCAGAGATACTCTGATGAAATATTAGATGCTTTGAATAACCAGACATCATCAGTTGGGATTTTTTGTGATCTCTCAGGGGCCTTTGATTGTGTAAATCATGGGTTTCTTCTAGATAAGCATAGGTATTGTGATATGAGTGGGACAGTGCACAAATGGTTTATATCATACCTAACTGGAAGTATGCAGAAAGTTGAAATAAGCAGTTCACATGATACAGAAGAAACAATCAATTCCTCTAACTGGGGAGTTATCAAAAAATGGGGTCCCACAAGGTTCAGTCTTAGGTCTTTTGTTGTTCTTAATATATATTAATGACTAGCCATTCTACATTCATGAAGATGTTAAGCTAGTTCTTTTTGCTGATGATAAAAGTATAGCTATCACACCTGACATACAGGAATTAACTGATGAGATTGTAAATGATGTCTTTTAGAAAATTATTAAGTGGTTCTCTACAAGTGGACTCTCATTAAACTTCTATAAAACGAACTATATACAGTTTCATACAGTAAATGGCATAACACCATTAATAAATTTAGACTTTAAACAAAAATCTGTAGCTAAGGTAGAACATTCAAAATATTTGGGTGTTTGCATTGAAGAGGGATTGAATTGGAAGAAACACAATGAAGATCTGCTGAAACGTTTGAGTTCAGCTACTTATGCTTTCAGGGTCATTGCAAAATTTGGAGATATACATATCAGTAAATTAGCTACCTATGCCAATTTCCATTCACTGCTTTCATATGGGATCATATTCTGGGGCAATTCAACATTGAGTAAAAAAGTATTCATTCCACAAAAGTGGGTGATCAGAGTAATTGCTGGAGCCCACACAAGATCATTCTGCAGACATTTAGGGATCTGCACTGTAGATTCACAGTATATATATTTTCACTTATAAAATTTCTTATTACCAATCACACTGAATTCAAAAGCAATAGCAGTATACGTAACTACAACACCATCAGAAAGAATTATCTTCACTATTCAAGGTTAAATTTAACCTTGTCACATAAAGGGGTGAATTATACTACTACAAAAGTCGTCAGTCACTTATCAAGTAGTATCAAAAGTATGACAGATAGCCAACTAATACAGTATTCCAAAAGCAATTAAAGAAATTTTGAATAGCAACTCATTCTACACTTTAAAGGAATTTTTAGATAAAACTTTAATAATAATAATAAAATAACAGCAAAAAACAAAGAATTAAAAAAAATGAAAATAAAAAATCCTTAAAATATTGATTGTCATGTATAGATACCATTTACTAAACTGACACATTCAACATCATTACAAAATGTCATTTATATGATCTATGGAACAAATATTAATCTAATTTCACAGATTATTCTTATTACTTTTTTCTGATCACTAACACAGCATTAACATTACATGAGTGCCCACAAAGTAATTTCATAAGTTATTTAAAACTAGAAAAGCCCAAAGTAAGCTGTCCTGAGATATCTATTACTCTAAGTCAGCTAATTTCCACATGAGATACGACACCCATGATAATTTTTTGCAGACATGGTCAATATGGCATTTCCAGTGAAGCTGGGATCCAGTGCCTATTACCAGCAGTTTTATGGACTTTTGGTTCTATGTTTGATCTAGTCTCAATATCAGATGTTGCATTTTCTCTGGATTGCACAATAATTTGCTAGCTGATAACCATTTTAGTGTCAGAGACAGATCCGACTGTGATTTCTGGTGTAGACTTGTTATTGCTTGACCTGTGGTGATTAAAGTTGTATTGTCTGCATATCAGATAACTGACACATTCCCAACATATTGCGGCAAATCATTAATAGCAACAACAAAAATATGAAAGGTCCAACGAAAGAGCCCTGAGGCACACCAAAAGTGACTGTCTCCCTGGAAGAATATCTACTTTAATTGGACACAAATGTCACCTATTATTTAGATGAGATTTAATAATTTCTAATGTTGTGCCATTTATTCCATAATGCTGTAGTTTGGCTGGTAAGACGTCATAGGGAATATAGTCAAGTGCCTTAGTCAGGTCACATAGTTCAAGCAAGGCTGCGTTTTATTTTTAATGCAGTTAATGTCTGATTAACTATCTGAAGGTTTGGAGAAGTGGTATTTTTCTTTGTCAAAAATTGTGTTGTCTATTACTGAGAAGGTCACATTTTTCAAAATAGCACTAAGCTGTTTGTGTGACATTGCTTGAAATATTTCATAAAAGATTGGAACAATAAAGTCTGTTCTGTAATTTTCAGGGCAAGTGGATCACAAGTAAGGGGTATTGTACTTCCTATTGTGACATTAGATAGCCAGTAGAAGCCTAATCCATTTTTTTAGTTTGAAAACTTTTTAACAGTATTTACTATATATGTAAGTGTGACAAGATTTAAGTGAAATTCGTGACTTCTAGGAAGCAGGTCAGCAAGTATGTCAGTTGCTGTTATGTTTGTTTAATTTTTTATTTTAATTCGTTTACTGTAGTTCTAACATCTTTTGGTTCATGTAAAACATCTTGATTTAGATTCAGTCTACTCAAACAAACAATAGATAGGGACATGAAATGGGTATGAAATATATAGGCACTGTCATAGGTAAAGCAGTTGGCTGACTTTGATTCACTGGTAGAATATCAACCCTCCTAGGACTAGATGGGTTCAACATGAACCCATGCAGTAGTGCTTCCTTCCCCAGTGCATACAGGAAAGCCATTACCTTGCTGCTAAGTTGTCTTCCACAAACACTCCAGCCATCACTAAGGATGGAGTTTTTTGCTGAAAATACCTACCGTATAAAATGTGAAAATAAAAATTAACTATGCAGTATGAATAAAAGATTGTGGCAACATTGAGATTGACTCTACCTGGAGTGGAATATCTTTGAGCTGAGGTGTTTATTATGCAGTTAATGTGGCATGTACCGGGTATTTATTTGTCATCGCGTATCCAGTACACTACTACGATCGCTACCGATCAGGGGCGGCAGTTCGAGGCGGTGTTTTTCGATAAGTTGTGCGACCTCTGTGGCACATCACGGATACATACTACTGCCTACCACCCACAATCCAACGGGTTGATAGAGCGGTGGCATCATACCCTGAAAGCTGCACTCATGTGTCATTCAGAATTGTGGACTACCGCCCTTCTTTGGGTACTCCTGGGTCTCCGAACTTCATTCAAAGAGGACTCTGGATGCTCCACCACTGAGCTCTTGTATGGTGAATGCCTTAAGTTGCCAGCAGAATTCGTCTCTGAGGACATGGCCCCCACCATTAGCTCATACCCAGAATTCATTGAGCAAATCAGGACTAGAGTGAGAGTACTCTGCACCTCTCAAACCTTCATTCATGCCCGCCCAGGTGTCTTTGTGCATAGGGATTTAGAAACGTGTGCTGCAGTGATGCTACGGCAGGATTCAGTTCACCCTCCACTACAACCGCCATACTGTGGTCCCTTCATGGTCGTACGCTGAGGTCCATCACACTTCGACATCATCATTGATGGGAAGACGACGACAGTGTCTAAGAGCTGCCTGAAGCCTGCTTGGACCATCTCCTCCCAGCTCCCAGACACCGCAGTCGACACTGCACCAATGCCTGATGTTACCTTTGACTCCAGTTCCCCCCCCCCCCTCTTCACGCCACGGGGATGACACGCCTCTGCAGGAGGGCGACCCCCTACCGAGTCCGGGGGCCTAGTCACCTTCCTCCCCTTAACTCATTTTTCCCCAGCACCCTTCCCCCTCACTTCTTCTCAGTAGACGTTTCTGCCTACCCCCCTTCCAACATCTCTGTCATTTTGAATGATAATCAAATCTTCATTATGTACATCTCTCCTGACTCTTCCAACGAACCTCATGAGCAAAACCTTTCCCTCATCTTTTCCGAAAACCTTCCCTTGACCACTGATCCATCGAAAATAGAGTGTTTCATTGATGCTACCGGCACTGTTTTCATCCTCTTCTTTCCTACTCCACCTGCCACACACTCACCTACCACTTACACTCACGCCGTCCGCAGAGTCATTGCGCCTGCTTGGCATAGAGACTATGTGTTCCCTCTCCCCCGTGATCGGCCTTCGGCCCGGCACTCATGATTCAGTCTCAGATGTGCTCCGCACTGCAGGGGGGGGGGAGGGGGCTCTGTGGCAACATCGAGATCGACTCTACCTGGAGTGGAATATCTTTGAGCTGAGGTTTAGATAGCCCACGCGGGCCTTTGAGTATTGTTTGGACTTGACTATTGTGTATACTGAATGTATCAAGTGATGTGTAATAAATGTTTATTATTCAGTTATGTACCAGGTATTTATTTGTTATCGCATATCCAGTACACTACAAGATAAACAAAAATCAATGTCTGAGGGAACAGCCATGCCAAGGGACTTTCTCAAGAACTTAAAAGTGTTGATATTTAATTTGACTTAACAGGCTTGGTTAAGCCAGATGCCAATTTCAAATCAATTACAAAAAATGTCATGAAAAATAACTATACTATATAAGAGAGGAATTTCCAAAAAGCAGTGGATGTCATCAAAACCTAATGAGACATACTCAACACACCAGCATGTAGCCGATGATGTAGTTACTATATACCACATTGACAAGAACAATGACAAAAGAGTAAAGTCTTTAAATGCATAAAGACATAAAAATTACAAGTTGTAGTTTCAACGGAGAGGAATTTGTTTGCTAGAAGGATCTTAAGAAAACTACATTCAAAACCAGTCACTAAACGGGTTTAACATTTTTCGTATTTATCTTTTTTATTTACTTCTTTTTTAATTAGGCAGCTTTCATTGCAAACACTCTTTCAAATTACTTATTTACTAACTTACTTTATTCCTTTGTAACTTATGATGGGCATCTAGGAAAACTCACCGCCCATCTCTGTCTTTAGCAATTTTTCTCATTTCCACCCAGCGCTTGCCAACTCTTTTGGTTTGCCCATCCACCATCCTCTTACAGACCTTTCTCCCTCCCTTGTTACCTATACATTCCCTTCCATTGCCCTCTTCTCAATAGCTCTTTGTTTGCACACTGCACAAACAACTCAATTTGTGGATATTACATGTTTATGAAACAACTGAATTATATGTGAATTTCTTGGGACTTATATGGCAGGAAGTAATGAAGCTTAGGGTTTAATGTCCCATGAAGGCACGGTTATTAGTGACAGTAATTTTGTATGGTTCTACTCAGCCTCTGCCCACATGTCATGAAAACTGTTAGGAGATTTCAGATTTATGATGGATTGCTCACTATGAAGCTGTTAAGTCTATGTCTGAGTGCATATTTTGGAGGATGAATGCCAACTAAGAACATACTTGACCTCCTAGCAACAAATAATCCGGAGCTAATAAAGAGCATCAAAACAGATACAGGGATTAGTGAACACAGTGTTGTCATAGCAAGACTGAATATTGACTTTCCAAATCCACCAAAATTAAAAGAAAATTATATTTTTTCAAGCAATCATACAACAAAGTCCTACAACCATCACCTCTGGCTGCGGCAGCTGGAGGTGATGGTTGTATGACGGTTTTGTATGATTGTGTGAATGTTCTATTTTCTGAAGAAGGCCATGGCTGATAGCTGAAAGTGTTGTATGTGTGTCTTTTGTATGTGCCTTTCATAGCACGTTGCCATGTCTTTGTGGTGAGTTGTAAACTGTCCTTATTACTATATTATTAATTCCAACCTTGACATTCCATTATTATATTTATTCAAGATAGGTATATGATTAACGCTTTCCTGAGTGAAACTTCCAGCCTTTTGAAACTAAGAATGTGAGAGTAGATCATATGTGGCTTATATTCAGAGAAATTATATCTACAACCATTGAACAGATTCATACCAAATAAATTAACAAAACAGGGAGCTGACTCACCATGGTACAGAAAATAGGTTAGATCACTATTGTAGTGGGTTCGTGAACTAATTGATCAAGATAATTTCCGGATAATGCGTTCAGTACCATTTTGGACAATGTTTCATGTTTGCTTCCAGTTTTGAACATGTATTTTTGACAACATATTGAGGGTAAATTAAAGTCACCACCAATTAAAATTGTATGCTTTGGGTATATTTTTGAAATTTGATCCAAGCTTTCTTCGAACATTTCTGCAATTGAATCGTGTGAGTCAGGGGTCGATTAAAAGAACCAATTTCTTGTAAATGAGCAAGTTTCTTTCTGTGATGCTTGAGATTCTTATGCCTCTTGTTGTCCATGACTTTGCTTTTGTGGTTGTATTCCTTAGCATCTGTGTTATGAGAGGAAATGCCGTTTCATAATAATTTTTGAAAATATCAGAGAACTTTTCAAACTTTTCATTGGTGTCATGTAACTGAGTAACTTCATCCCACTTTTCTCCTGTGTTCTATAGGGAGCCTTCTTGGTGTGACCATTTTGAGTCTTTCATTCAGTGTTTCCTCATCTAGTAAATATACATTCACATTATAGTTGAAGATGGAAATGGAAAAAGGTTGGCTTTATTAAACTGATAAGGAAAATAAAACACATTTGAAGTTTATTGTTAATATTTTATATTCAGGTATATGAAAAATCACAAGAATATGCTAAAATACATCCTGTGTGTCTCTGTTTTCTGTTACTTTTTTTTTTACAGAATGCTGTGTCCATGAGGACATATAAAGGTACACAGTTTCCAAATTACAGAATGCACTGAATGACAGTTCAAAAACATAACAATACAGTAATATTCCAGTAATAAGAAAACAACCCTGTAGAAGTTTTACAGTATACATACATATAGTAACTAAACAAGTAGCAAACACAACTGGATCTAATTCTAATATTGCACATATTGACAAGATATAAAGGGCGTCTTCTTGTCAAAATTATCACAACCACTTATATAACAAAATAAAATTTAATCTATTGCACTTTCATTCTTACATGAGCAGTGGTGACATAAGATGGTAGTTCCAAGTCTTATGTTGCAGTGCCATTCTTACCTAACTTCAGTGCAAAATACTTGTTTTATTTAGCAATGCTTTGTACATTACACAAGATATTTAATGTTCAGTAATGGATGTGCATAACTACGTCTGCAGCCTCTGTTTTTATTGAGTCTGGACAGTTTAGAGTTTCTATTGCGCAGCCAGTTACAAAGAAATGGAAATACCAATCATATCAACACTGATATAATGAAAATGTCTTCTCAGACAGAATTCAGTCAATAATCTAGATAACATTTTTTCTGTACAATATAACATATTCAGTCGTTAAACAAAACGGGAGCTGACAATTTTTCTAATTAAATTAAGACTATTATTGAGCAGTCACATAATTATTCACAATGATGAGCATTTTGTTAAAATTATGAATATTGACAATTTCTTTGCATAAATTATAAACAAAATTGTTTTGTTTCATTATACAGTATTTTATACATGAAACAAATCCATAAAAAAGCTAAATCAACCAAAACTAATTGTTATTGTTATTTTTCATGATGTAAACTAGGTCTCAGTATTAAATGCTTCTGTTTGACACTGACAGTTGCACTAAATGTTCACATACAAAATAAAGCAATCATGATACTTCAAAATTTAAGAACAGTAATTATGTCTGTTTGAAGTATATGTCATGTGTATTTAAATTTTTTCAAAACTTTCTAGCTTAAAAAATGTCTTAAAATATTTGGCACTCAAGATCAGGAAGAACATAAGTATCATTGTAATATTTAAAAAATACACACATGTTCAAGGTAACAGCACCAGTTATACTGATATAATATTGAATATGTATCAGCAGATAGTATTACTTAGCTCACCATCATAAATGTATCTGCTAATGTTATGTTGAGGACCTACAATGATGATAAAAAGACAATGGCAAATATTTAATTTTGAGCTGAACAGTAGTAAACTTTTTGAATTTCAAGTTACTGAGCATCCTATTGTAAAAAGCAACGTATTAGTTACATAAAATGTCGCACGCCAATTTAAGCTGTGTATTAATTTCCATTTATGTTTGTATCTAGCTGCATCATAATTTCAAATATGCTGCAAGTCTATTTGTTTAATGATTGGTAAACAGCTGTAATTATTGTAGAAGACACATTCTAATAGTTTTTTTAGGACAACTCAGTATCCTACCTTCTGATTCCTAGTAAGAATGACAGACACAAAGTGCTCTTCCAAGAAATCTATAGATTTATCATAGTTGGTTTAGTAGATCAAGGTTTGTCTTTCTCTGCCATAGACTTAAAAAGAAGACACAAATGTCTCTGATCACTGATGCATAATTTATTTGAATAAGCCAGTCTTCTTGCAAATTTTCAACAGACCCCTCAAATTTGACTACCATATGCCCATATGTTCAACACGTTCAGCCTTTTGCCACAATGCAGTAACATTTGTATTAGTAACTCTATCTTTACAGATAATATAGTCAATTTTCTGTATTCCATTTGTCAATAATTGGTGTACACTGGTCCTAATTTGTTATCACTTTGTGAGAAATTACACACCGTGTTATTCACCAGATATCAAATCCCAAAGTGTAGAATAAAGTGCAGCTAACATAAGATTTACTTAGAAAATGTTTACCTAAGTTGTTTAAAATCAGCACTTCAGAGAAAATTTCAAGATACCAATGGAATAAAGTTAACAAATTTAAGCTGGTTGTGGTCTGGGACAACAAATTGAATTTCTTTTATCAAATGGGACTTTGGTAACTAGGATTTCTATGGACCATCATTCAAGTTGTACACTAGCAATCTGAACTACATTTCCTGTTCATTTTATTACTGATCCCAACAAAAAGTTATACATATGGGAGTGAGTTGCTTTATATGATTCACAGTTAATAAGCAGTGCATATGATTATCTTTTCTCACATTCCAACAATAAAATTTACTAAGACAATACTGTATCGAAAATGGGGGCTTTCATTTAATCTTTCTTTTCATAAATGAATGCAGAATTGCATGCTCTGGTGCTGGTCAGTTGTATAAAGCTAATGCTTTCTTAATCAGAAAATTGAAAGCAAATATTGATATGCAAAGGAGGAAAAAATATGATCCCACTCCACAGTCGTCACTTATCAAATCAGATGCTTTGAAGACCCTTGGTCCTCCCATATCTCCCAGTAAGACAAACTGTGTAACTGGTCTTAATTTTTTGGGAAGATTTTTGACTGTTAGGAACTATCTGGCATCATCATTTATTTGTCTGAAATGGATATAGAGTATTTAATTTTGATATTATGTTGCAGCAAGTGGCATATATAAAAATAGTGTGAAGATAACATTACACAAGTATTTGCTAAAAAATCATGTTTGTGCACATCCAACACAAATGCTTTGAGAGAGAAAGATGAGGAGACCTTATACCAATGCAGTCAGTATTCATTATTCATCATAAAGATCTAATCATCTCAATTCAGTACTCATGAATCCTTATGATTTCATAGATTCACATTCTAGAGGCAACAACTGTGCAACAGTTTCATACTATTCTGACTGTCCGATTTTACTTTCCCATTTTGAGAATTTAATTAGAGAAGTGCAATAGAAATTAAGGTTAAACAATTTCAGCACCAAAAAGTCTCCTCCTGGAACAATAGCATTTTGTTACCTAGACATCTTACTCCAAATATGTACTGGTGTAAACTGGTGTGCTAGGACCTGCATGATTATGTCAAAAAAGTTACTGTATCCCATAGAGAATATTGGAAAAAACTTTATTATTGATAATTTAAGTGTAAGAAATGTGTGCTGCACATGGCATGAAAGGCTCAAATGCTTGTGGAATTACTTTTTATGACTTCTTTTAGGCAATAGTATCATCAGTGGCATATTATATTACTACACAATGAAAATGTGTAATCAACCAAGCAATGGTACTTTTGATTTCTCAAACCTTAGTAGGATCATTTTATTCATTTAAATCATTGCATGATATTTGTGATGATATTGTTCTAAGTAAAAATTCATTTATTTAGTCAGTTATTACTAAGTCTTATGAATGGTAACTTTCTAAATGGTATTCATTTTGTATTAGTTATTTTCCTTCACACAACATTCAATACAAATATAAATGTCTATCAACAAAGAAACTAATATTGCACTTTCATTCAGTTATTTCTGACTCCTCTTCAGTAAGGAAAACTTGTAGCTGAGGTAACTCTGAGAATTATGTTCTCTTCTAACAAACTAACAATAACTTACCTAATAGCTAACTTATGTTTCTACACTTTCTTTTTGTGTTTCAATGTGATGGTAAAAGATTTTCATTCAGCTGACTGAGCCCTGTGGTATAGATTTTGTGATTCTCACTGTTAAATATAATTTTTCCCCATGTGTATAGGTAACAAGCATATTTCTTTTTACAGATGTTTTGTTGTAATAGTACATAATCTGTAAGACATACGGTATATCTTTTTGAGATTTTCATGGAACACTGATGACAGCTTAGTATACAAATAATAAACAGAAGCAGTTGTTTTGAATGGAAGCCCTATAGTTTTGGTCCTACAGTAACTACATTTACAACTTGAGTCTCAGCTTTACATTTTGTGTCTGTGCATTTGCTTGCATTGGGCTTGTTACCACCAGTTGCAATTGCAATTCAGTTTGTACCATGAATGGCAAGTAAGATATATACAAAATTTCACATTATGCACTGGCAAAGTTTACAGTACGTATTAGACACAGGTGCTAGACAAAATAAAGAAATCACTTTCAGCTGAATTCCTCAATTTTAAAACAATACAATAACATGAGCAACTTAAATTATTGAAATTTTTATAATGTATATATGGTGTATATATATATATTTCTTTTGCTACCAAAATGTGAAGCTGTCTGTTATTACCAAAACAATCTTTCTTTTCTCACACTTTTTATAAAAAGTCCTACACATGTTCATCCCAAACTGAGTAGTGGAAGTTTGGAGGGGGGAAGCTCTAAATTTCATTCAGTCTCATTAGTATTATGGACTTTCAGTACCAAGTATGTATACAAAAGTAGAATGAATTTACTAAAAACTTTTGCCAACTTTATAATCAGCAATAGTTTACAGATATATTTTTACACCATAGAAGAAAGGAAGAGTGGCAGCTGATCTGTTGGCAATTACATTACAGGGCCACTGGGAATGTCACAAACTACTTTGCTGTCACTGGTACCTTGCAGTTGTCTGCATTAACAAAAGGACGGTAAGACAGACTGGTGGACGGATGGCTGAGAAATTATCATACATGAAGGAGCATATACTGCAATAAAATGAGTAAAAGGGGTCTGTCATTTAATGAAGCATATGTCTAATTTCTTTCTTAGAATTGCTAGTATGCCAGACTGAAAACACGCATGAAAAATGACTTGCAAATTAAAAGTTCTTGACAAATTAAAAGTTCTTGTATTACAAAGAGAGGGAATAGTACCAGTATTTGAAATTTCAAAGAAAAGCAAAGATATGGAGGTATTCAAACACACTGAAGTTGAGGAAAGTTGATAAGAAAAAGCAGCCCTGCCAGAACACAGAAATCAGTGAAGCAACAAACCAGAAATGATTATCAACCCTAAATAAGCAGAGCATATTTTTTTGCCACACATCCAAGTGGCTGATGTTGACAACAGACAAGGATACTACCAGTTTCATATGCATATAAAATATTTGCTAACATAATATGAAAGACAGAATTTGCCAATAGGATTATTCTATTGTCTACAACATAAGAATGAAGTGGTATCTGCCACATTTATCATTAAATGGTTATTGTAACTGTCTCAGTAGTACTAAAATTAAAATATAATCTTACCATCTTCAAAATAAACATTGTTTCTTCTCATACATACAGAAAATGAGATCACAGCAACAACAAATATAAACATCCTATTCTAGCTAAGAAATATAGTTTAGCAACTACTGTTTTATGTTCTGTGTCAATAGATATCTGTATGTATAATAAAATTCTTCACAGCTACTCTTTGGCTTGGAATGTTCCACATGACAACTATCTACATGGACACCTATTTTACAGGCATTGCACATTGGGTTTAAATCTACTAAAAAAGCTATACAAGTTATAAAATGTTATTAGTGTCAAAATTGTATTTGTGGCACTGTTCATATTATGACATATTCAGACATTTCTCTTTCATCTGTTGCTTAAAAATGTCGTATATGTGGCAAAAAGAAAATAAAATGCTCACTGTTTTGTTCCTGATTTTCTTGTAGCCTTGTTGAAATAATGTCTCCATAATCACTTCAACATAACAGCACAGCAGCAGTTGAAAGATGACTTCTACCTTAGATCATGGTATTGATTTTCACTTGTTGTTTGTGAGTCAGTAGAACAGACAGTCAGCATTCTGAATGGAACCCACTTGCTTCATACACAGCAACTGTTGCATCTGATGAAGTCACAAGTCCTGCCGTAGTATGATCCACGGCGGACTAGAGAGTAGCTAGAGCAATTGTTCTATTACTGGATGTAGCAAGCACATGTGTTCTGCTCCTCTGATTGGTAACTGGTTGACAGTATAGTGCTGAATCATTTCAGGAATATTGTCAAAAGGTTTGCTGAACTGGCCAAGGATGAATTTTCCTGATTCTTTATTTTGCTGGATACGCATGTGCATAAATCCACGGGCACCCCTGAAACAAACACAATTTAAAAATGAGTATTTTTTCTCACAATAGAAGTACTTCTAAACAGGTATTCCCCTTTTTCATTATTTTTGGGGGGGTAGGAGGATTGCTCCTACCAGCTACTGATCATATCCTGACCCCTTTGAAGATAATGAAAAGAAAGATAAACTGTCATTCATTTTATTTATTTTGCTTTAGGTTATTCATTAAAAACCTCCATATTAGCTATAGTTTTGTTACATAAATAAACAGCAATAATTACCTATGAAGCACTGAATGATAGAAGAAGAAGGAAAAAAAAAAAAAAACTTGTTGCGCATCATTATATAAATACGCTAACAGGAAACTGAGGGTATATATTTATAATATGAATGATAATAGAAGGCCAATGAAAGGTACGTAATTCAAAAGGTGGTTTGTCTTAAATGTTGGGAATATAAAAATTTTGTATGCACATAGCCTTTAACAGTGGTAAAAAGAAAAAGAGCTTTTAGGATGATACTCCAAATTCTTCATTCTTTTGCCACTATATTGTAACCTGTTGTAGGGAGCATATTGGTATAGGTAAAATTAGCTCAGTCACTTAACATTTGGAGTTCCAATCTTAATATCCTGGGTTTGATTCCCACTGTCCCCATTTTTTTTTAAATTCTTAGTAATGTTCAATTCTTAACTTTTAAATATAGTTTTTAAATATAATGAAACAATTCAGATTATGAATGCAGTATTTTAATAAGTCTCGAGGACAAACATTTGAAGAAGTTGTGATTATATTAAGAAAACCAGTTTTCACACATGGTCAGCTATATGCTGCAGCAAGTAGGGTTCAATCCTTTGATGGTATGAAATTTTATGTTTGTGAATATAGAGAACAAGGACATTTGGTACATTATGAAAGGATTTTTATGAAAAATGTGTTTTTACTGATGTTTTGTAGTGCTAAATTGTGAAATAAAGCAATTAATTCCCTCATTTGTGTCTTTCTTTCATGTTTCTTCTTTGCCCTTTCTTTCACTTGTTCTCATTGCATTCACATAAAACCTGTAAATTTACAGTGCTCAATAAATTTCAATTACATTTTTTTTTTCATTTTTATGTCTTTGCAAACACAACTGGTCAATTTTTGACCACAGGCAGTACTAGTTAAAGATAATTACACCAATGAGCCGAAACAATAGGTTTATATGAGTACGAGTGGCACTTAGTGGTTTACTGGACACTTGATGTGGCAAAAAAAAACGTAATTGGAGCAGAAATATGGGGAAACGTTCTAGCGTAATACAAGTGGGCAAATCCACTGATCTGCACAACTTTAAGAAAGGGGAGATATTTATTGCACAACTCACAGAAACAACTATTTTGGAAATGTTGAAGTTGGTTGGCTGTTCATGTGTTATTTGTCATGAAAATATATGGAAATAGGTGAAGGACGATGAAACAATTAGTAGGTTAATTCCTTTGTCAGGCAAGAGAGGGAAGGGAGGTGAAAAGAGATACAAGAGAAAGCTTTCTTGCAACCTAGGCTGTGAAGTAAGGATGGTGTGAAGTAAAATATATTGCCTCAGATCTCTGACTTCCAACTATCATTCTTCCCATGACTTCGGCTGTGAGTAATCCTTCCCTTCTATCCCCTTTCTCCTTCCTCCTCTCTTCTACTTGAGGAAGGAATTAACTTCCAAAAGCTTGTGTTCTACATTTATTTTCATCTTTTTTGTGTGACTATCACTGGTACTGATCTGAGATAAGTGCTGTCCAGTCACTCTCTCCCTTCTGAATAATTTTTTTAAATGTATAAAAAGTCTACTCAGAAAGCAGTAGCAGGAGAAAACATAAATAAAGGATGTGCAAGCTTTCGGAGCCATTGCCTCTATCTTCTTATAGAAGGGTTCAAGGGAAGGGAGGAGGGATGAAAAAAATGGACTGGTGAGGTTAATGAAATGGGCTCCAAGAACCCAAGGACAGGGGAGACTTACCCAAATAAATGAGTAGGAAACAGTAGCAGCTGGTGCTTCAGATGACTGGAGGTTCACTTCTTTGAGTGACAGATCTTGATAGTGGTCCCCCCCCTCCACTCAGCATCCAAAGAGACAATTTGGAACACCTCTGTGAGTGGCGCCGGGCAAAAGTGCCCCCGTTTGCCCCCTCCACCTCTAGATATATTTTCGTTAAAAGATCTTCTGAATGTCTTACCTCAGCTTGTTTGTGCTTCCTTCAACTAGAACAAGGGTGTTGACATACCAAGATTCTTTTGTTCCAAGCTTAAAGCTGACTAATTTGTTTCTGAAAGATACTGAATGTTGTTCATGCCCTGAAATGAGAGACATCCTGCCCAAGATCCTTCCCACCCCTCCTAAAGTGGTGTTCCGTCGCCCTCCCAACCTTCACAACATCCTAGTTCATCCTTATGCCACCCCGAAACCCAGCTCACTGCCACAGGGATCATATCCTTGTGGAAGACCCCGCTGCAAGACCTGTCCAATCCACCCACCCAGCACTTCCTATTCCAGTCCTGTCACAGGCTTATCCTACCCTATCAGAGGCCGGGCCACTTGTGAAAGCAGCCACGTAATTTACCAACTGTGCTACAAGCACTGTACAGCTTTCTATATTGGCATGACCACCAACCAGCTGTCCATTAGGATGAATGGCCACCGCCAAACTGTGGCCAAAAACAAGGTGGACCACCCTGTGGCACAGCATGCAGCGGAGCACATGCTTGATTTCAATGGCTGCTTCACAACCCGGGCCATCTGGATCCTCCCATCCACCACCAGCTTTTATGAACTGCACAGATGGGAGTTATCCCTACAATACATTCTCCGATCCCGAAATCAACCAGGCCTCAACCTACGATAACTTCTATTATTTTCTTTTTTTTTTTTTTTCCCCATACCTTACAGTTCCTACCTCTGTATCCCAAACCTCGCCTGATTTGAGTGGTGTGTGAATGTGTGATCGTGTGTGTGTATATGTGTGTGTGTGTGTGTGTGTGTGTGTGTGTGTGTGTGTGTGTATGTGGTCTTGTGCACTTGCAGTGTACATGAATTATTTTACTTTATTTTATTTTCTCCCCTCACCCGCCTCCCCACTCCATTCCTAAGCTGCATCTCGTTATTCCCATCTAACCCATCCCCACCACCGTGACGTAACCTTTCTATCCCCTCCCCCTCCCCTCCCCTCCCGTCCCCGATTCACTGCAGAGCGTGATTCGAAGTGTGGCAGTCGGAGGTGATGGTTGTATGACTGTGTTGTGTGCCTGTGTGATTGCGTGAGTGCTCTATTTCTGAAGAAGGCCATGGCTGATAGCTGAATGTGTTGTATGTGTGTGTCTTTTGTATGTGCCTGTCGCAGCTCGTCGCCACGTCTTTGCGGTGAGTAGTAAACTGTCCTCACTATATTATTTATTCCAACCTGGACTTTCCATTATTATATATGTTGTTCATTTTTCTTTGATAATAAACACCAAGAACATATGAACACATGAACCCATATGCTGCCTTCAGGGTGTTCAGAAGAAACTTTGAACCTCAGCCATGCATGTACATTGCAACGTTGTGGCCACTGCTGCCTGTATTAAGTGTCTGTACTACAACATGTGTACTTGCTGTGTCCACGATGTAAAACATTTCTCATGCGATTAAAATATGTTTAGTGTGCTTATAAAATGATCTGATAGAAGAGCAAAACACAGGGTGATAGTTTATACACACTTTTGATTTTATTGATTTGCAGTAATTATGTTTTTTTCTCGGTGGTAAACCAGTGAACACATAGGACGTGCCGCCACTGGAAGAGAAGGCTGATTGATGGCGACTGCATGAAAAGAGATTTGAAAATCTAAGGGATTAAAGCCAGAAGATAGGGCAGTAGGCAAGACAGAGAAATACAGGCAATTTCTGGTAGTTGTCGGTAATGGTGCAAGGTAACTTCTGCCACACACCATATTGTGGCTTGCAGAGTGTGTATGTGGATGTAGATAAAATAACAGTTACAAAAAGCTAAGATTTATTAAAGGAAAGGAATAGTTACTGAAAATTACAATTTGACATGGATCTAAACAGTCCGTTATTTGTAATGACTTCTCACATTGTTGAAATGAGCAAAATGAATGCATACAGTTAATGACCTCAAGGAATTTGTAATAACAAAAATGAAACAGGATATGACAATGAAATATTGTTCTTTATTCAGATCATGTATTTAGTGGTAATGTGTTGGTATCTGCATTGATTCTGTAGGAAAAGTCCAAATAATATAATAACTGTAACAGTCTAGATCACAATATGATATTTATTTTATTGTGATGACCGGTTTTGATCAATAAAGATTATCCTCAGATCATTTCCTTGCTGAGGATGATCTTCATTGATTGAAACCAGTCATAACAATAAAATAAAATTAATATCGTATTGCAATCTGGACTACTAAAATTATTATATTATTCATGCAATTTTTGATCGCTGTTACTTTCCAGGGAACAATGTTCCATAAAATATTTTTAAAAATCCATATGTTTTCCTGTAAGTCTATTTGACTGAATACTTACTTGAGTGACAGTGAATAGTCGTGTCTGGCTGACTCGCTGTTGCGCACTAGGTATGAGCCCTCACGGAGGACTCTAAGGACATTCTCTGCCTCCACTCTGGACAATGCACCATGATACCACCTGCCATAACATAACAAGTTCAGGGCTTAGTATCAGTGATAATAACTAGTGATTTGTTACAAGCACATAATTGCATCTGTAGTAGTACTAAACCTTGACTAAACATAGTATTACTGAATTGGTACACCAGAACTTTTAATAAGTAAGAAGGTATAACTCTTATTATGTTCTCGTGTTTGGGGGAGGGGCTATCTCCATATATTTCCACATCAGGTGAACAAATAAAAAATTGTGTATTCTGGCCTCTCATATGTACTGGTTAAAGCAGTGACAATGTTTTACAGAGACTATAGTAGTTACAAGATTTGTAATCAGTCAACTATTGGGAAGGGAGTAAGACAGGTTTGTAGCCTCTCCCCAGTGTTGTTCAATCTGTACAATGAGTAGGTAGTGAAGGAATGGAAGGAGAAATTTGGAGAGGGCATTAAAGTGCAGGGAGAAGAAATAAAAACATTTGGGGTTTGCTGATGACATAGTAATTCTGTCAGAGATTGCAAAAGATCTGGAAGAGCAATTGAATGGGATGGACAGTGTCTTGAAAGGACAATATAAGATGAACATTAACAAGAGTAAAACGAAGGTAATGGAATGCAATGTCAGAAAATCAGGCGATACTGAAGGAATTAGCTTAGGTAATTATACAATAAAAGTAGTAGATAAATTTCGTTATTTGGGTAGCAATATAACTTCTGATGGCCAAAGTAAAGGATATATAAAATGCAGAATGGCTATGGGAAGAAAAGCATTTCTAAAGAAGCGAAACTTGTTAACATCCAATACTAATTTAAATGTTAGGAAGTCCTTTCTGAAAGCATTTTTCTGGAGTGTAGCATTGTACGGCAGTGAAACATGGACGATAAGGAGTTCAGACAAAGATATGATAGAAGCTTTTGAAATGTGGTGCTACAGATGAATGATGAAAATTAGTTGGGTAGATCACGTGACTAATGAGGACGTGCTTAACTGAATCGGGGAGAAAAGGAGTTTCTGGCATATCCTGACTAACAGAAGGGATAGATTGGTTGGACACATTCTGAGACATCAAAGAATTGTCAACTTAGTGTTAGAAGAAAGCATGTGGGGTAAAAATCGCAGAGGGAGACCGAGGGAGAAATATAGTAAGCTGATTCAAAAGGATGTAGGTTGCCAAATGTATTCTCAGATGAAGAGACGTGCACAGGACAGGGTAGCGTGGAGAGCTGCATCAAACCAGTCTGCGGACTGAAGACCACAACAACAACAACAAACCAAATGCTATGAGGCAACATGGTGTGTCTTGTGCAGTTTATAATCGTCACCCTGTCCAATTAATTTAGTAGTGGCTACCACTGGGTATTATTGCCTCATTAGATACATGAAACTTCTTGAAAGATTAAAGCTGTGAGTTGGATTGAGACTCAAACCTGGGTCCAATGACTGAGCTCTCCATGTATAGCTCATGACCTGACCTCAATGTTTTACTACTGAAGCCATTTCATACCTTTTGAATTTTTTTTCCAGTATTGTTGATATTCACCTTATATCCTCTTTTTCTAGTTGCTGTTCATTATGTTCAACTGATTACTGTTCATTATATTCAACTGATCTAAGTATATTGCCATCTGTTAGGCCTACTGAGTGACAATGTCATCAGTAATCTTCAAAGACTTTACAATACTGCATCATTTTTTTCTCAACCACTGCTTCACTTTCCCGTTATTTGGTTCCTGTAACTGGAGGCTTGTTTCTGTACGAGAAGTAGAAAATTTTTTGCACCCTATATTTTACCCCTGATAGCTTTAGAATTTAAAAGAGTGTATTCCAGTCAACATTAATAATAGCTTTCTTCAAAACTGTCCTACAGATGATATTACTGTAGGTTTGCCTATTCTTAACCTATCTTCTAATATAAGACTTAGGATTATTACAGAGGTGTTCTTACATTTTTTCAGACACAACCCCCCTTTCACAAGGTCACTTTTACCATTTTTTCTGCACTGAATTGAGGAAGAGTGTAATATCAATATTAAGTGTTGTCATGACTGCTGATTATAACTACTGCTATACAGTTCAGTGTTGAATCAAAGAGTCTGGATGTGGTTTTGAGGTATAGCAGTCTGGGGTGCTTTCAAATATTGCCAAAGTTGATCAGTTGTAGCAGTGGGTAGCATATCCTGGATCAATTGTAGCAGTGTGTAGCATATCCTGGATCAGCTGATCCAGATGTTTTCAATTAGGGAAAGGTCATAAGAAGTAGAAGGCCAAGGCAACAATGCATTTGGATGGGTGACAAAGGAGTCTTGAACATAGGATGCCACATGTGGGTGTGGATTAGCCTTTTGTAATATGGCCAGGGCTCAGGTCCAAAGGTGACAACAGAAAAACAACACTTCAGAGATAAAATGTCAGAATTCGTAGATTAACTTTCTATGGGAACATACAGAGAATGGGCAAGGGCAGACTTACAAAGAGAGTCTTTGATGTAGTAAGCAGTTCAAGCCAGAAAACAAATTGGTTTCGCGAAGTAGAGAAAGACTTAAGGCAGTTGGGAATCAACAGGCAAATAATAGGAGACAGAAAAGAATTCAAAAACAAAATTAAAAATGTAAAACTTATGGTACGTGAGAAGAAGAAGACAGGAAGTGAATAGAAGAATGGGCCGGCCGTGGTGGCCGAGAGTTCTGCGGTATGTCAGTCACAGTCTGCACGGCCACTACGGTCGGGGGTTCGAATCCCCCCTCGGGCATGGATGTTTGTGCCGTCCTAGTTCGTAAGTAGTTCATAAGTAGTTTGTAAGTTTAGGGACTGATGACCCCATAGTTAAGTCCCATAAGCTTAACAAACATCGTTAGAGGTGCGGTGGTCTAACGGTGAGACGTCTGCCTAGTAAGCATGGAGGTCCAGGATGGGGGCAGAGACTTCATTTATTGGACTGGAACCGGTCCTGACAAATCACCAAGGCAATGATCAAATTGGAGCTACGTAACTGGCTCAGAAGACAGCACGTAGAATATTGGACCAAAGTCCATCAACAAAAACATGGCAAGGTAATGATGCCAAAGCCATGTTTTAAAAGAAGCACTGCAATCCTGGGTCTGAATAGGAGAGAGATTAGACTCATGGTTGGGTTGCTGACAGGCCATGGGAATTTCAAAAAAACACCTACATACAATGGGAATAACAGAAGAGGACCCTAAATGTAGGCTCTGTGATGACGGTGACGAAACTGCATCACATCTAATCTTCGAATGCATTGCATTGGAGAGTAAAAGGCACAGAACATTTGGGACAAACAGACCCGAAGAAATTGTGTCTAATAAAGAACTGCTAAAGGGACTCCTTACACTGTTCAAGGGCATTGGTTGGCTTTACTAGACATACAGGGAGCCATACCGCACAATAAACTCAGTTTCGGTGCGGGCAGTGGCGGGTTGGACCAACACTGTTTTGGCTTCCCTGAAAAAATCAAATCAAAGCATGGAGGTCCGGGTTCGATTCCCGCCCGCACTACAAATATTAATTCATTGCTTCACGTTTATCTTTTAATGAAAAACGGTTACAACTGACAGCAAATAAATAGTGAAGAAACCGTTTGCTGAGAACTAGAATGGCGGTAATACGTACCCCTGCCTTTCGAGCGGCAAGGAGACGTCGATGGAGCCGGGCTGCGCGGCGACGCCCGCCGGCAGGTCCAGCGAGAGCGCGGGTCGTCGCAGCGGCGAGGCGGACGACGACGCGTCGCCGCCCAGGTTGAGGCTGAGCCCCAGGCCGGGCCGCGGGCACGCGCCTGCAAGCACGACACACTCAGCACCACTGGCCTGGCTGTACACACTCCCAGCAGCAACAGTGCACTTCAGTTTCAATACAACTCAACTAATTAAACAACATTAAAATTCTCTCATCAGCCCCTTACACTAGGGTGACCATATATAATATATAAAGCAGAGTGTCCGTATGTTTGTACGTGTTGCATACAAATCTACAGTTTTGTTCCAGTCTTTATGAAATTTTGTACACGTAAGCTTCAATCCATGAGGGCGGTTGCCGTAAGTGTAAGGATCACATCTATATCTATAAATGTGAATGTCTCAAAAAATGTTCAAATGTTTGTATAGCTTATGGGACTTAACTACGGGGTCATCAGTCCCTAAACTTACAAACTACTTATGTACTAGCTAAGACTAAGGACGGCACAAATATCCATGCCCGAGGGAGGATTCGAACCCCCGACCGTAGTGGCCGTGCAGACCGTGACAGGGGACTGAGGCGCTCCAGTCACGGTCTGCACGGCCACTACGATCGGGGGTTCGAATCCTCCCTCGGGCACGGATATTTGTGCCGTCGTTAGTCTTAGCTAGTTCATAAGTAGTTTGTAAATTTAGGGACTGATGACCCCGTAGTCACGTCCCATAAGCTATACAAACAATTTGTGAATGTCTGTTCGGTGTACGTTTATCACGTCTGAAACACAAGACGCAGAGACTTAAATATTTGTACAGCTACTAATTTATACCTGAGGAAGGTTTTAGGCACGGTTTTATAGCGACCTGAGAATAATTAGTAATTTGAAGAATATAACGCGAAATGCGGAACAGTAATTACTCTTTGAAAATTATATTTACTTTTTTAAAATGGGTTTATTGGTTGCATTGTTACTTGAGGGATGATAATGATAAAAGGGTGGAGTATATTGGGATGGAAAGTTATCGGTTTATATAAAATTCTACGTGTGTGTGTGTGTATGTGTGTGTGTGTGTGTGTGTGTGTTAATATTTCGCTCTGCAGCGGAAACTACAGAACGCAAACAAATCGTCTGTGTGTAATTGTTGTCCGAAGTCTCCCGTTGTACACCATAGCAGTTCCATGCCGATAAATAGGGGGTGGAAGATATGGTGGTTGAAATTCGTCAAATTATTAAAAAATTCGGACTGAAGGCCTGCGATGACGTATGCGACTCAATAGCAAGGAGATTACTTACAGCGAAACGCGATGCCACAGACCATATCTTTGGTCTATGCGTGCTACAATGTCGTCAGCTCTTTCTCTGTAAGGATAAGCTTACGAATAAGGAAATATAAGAATAAATAAATAAAGCAGTAAAAAAGATATTTCTTTTAATACTTCTCTTAAAAAATCGATTTGACGTTTCGCGCATTACAAGTGATCGCTCTGTGATATTATTATAATCATTATTGTTGAATTTCATGATTGGATTCTTGAAAACGAGTGCAATTTTACGTGTGATTTGATCTACACTACTTACTTTCCTGATAAACGGCAAGTGCATAGACTTCTGCAATCTGATAGGAATAGTTCTCAGTTTGTTTCTAAAGAAGGTATTGTGTTTCATTTCATCCTTCAAAACCAGTCTCATAGGACACTACTGAAAGATAGCTTATCTATCATAATCAACCAACACACGAGCGGAGCCGCGGGTTTAAGCTAGTAATATCAATAATCTATATAAAATATTTTTCATACGTCGCGTTTTGAAGCTCTTAAATGTAGAGTATTTCAAACTTAATAGATATTAGGAAACCAAAATATAATTTTCAAACTGAAATTTACCTAGGTATTTAGCTATATTTCGCGAAAGAATGATGACAACCGCGAGTACTTGTTCAAGCCGGTCACACGATGCATGAAGATCATCGCACAAGTACAATCAGCGCTCAGTAGACGGAAGTACACATTGGGCCCGTTCGTGTAGAAACTCGTTCTTGCATTGACTCTTAAAAGCATTTATTCTTCCAAATGTAATGGCCATAACAGTACGAGGAGAATTTGCGACAATCGGCATTGAGGGGTTAAGGGGTAAAACCTTACAAAAGGTGTTTAGCACAATTATTTTTAGACAAGCGTTGAGTACAAGACACATGAAATCATTCAGATACTTCTGTAGGCTAAGTCACAAAGATTTATGATGTATGCAAGCAGACTGAATCATCATACGAAAATTTGTATGACTGAGCTTGAACCCGAATGTCCTGCTCAGTCTGCAGTTGCACTTGCCACTACAGCACTCACAGCAGAAAGACAGGGATTTACCCTGCTTGGCACATCTCTCTTACGAATGCAAATTATCATCTACATACTCCGCAATCCACCCAAAGCTACGCGGCGGAAGATGCTTGTATGCATCAGTACGAGCCCTAATATCTCTTATTTTTGTGGTCTCTACGCGAAATGTAGGTTGGCGGCAGTAGAATCATTCTGCAGTCCGCTAAAAATTCCGGACTTCTAAATTTCTTCAACAGTGCTTTCGAAAAGAACATCCCTTTCCCTCCAGCGATTTCTATTTGAGTTCCCGAAGCATTGATGGAACCTTAAAAGGTAAAGCAGTCAAACAATCCGAAGATTGCTTTGAACACCACAGTGCGTTACTAGGCATGGTCCTGTTTGGAGGTGATATGCCGTTGCCTTCCTCCAACCTTTAAACTTACCCAGCCAGTTATAGGGGGACCAACAGTTTAACGTGGGTTGCGAACCACGGCGCTACTCGGTAATTTTCACATCAGCAACACTGCCAGTAACAAACCTAGCTGCCCACCTCTGAACTGCCTCTATGTCCTCCTTTAAACCGATCTGGTGGGGATCCCAAACACTTGAGCAATACCCAAAACGGGGCCGTACAAGCGTTTCATATATGGTGTCATTTACAGACGAATCAAATCTTCCCGAAATTCTCCCAACAAACCGAAGTCGACCACTCGCTTTTCCCTCGGCTGTCCTTATATGCTCGTTCCATTTCATATCGCCCCTGACTGTGGCAGGAGGCAGCCTAATTACTGCTGCTCAAAATATCAGACTGCGAGAGTAATCTGGAAATTAAGGTTACAAGAATTTTTTGAAGTAGCTACAAATTCACGAGATCCGGCGATTTCACTAGCCCAATACGACAGGTCCTCCCCTTCCAGTGCAGTGATTAGGGTACATGTTAAAATAAAAACAGCTTTGGTGCAACTTATCAAAATGTCTTTCCTACAATAATATATATATAAGGAAGTCGTGTTAGTTACACTATTTATAACTAAAGAACGTCTGAACCGATTTGGCTCAAAATTGGTGGGGAGGTATCTTAGATCTTTGAAGCAGGAGACGGACATAGGATACTTTTTGTCCCGTTTGACCCGGTATTATATCAGAATTTGAGAAAAACTGAAAGTACGCTTGCAGCTGGGATCATTTTCTCGATTCTCCAACAATCAGATTATTCATTTGCTACTCGCCTAGCGACCGAATATGCTGTAACAGAACGAACAAATACGCCAAGGAGGTTAGAATAAAGGGAGATGGCGTTATGTACATAAGGTTAAAACTGTCAGATTTAACATGAAACGTTGTTTCTTTACAAGCCCCTTCGCATTATTCTTACCTCCATGATGTTATCGGCGGTGATCATATCTTTGGAGCATTGCAAAGATAGAATTGATGTTATTTCATATTTTTTTGAGTGTTACAAACAAATTAAGTGTATATCGTGGTTTATTTTTTAGAACAATGCCTCCATTGCATCGGCGTAATATCGGTCGGCGTACGTGCAACGCTATCTTACTATGTGATTGTAGTCATTGAGACCGACAAAGATCGTACACAGCGCTTGGAGATAAATCGAAAAGAAATTCTCAAGCGCGATCCGTTATGACTCTGAAACAAAGGGTACGGTCGAGTTCGACTCCCTCAGTTGCAGTTTACGCACGAAATAATTTTGGTCGTCGACAAAACAGACGGCCACGCGTAGCAATTATAATTGAACGTTTGGGGTACAGATACAATTCAGCAGTCGATTACGCAGCGGATGCATCAGTTGGCTTCGGAACAAACTGTCACCATCTAAAATTTCATTGGTTATCTAAAGTTTTGCCACGATTGTTCGGCTTCATTCCCAAGATCCAACAGCTGTTGCCAACATAGCTATACCACGCATGTGTCGCGGATTGTAAAATTTTACCGGTATGTAGCATTGTTGTTAATCGTGTTTCAATTACATTCCTAATAAGACAAAAAATGAACGGAACACAAAGAATTTCAAAACTTTAACGTTGTATTGTCTTCCCAATTATTTTATTACAATTAATTGTTTTGTTTCATATGGAATTTCTATTATTAAAGTGTGATCATGCTACAATTACTTTGTATCCGATTCAAGAACTCAAGGAATCTTCTCCACTCCGACGAGTGAAGATATACATGTGTTATAAGAAACGTGTCTATACTGCTCGCTGCGTTAAAAATATGCTGTAAACATGTGCCCTTTTTTTTTTTTTTTTTTTTTTTTTTTTTTTTTTTTTGTTCCCAGTCATTTTTAACATAAAACAGTAAAGTTGTTTTTATGGCCACACTTATACCTGTTCGTACAATGCAACCATTAAACGTGCGGCCATTGAATGTACTAATCTCACAGATAGAGCAGCTCGAAACGTCTCTCTAATAACCCGTTTCCAATTGATTTACCTGTCCATTTTGACATCTATCCCCAACCAAATTCCCGATTGCAATAACAATAAATAAGATCAGAGAGCTGGGAAGAAGGAGGCAGAGTATGGGGGAATGAAATGGATTTAAAAAGGGGAGACGATATGGACGCAGAGAGGAAGGGGAGGAGATGGATATGGTGTGGGGTAAGAGGGAGTGGTGTGAAGGTAGGGGGAGGAGGAGATGGCCAAAGGAAGGGGAAGGAAGGGATAGACATAGGGAGAAGCTACTGCGAAGCGTTGCCGGGTTTAATAGTAATAATAATAATAGGTAACACCTGACCTACAGAGTAGAAGGAAAGCATAACTGTGAGGAAATAATCGAGTGGTGCAGTGGTAACACACTAGACTCGCATTCGGAAGGAAGGTGGTTCAAATCCACCTCCGACCATCCAGATTTAGGTTTTCTGAGATTTCCCTAAATCACTTCACGCAAATGCCGGGATGGTTCCTTTGAAAGGACACGGTCGATTTCCTTCCCCATCCTTACCAAAAATCCGAGCGATAGTCCGTCTTTCGACGGGACGTTAAATCAATGCCACCTAGATACAAGGCCTATGAGCTGCCTGCCAAGAGTAGTCATAACATAAGCAAACTATTTGTCTTACGTAGCGTTCTACTGAATTTGGGAATATGAACCTGTAACACACAGTGTTTCAGAATGTTCTTTATGTGATTCACAGACAAATTTGTTTTGGTATAAAATATTTATAGATTATTAATAAGATGTCTTACCGATGTTGGAATCGGAAGATTCATATTAGCAATTTTGTCTCATACCCAGCAAAAATCTTCACGCAGAATCACACAGATAACACGAAAAACATTCGGAAACACAGTGTGCAACGTGTACGTATTCCCAAACTCAGCACAACGCTACGTAAGACAGATAATTTGCATGTGTGATGACTACTCTTGGCAGGCAGTGCACAGGCCTTCTGTCAAGGAGGCGTTGGTTAAATCCTAAGCTTTCTTCCTTTCCTTGTGAGGAGATATCATATCGATCAAGTTGGTAGAGCTTTAGTTTGTTATACCGAAGGTCCTGTGTTCAAGCCCTATTCCTGCCACTATTTTTTACCGCAGTACGCTGGGAAATGTTATATTGGGGGGGGGGGGGGGGGGGGGGGGAGACCTCCAGATATCCGCACGGTTTCTACTTTTTTTTTGTCTTCATCCCGCAGACTGGTTTGATGCAGCTCTCCACTCTACCCTGTCCTGTGCAAGTCTCTTCATCTCAGCATATTTTCGGCAACCTACATCCTTTTGAATCTACTTACAATATTCGTCCTTCGGTTTCCCTCTAAGATTTTTACCCCACACACTTCCCTCTAATGCTACAATGACGATTCCTTGATGCCTCAGAATGTGTTCCGTCGTTCTATCCCTTCCCTTAGTCAGGGTGTGCCAGAGTCTCCTTTTCTCCCCAATTCGGTTAAGCACCACCTCATTAGTTACGTGATCTACCCATCTAATTGTCATCATTCGTCTGTAGCACCACATTTCAAAAGCTTCTATCATCTTTTTGTCTTTTTAGTTATGATCTGAGGAATGAAATGAAAGGTGGGTTTCGAAAGTGGATTTTTAGAGATATGTATTTCTCTGACTTGTTTTAATATAGCATTTTGAGTATGATTTTGCATGTGCTTGCAGATCCAAAGATGGCAGTTACATTTCTGTAACCGGTTATCTAAATAAAAATTAAAAGTGATCTCTGCGGTTGTCTTTAATAAATTGATTGAAAGGATGCTCGCCCCAAATATGACAAACTTTTAAGAAAGATAAGTCGTTATAAACATACATCATTCTTACCAGAATCTAACAAAAGAGTCACGATACTCCTAGTGAATTTCTGCAACTTCGCGACTACAGCGCTGCCAAGTCGCTGGGTCGTAAAAACATACAGAGAAACGATTGAGTAATGAATGTGTATTTGGAGTTAAGAAGCACTTTCAAAATGCCTTCTAATTTAGCAACTTTTTGGGCGCAATAAATTGTAGCAAAGGGTGCTCAGAAGTAAGAGAATAATATTCCGGAAACAAAGTGTTCATTTATGGTGGTTAGTTATACTTTCAGGCATAGAAGTAACTATTTCATAAGTCACGCACGTCAAAACTTCTGCTCTTCATCGGAATCTCAAATACTAGACCACTATTTCATAATATTACTGCTGTATAAAAATGACTCAATGCTTCCAATAGCAGTTAATCAACTATTTCAGTAGAGCCGGCTTGCTTTCGTACCTCAGTTTCAGAAACATTATAGGCCTGTATTCCAACATATTTTGGCGGTTACCCGCTTGTTTGATGAAGTGAATGAGTAGCAACAAATGTATATTATGTCCGTATATAAACTGTCACATTCTTGAAGATATTCAGTTTGATACCTGCGAAGTAGCTAAATAATTTATGATAGGTACTGAAATGACTCAGAGCAAGGACAAGGTGAAAAGAGCTGTAAGTCGATGTAGAATCTAGTCTCCTACAATGTAAAAATCGTATGTAGTTTTGAAAGTATTACAATGTCCGGAATCCGCCGAAATAAAACTCGTGCAACATGGCAGTACGCACCGAGCACGAGAACATAATCTGAAAGCTTTTAGTTATGTACTTGAGCACATCAGGTTGCAATTCATTTCAGCTTTCGAAATGTTTTGAACGGTGTGAATATGACTCGGCTATTGTGAACTGAATAAATTACACTGCACTGAGAATTTGTTATTATAGACTGCCATTAAGAGAAGCAGTGATATTACTTTAATGATGTTTTTGTATTAGTAAATTCACAGCAACGTTCAATGACTAGGAAATAAAAGATTAACAGCAATAAAAACGGGAATTTCTCAGTTTGTATCATGCCTTGCCTCTGTTACTACCTACTGGCCGCTTGGAGCGCTAATATCGCTTCAGATGCATTTTTTTCCTACAGAGGTTCGCGACTGTCTGTGATAGACTGTGATTCTTACGGCGCCTTGCCCACCGCTAGGAGCGCTAGTGTCGTTGCATCTACATCTACACAGATACTCTGCAAATCACATTTAAGTGCCTGGCAGAGGGTTCATTAACTACTTTCATAACTTTTCTCTACCGTTCCATTCTCTAATAGCTTGCGGGAAGAAAGAACACCTAAATCGTTCCGTTTTCAATATGATTTCTCTTATTTTATTGGGATGGTCATGTCTCCCTAAGTAGGTGGGTGCTAACAAAATATTTTCACATTCAGAAGTAAAAGTCGGTGATTGAAACTTCGCAAACAGATCACGCCGCAATGAATAACGTCTTTCGTTTAATGATTTCCACCCCAATTCGTGCAACATTTCCGTGACGCTTTCCTCCCCGTAATGTGATAAAACAAAACGAGCTGCCTTTCTCTGAACCTTCTCAATGTCTTCCGTCAGTCCCACCTGGTGAGGGTTCCACAAGGGGCAACAGTACTCCAGGAGAGGACGCACAAGTATGATGTAGGCAGTCTCTTTGGTGGAGCTGGTGCTGGTGAATCTTCGAAGCGTTCTGCCAATGAAACGTAACGTTTGGTTCGCCTTCCCCACAATATTTTTCTTCGTGCTCTCTCCAGTCAAAGTTGTTCGTAATTGTAACTCGTAGGTGTTTGGTAGAATTTACGACCTTAAGGTCTGACTGACTTATCGCGTAACTGAAGTTCAGAGGATTTCTTTTAGTGGTCATGTGTATTACTTCACACTTTTTTTTATTTAATGTCAATTGCCGATTTTCGCACCATGTAGAAATTTTGTGCAAATCGCTTTGCAGTTGCTTTTGATCCTCTGTTGACTTCACTAACAGATAAAGGGCAGCATCATCCGCGAACAGTCTAAGGGAGCTATTCAGATTGTCTCCTAAATCGTTTATAAACACGAGGAAGAGTAGGGGACCTATAACACTTCCCTGTGGAAAGCCAGTTGCAACTGGCAGCTGGTGACAACTTTCACAGCAGCGAGTGTCGCGACTGTAATGTTGGACTGTGGTGTTACGTCACTTTCTTGTTCCAGTCGCCTAGCTGAAGTTAGTCTCCATCCAGTGTCTCGGATGGCGTGGGGCGGTAACCCGGGAGAAAGGATCCATCTTTTTCGAGGCGGCCGGCAGGTGTGCGCGCGGCGGTGCTCCGTCTTGGGCCGTCGTGTAGCGCTAAGTGAATTGGCGGGCTGGGGTTGGCGGCGATCCATCAGCCTCGCCCAGCGCAGGTCAGTCCTAATCTGCGACCGCGGCGCGCTGATGGATGGCTGGGCGACGCGCCAGGTGCTTGCTGCTTCTCGCTCAACATCCGCCACGGTTGCCCGTTTTTAAGAGTACGGCGGGACCCGCCTCCCTACTGGGAGTAAGGCCGTGTCCTACGACAGCGCGCGACAGCTTCAAGCGACAAATCTCAACAGCGTGTATCGCTATGGATCTGTCCTACGTGAGCGACATCTGCAGTGCCGCGCGTCAGACGCGACAACGGGCGACGTTTGAATCTCAAACCGGCTTGAATCTTGTCGCTGTAGCACGCGCGACAAAGTGTCGAGAGCGTAGAGAATCGTCTGCTTGTCGAGGTTATAAAGGATGTCGCCAGAATTCTGCGACCAAATTATCCCCGAAGTTTATGAAAGTGCAACTGTTTCTGCATTAACAGAATGTAAAATTGCACTTGTACATGTAATTAACAATTTTGATTGGGATAAGTAGTGTCTAAAAATCTCGTAAATTTTCTTTTGGACTTTAAATAAGAGTGAAGTTAAAATTTTAAATTATTTCTGGTAAGACAGTCTTTACTTTTTATTCTGAGTAGTAGTTTGATTTACACAATGACGAACGTGTTTTGAACAATTACATTTGCAGTAACAACAGACTTACGCCAGAGAGAGAGAGAGAGAGAGAGAGAGAGAGAGAGAGAGAGAGAGAGATACATAAGGATGTCATACAAGATGTGTGTAAAATTACGTTTCTGAATAAAATATCTTGCTATAATAAATTAAAATGTCATGGCGGATGCTGATGTTTGATCGCATGAACTCTGAAAATGTAGTAAGCAATAAACTTTTATTCCTTTCACAACTGCTTTTTGAGGGGGTGGGCTTCAGCTAGAAAACGTTTCGTAAATATTTGATATTATATATGATGTTTGTTGGAAGTAAGCAAATATCATTTCGATTAATCGATATACAAAGCTGGCATATTTAAGTACTGTCAGCTTAAAGTCAAACAAACCGCTTTTTGTATCGTTTGTTTAGCTGTGAAAGCCAAGTTGAATGAGGGGAATGATCGTCCATATTGCTGCATGATGTATTCGTTTCGACTGTCATACTCCGAAATTCAACCGAAACAGTTGATCCCTTCTGCCACGTTTATCACAGACAGTCGCGATACTCTGTAGGGAAAATTTGCAACTAAAGCGATACTAGCGCTCCTAGCGGAGAGTAGGGAATAACACAGTAATGGCATGATACAAACGGAGAAATTGCTGTTGTTAATGCTGTTACTTTCATATTTCCTCGTCACTGAACTTTGCTGTGAACTTTTAGTACAAGACCATCATTAAAGTAATATCACTGCTTCTCTTAATGGCATAATAACAAATTGTCACTGCAGTGTAATTCATACGGTTCACAATAGCTGAGTCATAATCATATAGTCCAAAAACATTTTGAAAGCAGAAATGAATTGCAACCTGATGTGCTTAAGTATATAAGGAAATGCTTGAGATTACGTTCACGTGAGCGGTGCGTACTGTCATGTTGCACGAGTTTTGTTTTGGCGGATTCCGTTCATTCTAATATTTTAAAAAGTACATCGGATTTTTACACGGTAGGAGACTAAACTCTACATCGCCTTATAAATGCTCTTTCCACCTTGTCATTGCTCTGTGCCTTTGGGATATCTACAATATTTTTTTAGCTGTTTGGCAGGTATCAATCTGAATATCTGCAAGAAAGTGACGCACTAATATTAACAGTTTATATATGGACATATTATTTATTTGTAGCTACACATTCACTTCATAAAACAAGCAGGTAACCGCCAAAGTATGTTGGTATACAGGTCTATAATGTTTGTGAAACTGAGGTACGAAACTAAGCAGGCTCTACTGAAATAGTTGATTAACTGCTATTGGAAGCACTGAGACATTACCTTTATGCAGCAGTAATATTATGAAATAGATGTCTAGTATTTGAGATTCGGATTAAGAGTAGAAGTTTCGACGCGTGTGAATTGTTAAAGATTTACTTCTACGCCTAAAAGTATAACTAACCACCGTAAATTAACAGTTGTTCTCGTAACATTATTGTCTTACTTCTGAGCATCCTTTGCAAATGAGAGATTTCCGAATTGTTAGTTGCTGCAATTTATAGAGCAACAGAAGCTCATAAAAACGAAGGTATTTTGAAAGTGTTGCTTCACTCCAAATACACATTCATTGCTCAATCTTTTCGAGGTATGTTTTTACGACCCATAAGCTTGGCAGCCCTGCACTCGCGATGTTGCAGAAATTCACTGGAAGTTTCGTGACTCTATGTTAGACTCTGCTTCAACCTCTGTGGAAGGAGTTTCTTATAGAGTTAATCTGGCGCTATCTGTTGGAGCGAAGTGGGCTCGACTAAAGAAAGGAGGAGGGGAAGAATAGGAAGACAGGTGCAATCGAAACCTTTCAAACTCTTCCCCTTTAGCTGTTCTTTTTCTTTTTCCTTTTTTAATCGTGGCAGAGAGGAGGCGGTAGACAGAACCATCGACGTGACAGGGCCACTGATAAAAAGGATCGCCTTAATGGAACGAACGGCGGCGTTCTATTGTCACGTCGTTAGCGATGACGTCAGCGTACAGGCAGGTGGAGAGCTGAGGCGAACCCCGCACAGGTCGTATCTCTGCATGCATGGCCCTTACCGCATTCACGCTACTGTTGTAGGGGCGTCATCGTGCAGAAAGAGTTGGACAAAATTTACACTTCTCCTGGAACGATGCCAAGTCTATAGTGAAATCGAATTGCGATGTTACGGTATATCGCCACAAATTTGCGACTGGATAGGGGACTTCCTCTCAGAGAGGACACAGTTCGTAGTAATCGATGGTAAGGCATCGACTAAAACAGAGGTGATATTGGGCGTTCCGCAGGGAAGTGTTATTGGTCTTCTGCTGTTCCTTATTTACATAAGCGATTTAGGGGAAAATCTAAGTAGCTCTCTTAGGTTGTTTGCAGATGACTCCGTCATTTACCGTCTAGTAAAATCATCTGAAAATCAAAACCAACTGGAGAACGATTTGAGTAAGATATCAGTATGGTGTAAGAATTGGCAGTTGACGCTAAATAATGAGAAGTGTGAAGTCGTCCACATGAATACGAAAAGAAATCCCTTAAACTTTGTTTACATGATAAATCAATCAAATATAGAGGCCGTAAACTCCACAAAATACTTAGGAATTACAATTACTTCTGACTTAAATTGGAAAGAACACGTAGATAATGTCGTCAGAAAGGCGAACCAGAGACTGCGTTTTATTGGCAGAACCCTTAAAAGATGCAACACAACTACTAAACAAACTGCGTACACTACGCTTCTCCGTCCATTTTTGGAGTATTGCTGCCCAGTGTGTGATCCTTATCAGGTGGGTTTGACGGAGAACATCGAAAGAGTCCAAAGAAGGGCAGCTCCTTTCGTAATGTCACGATGCAGAGGAGACAGCGTTACGGAAATGATACAGGACCTGGGATGGGAATCATTACAACAACGGCGCTTATCGCTGCGGCGTGGGCTACTTACGAAACTACAATCGCCAACATTCTTCTCCTAATGCGAAAATATATTGTTGACTCCCACTTACATAGGGAGAAATGATCATCAGAATAAAATACGAGAAATCAGAGCCCGAACGGAGAGATTCAGGTGTTCATTCTTTCCGCGCGCTATTCGAGAATGGAATGGGAGATAAAATAGTATAACGGTGGTTCGATGAACCCTCTGCCAGGCACTTAAATGTGATTTGAAGAGTATCCCATGTAGATATAGATGTAGATGAGGGGACGCCATTTAAACTTTTGCTGTAAATCTAGCAGCCTGTGAAACTTGTGCAGGTAAATTGATTTCATTATTATTGTAGGCCTAGAAGTTTCGCCTCTGTGTCATTGCGAGCGCCATCAATAATTCGCCAACTGGGGAAGTTACGTAAGGGTACTGGCGAGTATTCAGTGGGAATTTTTGTACGTCTAATGGGGTTCGGAAGTTGGGGCCCTTAACCCTTTAATGCATAGTGTATCTGATCAGCTACATACCTTATTTTTCCATTATCTCTCAAACTGATCAAAAGTTTACCATAAATTCTTTTGTAGCTGCTTGTATACATAGTGTTACATAAGCTAGTAGCTCGTCTGGAAATTATAAAAAAGGGGGGGGGGGGTCACGTATTAAAGGGTTAAATTTATCGCTACGCGAGATTGAAGCAGAACTAGAGTATATTTCCGCTCAGACATTTGGATTCGGTCCTTTCCGGACTAGGGACCCTTACCTGAAATTGATACATTTACTATTAATCATGACGTGACATTTCCAAAATTACGCATATGTTTCATAAAACGATCGAATTTTGCAAGCAGATTCATTGTATGTGTGGACAATGTCTGCAAACCGCTTTGTGAGTACTGTTGTAAATAAAGAAATTATAAATTAAGACGTCATGCCTAAGTATTTGAAAAAGAGTGAGTGTGTGTATGTGAAATATTAGATGACACGTTTGTCACAGTTAAGTGCATGCATATGTGTCTTTGGAAAAGATAAAATACAGGGTGTCCCCTTTATCTTGACCATCCAAAATATCTCAGGAACAACAACAGCTACTGTAAAATGACTTTCACCGGTATAAACGTAAGGCAAGGGCTCATGAACGTAAATATTTTGAAACAATCTAAATCGAAAGCATGTGTGTGTTTTTAAAACAAACTTGAGTTTTTTTTAATGGACGCCCTTTATTATTTTATCGGCAATCTAAAGCATGACAAATCACATAAACAATGGCGTTGATTGCAGCGCAATATGACATTTACGGCACGAGATATTGCGAAGCGAAGTTGACGCTTAAAATACGCGAAACGCGCGCTAGCGCACATCCTGAGCAACATGGGGTTATCGCTTGAGTCTCGAGACGTACGCTAGCCGCGCGTTTCGCGTATTTCGAGCGTCAACTTCGCAATATCTCGGGACGTACATGTCATATTGCTATGCAATCAACACCATTGTTTATGTGATTTGTCATGCTTTAGATTGCTGATGAGATAATAAAGGGCGTACATTAAGAAAAACATAAATTTAAATATAAATTAAGAAACCCTGAGACGGTTTTTCGTCTCAAATATGTCCATGACATTGAAGATTAATTCATTGCTTCACCTTCAACTTCAATGTAGTGAACATATTTGAGACGAAAAACCGTCTCAGGGTTTCTTCATTTATATTTAAATTGATATTTATACCATCTTAGCAGGAGTGTTCCACTAGGTCCATTGCCGGGGTGCTATTCCGCTGCATGCAGAGCCTTGGCAGTAGTGGCAATTATCTATGGAACAAGGAAGCTGAATTAAAGTTTATGACATGGAGGGAAGTCGTACTTAGACTATTCCGAGGCGCCTTAATCGTTAGTGGTGCGGTGGTCTAACGGTAAGACGTCTGCCTAGTAAGCATGGAGGTCCGAGTTTAATTCCCGACCGCATCACAAATTTTAATTCATTGCTACACCTTCATCTTCAATGTAATAAAAAACAGAAGTTTGTTTAAAAAAACACACACACAAATATTTACATCCATGAGACCCTGCCTTACATAGATACCGGTGCAAGTATTTTACAATAGTAGTTGTTGTTACAGAGATATTTTGGGTGTTTAAGATAAATGGGACATCCTGTATATTACTGTACATATAGTATGTTCACGATTCTATACTATATGGATGTGTATGTATTTGAGGAATTCTTCTTCTGCTGCCAGTCCCCCTGAACATTGTATATACTGAAATTAAAAATGTAGCGCACTTGATTTGCAGAAAAAAGCGGTACAGTGATCTTTTTGGGAGTGGTTTTGAAATATCAAAATAAAAATCTGAGATCTCAAAATGACGGGTGGTTCCTTAAAGAACAGAGCAGGGCTGCCGTACCCACACTCTTCTCCATCTCTTATGATCTCGTCACTGATACGATGTTAAACTCTAACTATGCTTTCGGGTGGAAGGAAGAATTAGTTCCTTTGTTTCCATAAATATTACACGCAACTGAACATCGGTGATCTTTTACAGTCTCAGTTCTGTCACTGAAACCATGCACCCCATTAATATACGCCCATGAACATAATCTGCAGAATGAAAATGCCGTCATGTGTCATTAAGGTTGCAGTATAAGTGCTGCCACCTGTTGAGCGCCCTCATTCCGTGCTTGGTCTACGGCTAATGAAGTTGCGACAGCGAATAATTACGCGAGAGCTTATGTCCAGGTCACCGGATCACGGCATTTACGTTGATCCACAAGCGTTATAGCAATAACATTAAATGAAAAAAATTGCTGCATGGTGGCATCAAAGTACGAAAAATCTAAAAAGAGCGGGAAATGTAGTGGAAATAATTATACAGTTTATTATAGCACCACATTTAACAAATCCCTAGCGACTCTACAAAAATCTCCGAAAATTTTACACGGCTTTAATCGCACTTCCGTTTCTCGCTGAGGCAAATACTGAGCATCTCTGTTGCAAACAAAGTTCCCTGCGGCAATGAATTTCCCAAATTTCGTGGTTGACTGGGGTCGCCAGCTATATTCGCTTACGTTTCGCAACATATTTACACTTTTCTTTTCGCAATGGAAACAGTAAAAATAATGCCACAGATGTGGTTCCTATGACATTCAGTGATAAAGCTGCCGAAGAAACCGTCGAATATGTCAGCGGCGACAATAACGTACGTCGCGAAAAGTACAGCGACGTACGGTTTCGTCTCGTTTTTGTGTATGAAAACGCGTGTTACCAGGTAAGACTGAAGTGAAAAGGCGTGGAAAAACATCAAGTGTAATCAGAAACAGTAAAGGAAACACACCACAGATGTACAATACGGTAGCAAGAAGTATGGCGTATGCAATACTGCTACGCACGGAAAAAATTATTAAAAAATAACTCCCGTTTACGTTCAACGCTCTTGGATAAAATAGCGGGTACTACTCAGAAAAATAAAACAGGAATTCTACGGATCGGAGCGTGGTACATTTATTCCTTAAGCGGGAAGATAAGTTGGAAAATTTGAAAAGGAAAATGGTTAGGTCTAATTTATAATATAGTGAGGACAGTTTACAACTCACCGCAAAGTATAATAATGGAAAGTCCAGGTTGGAATAAATAATATAGTGAGGACAGTTTACAACTCACCGCAAAGACGTGGCGACGAGCTGCGACAGGCACATACAAAAGACACACACATACAACACATTCAGCTATCGGCCATGGCCTTCTTCAGAAAATAGAGCACTCGCAATCACACAGGCACACAACAGTCATACAACCATCACCTCCGACTGCCACACTTCGAATCACGCTCTGCAGCGAATCGGGGACGGGAGGGGAGGGGAGGGGGAGGGGATAGAAAGGTTACGTCACGGTGGTGGGGATTATTTATTCCAACCTGGACTTTCCATTATTATATTAGGGGTTCGTTCAAAGAGCTGCAGGGCTGCAACCGCGCATGCGCAGTACGGAAATTCGTGTTCAAAGAAAAATCCTGCAGCATGCTGCAGCCAGCCGGCTGTTCAAAGAAGCTCCCGGCTGCAATGTCCAGCAGCTTCCTGGCTGCATGAGCTGCAGGGAAAATTTCCTCCTGCAGCCTGACTGACGTCATCGGTACCGCGCATGCGCAGTAGTGCCTGCTTTGCTGCTGCAGGAAGTTGCAGGAAGCTGCAGTCCTGCAGCTCTTTGAACGAACCTTTGGTCTAATTTAGGTATATTGCAGATTAATGAAGTTTGGTGGCAGGGTGAACAAGATTTATGCTCAGGTAGGTACTGGGTTAGAAATACAAAAGAAGTTGGTGATAACGCAGAAGTAGGTCTAAGAATTAATAAGAAGACAGGGATGCAGTAAGTTACTATGAACAGCATAGTGAATGCATTTAAGCAGTCAAGAAGACATGAAACTAACTCCCACCACAGCAGTACAAGTTTACATGACTACTAGCTCTGTAGCTCTGCCAATAATGAGATCGAAAACTGATAAATTATTCAGACAGTTAAGGAAGAGGAAAACTTGATTGTGAGGATGGACTTGAAGCTTAACGGATTCGTTTCGCTTCTCACGTGGACGACTTAAAATTATACATTATTTGAAGCCAACGCAAAGACACATAGTAGACATATTACCAACAGATGTCGCTATATACTGGGGACATCAAAAGCTCTACTAGAACTAGATTTTTTTTCCAACTGTGTCGAACTGTCTCTACCAGTTCGAATTGAGCACTAGCAGATCACTAGTATCTGCTTTAACTAATTAATTATTTTTTTTTACCGAAATAAGTATATATACCTGATGGCACCGATACTTTCCTTCCGTAATTTAGAGTGTAAGATTTTTTTGCGATTCTAATCATTGGCGAATAACGCATATAGCAAGATTAATGTGAAGCTAAGTAATTTTAAGCAGTCACCACATTGATACCTTTTTCCAGTTTTGCTGCTCATATTCAGAGGATAATTTGCACTGAAGTCCCTTTTACTTTACTGAGATCGAGCTTTTTTTATTGTTGACATTAAATCATAAAAAATATAGCTATTTTTTTAAACAACTGGCACGAAATTCACACGACTTTCACCCCGCTCCTGTCACCAATACAGGGAAGTATGACTGTCTACCACGACGATACCTCTATGCATCATTAAAATACTTTAGATACCGTACTTACTTTTTCTCTATATTAATTTATCTCTACATTAATTTTTCTCTATGTAAGTCCTCCACCTTATGTACGACACTGCTTTTTGTAATCGATAATTTTATTTCGATTCCGTGGTAATGTTGAAGATGTGATACATAGTCAGGCAGAGGCTTCTAAACTATATGTATCGAAAAGGTTCGTATCGGAGCGAAAGTATCGAACAAGCGAATGTCCGGACGGGAAGCAGCGGTTGATTAAAATAGTAATTAGTGTGTGAAGCAGCCTTAGGGTATAGTTATCTATACTCTGAGGCAGCAGCAGTTGCTTGTAATAGTGATTACTGTGTGAAGTGTAATGCCGTGTAATGTCTGTGCAAGTAGTGGCGTACACAGCGATTGGATTGGAGGAGAATGACATGGCCGAAGAACAACATACGAATTAAGAGAAATACGTAAACTTCATATGTGAACAAGCGAATGGGATTATAGATTAATATTTTGTGTAGCTTCACTCAGATGGTAAGGTATAGGTTAACAGAGGGTTTCTTTTTCGCTAGTGAGCGCCGAAGGCGCGAATTTTTGGACTGATACCTGTGATCGATGGTATTCGGTTGTGGTAATCTGTAATTTATGATGTGGTCAATTTTAACTTAGCGTCTAGGTAAAGTTCTAATGTTGGCAACAAAATGTTCGCTTTACGAGGATAATTAATTTACTAACCGGACAAAGGTACATACAAGAAACTGTCAACCATAGAGCAGGAACAGCGTTAATTATTTATTTCACGGTCAGTACGAAGAATTATTCTCTTTAATTTTATGTGAACGAGTTTTTAAAGAGCATTCAAATGTCGCTGCCATATAGCATACTATATCGCCGGGACGGTATGTAAACTTTTACATTACGAAGATAACCACAGATTATTTATTATTTAACATACATTAGTATTAGGATATTGTCTCGATGGCACAGTGATAATTATGTTTACTCGAAACAATTTAAGGTGTGTTTGGTTGTGTGGGCATCTCCGCAGCAGCTATTGAAATTGACTGTAATAAATAATCCGTCTAATGCTGGCTCCAATTAAAGACTTTTGTTTTATACCGCACGCGTTTCCCTTTTTATTTTAAAAGTAACTTCTGTGGCCTGTAAATATACAAAGCTTTGTACAGCTTGTTTTTTATACATAGGTTAAAAAGAGTTAAAAAACTTTGTGCACGTTAGGCCTGTGTGTTTTTAAATTGATATTCAGTCTACTCACGGTGTTGTCTCTTCTTTACATCTCACTGCTGTTTCTCCGTCTTGTTGGCACGATATGATTGGTCCCTGTCGTGTGTTTTCCGGTTGTGTACGGCACTTCTCGCCCGTTTTTGTGGCCTTTCTTCCCTTAATTTATTATCACTTCACTTACTTCGAACTGTGTGTCGTTTGCATATCACACGTTTTAAGTGGAATGTCTTTCGTTTTTGTTTAACACTTCACCACAGTGTTGCTATGCTGTTTTTGACTCTTCATTGGTTTTTCGTGCGGTCTGTGAGTGCTGCCAACGTAATATATATATATATATATATATATATATATATATATATATATATATATATATATATATATATATATATATATATATATATATGTGTGTGTGTGTGTGTGTGTGTGTGTGTGTGTGTGTGTGTGTGCATGAAAGATTTTTAATTTCAGAGAATAGGATGTTCATATGTTTGTTAAGCTTATTCCCTAACTTACAAACTACTTAAGAACAAACTTATACTAAAGACAGCACAAACATCCCTGCCCGAGGGAGGATTCGAATACCCGATGGGGAGCGACCTCGCGCATCGGAGCATAACGCCTCAATGAGCTTGGCCACTTTGTCACGGCAGAATAGGATGTCTGAGATGTTTTTCAGATAAGTAAATGCAGGTTTAATTGGAATGTGGAACACTCAAACCACTATGCACAACCATCGCCCCCAAACACATTACAATTAAACCTGCATTTACTTATCTGAAAAACATCTCAGACATTTAATTCGCTGAAATTCAAAATTTTTCATGCGCCCCCCCCCCCCCCTTTACACACATGTTGAAATATATATTTCTTTCTTTGTGTGTGAGGAATGTTTTCTGAAAGTTTGGCCGTACCTTTTTGTAACACCCTATATATTACGTTGGCAACACTCACAGATCCCACGAAAAACAAATGAACAGAGAAAAACAACATAGCAACACTGTGGTGAAGTGATAAACAAACCGAAAGGCATTCCACTTAAAACGGGTGATACGCAAACGGTTCACAGTTTCAAACAAGTGAAGTGATAATAAATGAAAGGGAAGAAACGCCACGAAAACAGGCGAGAAGTGCTGTACACAACCGGAAAACACATGTCAGGAACCAACCAAATCCTGCCAACAAGACGGAGAAACAGCAGTGAGATGTAAAGAAGAGACAACATCGTGAGTAGACCGAATATCAATTTAACCCCTTATTTGGCAATATTGTTCTCAAGCAACTTCAACACTGCGCGTGATTTTCTGAAACATGTTTCAAGTTTCCTCCTTGGATGGGCAATAGTCATGAAGCTAACATTTAAGCTCTCCAATAAAGTGATGTTTCCGGTTGTCTTTTGCGAAAAGTTTAGCAATAAACTGAATCTTTAGCGGTTTTTCTTAAAAAACTGTTTTTAATCAATGTATAAAAAACAAACTGTACAGATCTTTGTATCATTTACAGACCACAGAAGATGCTTTCAAAATAAAAATTGAAACGAGTCTCTGCAAAACAAATTTAAGTGCCTGGCAGAGGGTTCATCGAACCACCATTATATTATTTGTTTCCCATTCCATTCTCGAATAGCGCGCAGGAAGGAAGACTGCCTGAATCTTTCCGTTCGATCTCTGATTTCTCGTATTTCATTCTGATGGTCATTTCTACCTATGCAAGTGGGAGTCAACAATATATTTTTTCATTCGGAGGGGAATGTTGGCGTTTGTAGTTTCGTAAGTAGCCCACGCCGCAGCGATAAGCGCTGTTGTTGTAATGATTCCCATCCCAGATCCTGTTTGTAATGATTCCCATCCCAGATCCTGTATCATTTCCGTAACGCTGTCTCCCCTGTATCCCCTGACAATACGAAACGAGCTGCCCTTCTCCGGACTCTTTCGATGTCTTCCGTCAAACCCACCTGATAAGGATCCCACACTGGGCAGCAATACTCCAAAAATGGACGGAGAAGCGTAGTGTACGCAGTTTGTTTAGTAGTTGTGTTGCATCTTTTAAGGGTTCTGCCAATAAAACGCAGTCTCTGCTTCGCCTTTCCCACGACATTATCTACGTGTTCTTTCAAACAAAAGTCTTTAATTGCAGTCAACATTACTTATTATAGTCAATTTAAGCTGTATTCTTAGGTTCCTGCCTAACCACGCCCTTTAAAATCATGACATATGCGTAAAAAGTATAGAGATCAATATAAAAAATCTTATCATTCGCTTGTTCGCTACAAATCGTTTCGATATGAACGGCTTCGATATATCGAAGCGATGTATATCGTTTGGACGCCGCCGCCTTGCTATGTATCACATCTTCAAAATGGCCGATTTCGCGACCGTCAGCGCACGTTCCATTCGAGGCGAGAGTTGTTCCGCACGGCCGGTGGTGCAACAGAATGCGAGGCCGGCGGATATCGATTTGCGGCGGGCCGCGATCTGTGGCGCCAGTGGCTCCTGAAAGCGCGCCAGCGCCAGTGCAGAGGGGCGGCGCGATTCGACTTAATTATCGCTGGCTGGCAGTCGGCAGCCGGCAGCCGGCGCTATGTTTGGACTGCCGCCTGTGTTCCACATTAATTAGCACGCCGCCTGGCGGTCAGCGCGCGGGAGGGGGCGTATTGGTTTTGCAGTTATTTGTGGCTGCCGTGTTTCTACGTGCCACGCGCCACAGGACAAAAGTGGCAACAGCCCTTTGTTGCCAACTGAGCCGCATATCTCAAACAGCGAGCACCCTCTCCCCACACAGAACATTTTTTTTTAACCCGTGGCCGCCCCCAGCCGGATATAGACTACAAACCCGGACTAATGGTTAGAGTAACTGCGCTCATTCGAGAGAGAGAGGGGTGTTAGGAATTGTTTAGCTGCCGAAGATATAACTATCTCACACTTCCACCAGTACAAACATAGCACCGTCCGGATTCTTCCGTGGTTGTGGTATAGAAGTTGCATTATTATGACTAGTATTGTCTGTGGTCGAAATTCGACCAAATGTTTTTACAAAGTAACGCAACAATTTAAATAATTTTATTACCGAGTTTACAGATTCTTAGTTCCTACCTGAACCCTGTCGAGATTCAGTGCACTTTAACTCACGTATCATCTATTTTTGTAATCATTATTTGAGCACATAGAAACGGTTGAGGTATAAGAACTCCACGTCGGTATATTTACTACGACGAACCGCTTGTCACATAAGTATCATTGGCTGAGTGGATAGGCTGACGGTTCACAAACGTAGCGAGAATGTGTTCGAATCCAACTGAAGTCAATATATTTTTAGACCTCTTGCAAGTAATATTTTGAATATTACTTGACTAAAATTTGGTAGTTGTAAGCTCTTATGTGTTTTTAGAAGATTATGTTTTATATAATCTAATCTTTAATCAGACAGACACATGTTCATAGTAATAATATTGAAAATGAATGTATTTTTGGAGGTCAGATGAAAAATACCCCCAAGGGTGTTTATTTTCTGTTATGGCTGGTCAAATAAACATTACCTTCCAAGGAAGATTATTTTAAGATATCAAATTGACAAACTATAATTAGTTATTTGCTAAACAGAATAGTGAAAAAAGTAAAACCAAAATAATTTCATAATAAAAAGAAACTAAGAGAAGAAACATTTGCACCGCGATAAAAAACACACATTGCTACAACACGAAGACGACTTGCTACAGACGCGAAATTTAACCGACAGGAAGAAGATGCTGTCATATGCAAATGATTAGCTTTTTCAGAGCATTCACACAAGGTTGGCGCCGGTGGCGACACCTACAACGTGCTGACATGAGGAAAGTTTCCAGCCAATTTCTCATACACAAACAGCAGTTGACCGGCATTGCCTGGTGAAACGTTGTTGTGATGCCTCATGTAAGGAGGAGAAATGCGTAACATCACGTTTCCGATTTTGATAAATGTCGGATTGTAGCCTATCGCGTTGGCGGTTTATCGTATCGCGACATTGCTGCTCGCGTTGGTCGCAATCCAATGACTGTTAGCAGAATACGGAATCGGTGGGTTCAGGAGGGCAATACGGAACGCCGAGGTGGATCCCAACGGATCGTATCACTACCAGTCGAGATGAAAGGCATCTTAACCGCATGGCTGTAACGGATCGTGCAGCTACGTCTCGATCCCTGAGTCAACAGATGGGGACGTTCGCAAGACAACAACCATCAGCTCGAAGACCATGGCTACGGTTACCCTTGACACTGCATCACAGACAGCAGCGCCCTCGATGGTGTACGCAACGACGAATTGGGTGCACGAATGGCAAAACGTCATTTTTCGGATGAATCCAGGTTCTGTTTATAGCATCATGATGGTCGCATCCGTGTTTGGTTGACGTTTTACAAACATATGGGCGCGAGTTCAAGTACCAGTGGAGTTGCCTTTTTGTTTTTGTTTTTAAGACCTGTGCAGGTAATACTCTAACATTAATTTGCTAAGAATTGCGCAATTATAGACTTTCCTAGATTCTACATTATTAAACATATTCAATTTTGTAATGAACCTAATCTTTAAACAACGAGACAAATAATTGGCATATTAAAAATGTTGAAAATGGATGCATTTATTTGTAATTACTTCGACTGCCACATAGTCAACCTATAGTGTTAAGCTAAGATAAATGTATCAACAGATAGGTATAATTTTCTAAGTCCTTACGCGCGATTTACACGAATGAAAAGCTGTGCCTTCCATTATGCTAACGAGAAAGGACAAGCAGCTCATTGACAGAGTATCGGCCTTCCTGATTAAGTGGTGTGCATCGGGTTGGATGCCACCAAAGCCTTGACTTTTATCTCTGTTTTGTTTTCTTTTATCGCGGTGCAGATGTTTCTTGCTTTAGTTACTTTTTGTTATTACATTGTATTGGTTTTACTTTTTTCAGTATGCGCAATGCTCTGTTCTTGGACTTAAGATAATTCCGGCCGACTTATCTTCTTGTCCCCCATTGTACAAAATTGAGTGAAATAGAAAGTTTTCCTATCTTTCCAAAAGTTGTTCAAATATGTGTGAGGTCTTATCGACCAAACATCTTGGTCATCAGTCGCTAGACTTACACACTAATAACTTAACTAACTGAAATTAACTTACGCTAAGGATAACACAAACACCCATGTCCGAGGGAGGATTCGAGCCCCCGACGCAGTGGCCCTGCAGACCGTGACTGGCGCCCTGCAGACCGCTCGGCCAATGCAGCCGGCTCTGTCTTTTAATAGGAGGTTTATGTCAGCATCTGAAAGATACTGACGAAACGGAACATTGTCGTAATATACAAACCTACCCGGGCCGGCCGCGGTGGCCGAAGGAACTGAGGCGTTCCAGTCACGGTCTGCACGGCCACTACGGTCGGGGGTTCGAATCCCCCTCGGGCATGGATATTTGTGCCGTCCTAGTTCGTAAGTAGTTCATAAGTAGTTTGTAAGTTTAGGGACTGATGACGCCGTAGTTAAGTCCCATAAGCTTAACAAACATTCGAATATTTGAACAAACCTACCCGGAAGATACAGAAGCACCTAAAATCGGCAAAGGCTGCTTGCAAACCGCAGGAAAAGGCAGAAATTTACAGGATTCAGTGCAGTTGTGGGGACGTGAACGCGGGTACCACAAAAAGAACTGTTGTAAACCGATCGGAAGTGCACAAGGGCAACTTCAGATGGAGAGAGCGTAAGGGATCACTAGTTGCGGATCATGCTTCAATTTGATAAAAGTCATGTACTGACAGCTACAAGCAGGTACTATGATATGCTGAACAGTGAGGCGATGGAAATTTTTGACTACCCCAAGAATTTCAGTAGAAAGGAGGAGGGCGTGGAACTGAACGAAATCCGGTTTCAGGTGCTGAAGAAGAGGTTTACCAACCTTCCACCATACAGCTATAGCAACAGCGGTCGACGGCAACCGACAACTTGAATGGCACTAGAATAATCATGATTTGCGCGGGTAACGTGTAGTGGAATCCGGCTGCAGTCAGTAGTGGGCCAGGGTGTGATTCGAACAAAGAAGCCACGATCTCCATTGAAAATGTCGTCCGCAGATGGGGACGAAACGTTAGGTTTGGTTTTCAATAATAATTCCATCCAGTCACGGCACAACAAACGGGTATACTTAAATAATTTTAATATCTGAAAGTATTTTTTATGAATGAAGAATACCTTATATCATGGGATCAGTGAGATTATAGTGTTTTCTTGCAAATTTAGTTCTCTTCGTAATTTAGTAATGCATGGACCGCAAAAAGACGTAATCTATTTCGTTAATATTGTTGAAAAACAAAAACCAACATTATCCCTTTTTATACCTGTGTGTGTTTGCTTCTTCACCACTTGCAGCGGTAGTGTCGCACAAGTTGTAAAACTATAACGACTGTCACAGCAGAGAGTGTCACAATGTGCCATGATTTCAAATAATATTTGTTTCTCACTAGCTGAAAACCCGGCGTTGGCAGGGTATTTATTTCTTTATTTCTGCAGTTTTTCAGGTATATATTCATTTTTATAAGGTCTATATGTCTGTAAAATCTCTTGGGAATGCAGTTAGTAGCCGCGCGGGAGTAGCCGAGCGGTCTGGAGCGCCATGTTGCGGAGGCCTCCGCGTCGGAGGTTCGAATCCTCCTTCGGGCATGGATGTGTGTTTTGTCCTTAGGTTAGTTTAAGTAGTTTGTAAACTAGGGACTAATAACCAAAAGTTAAGTCCCATACATTTACAAACATTTGAACTTTTGAATACAGTTAGTAGTAAGCAAGCAATAGATTAAAACTTAGCGCGTGATGAGGCGGTTTTCCATAAACGTTACTGTTTATTTGCTCATATATCATAAATTACAGGTCGTACTGTGATACAATTTAGAAGGTATAGTCAACTATATGCGTGTTTACTGTTCGTAAAATTTCCTGCGACTACAATTTGTAGTGTAGAAATTAAAAATTGTAACGTCATACTGAATGCTGTAGTTTTACTCCATAAACAGCGGAAAAGTAGTAAGCGAAAAACTTTTTTCCTTTCATCATTTTGCTATGGTTGTCAGCGAGAAAAAGTTTAATAAAGGTTTGAAATTATGTTTAAAGTTTGTTGCAAGTCGGTAAGTACTATCATTCTCATGCAGTGTATTTCGAAAGTCTCGCCGCATTATATGGCATTTTATGCGATTTCTACTGGTTATGACGTAATATCTTTTGAACCATGTCCCGTATGTGATTCTTAACCATGCAGTAATTGTTACCTCACGGCAAGGAATGTGTGTACCAAATTTGGTTGAAATCGGTCCAGTGGTTTGGGAGAAAATGAGCAGCATTGTCGCAAAATGCAGCAGTTTTTCGAGCATATCATTGTTTATGACGTCATATCGCGTGAACTAAGTATCGTACGTGATTCTTCTTACACTTACAGCGACCGTCCTCATGGATTGAAGCTTACGTGTAGAAAATGTCATAACGATTGGAACAAAACTGTAGATTTGTATGCAAAACGTACAAACATATGGACACACTGCTTTATATATTAGAAGAAGAAGATAGATTATTACGACATACGCTACTTATGGTGTGAGAGTGTTGGACTTTATCGCTCAGAGATATACGAAGCGCGCGCCGCTGGTCCGTAAATCATGCACACTGCGCATGTGCCTGTTTGATGTGTCGTTCGCGGAAATTGAGAATGATCGCGCCATTAGCTTTAGCGTTTGCGGATCACCGCTTGGACAAGGGGCGGGCTGGCCAGTGCGTATGCCCGCGGCCGTTAATCCAGCGCACAGATTCGATCCGAGCTCGGTTGGGCGCCCCAGGTCGTAAAAGCGAACGCGTGTCTCCAGTACACCGCTGATGCGGCCCAAATTGAAATCCACGCATTTGCGGGAGGAAAACATATATCATTTAGCCATCAAAATTATTTACTTTCTGTTATAAGATATTGTTGTTGTCATCTTCATTCCGATACAGCTCTTCACTCCATTCTGTATTTTGCAAGCCTTTTCATCTTCATATATCTGGTTCAAATGTTTGCACAGCGTATGGGACTTAACTACGGGGTCATCAGTCCCTAAACTTACAAACTACTTATGAACTACTTACGAACTAGGACGGCACAAATATCCATGCCCGAGGGGGGATTCGAACCCCCGACCGTAGTGGCCGTGCAGACCGAGACTGGAGCGCCGCAGACCGCCTGGCCACCGCGGCCGGCTAATATCTGGTAACTCACTGTCTGATCGTTGTCTGATAGTAAAGAAAATCTGTAAGAAGTTTGGTTGAAATCGGTCCAGAGAATTAGGAGGATTTGTGTAAAACACACACACACACACACACACACACACACACACACACACACACACACACACACACGCACACACACACTTGAATGCGAGGGTCACTCCAAAAGAAATGCACACTGTTTTTTTTTTTTTTTTTTTTTTTTTTTTTTTTTTTTTTTTTTTTAATACCGTTTTAATTCTACATGTTTGAAAGTTTTACAGTCTGTAGATACATCCTTTAGGAACAATATTTTCATTTCTCTACATAATCCCCATCCCTCTCAAGTGACTTACGCCATCTTGGAACCAGTGCCTGTATACCCGCTCGGTAAAAATCTGGACCAACACGTTGGAGCCTCTGTTTAGCAGCGTGCACAAGGGAGTCATCATCTTCAAACCTTGTTCCACGAAGAGTGTTTTTCAGTTTCCCAAAGAGATGATAGTCACATGGACCCAGGTCAGGACTGTAAGGCGGGTGTTTCAGTGTTGTCCATCCGAGTTTTGTAATCGCTTCCTTGGTTTTATGACTGACATGTGCCCGTGCATTATCGTGCAACAGCAAAACATTCTGCTTTTGCCGATGTGGTCGAACACGACTCAGTCGAGCTTGAAGTTTCTTCAGTGTCGTCACATATGCATCAGAATTTACGGTGGTTCCACATGGCATGATGTCCACAAGCAGGGGAATCGAAATCGAAAAACACCATAACCATACGTTTTCCAGCAGAAGGTGTGGATTTGAATATTTTTTCCTTGGGTGAATTTGCACGATGCCATTCCAATTCATTCAATTCGTTCACTGTGATGCATCTGTCAGCAGTTCAAATGTTCAAATGTTTGTAAATCTATCGGACCAAACTGCGTGGTCAACAGTCCGTAGCTTACAAACTACTTAAACCTAGGTAAACTAACCTAAGGACAACACACACACCCATGCCCCAGGGAGGACTCGAACCTCCACGGCGAGCAACCGTGCGCTCCGCAACGAGGCGCTTTAGACCGCTCGGCTACTCTACCGCGGCTTCTGTCAGCAGTCAGCCATTCGTTAACTCTCTGCACTTTGTCTAGAGTGTGTGCAGTAGGAGGCCTGCTGCTGCGAAGACAGTCCTCTATATTGCCGTGCCCACTTTCATCACATAACCTACTTGTCCACCGACTAACTGTACTGCGACAGAAACATCTCCATACACCTTTTCAACGTCTTGTCGATGTCGCCCACTGTCTCGTTTTCGCAGCATGTTACTTCTGGCGAACGTCAAGTGTAGCAGCCATCGAACACATGCTATGACGGCGCCACTCACGGGAACAGGTTAAACTAAGTTTGAAAACAACCGGCAAGAGTGTATCTACACACTGTAAAACTTTCAAACATGCAGAATGAAAACTGTATTTTTTTTTAAATAGTGTGCACTGCTTTTGGAGTGACCCTCGTATATTTACAAACTTCTTTTCTTCAGAAGCAATTTCTAGCCATTCCAATGCACTTTTAATATGATGTCATAATAAGATATTTTACTGTCCAAATAGCGAATCTGGTTTACCACTTTTATTGCCTCGTTTCATAATTTAATTCCCTCGGAAAAACTTCATTTAATCTGCCTAATTCCACTACAGTTGTTGTACTTCTGTTAATGTTAATCTAATATGTCCGCCTTAATTAGAATACCGATTGACAGATAGCCTACAAATTTCTCGTAACTGATAGGGAGTGACATTTATAAGAAGGAGACCACTGGACCAGGTAATCACTGATTTTGAAGAGTCATTCGTATCTTGTAGAGGGACTGGCTTTTCATTTAGTGGCTTCTCGTGGAACAGCTGAAAAATCACTGTTGAAATGTTATGCATATTAACTACATCTCTAATAGAAGGGTGCTCAAACCGTCAATCGCGGTCGACTGGTCGATCTTCCAAATCCTTTGTCCCAAATGAGCTACTTTTGTGAGATACCAGTTTTTTTCTTCTTTTCTTTGGCAATGAAAATATCGCACGGTATTTGCAGGCGGAGAGTGTGATAACACCGTCCCCATCTCCTTCGTTTCCTTGCTCGCCGTGGAGGTTCGAGTCCTCCCTGAGGCATGGGTGTGTGTGTTGTCCTTAGGTTAGTTTACCTAGGTTTAAGTAGTTTGTAAGCTACGGACTGATGACCACGCAGTTTGGTCCGATAGATTTACAAACATTCGAAACATTTTCCTTCGTTTCAAAAATGTTCAAATGTTTGTAAAGCTTATGGGACTTAACTACGGGGTCATCAAGTCCCTAAACTTACAAACTACTTATGAACTAGGACGGCACAAATATCCATGCCCGAGGCGGGATTCGAACCCCCGACCGTAGTGGCCGTGCAGACCGTGACTGAGGCGCCTTAGTCCTCTCGGCCACCGCGGCCGGCTCCTTCGTTTCCTCTTGCATTCTCCTGCACACGTTATCTGAGACTTCGCGCTTGCTACAGGTCATTCGTTCGTCATTCTCCTGAACGCTAATAGTTGGCAGCGCCGTCTGAAAACTTCGGATCCCGCAGATCCACAACATGTGGAGAGGTAAAGAGATGTTTTTTCCTAATTAAATGTGTTTTTACATGCCTAAATATCTTTTCGAAAGTGTACTGACGTCGGTATGGCTCTGTGTGAGCTCTAATCTCATGATCTCTTCGCGAGATATACGTAGGAGAGAGCAATATACTGCTAGACTCCTCGGTAAAGGTATGTTCTCAAAACTTCGAGGAAAACCCATTACCGAGCGACAGAGCGTCTCTCCTGCAGAGTCTTCCACTGGAGTTTATCGATCATCTCCGTAACGCTTTCACGATTACTGGATGATCCTGAAACGAAGCGCGCTGCTCTACGTTGGATCTTCTCTACTTCCTCTCTCAACCCCACCTGGTACGGATCCCACACCGGTGAGCAGTATTCAAGCTATGGGCGAAAAAAATGTTCAAATGTTTGTAGAGCTTATGGGACTTAACTACGGGATCATCAGTCCCTAAACTTACAAACTACTTATGAACTAGCTAATACTAAGGACGGCATAAATATCCATGCCCGAGGGGGGATTCGAACCTCCGACCGTAGTGGCCTTGCAGAGCGTAACTGGCGCGCCGCAGACCGCCTGGCCACCGCGGCCGGCAAGCTATGGGCGAACAAGTGGACTGTAACCTACTTCCTTTGTTTTCGGACTGCATTGTGTTAGGATTCTTCCAATGAATCTGTCAAGCATCTGCTTTACCGGCGATTGATTTTATATGGTCGTTAAATCACTCCTAATGCATACTCCCAGATAGTCTATGGAATTAACTGCTTCCAGTTGCTGACCTGCTACAGTGTAGCTAAATGATACAGGATCTTTCTATGTATTCGTAGCACATTCGTGGCGGATGGCGACACCACAACAAGAGAACTGTTGTGTTAGAACCAAAATTCGGCTTGTTGACTGCTTTTCCTGCTAAGATGCAGTTCTAAACTCCGTTCATCGAAACTAGAGACATAATGTAAACGCAATGAGGCTCGTGACCAGGGGTGGACAAAACAAAGTCGCTCGCTCAATTTCGCTGCAACCGTTTCAGGTGTAAAGTCGTTGCGTGTTTTGTTATATAGTAGTGCTATTAGAAGACAAACATTTAAAATTTCTTTTAATACCTTATAAAAAGTGATTTTTTCCGAAAATTTCCCAAATTTGCATCTTCGCTTACGACAAGCACTTTCTCAATTGTTGGAAATTTCTTAGGAAAACCTTTTCTTTGCATCGCTTTTCAGTCAGAGGCATCAAGACGTTCTGAAAGCATTGTCGTAATTTTTTTTTTCGTTTGAGGCTACATAGATTGTGTGGCTCTTTATTGACTGTTTTCATAACAATATCAGTCACTGACTGCTCTGGACACAACAGCTGCGTTTTAGTCACACTAGTAGCCACGTGTTTCTCTAAAGAACTTTATTACTTCTTCTTTGAATGCTTCTTGGGTCAACTCAAATTGAAGGATGACATAAGGAGGTTACTTTTACGTGATACCAATGGGAGAGTAAGACACATAGACTATGAATGCGGAATGTTATTCTAAACACTAGAAGCCGCAGTGGAGTAGCCGAGAGGTCTAAAGCGTCTCGCTGCGGAGCGCGCGGTTGCTCGCCGTGGAGGTTTGAATCCTCCCTGGGGCATGGGTGTGTGTGTTGTCCTTAGGTTAGTTTACCTAGGTTTGAGTAGTTTGTAAGCTACGGACTGATGACCAAGCACTTTGGTCCGATAGATTTACAAACATTTGAACATTTTTTAAACACTAATACTTACGTTACTATTCAGCGACTGGTCCTTTAAGATGAAGTTGACAGTCAACACCTATTATCACTGCTACATAACAACGCAAACAACGACCTTACACCTGAAACGGATGCAGCGAGCGACTCTGTTTTGTCCACCCCTGGTCACGCATCTCACTATGTTTACAGTCCGTCTCTCGTTTCGGTGAACGGATTATAGGCACGTTTGTTTTCATTTTATTACAGGTGAAAGGGCCAAGTGTTTGGAATCACGTTAACGTCTGTCCACGAGGAATCTGTTTATGACATATATACGAGGGTAAGTCAATTATTATCCGCAAAGTAGTTATAAAATTTTATTGCAATAATATACGAAACTTACAAGAACATCATTTTTCGACATTGTCTCCTTGCTTTTCAATGCACTTCGTCCATCGCTCTACAAGCTTCCTTATGCCCTCATAAAAGAAGGTTTTCGGTTGAGCTGCGAGCCAGAAATGCACCGCTTCCTTCACTGCTTCGTCCGAGTCAAATCGACGGCCTCTCAATGCCTGTTTGAATGGACCAAATAAGTGATAATCAGAAGGGGCAAGATCGGGACTATATGGAGGATGATCCAGTACTTCGAATTTGAGTTTCTGGAGCGTTTCAGCAGTGTGGACAGCAGTATGCGGACGGGCATTGTCGTGCAACAACACAACACCTTCTGACAGCAATCCTCGGCGTTTTCTTCGAATTGCAGGCTTTAGCCTGTCAGTAAGCATCTCACTGTAACGTACACTGTTTATTGCTGTGTCCCTTTCACCATAATGTTCCAGTACAGGACCTCATGCATCCTAAAAAGCATTAGTTTTCCTGCGGACTTTTTCTTGTACGGCGAATTTGGAAGTTTCCATTCCATACTCTGCCGTTTACTCTCCGGCTCGTAATGATGATCCCATGTTTCGTCACCAGTAATGATTCTAAGAAGTTGTCCCCTTCGTTACCATAGCGATCCATATGTTTTTTGCAGATATCGAGGCGCGTTTGCTTATGCAACTGTGCGAGTTTTTTTGGGACTAATCTTGCACAAACTTTACGAAACCCAAGTCTGTTGTAAATAATTTCGTAGGCAGAACCATGACTAATTTGAAGACGATGAGCCACTTCATCAATAGTTAATCGTCTGTCTAAGAGAATCATTTCACGTGATCGCTCAATGGTTTCTTCATTTGTGGCGGTAAACGGTCGTCCGGTTCCTTCATCGTGCTTAACACTCGTGCGATCATTTCGGAATTTTTCAATCCACTCGTACACACTTCGTTGTGGCAAAACACTGCTCCCGCACTGTACTGAAATTCTTCTATGAATTTCTGCCTCTGGTACACCTACCGCCCACAAAAAACGTATCACTGAACGTTGCTCTTCTTTGGTGCAAATAGACAGCGGAGCAGCCATGATTAACAGTACGGCAGCGACAACGAAACTAACGTAGCAGCTTGAAAATTGCAAAGATATAACAACAAATAAAGCATGCGTCACCAACGTAAAACGACAGTACTATCAACATAAACAAAAATATAACTAAATTGCGGATAATAATTGACTTACCCTCGTAGGTGACGAAAAATGTTTGTTTAATGTGTTTGGTTATAGACCGTAACTACCGCTATCCACCGGCAACTTAAGTTCACCGTTGTTCCGCGCTATCTCATCAGACTCTGTCTGGGGTAAAACCGGCAGACGAACGTATCTGGTATGCAGTGAGGGGAGGGGCACAGCGACGCCGCTGGCGTCGCAGGTCGAGGGCTTAATTAGGGAGCGCCACACATCACGGCAGGCCGTTAGGCGGAGTAATCTGGCACATTTGTCATCGTGCGGTCGGCGTGCCCGCTCGCCTCGGCCGCATTCGTTTAACGCGCGTCTGTTCGCCGAATATTGCCAGGATACACCCACACGAGGCCAAACCGTATCCGGTACGCAATTCCACTTCACTCCCATCCAGACCGTGTGTCGCTGTACGCTCGATATGGTTTTCTGCGTTATGCGAGACATTTTGAAGCTATAGAGTCCTCTCATGCTCATACACTATATCAGTGTTTTTCTACCTGCTATTACAGCCAGTTAAAGACGACACCCTCCCATTCTCTCCGATACTCTGATGAACACTCGCCATCTAGAAGAACGTACTGCGTTCTATTACTTAGAAAGTCTTCCAACCAGTCACAAATCTGTGAAGCTATTCCATAAGTTCGTATCTTCGTTACCAGTCTGCAGTGTGGCACGGCGTCAAATACCTTTTTGAAGTCGAGAAAAACAAAATCCGCCTGTTGTCCTTCATCCATGGCTCGCAAGATGTCATGTGAGAAAAGGTCAAGTTGAGTTTCACAGGAACGATGTTTCCTGAACGCGTGCTGGTTCGCAGAAAGAAACTTTAACGTCTCAAGGAAATTTACTATATTCGAACTGGAAATATGCTCCAAAATTCTACAAGAAACTGATGTCAACGATATTGGCCTGTAATTATGTGGGTCAGTTCTCTTTCCTTTCTTATAAACGGGAGTCACCTGCGCTTTTTCCCAATCACTAGGAACTTTGCGCTGAATTAAAGATCCGCGATAAATGCAAGCTAAGTAAGGGGCCAATGACGCAGAATACTCTTTGTAAAACCGAACTGGTATTCCATACGGACTAGCAGACTTTTTCGTACTTAGCTCTCTCAGCTGCTTCTCTACCCCGGAAATACCTGTTGCCGGCCGCGGTGGCCGAGGTGACTGAGGCGCTCCAGTCACGGTCAGCACGGCCACTACGGTCGGGGGTTCGAATCCCCCCTTGGGCATGGATATTTGTGCCGTCCTAGTTCGTAAGTAGTTCATAAGTAGTTTGTAAGTTTAGGGACTGATGACCCCGTAGTTAAGTCCCTTAAGCTTAACAAACATTTGAACATTTGGAAATACCTGTTACTATGTTCTCCATTTCGGAATTAGTACGTTAATCAAATTATGGTATATTTGTGCGGTTCTCCTGCGTGAAAGATTTCTTAAAGGTTGAATTTAGAACTTCAGCTTTCCGTTTGCTTTCTTCTATTACTGCCCCGTAATGATCAACGAGTGACTGGATGGTGGGCTTTGACCCACTTATCGATTTTACATAGGACCAGAATTTTTTAGGGTTCTCTGAAAGATCTTTTCGTAAGATATGGCTGTGGTAATTATTGTATGCTTCGCGCATCGATCTTTTTATAGACACATGAATCTCTACTAACTTTTGCCTCTCATCACTTGCATGTTCTTTTTTGAATCGAAAGTGCAACTGTCTTTGCTTTCTCAGCAGCTTTCTAACATTATTATTATACCATGGTGGATCTTTACCATCCTTAATCGTCTTTACTGGCACAAATTTCTCTAACCCTTTATTTATAATGCACTTACATTTAGTACACAATCCCTCTACGTCCATAGTCTCGGAATTAAACGATGCCCATTCATTTTCTAGGTGTGATCCTAACATTTGCTTATCGGCTCTTCCCAACAAAAACACGCTCCTAGCCTTCTTGATTGGTTTATGAACTTTGGTCACCATCGACGCTATGACGATATCATGATCACTAATTCCTGTCTCTACACAGACATCGTTAATAAGGTCAGGCCTGTTCGTGGCTATAAGGTCTAAAGTATTTCCGTTGCGCGTGGGTTGCCGGTTTAACTGCTCAAGACAGTTTTTGGAGAACGTGTCCAAAAGTA